>CM057007.1:51456504-52656504 GCA_029891345.1 Dryococelus australis
CATGCCAGAGGAAGATCGGGAGGGGGGGGGGGGTTGAGCTGTGGGGGGGGGGGGGATGGAAGTTTATGAAGTATGCGAAGGTCAGCGGTCGGTTTGCTCTGGGCGCGGTCAAGCCTAACACCAGGGTGGGCCAATCCCAGATGACCGCGCCATATCGCGGCTCTGGGGGGCCCCAACAAAAGCTGGATTCGTAATTGACAGCATAAGAGTAACCACAAAGCATAGGTCGTGCGCGCAACAACTGGCCGCCATGTTGTACAACCAGTGCTTATCCACATCTGCGCACATAACAGGTCGTGTGCATTAGACAGCCAAACACACGAAGATGTTAATTTAAAATGGATGAACGTAGTTATTCTGCAGAAACGGATGAAACATCGCAAGATACAAATTTGCACGAAAGATCAAGTGACAGTCGAGTAGTAGAAATTTTCAAGTGCCATCCACATTTACGATCGCAGGAGTATATACTTTAAAGAAATGCCAAAATATAGCGGTTATTTTCAGCCACTGTCCATTTTCAACAAAGTATCACAATTTGATACTAAAATTCATTTCGTGTGTGTAAAGACAATGAAAACATTAAAACACTATTTACCAACATGCCGCCTGACGTCAGACCCGTCGTAAAATTTCATTGGCTAAATATAATATGTAAGTATTCAATTGTGAATTATATTTTACACATGGTTTCTGGTTGTATGGATTTTGTACTGCAATGTACTATGCTTTGTCCCTAAAGGCTGTTCATGATAAAGTGAGCACTTTTGAAATCAACCTTAGAAAAATGTCACTGCCCCTGCCAGCATATATTTTAACGGGCGCACTTGAGTGACATGCGCCCGGCAAAGTTGGCAGTGGTGGATGGAAAGTAGTTCCACATGTTAACGTCGAATAAAAAGTGTTAGGTAACAATTTGTGACAATTTAAATTATTTATTACGGTCGGCTTTACTTCATAAGTTTAATTAAGAAGACGCTGAAATGTCAAACGTTGTTTCAAACGCGTATGAGAGAAACAATTTATAAATTTAAAAAATGCGTTCAAAGAGCTTATGAGATGTACGAGTTGCATTTGCGTGTTAAGAGATCGACTGATTGTTCATTACTCTTTGACTGGAAGCGTGTTTCTCTCGAGTTACGTGGCATTGACGTAGTTAAACAGAGAACCGTACAAAGCCAATGCAACCTGCAGTTTTATCGTGGCACTGGTTTCAAAGTCAGCACTGAGGTGAATAATTGCTCCCCCGGCGAACTCGCTGATAATGACGTAGACTGCATTAATTGGAAAGCTTGATTTATTTACCGTGTTCTTTCTGAAGGGAAACGCTGTAAATTAACTTGTTTACCTAGACTAGCTGGGAATCTGGTTGAATACTTCGTCCGGAGAATGACTCGGAATGAATTTTAACTATATCTACTACTGCGCTGTCCTCAGAACATTCTAATTTACTGTAAGATCTGAAATAAGTAATATAATTTTTTTTATTAAAGCGAAAAAAAATCAGCGTCGTGTTGTGCGTATACGTATAAATAAATTTACCAGGTAATTAAACAAACAATTTATGTCTGAGTTCCGTGTCTGATGAGGCCTTTCTCAGAGTTCTTTCTCTTACTAGCTCACCGAATTTCTTTCTGTTCAGTCCCACGGAATTAATGCTATATATAATTTGTAGTAAAATATCAATGTTCAACAGTACAGTAGGAATAAATACTTCTGTACAAATATTATATTGATTTGAAAGCAAGAAAACCACCTATTATAGATCACAATGAAAGTTAGAACATAAGTAGAAATAATCCGTACCAGGCTGTAGGAATAAGTTCGAAAATCCTTTTCGGGTGGCCTTGCCAAATTTGAGCAAATATTGCACTACGTTGTCAGTATGAACTTGTCGCAAGGAAAATGAGATTACCGAAATAAAATCATGATATTAATGTTCGCCAAGTTATCCCTGTAAAACATGCATTTCCGAGAAAATTTCCCAAATATAGTATTTTACAGTAGTAAAATAAGGCGATCAAGTATATATGCGTGCTTACAAAGATGTTCTTTCGCAGTTCAGTTACTCTTATCACATTCGTAGCGATCAGTGCCCACCACAAATACTCCACATTGTGTGATGACAGAAGTTGTTGGTCAGTAAATTTTTCCCACGATAGCGAGTAGAATTGCACGGCCATTTCTATTCTTGCAAATTCCGCACTCAATTTCTTAGTTCATGGGTTGGACACGTGTCCGGTGTTTGGGGGCGGTTTATATAGGCATTTGCACTCTCTCTCTCTCTCTCATCCTATGAGAATGCCAGTGCCACATATTGTAGTTTAGAGCATGTTACGCACGATTTCCTAACTGTAGAGAAATACAATTTTTCTTTCAAATTACGACTCCTCGTTAGGCATGGGAAAGAAAAATATAATTAAAATTCTCTGAATATATATTAAGACTTAATAACTAAAATAAAGTTAACCTTCAACTATAAAAACAGTCAAATTGTACTAAGAGTATATAAAAACGATCAGAATTACTTTTTGTGGCTGTTCCAGGCCCCCCCCCTTTCCCCCTAACCGCCCCACCCCCCCCCCCCCCCCGCCCGGCTAGTTCTGTGCCACTGCGTTCTTGATTCGCTAGAAATCATATAGAAATTTAGTGAACTTGTTAAGTGGTTATTTAATGTCTTCCAATATACATCCAAATTATTATATGACGAAAGAAAATAATGCAGGAAAATCATATAACTTTATATAATACCGACATAGGACCTTTTAGGGTGGAGTGACACAAGAGAAACGCCTTCAAGGATTAATTATGAATGTTAGATATTTGTTTAAACTCAATATTTACTGACAAATAAATGTTTATGTTCTCAATGCTATTACTTTGAGAACACTGTGTTTGTATTGACATCTGATACTAGAACAGCGAAACACACCGTTCGTTGCGAGAGTATTGCTGCAGCTAGCTTCCCATCTCCTAGTTCCTGTACGAAGGCAACCAGCAACACTTGTTATAACAAGTTGTCTACATCTAGGCGTTGCACAGCGTAGGAAACGCCTAAAGATGAATCGCGGTAAAATAAAATACTAAGGGGCAAATGTCCGACGAAATAATTTCGTCAAGGAAGTTTGGGAAAAGAGTAATGTCTTTCCGACAAGAGCATTGTGTGGGATTGAAAACAATTATATTATAAAGTCAAAACCCCAGGGTTCGAGCAAATTTTTAGAAACAGGCTGCCAATTCCAAACGTCTGACCGGATTTTTTCAGTAGTTTATTTATTATTTATGCAGTATGTGCGTTTACGGTGTACTCGAAATTATGTTCAAGAGTAATCGAAACCAGTTAACAGTTGGAAAGAGAACTAGTTTAATAATTCGACCACACTGCTGTCAGAAGAAAATTATTCCAACAAAACTATGAGGAGTTTTAATGTATTTTTTCTTTTACAATGTAACGAGGGGAAATTCTATTTTTTCAATGCGAAGATTCACTGACGGCTCGTGGCACGTCGTCAAGTTTAGAAAACTGTATCCACCCACTAGAGACACGTCCGAGGCAAACTTGCGACAGCCATTTAAGTTGACCTTGCCCCAGTGACCTTGCGAACTGGACGGGAAGTGGGTCACCGGGTGTCGAAGAACCAGTAGTTCATGCGGGAGAGGTTCCAACAAGGCGCTCGGCATAGGTCCTGCAGCTTTCCTCTTTATATAGTCCATTCACGGTTACTTGCAAACTTTTCTGAAGCCTTGCCAAAGTTCTACTTTCAGGGTACTACTCCTCCTCGTTAAGCTTAAAAGAGTATGGATAATTACACCAAAGGGGCAATACAATGCATTCGTGCGCACTCAGTGTAATAACATTTTGCTTGAGAACTATTTCTTACAAGGCATTACTAACACGCCTATTATCTCCTTGTTTTTATTTATGTTAAATAGAAATGACATATTATAATTCAAAGGTAAAATATAAGTAAAAGAGTAATGTAACAAAATGGCACTCTTGTGTTAAAAAGGCTTGTGATAGAGTGCATATTTACGAAACAATCAAGCATATCATACATGGGGTGATTTTTCGAAGATTTGATTTAAAAAATGCGAAGATACCGCGAATAGACTATATAATTCATTCACAGTTACTTCACACATTCTGAAGCCCTGCTGAAGTTCTATTTCCAAGATATTGCTCCACTTAGTGCAAACTAAGCTTATTTAAGTCTAGAAAATCACACCAAAGGACAACGCACCGAGTTGCGTACTCACCCAGTTGTAGCGATGTTTAGAATGAGAACTTCTTCTTACTACGCACTACCAACACACACGCTTGCTCACTGGTTCTATTCATATTTACTATAAATTAATCTTTACAGTTCATAATTAAAATACAGTCAAAACTTCAATTCAACGAAAACATTACATACTTTCATGTTAACAGAAGTACAAAACGCTGGTGATACATGGGATATTTAGTGAATAACTAAACACATCACAGTTGGGGTGATTTTTCCAAGGTTTGATTCAACAAGTGCAAAGAAACCGCGCATAGACTATAGATTGATGAGTAAAACGAAACTGCGCAAACACAGACTTAAAACTTTATCATGAGCGCAAGAAAAGAAAGCTTGAAAATTCCGCCGGAAACAAGACGACGTAAAAAAAAAAAAAAAAATCTAATCTTGCTTTGCATACCTGGCCCCGCTGTTACACGGCTGCTGCCTTCACGACAGCATCCCGACTGATAGAGCGTCTTCTGTCACACCGTAGCATGCACGTGAATCGTGCTCCAAGGTCGCAGTTCGATGATTAAAGACCATTCACAATAAAGTGAGGACATCTGATATCAATCTTGGAAAAATATTCACTGCTCCTTCCTGCGTATATTTGAACGGGTACACTGAATGCCGTGCACGTAGTAAAGTCCATAACGATGTAGGGAAAGCAATTACATGTTTTACCGTCGAATTAAAAGTGCTAGGTAACCGTTTGTCATAGCTTAAATTATTTCTTTCGCTTTCTGTTTTTTTTTTTAATGCATCGAAGAGTTCAAATGAGCAGATTTGTAAAATATTTACTTTTCTAATAATTTCACAGTTTCACTTGACCGACGCATGAATAAAGTAATGAGGCCTATGGCAATGTTAATTTTACGTAAGGCGGAAGAATAGACAACGTGCAAACAAGTAGATCCCAATTAAGGCTTTCAAAAGTGTTCACTTTACCGTGCGCAGCCTATATTAACAATACTCGGGCTATTTTCTCCCCAGAGCGCTTTTTAGTTCTCGTTCCAGGAAGATTACAGACAAATGTCTTATTATGAATATTTACGGTCGGTTACTCATTACGGTATGTTCCTAGTTGGGTGTTAGAGCATAAAAGAAGTAACATTATTATACATAATTTTGATTCAACTCTGACACTATATAGTTAAATAATTATCCAAGACTTTAGAGATTCCTAGAACACACAACTTTCCCCCATAAAAAGTAAAACAATCGTACAAATATTTACAGTCCATGCCGCCACTGAATAGCCTTTATAGCCGTTAAGTTGCCTTTACCAATCGATACGTAAGCAAGCAGAACAGGCAAGTTTTCTGCCAAATTGCAAACGAATTTTGTCTGTGAGCAACTGGCAATATTTCGATTTTTCATTATTTTATTTACCAGTTAAGTCTTATACCAATTAGTAAAGCTAAGATCTGAAGCATTTTATGAAAATGTTAGTTTAAATCCCATGGCAGCAATAAGTTATACACTGCATCTCCGCATTTAAGGTTGGTTTTTGACTGTGTTTTTGACAGCGAACACAAACAATCTATTTGATTTGAAAGAACTATGATTTATGGTAAGTTTGGACACTTAATTACTATTTTTATTGATCAAGGAATTCAATGTCGGACAAAAATTTAATTTTTTTTTTAATTCCTGTGTTACAATACGTCAGTAAAACTTTCGGAGTATAACACGCCAGGAAATGTATTCCCCAATAAAAAAAAACTCTTTGATTATTGTTATAAAGAAGCAGATAAAATACGATTATTTAATATACTCCACAATGAATATAAATTATTTTATGCCAGTGCATTCGATGGGGAACATAAATTATTCACTGGACCTGGTCAGAATAATATCGAGATAATGTTAAATTCCACACACGAATTTTTCCATTACCCCAAATAATATTGTGTATTTAAATAACCAGTTTCTCCGAAAACAAAATTTTTATCATCATAATCATTTAAAATTAGAGGGAAATTCTTTGTGGGAGGTAGTAGAAAATTACAGCTAAAAATACTTCTTGATACCGGAGAATATAAGTCATTGTTTTACCCAAATAGTATTGCAAATAAAATAAGAAAATTAATACATTTCACTAAATTTATGCAACATACCTGCCATCTAGATATGCCCTTTTTTCGCTCATCTGTATATAATTTCCGAAGTGTTTAACTATAATAACGGATCTAAGAAATTTTAACTTACATAAATTAAATTTAATAATTCGAAAATGAAATTGTAAATATAATGCAAGTATTGCTAGATTTGTATGGTACCGGTGAAAACTAATACAATTACATAAAACATTTTAAATATTCAAACAATTTTACAATTATAAAATATTTATAATTTATGATTACAACTTATAATTAAATAATGACTATTAGTGACTACGAATGAGTATATATTATGTGCATGCATTACGTGCATGAAATTAAAAATCATTTTTTTACTCAAATTTACAATCAAAAGAAATTTGGTATATCAACTAATATAATAATAATATGACACTTAAAGATAAAAGCTTACCTTAGTGTCATAATTTAACCACATAGTCTTATAAGTGACGGTGCAATAAAAGTCTCGCCTCACCTGAAAAAAAGAACAAAACCAATCAGCTTGGAAATTGCACATAGTGTTTTCGAATTTATATTTACACTGCTGTTACACTGGACACATAGCAATATAAATAAAGTTTAATTGTACCTGTCATCTGATAAACAAAATTCACTGCCTTGTAAATACTATCTGTTGTTAGTCTACAGGAGCCTCCAAAAAGGAAGGAAGACGTTTCTGATAGCCAGTTGAATTTTATTACAGTTTTAGAGTCTTTGGATTTGCAGGATGTGCGGAAACGATGTTTTACATTACGGGGAGATTTCCTGCATTCATGGTGTTGGTTAGTCAAGGGCGCCGCCTACTCGGATGTTTTTAGCGCGTTTGAGGAAGGGAAGCGCGGGACCGATAAGGACGACAATGACACGCGCGCCTAATGCCACTTCGCTCCTACGCGCAAGGCGCTGAACTGGCGTGCAGTGTTTTCGTTGTGCTGCGTGTACCTATGGGACTTTAAGCGGTGACCCTAACATTTTATTGGTGGAAAGTCTGTAAGAAAGTTCTATGCAGGTACCTATAATAGTTTCGTATGTTTCCAACCAGTATATTATGAGCTACAGCAGTGTGAAGAATCCGTTTTTAGCTATGTTGGAGGGCTTGGGAATAGCATTTATATAGGCAGTTCACGCCAAAGTGAGCACTTTTTAAGGCCCTTCCAAATTTTTTATTTTAAGCCAGTTTAAAAAATTTAAGCCATATTTTAATATATCAGCAGTGCCACGTGACTAATAAATACAGTGTATACTTTCACCATTCTCAAAAGTTAATGCCTGAGGCTGCAATAAAACATGATTATTGGTACTTAATGACTGTTGGGAGGGGCCTTAAAAGTGTTCATTTTATCGTGAACAGCCTATAATGTAAGTTACATGATGTATTGAGAGTATTATACGTAGCTCGCCCGAAATGCGATTTTCTTTTCGTACACTGGTATCATGGGAACACGTTTAATGGCTTCGTGAATTAAAATAAAAACGCGTATTTCAATCACTCTGCAACGCGTTTCCATAGGCCAGGAGGTGTTGGTTGACGATGGTGTGGAAGAAGGAAGAGGGGGCGGAGGGGTAACTGCAGAGGAGGCCCCGGTGAGTCAGTGTCACGTCAGAAGATCAGGTCGCGCTGCGGTCCTCTCGAGCCGGGGAGAGGTGTGTACCAAGGTCGCTGCCTAGTGGAGCGTGTCGGTTACCTTCCAGGTTTTCTTCACGGATCACGTGATTCACCTCCTCTCTTCGGCCGTCGTGATGACGCAAGGCCCCGTCTCCGTCGCGCGAACACCTTCCTTGTCACGGCGACAATTATTTCTTTCGAAAAATGTCCTCAAGTACAGTCAATCTCGCCATGTTTTTGTTCGCTTCGCAACTCACAGTATGAAACAAACAATTTATTTTTAATAATATGTATATACAGGATGATTCTCAATTAGACCGACAAACTTCGGGAGGTGATTATTAATGAAAAAGTAAAAAGAAAACATATGTGGCACTTTATACATAAACCGAATATTTAGGGCTGTATGAGCCCTAAAAAAAAAAACGAGATTTTAAGCCGTATTTGTGCAAAATATCGGCTCTTACGTTGGTGGTCCCGATAACATACAATAATGTTCCGAGAGTTGTCATTTTATTTTACTTCGTTACCGATATTTTCAACAAATGAGGTTTAAAACCTCGTTTTTTATGGGCTCACACCTCCCTTAATATTCGATTTAGGTGTAAAGTATTACGTATGTTTTCCTTTTATTACTTTTTCATGAAGAATCACCTCCCGAAGTTTGTCGATTTAATTGAGAATCATCCTGTATATATTATATTTAAATGTCTTTATATATATATAATATATATATATATACATATTGTACAGGCCTCCTGTAATTCAATGTTAAGACATGGACCTACTTTCTCTCTGTCATTACCAACTTATAAGTAGAGACGTGCAGAATTCTCGTTATTTTTCAGCAGCAGACTATACTGCAAGGTGGTGTGCGTGCTACTGACATCCCTCAATGGCTGAGAGTATTTGTGGCATGAAGTGAAAAACTCTTTTAACCAATATTAACACTTCAACGGCACAGTGACCAATCGTCTATATAACACACTTACACAGGCACGTAACCTCATCGGCCAACGAAATCACGGGTAGTGCTCCGATACCTATAGGGTAATGACGCCTAGCATTTCCAGAATCAGTAACGCGAATTATGCAGGTCTCTACAGGCAGATGGCTATTCACCGTGCTCGTTATTTGCAGATAGGGACAGCGGCATTTTTTCAAAGTTTAATCTGGAACGTGCTCAATTAAACCGTGAACATCCTATAATACGATGGCAGGGCTCCCGCACCGACCACTCAGCCTCTCAAAACCCGCCACTTTATGTTAGGCCATAGGGTTATGGCAACTTCCTTTTAAGCTACAATTTTTCCCTCTCAGATGCTGTGGTTAGGTGTGTTTGCTGTCGTTTAGCAATGAGTTCGCTGGTTTACTCCCGTTTTCATGAGCGAAAACGCTGCAGCTTTTCTGCAGAAAATATATTGGCACAATTTTTCTTGATGCTTCATTCATTCTAGAGGTATGTTGTAATTCGTGTTTCTTGTAAGTTTCTAAATTACGTACATGTTATGTACGTGGAAAATAGACATTTAGGTTAGAAGTTCGAATACAATAAACGGTCAGCCTTGTTTCTATTTTGCGTGTAACAGTAATACATATCTTCGCACATGGAAGCAGCTTCAATGGTTCTAAAACCAGGTGTATACAATGTGGAAGTCACAGCGATATCACAGAGACTCGCATCGACCCTAAATAATTGTTTCGAACATAGCCTGGACGATTTGTGGTAGTGCGAAGGAAGAATGCTTCGCGTATCTGCGTTACACGTGTCTTGCTAGGATCCTGCAGATTTAATAGACATCCTGGAAACCCCCTGGTAAACACTGTAAAGAATAGAGCTGGAGTCTCATATCAACTCTCCCCCCCCCCATCCCCTCTAATATAATGGTATACCATGGCTACAGCTACCTCCATCAAACATATCACACTACTATTTCCATCCGACCGACAGATGTCAGTAAATGAGTGAGTAAAGGGATTTGGGTGACTCTTAACAACGAGGCTCGAGAGCCTATGAGGGTGGAGCGAAGTGAGTATGGAGTAGCGCCGGATTGCAAGAGCGGGAGAAACGGGAGATACCCGAGAAAACCCGCTGACCTGCGGCTTCGTCCAGCACGATTCCCATGTGAGGAAATCCCGAAAGGTTGGAGAGAGAGAGAGAGAGAAGGAGGGGAGGGGATGAGCCCGACGGAAATCGACCCCCGCCCGCCTTGGTTGGAGGTGGGTAGTCTAACCACTACACCACCGCGACCCCTCAGGTGTCAATGGTTGCACCAGGAGGGGAGAGGATCCGAGCAGAGGAAGGAAGGATTATTTACATCTTGGTAGGAGACGCGCCGGCCCACGGGATGTGTGCTCCAGCCTCGTTCGCACGCGATGTTGTGGCGATGCCGCTCCTCCTCCCCCTCCACCCGGGGACCACGTCGAGAAGCGCCCACGCTTGCAAGCGTGGCTGAAGGCCTTCTGGTTCTCCGGGCAAGCGTTATAACGGCTCTGTGAGTTCTACCAGGGCACCCGGTGGGTGGTTGCCCGCTGCTTCCGAGCTCAGCTTATAGTGTATTCGACGAATGATTGTGCTTCCCCAACAATGCTACATATAGTCCAGTGTACAGCCGGGACTCTTGTAGACCAGCGTGATAAAACAGAAGATATAAAGAACGATAGAAATCTCGTGAAATTTTAAATGATAACTTTAATACCTTATTCCCATAGCCCTAGAAATATCACAAAGCCACTAGTAAGTTTTAAATCGGAAAACTGTCTCAGAGGTATTCCAGGTCATCAAACTTCCTGGAAGCTCCCACCCACTTCGCCCTAAAATAATAAACAAAATTAAAATATGGAGCTACTACTGTATTCAACGGAGATTCCTAGCATTCCGGTCAGCCCTTGGACAATCATGACTAAAAAATTGCCTGTGTTAATGTACTTGGCAGGTTGAAGGCCAGCTGAATGTGTTTTTGTAAGCATTAATCTGTGGCATACTTTGCACGAGAACTATTTCTTACCAGGCATTACCAACACACCTATTTTTTCATGTTTTTTTTTTGACGTGAATAGATCTATAAATTTGCAACCATAGTGGGAGGCAATTCAGCAAATCCGATGATATTAAAATCAGGGCATACATTTTGACATTGCTGCGTTTACAAATGGGCTGCTAATAAACGATGTTATAATTAACTAATTTTAGCGGCATCATTAGATATTCTAGCGAGAGTAGATATCCTACTGTCAGTTTTCTTATTAGGAAAAATTCATTCGCACTAGAGCGAAACTACTTCAGTGCGACGAACGAGAAACAGCTAACGAGTAGAGCGCAAAAAATCTTCCGTCCAGCCGCAAAAAGAGAGAACAAAGATAAGCAGTATAACCTGCCATAAAAATACCAAAAACTTAAAAGTTCGTTACCAAGTGGAGTCATAAATTATTCTCCCCTCATCCCTGAAGGAGCATATTAAATGTTAACGTGTTCATCGCAAGATTAAGACCGACAAACTAGCTTCATTATTTCTAACGACTGCTTATATTTACAAACACATCTGGCGCCTATACATCACTCTTGACTCTTAGTACAATTATATTTGTTCATGTACTTTCTTTGATGTACGTATCTTATTGTGAAATATTACTAGCGGACTTAATCATTTAACACATGGGAAAAATAATCTTATAAGATATCGGAATATCTTTAGAGCAAATAAGAAATGTGACATATCCTGCATTAACCCCACTATTCAAATTATTTTTCAATTTTATTATTGACACGAGTCGTAACCAGAAAAAATGTTTCATCGCCTGGTTTTGTATAAGAGAAAATCTGTATTCAAGTCAGTATGTCATAGGTCATCCAACAAGAGTACAGGTACAGGCCAAGTCATACAACAAATATACAATTTATCCCCTTTCAGAAATACGAGGGTTCTGCTAATCTTTTATAAACACGTATCAAAAAATGCTACTGCAGCTTTATATATATATATATATATATATATATATATATATATATATATATATATATATATATATATATATATATATATATATATATATAATGCGAATGAATGATCGTAATGCAATTAAATTCTAACTTTGTTACTGATAAAAGGAAAAAATAATTAAATAAAATTGTAAGTGAAACAAAGAATTAATTTAAAGACAGAAATAAACGTGTTGAAAATATTATTGCTTAACCGAGATAAAAAATTTGGTGTTACGCATAATTTTAAAATTTGGTGTAAAATAAAAAATAAGTTAAATTCGAAGATAAAATTCGACTTGTACTTAAAATCGAGGTTATAATTTTCATCCAATTAATTAATCCACTGTTTGACACTTAATAATATAAAAATAGTTAATTTTATAAAATATAGAACACTTATTTAACCATCAAAAATAACGTACAACAAATATTCGTATCAATCGTTTATGCAATGATACCTGTGTAGCATCCAGCCATATTCGAAGACTGCGATTTTGCACCGCTTGTCAGCTATATCCAGAAATAAAAATATAAGAAAAAAAAATTTCACCGTCGAGTTTTGCAATCCAGTATTTCCAAACAAGGAACTGGTCCGATTCGTCATGCTCTTTTGCTCTCTTATAATCCTTCGCAAGCGGCTTTGCTGGCAGGAACTGCGACTTCGGTTGCAGGCGAGCCTACAGAAAATCTCTTAGGTACAAGATTTCAGCAGGTTCACGAATAATTGAAAAATTTTATACGCTCGGCTCAGCTTATTCTATCTGCTCATTGCTTATGCTTCAGCCACAGATAAAAAATTAATATCGGCTTAGTCTTATAGGCTGTTCACGGGAAACTGATCACTTCTGAAGGTCTTGGGTAAGATCTACTTGTATACACGCTGTGTATTCTTCCATCATATGTATAATTGATATTGCTGGTCTTAATCATTTTTTTTCTTACGTCGGTCAAATTAAACTGTGAAATCATTATAAAAGTAGATATTTCACAAT
Source organism: Dryococelus australis (assembly GCA_029891345.1). Taxonomy (NCBI): domain Eukaryota; kingdom Metazoa; phylum Arthropoda; class Insecta; order Phasmatodea; family Phasmatidae; genus Dryococelus; species Dryococelus australis. The sequence continues at coordinate 51,469,473 of CM057007.1, forward strand.
ATAGAAAACAAAAAATATATTAAAATTCACAAATGTTCACATTATAATTTTCAACTAAACGTGGTGACGTGAAGCTAGTTTCTCTCCGTTGTTACCAACTTCACTCGTTGCATGCCTGTTAGTGTCCGCTTTAAAATATATGCAGGTAGGGGTAGTGATATTTTTCGAAGGTTGATTTCAACTGTGAACAGCCTTTAGTCATGGGAATTAATGCACCAATCGTTGCGCTGCGAATTTTTTTGAAACACGAGTATGTTAGCTATTGAGCCATTTGTTCCTGTATTTTGTGGAAAAAAAAGAAAAAGAAAAAGAAAAAGGTAACAAGTTTTCAGCGACCATCGAATTAAAAATATCTGACTTTTAATACAACAGCTATACATAGAACTACTTCTCCGTATTTACTTGCCAACATAATTGTAAAATTATTTTCCAAAGGTTGGCATCAACATAACGCTACTCCTAATTCACAACCAACATAATTGAAAATTAAGTTTTTCAAATGTTGGCATTAAAGCTGTTTAATTTTCGTGCACAACTTGCCGAAAAATTTTGCTCTAGTAAAATTCATTTGTCCCAGGTTCGCACACAGTTACAGTTTCACGCCTAATAAATGTGCAAGAGATATTTTCACGCTTCATACGGTCGAAAAAAAATTCGCTCCGCGAGTGGTGGTTCTCTGTTGACTGGCGAGATCGCTTCCGAAAATCATATGGAATCACGCCTGACGCAACGCGTTTGGAATTGTTCCTGCTGATCTTGTTGTCGGTGACCTTTGCAAGGGTCCAGTGGCGGCCTTCAAATTCGTATTTTTTTTTTTCGCCATGCGGTAAAACGCACTTGGAGCCACTTATTGCGTAAGGAAAACGATCCGGTTTCGCTGAACGTTTTAAAAAAAAATAAAGATTTAGTTGCTGCCTCAAGTCTACGAGATCTTTCAACTGGCGATTGATCCTTTCCTTAGTTTCTTTTTTTTTTTTTTTTTTTGAGAATGAGATTCTTGTTTCGGAGGACGTCTGCCTTCTGGTGAGGAAGATAATAGGCGGTATAATTCTGCAAGGACGAATAAAAAAAAAAAACTCTTATTTTCACACATATTATTAGTGCAAGATGTTTGTTTTTCTAAGACGCTTGTGTACTGTCAGGTATACCATTCTACCACGAATACTGTGAGCTCATTTTCGCTCAAATGAAATTACGTCTGGTCGCAATGACCCGTACTGCACTAGGTATTAATTTTTTTTTCTATAAAAATACTTGCTATACAAAAAAAAAACCCCTTACTTGATCTGTTTCACTTGCGTTGCCCAAACACCAGCTTCATTCTGAATCTATACCATACTCCTATTTTTTGTAATTATTGTTAATGAAAACCCACACTTAACGTTCACTCCAAGAAGTTTGGGTCGGAGTTCAGAGAACAATTGCCTTAATGATAATTTTCTTAACAGAAGTACGTGAATGATAAGGACAATGATACAAATAAGTCGAGTTCCTAGTTCATGCCCATATCACGCTACCAAAAATCTCCAAGTTCAGTTAATGAACGCCTAAGGCGTTTCACGGCTCTTACAGCATCCAATCTCAAATAGACAAAAAAAAGTGGTTATAAAGATGAATGATACATATGATCCGCGTGCGCATTTTGACCTTACCTTTTCTACTTCCTCACGCATACAAACAATACGTAGGAGAAACTGACAGTTTGTGCAAATATGAGGTACGCATGAGTTTTGTGCCATTTGTAATTTACTCAAAAAATTTGAGCAGCATTTAATCAGTAATCTAATTGCGAAAGATATCGTTTGATTACTTTGTTATATATATATATATATATATATATATATATATATATATATATATATATACACACACACACACACACACGTGGAAGAAACAGCCGTACTTGATACATAGTTTACTGATATTAAACGGGCTCGTTTGCATTTAAATGATGGTATATTTTCTCAAGTTATCGTTCCCCAGGCCTGTTATATTTTGGCTTCTAAATTAATATTAAATTGCAGAATAATTTTTACTGAAATTTAGCTTCCACTGCTATTTATTAATAATTATCAAGTTATATAAAATTTAAAAAAAAAATATCACTTAGTAATACGAAACGGTACTTCCCACAATTTATGTGTAATAATTCCTTCCCAAAATTTTATTTTAAAAATATCGATAAAGTAGCATGTTTAGAATAAAGTTGTTTTAAGATGGCCGTAGGGTCGCTGCTTGAGAACCCAAATACACTTGACGATGACTGCGGTAGTCTCCTAAATTCGAATGGTGTTAATTTGTGTTTCTCCTTGACGGTCTATCTAATGACTGTCATTAATGCCCTGCTGTAAAGGATCCTCGCTGAGAGGACAGCACTGTAGAAGACGAAGGAGAAAATAAAACGAAAAACGACTGTTATATTACTCTCCAACCATTGCTCTCCGAGTGGGCTCTGCAGCGCCAGCCAGCTATTACCGTCTGTAATTATATCAGCGTGCGCCGAAGATGCTGGACCGTTGCGGACACAGCATCAATACAGGCATTGCTCGGCAAACAATTTACCTGCGCCAATTTTCGTATTGTTTGCCGGTCTTCGTTCTGTGCGTTAATGACGGTAAATCATCGGCTCCGGCTTTGCCCTTCTTTTAAGAGTACCCTGGCTAATTAGTCACGTGACGGTGTTATTAGCATGCAGAACACGCCTGATAGCATGTATGTCCTCAATAAAATTGAACATTACTTTCATCATAACGAGGTTTCTTTAGACTTAATATGCACGATGATTAATCATATGGTAAAGCTCTAGTCATTGGTGAAAATGTCTAGTTGTATGCTGTTCACGGGAAACTGAGCACTTATGAAAGCCCTGCTTAAAATGTACTAGTATGCACGATGGATATTCTTCCGCGTTATGTAAAATTAACACTGATATGGCCCTCATCACCTCATTCATGCGTCGGTCAAGTGAAACTGCGAAATTATTAGCAAAGTAGATATTTAAAAACAAAACTGAAAACAGAAAATGATATAAATGATTTAACTTATCACAAATGGTAGCCTAACACACTTATTTCGACGTTAAGACATGGAATTAATTTCCTTCCATCGTTACCAACCTTACTTGGCCATGCAGGTAGGAGTAAAGAATTTTTCCTAAGTCTGATTCCTAAAGTGCTCACTTTATCGTGAACAGCCTTTACCTACATGTAGAACGAAAGAAAAAAAAAAAAATTACTGAGAACTTCACACGAAGTCTAGTCTACGAACAAGGAGAATAAAATTGACGATAACTTCTGAACCTGTGATTCCGGGTTCACATCCCGGAGAATCCACAAAAAAAAAAAACAGTTTTGTTTCTTGATCCGTTACGTGCCAACATTTCTACAAAAAAAAATGTTGCTTGTCGTGACCATCGTGAAACGAATCGCCAGCCCCGAAGCGAGTCAGCCAGTAGTGTTCACCAGCTGTGCTTGACAAGTCGAACCCACGCGTGTTACGCTTCACAAAGCGAGAAGTGGCGCCCAGCGCGTGGCTTGACGTCGGCTCCTTAACCCGCGCTGCTCCCAACAGAACATCGCGTGGGCAGGCGTCGGTTTGATGGATGCCGTCAGGGGTCACAGGTTCGTTTGGTTCTGTTACTGTAACAATACCCTTCCAACGTGACCTCCAGCGCACCTGGTATTCCGCTGTCACGCGACGAGCAGTTCTTATCCGCACTTTTGACGTCAGCGCAAGCGATCTACACAGTAAACATTCTCTGTGCCTTGAACTATTTTTCCTCAAAATGTTTACGTTTTCACAAAAAAAAAAAAATTAAAGCAGTTGACATTATGTCGGCCAACACTCCTCGCAACTCCAACAATCCCGAGAGTCGTTTAAAGTTTAGTGGCTCTAACTAGAGACCTGAAAAATTCGCAAGTTCAATGACCTGCAGGCTAGACTTTACAGTCGTATGTACAAATATGCCCATATCAACTGCACATTGGTTGTCTGCTGTGACAGTGGAAGGCGACAATTACTCTAGCGTTCTCCAGGAGTTGTCAAACACAGTGTGTACCAATGGCTAAAGTAATAGAAACACAGGTGTTTTGAATCCTAGCTTGTCCTGAATTGAATCCGCGAATCCTTCATGTCTCTAGATATACCTGGTACTGAAAAGTACAGAAGAATATTTGTAGCTTCTTAAATATTATTAAAACTAATTATTTCCAAACCCTATTTCGTTTCTAGTTATTGCTACTATTGTAAAGTTTAGTGGTGTTGGAAATTACAGTTTTTTTTTATAGGCAGAGACCCGGAAATTCCGCGGATTCATTCGGCAACAAGCTAGACTCCACTCTCCTTTGTCTACTCGAGCTTCAGTTAGTTGTTCATCGGCTACTGCCCCAGTATAATCACTGACCAGGTAGGGCGGGATTCGGTCATGTTTTCTTGTACAGGTTCGTTATTGATCAAATTTGGCCCGGAGCGTGTCTCACGAACTGTAGTCCAATAGAAGCGAAACCCCATGGTACATCCTTAAACAAACTCGCGAGGTTTCGGAGTCTCTATTTATAGGCACGATTATGATTGGCTGGACTCGTCATCAAAATAATTTTAGGAAAGGTGATATATAATGGCAATTGGAGTCATGATGATGGCACAACTTTACTACTTGATTTGACCGAACTTATTAGAAGCAGTCTGACGGAAAAATTTTACAGTGTGACAGAGGGTTAAGGCTGTTAGTATGTGCGTGTTGTCTGCACTACTGCAGTTTCTTGAAAGCGCGCTCGTTTCCCCACTGGCAGAAAATAAAGCTGAAGACCGCAAAGCACGTAAACGAACTTCGCACAACTTTACCTTACTTTGCGTAAGTCGTACACGCAACGTAGCTTAACCATGGTATGAAAACCACACAGATTCATCTTCCAGACTCTCTCCTACACTAATTAATGGCGTCGTTGATCTTTTAGCTTTTCAACCGAACTTGCACGTTCCGGCAAGTGGATTAGCGACATTGTTACGTCAGCGCACAAAGCATTTCTGCTCCAGGCCATATGCAGCTAATGAGCGAGATTAGCTGGAAGTAGAATGACGCATGATGTACACAGATGCACCACAAGACAGTTAACGGAACAACCTGTTTGTGCATTTTACGCATTGTAGAACGGGATACGATCTAGGTGGAGTAGAGAGGTTTCGACGGCTCTTAACAACGGGGCATTGAGAGCCGATGAGGGTGAAGCGAGGTGAGCATGGAGCAGCGCCGGAATGCAATGGCGGGGGGAGACGGGAGGTCCCCGAGAAAACCCGCCGTCCAGCACGAGTTCCACGCGTGAAAGACCCGGGAGCGACCCCACCGGGAATCTAAACAAGTTCGTCTTGGTCGGAGACGAGCACTCTAGCCACTGTACACCGCGGCCCCCTTAGGAAAGTAGGTAGATCCTACTTGGAGACGGAGAAACCCAGGTGTGTGTTTCTTGGTGACGTGTACCCTGAGGGTCTGTGGGCGGGAGAGCAGAAGATGAGCATCTCGTCTGGCGGACCAGATCTTCCAGGTGTTACGGGGGCCTGCAAATTCGTGACGTCATCAGTCGGAGATGCGCGTGCCCTTTCCCCCCTTCCCGGCCCCGATTCCCCCTTCCCCCACTTGAATTCCTAACTCAACTTCTTTATTTATCCTCACGAACACGCTGCGAGTCAGATCTCGCTTTGGAACAAAGTGCTGCAGGTTCGATTTCCAGCGTAGTTTACTATCGCTTCGGGCGTCAGTGAGAGCTGAGCACGTTTTCTGAACGCTGCAGGTCCCACACAACCTAATAAAGAAGAAAAGGATGGCGAAATCCAGCTTAACATTTATTAAAACCTTCGCAAGTGAAAATTCAGTACGAACGGCGCTGCACCGATGATGCAAACGCAATGGATCGCCTAGATGATGCATGCTTATATTTGCGGCGTGGGAGTTAGCGTAACGCGCATAAGAAATAAAAACTGCAGCAGGCGCATACAGTGGATTTTCTTAGAAATTAAAGTTTCCTTTAAATGAACGCAACACAGTCAAATAAAATTTGATGAACAAACAAAATTTTCATCATCTATGTCCCATAACACGTTTAAGCAAAGTGCGTTTTTTTTTTCAGGCCCGAGCCTGTCAGGTCCATGTCAAGGCATCAAGAACAAAATGTAGCGAGAGAGTTTAAGACTCAATTTTGGTGCTGATTACGAAATTTTCGTTTTTTTTTTCTGCAGCTTTGAATCACGTTTTTTTTTTTTAAATAATATTTTTGGTCATTTCTTTGATACAGATTGTAGGCCCCTATCAGTAATATACTATGCATTATCGATCAATCCTTGACACACTAATGTGTGCTACGCATTAAATACGAAGCTTTATCAAAATTAAAATCTATTCGAAATCATTTTCATAAAAAAGACATTGCTTAAAAAAAATTGAATTCACGGCTACTTTTAGCATTTTGCTTACTATTTTTTATATTGGGATCGAAATACTTCTCGTATACCTCGGTACTCACATTATGTGTCATGCTGCGAGCGGCTAAAGTCTATTCGCGGTTTCGTCACACTTTTTGAATCAAACTTTTGGAAAATCACCCCATGTATGACGTGATTAGTTATTTCCTACTTATTCAATTTATCGCAAGGTTTTTTTAAATTCTGTTAACATAAAAGTATCATTTTTCGTAAAAACTAAAGTTATACCAATATTTTATCTATGAATTATATTTAATTTATAATAAATATGAATAAAAACAGTGAGGAAACATGTATGTTGGTAGCACCTAGTAATAGTTCTCATGCAAAATATTTTGACAACTGAGTGTTCACGAATTCGATGCGTTGTAATTTGGTGTAATTTTATAGTATTAGTTAAGCTTTGGTTGCACGAGGAGGAGAAATACCCTGGAAGTATAACTTGAGCAGGGCTTCCGGGCAAGTGTGAAGTAACAGTGATTGGATTGTAATGAACTATCACTGGTACCGCTCCCTCGCCACAGGAACGCGAACCTATACGGATTATTCTGGAATCGGGGTAACCGTTGCGGGAAGAAAGCGCACTTGGTACATTCATAAGATCCCTCCCGCTTGATACGAATTGCGCAGCTATCAGTCACGAAAAACGCAGAGAACGTTTTCCTTCTGGACGGATGAATGTCGCACGTATTCGTAGCTCTCCGCAAAGACATTATCCGGGTGATATTTCTACACCTTGAAGTTTGTCTTTTCAAAAAGTTGACCCGTCGGGTTTCGTCGCCATGCTGTTTGCATATCGGCTTAACGATGCCTGTCCTGCGATGCTAGCCGTGCAGTTATCCCCAAACAGATGCCTATCTCTCAGAATGCATCACTTTGACGCCACTGAATTAGGAAACCAATCAGTATAACAGGTTATCCACAAAGGTGCCGCCAAGTATCATGAGAACTTTTTTTTTCAAGGGAACTTATATATATATCTTGATAATCCATTTTGCTGCAGTGATAATTTACGTCGTGACATTTTTATAACTGCTTCAAGATTCAGAAATAAATATGCACCGCAGCAACGGAATCTGTTTACAGGTAGCATTTTCCGCGGACGACACAAGGAAAACTTAAAAAAATTAAAAAAAATAAATATCATTAGCTGGACCTGAAGTAATCGTTCATTTAAAATCTGGTTCCTTCAACTTGTATACCGCAAGGCTGCTTTCAATTGAACGCAATGATGCATCGAATTTCACCCTACTTTTTTTGTCAACGCCTAAGTTGTGGAGGTCACATTCGTCTACTTTGAAACCTTCGGGTTCTATAGCAGCCAACATTCTTTGCTGTATATCCCGTTTCTAAAAATCAGGTTTTCATAGTGTTTGCTAGCAGACACGCCAATAAAACCGGTTCCCAGCCGTACAAATTCACAATCTTTATTTGATTTTTATAGCTCCAACGGTGCTCCTTCTGAACGAATAATTTGTGTGATGGTTGGTTTGGGTGGGCGGAAGGGGGGGGGGGGGAGGGGGGAAAAAGGGAGAGAGGTTAAAAAAACCAACTTTTATTTGCTGGCATGGATTTCTTGTAGAGCAATCAAGAAATATTGGTCACATAACTGCCAGCAAGTGCCATCTAAGGTCACTTCTGGATTCTCTCCAGAGCACGGCGGAGTGGTATAACCGATACTTGCTCTCTCAACAACCTTGTCACAAACATCTCCGTTAGCCGTTTATTTCAAAGTTTCTGGCTCACTAAGCCGTACGTAAGGTTTCAATCAGCGCTAGTCTTTAGAAAGCTTGACCAGTTTTAGTAGCAGAGACCTGCAAAATTCGCGTTATTATTTCGGGACAAGTTAAAATTTAAACACGTGTACCTTTACAATAGGTTTGTCGTTGGATCGTGCTAAATCTGGCAACGCCCTGGGTAACTCTGAGCCAATGAATGAATACTTCACAACTGTGTGCCCCAGTCACGCGCAGTTCAGTCACGAGGGCGTGTCTTCACATCCATGCAGCAGCCAATGGAGAAACCTCGCCGGGTCCAGTATAGACAGTACTGTGAAGCCTGGTGCCGAATAATAACGCGAATTTAGCATGTCGCTGTTTATTAGTGTACGAGAAAAGCAAGCGTTATTAGAAATGCACAATAGATACTGGAAAGAAGTACGGGAAAGCGACCTAAAGAGCTTTGACGTACAAATCTGGGCATCAATAGCAATGTTAATACGGTAATTTTGCTCATCAAGTATTTACGCAAAATTTAGTTTAGCAAAAGTAACTGTGCGATGAGCCAAGTTAATCATGAAAGCTAGAATGCAGAAAATAATATTGTGGTTGACGTTATTGATGAATGGTTGGTTTTTTCGAAGTGCTCCAGTATTTTCCATTAATGCATTCCATCACTTATCCATTTCACGATTCGGAGACTGACGACAGACTTGAAAGCCCAAGCAAACAATGTCACATTCAATGTGCTAACCCCTTTCTAGGGTGCATTTAGTGGCAGAAATGATTACATCTTATCTTAGTATTCCTCATTTATTAATCTTTAAAATTATGATTAATTCGCCCCCGTGCTAATACATTCAAAATTGAAAAATATTTTTATGTTACAAAGCATAATAAATTATATTTTTAGAGAACATAAAAAAAACTAAAATACAAATAAATATAAAATATAATAAAAATTAATAATCAATATTATATAATTTTTGACATTCGAAACATTAACAACGATGTACAGTTCGGATAGATTACGTTGGTTTATCTTTCACAAAGCTTTTAATGTGGGTGAACTGTTTCAAGGTAAGCTGGTGCTTGCTCACTGCTGTACATCCTCGGTGCACGTAACAGGAGCCAGTAGCCACCGAGCAGCCTCGGGAATACTGAATGCATTCCGACGACTCACAAGCGAGCAGCAAGGGGCTCGTTACTCTCGACTTGTGACGTCAGCTGCCGAACTACGTTTTAGCGGCGGAAGTGTAAACTAGCAAGCATCAGGGTACAGCACACAGCTAACGCCAGCTCACCTTGCAGCAGTTCCCCACGCGCCACTGATTGCTAGACATACCATGCTCTATTTAATAGCCATTACTTTAAAACAGCATGAGTTCATGAGATTTAATTATTGAAATTGTGGCTACTCGCGAGTGCATCAGATGTTCTCGTGCAAGGATGTATTTTTCTGCAGGTTTGATCTGCGGACTCGTTTCTCCTGTATTTCCCTGGTATCCACTCGTGAGACATCTCATACGAAGCCTCGTACGAAATCCGTTTTGCATCGCATGAAAGCAGCTTAAGGCACCTCTCAGGAAAAATTAGCCTCTCTGAAAGCCCTGCTTAAGATCTACTTGTATGCACGTTGTGTCTTCTTCCGCCCTATTTAAAATTAACGTTGCCTCGGGTCTCAGCCCTTCATTCGTGCGTCGGTCAAGCGAAACTGTCAAATTATTACGAAAGCAAATATTTTAAGTCAATGTTTACAATTGTATGCATTAAAAAAAAAAAAAACAGAAAGGGAAAGAAATGATTTTAAGTTATCAGAAATGGTTACTTACCAGTTTTTATTCGACGTTAAGATATGGAAATACTTTTCATCCTTCGTTACTAACCTGACTGGGCACATGCCACTCAGTGCGCCCGTTAAAATATATGCAGGCAGGGGCAGTGACCTTTTTCTAAGGTTGATTTCAAAAGTGCTCACTTTATCGTGAACAGGCTTTACATTTAATCCCCGGCTGGGTCACCGGATTTTCGCAAGTTGGAATCGTGCCGGACGATGCCGTTGGCAGGCGCGGCTCCATATTCGCTTCAATCACCCTCATCGGCTCTGAAGACCTCGATGCTAAGAGCCGGACAAATCTCTTCACTCACTCAATTTACATTTAAATGCTCAATGGTTTTTTTTTAAATATAATTTAGGATAGACAACTGCTCACAGTGATACCCATTTGACAACTAGCGACGGAGTTGTGTGGTTGCAGTCTCGCCCACCGAGCTCGTATTTCACGGGCTGCTAACGCGCTGAAAGACGCACGAGCCAACCTGCGCTGCAATTAGTTGTGCGTTAACCAACCCGATCACTGTGTAGTATGCTGAGTGGCTGTTTGGTGAGAGGGGGAGGGGTAATTCTGTGAGGTGGGGATGAGGCGAAAACACTTTCCAGTGCGCTATTGTATGTTAATTCCTACCCTTCTCCTTTTTCCCCGTGCCCTCGCAAGACCCCACACACTCGCACACCTCAGCGCCGAGGTGACTTATTGCCCCTGCGGCGACGCGAATTTTATCAGGCTCTCGCGTGACAAATGTGCGCCCACGGTACCAGGTCTCCACTTCGAACCCCGCTTGGACTGCGGGAATAGCGAGGAGGGTAGCGCGATATAGCAGTCCGTGGGGCGAAAAATCAGTACACGTCATTGAAGGCGACGGAGGCGTGTGGTGAACTGTTGCAATGTAAGCTGCATTCTCGGTGCACGCGACAGGAGCCAATGACCGATGCGAAGCCTAGGGAAACTGGATGCATTTCATCCAATCACGACGACCAGGCCAGGGACCCATTACTAGAGACATGCGAAATTAGTGTTATTGTTTGTCATCGGGCTAAACTCCACAGTACTGTATATTCTCTAGCCGGCGTCGTTTCTCTATTGGCTGCTGCATATATATCAAGTAATCCCCCTTCCTGACAGGACTGATCGTGATTGGACTACACAATTGTGAAGTGTTCATTCAATGGAGCAGAGTTACAAAGGGCATGCCAAGTAAAGTATGATCCAATGACAAAGTACAGCAAAGGTACACGTGTTTAAAGTTTAACGTGTGCCCAAATAATAACGCAAATTTTCCAGGTCCCTACCCATTACACAGACGTCTTGTAGCGTCATCTGCCGAACTACGTTAAGCCCCTGTCACACATTGAAATTCTCGCCTTCAACGTATTGACTGATGAAGAGTCAGCAAAACTGAAAAAAAAAAAAAAAGATAGACATGGACAATAGACACAACGTAACGTAATCGACCATGATCAAAAATTGGCGTGACCGCAACAGTCTGCGTAAAGAGGCGATTATACTTTTCAACGCGAAGCTAAGACAAAAGCAAAGATCATTGCATGATGCGCGCTGAGATGCAAATCATAACTTATAAAATATGACTTCTGTTTTAAAAACTTATGATCGGATAGGGTTAACTCTATCACCGATTTCAACAATGGCATTCTTGCCCCAATTTTTGTGCTAATTCGCGGTAAAGTGAGCACTATTTAAAGCCCTCTCATTTGGAATAATAGTCAATAAATATATTTTATTTTAGCTTTAGACGTTAACTTCGGAGTGTGGCGCAATACACACACTGTGTTTATTACTTAAGTGGAGGATGCACTGAAACATTTTCTGTGAAATAGTTGTTTGCGCGAATGCGCGTATCTGTAGTAAATGAATTCCCTACAAATACGACTTTTGTCAGAAAAGATTTTTAAAAAAATCTCTGCCCCTATTTTTTCTTACTTTTGTCATATTAAGTGTATTCCTGGAGGAAATATTCGCGAAAATGGTCAAATATCGCATTTTTAAAGCTAGCCTATGCAGTATCCTTAAGCGGCAAGAGAGAAGTACGGTCTGACGGGTGTAGTTGAATCTGTGGCCTTTCATCGCGTGTAATAAAACCCCACTGTTACAGATCTAATTTACACAGTACAGCCTCACGACGGAAACACTGCACGCATTGCGCGTAGGAGCGATGAGGCACTAGAAGTGCCTGTTAGCGTCGCCCGTATCTATCCCTCGCTTCATCCATCTCTTAAATGGCAATATTTATTTTAAAGATGTGGTTAAAGGATAAAAAAAAAAAAAAATGGTTGATAGGAAAAGGAAAAGTAACCAAGGCTTCGAAAGTGCTCACTTGGCCGTGAACAGCCTATGAAAGAAGCGCCAGCGATGCGCACAAGAGAGCAGACGAGACAAACCAATGACGAAGGAATGCAAGCGAGATTCGGCCGTCTCATCGCGAGCCGTGACGTCACTGCTCCGGCTTTAATAAGATGATAAAGTGCAACGCCCTCACGCGAGACAACAAGGTCTTTGGTCGTCTGCTTCTTATTTCTCCCATCTCGGAGCCCCCCCCCCCCCCAACCCACTACCACCTCGCACCTCGATACGCGCCTCGAACAGAAGAACATCGCAATTTGATTACGAGGCGCCTCTGACTTCTCGACAAGGAATCTCCGATTGAAAGGAGACGAGAGATACGAACATCAGGTACGTAAAATGGTTCTGCACTCACGGCTTTACGTTATTTGGTCGCAGCTTCCTGGATCAGTCACGTCGGTGTAACTTAAGGCCCCTGCCTGACTGGTGCTTGAGATGCGTTGGAGAGGGTTTGAAATATAGTCTATTCGCAGTTTCTCCACCCTTTTTAAATCAAACCTTTGAAAAATATCCCCATGTATGGCGTGTTTAGTTATTTCCTACATATGCCATATATCACAAGCGTTTTATACTTGTGTACATAAGTCACTTTTTTCTGTTCAATTATAATGTTATTCATATGTTATCTAAAAATTATAATGCTTACTTTATAATTATTTTCAATAAAAACAGTGAGAAAATAAGTATGTCGGCAATGCATAGTAATTAATAGTTCTTATACAAAATACTGTTACACTGAGTGCGCACGAATTAAGTGCGTTGACCATTCTGATTTTTCAAAGTGACGTATCACAAAATATACGCGCCAGATACATACAAAACTACTCAAGCGCCCTGCATCGAATTTACCCAAAGACATTCCACCCATAATATAATATGGTCACCGCTGAAGGTCCCGTAAGTACACGCAGTGAGCGCCAGTTGAGAGCCTTGTGCTTAGTGACGATGGCTCACTTGACGTGCGTGGCAGTGTCGCCCTTACCGCTCCTGCGCTGCTCAGTCTCAAACGCGGGAAAAAGCGTTAGGTAAGCCTTAAAATGAAAGAATTTGATGCCCGCGAAAGTGGAAAACTTCCGTACCTCTATTAACGATTTCAGCCGCACAGAAGAGGAAGCGGAATTGGGGGGGGGGGGGGGGAGGACTCGCGAGATATAACCATTCCCCTGCTACCTCGGAAGAATGTTTTAATGAATGTCTGGGCTGTGGACGGTCGAGTTGTTTCATGCGCCCTCGCATTTACTCGTGGTCCTTGTCCTTGAAGGCACTGTTACGAAATTCCAGCTGTAAGATACGCCCGCACCATGTGGCCCGGCTGTCCGTTAAAACTTTATTGCCCGGTTTGAGTCTTAATTGAGTTATTGACCCGTAATGGCGAAGAATTAAACTCCCCTCTTCCTTCAAGTATCACAATTTCCGGCCGAGACGTTACAGTGTAAGTACGTAAGAGCTTTTGCAGAATTCCAGCGGTCGCTGAATATGATTTTCAATATTATATTAAGTTCCCGATTTCAAAACGATATTCCAAACTTTATTTATAACTGCACATTGGTATTTGACTGTTAGTAACCACGTTAAATGCAAAATACGTGGTTTATCTGTTTCGGTTCTTAGCCACAAGTGTGTAACGCCATAACGAATATGTTCATCGACATAGGCCCCTACTCGGATATCAATGTGGCGTCGTGATTTCGATTCCCAAATGACGCAAGCACTTGCTCCTTCTTATCTGGAACTAAGTAGACTACTCTCGTTTTTTTTTCTGTTACAGCATCTTAGCAGGTATAATGTGAATGTGCGCTTAGAGTTATGTGGACCAGCACGTTTTTTTTTTGTGAAATAGTTGTTTGCTCGAATACGCTTATCTCGGTAAATAAATGTTCTGCAAATACAACTTTTTGCCAGAAAAGATATTAAAAAAAAAAAAAAACAATTATGTCACTATTATTTTACTTTTATCATATTTAGTATATTCTTTCAGACAAAAATCGTGAAGATTGTTAAATATCGTATTTTTAAAGCTTGCTTGTGCAGTTTCCTTAAACGGCAAGAGAAAAGTTCAAAGATACGGACGTAATTTAATCTGTGGGCTTTCATCGCGCCTAATAAAACTCTACTGTTACATTTATAATTTACACAGTACAGCGTCACAACGGAAATACTGTACAACTTGAGTGTGGGAGAGACGAGGCTCTAGGCGTGCGTGTTAGTGTCGCCCGTATCGCTCACTCGCTTCTTGACCTTGGACGCTCAGCTCCAACTAACTCTTTTAAGTTACCATACTACAAGTATAAGGTCATTATGCGTCAGTAATTATGCAGTAAATTCCGCTCGAACAGTCGGGACGTAAGTTCAAGTATCATAGACTTATATACTCTGCGATTGTCCATTTTAACAATTTGGAGACGTTTGGCCGACGACGAAGAAAGCGAAGAGCAGGTTTTTGTTTACGAGGAGAGAAAGAATAGCTGTTTGTTTTTAATTTGGATACGGACAAGCCCGTCTACGTTCACGTATTTGTATTTCTATTGTTGCTACATTATGCACAATATAGAAGTCAAGTATTCTTGTACCTACATATGCGCTATGTCCTAAATATCGTCGATTAATAACATTAAAATACGTAACTCTCCTTCGTCATATATGTCTCACGTACCCGCTGCGTAGTTTTCAACGTACATCGCGTTCATACGGTCTTGCTTGTTTATCTTCTACCCACTTGAAACGTACAGTGTCAGTGTTTCCCGCGTGTGTTTTGTTAAATTCGTGAGATGTAAAGTGTAATTTTCGCCCTTGAAGTAGATGACAGCACCATCTCGGACGGCGTGAATCGCCGACAGATCGTCTTACAGTCAAAGAGTAAGTATAGCTCGTTGCCACCCATCGCTTCGGCATCGCATCGCATCGTATCTCATCGCATCGCATTGCAATATTTCCGAACCGAATTAAGGTGGTTGTATCCACTCTATCTTCGAATTTTCTTACAAATCTTTGTAATGAAAATGTATGACCAGAAATAAAAAAATCAAAGCTAGACATGACATGGACGACTACTTAACGATTTTTAATTTGTAGGGTTTCAAATATACCTGTATTTCTCCGTGTGGGACTGAAATAATTAAATAATTAGATAATGTTTGGTTACGATTACAGATGTGACATTAATCACGTAAGAAAAATAAATGGGATTTGGAAATAACTGTTAAAATGTTTGCTATGTCATGACTAGCTTGGTTTTTAAATATTGACTCCGAAAATTAAGTTAATGAGGAAAATACGTAAACCCGAGATAGCAAGGATACATCCCCCTTAACGCAGTTGGCCAGCGTTAGCCACTTTTCGCTCTACGCAACGGAACTTCTAGAAGGGCAGCGTTGTTCGCGGTTCCTGGAAATATTTCCACGCACGTGCGTGCACGATCGGAGACACGAAAATGGTCCCGCATCGGAACCTCGCAAGTGGTACCGAAAGCCATCCCTGGGGTAAAAGTAATAATAATAACTTGGGCGTCGGCCCGTGCCGAACATAATCGCCGAGACGCAAGGCGTCTGTCCCGTTGCCCATTCTATTATCCCGCGCGACGTAGGAAAGAAATAAAGAGAAAGAAAGAGAGAGATATGAGTGACGTGCTGATCAAAACGGAGGAGGACAGAGATGGCAGCCTGGTGGGTCGGCACTTGGGCGGGTTCAACCTCGTCAGAAGACGCGCCCAGAATCCATCACGTAGGCTAAAAGAAGAGAGGTATAGGTTGTCTCCCCTAAAGTGAGCACTTTTGAAACCCCTCTCGTTTGGTGTGAGTGAGCGAGTGAAGACATTTAGGCGGCTCTCGACATCGAGATCTCGAGATCCGACGAGGGTGAAGCGAGACGAATATGGAGCAGCGCCGGAATGAAGGGACGGGGGAAACGGGAGATCCCTGAGAAAATCCACCGAACAGCGGCATCGTCCGGCACGATTCCCACATGTGAAAATCCGGCAGTGACCCCTCCAAGAATCGAGCCCGGTTCTCCTAGGTGGGAGGCGAGTAGTCTAACCACTACATACACCAACGCGGCCCATAATCTCTCATTTGGAACAATAGTCAATAAACATGTTTTATCTTAGCCTTAGACGTTAACTTCATAGTGGGGTGGAATATACACACTGTGTTTATTTCTTACACGGCAATATTTATTTCTAAATGTGGTTAAAGGAATACAAAAATGGCTGAAAGGAAACAGTATCAAGGGCCTCAAAACAGGTTCGCGGTTCGCTGTTAGCGGTAAAATGAGCACATTTGAAAGCCCTGCTTAAGATCTACTTGTATGCACATTGTGTATACTTCCGCCTAATGCAAAATTAACATTGCCATGGCCACGTTACTTTACTCATGCGTCGGTCATGTGATACTATAAAATTATTACAAAAGAAACTGTTTTGCAAATCTGCTCATTTTTACACTGTGGTGCATTAAGAAAACAGAAAGCGAAAGAATTAATTTAAGGTATCACAAACGGTTACCTGACACTTTTTATTCGACGTTAAGATATGGAACTACTTTCCATTCTACGTTACCAACTTTACTGGGCGAATGCCACTCAATTCGCCCATTAAAATATATGCTGGCGGGGGGCAGTGACTTTTTCTAAGGTTAATTTAAAAAGTGCTCACATTATCGTGAACAGCCTTTACTTTAAGGTGGCCGCATGTTTGAAGGAATTTTGCACGTCTGAGGCCTAAATGTGTGGGAGCGCTAGGGGCGACCGAGACATGCGCACCAATTCTCTCGCCGTCTCTACGCGCAAAGCCCTGAACTGGCGTGCAGTGTTGCCCTTCGATAAACGAGACTTTCAGCGGAGACCCTACCGTTTTATGACGTGATAACAAAAATAAAGGATTGATGCGTGTCCCTACTTCTTTTAAAATGTTTTGTACCGGAATGTTCATACCTGAAAACGACTGTGAAAACACCCGTTTGAGCTATTTTCACCATCGCAGAAACATGCTTGAGAGAGAACTGGAGGAACTGAAAAACGTATACAGACGCGTAACGTTTCTTCGAATGCTGTTTTTAAGCTCACCTAATTCTGACACGTTGGACGGTTTTTTAATTTAAAAAAATTGTTCTGCTGGAGCTCTGCACACGCAGTTCGGCGGCCTACCCAGGCGGCCAACTCAACGTGGACGGCTTGTACCAAGAGCCCGACTGAATGGCTAATCGCCGAGGGCTTTGCATATTTATGAAACGGGTAGGGATCGTTGATGCGGGCAAGAAGGGGGAAGACGCGAGCATACCCGACGTCTCACGCGACGATGTTTCGACACGGGGCACTCTTAACCCACGCACAGGTGCGAGACAAGTCTGGCGAATCGATCGTGCATGGGCCCGTGAAGGGCGGGGAGGACATCCTCCGAGCCGAAAATCTCCGCGTGGGAATCTCACCGTGCCGCCTCGTTGGAATTATTTTTGTGTTTCGTGTGCGGATCTCGCGTCGCGTGTGCGTGCTTGCGTGTGTGTGTGTGTGTGTGTGTGTGTGTGATGCAACCTCCCCAGCGTGGGACGCCCGGACACAATGACATTTCTCTTCCCTCCTAACCAGCTACTCTAGGCACTTTCGCCCCGACAATTCGGACCCGACGCTGACTTACACTTGATGTCAGGCTATTCACGGTGAAATGAGCACTTTCGAAAGCTCTGTTTAAGACATATTTGCACGCATGTTGTGTATTCTTCCGCCTTACTTAAAATTATCATTGCCTTGCGCCTCAACACTTTATTCATGCGTCGGCATAGTAAAACTGTGAAATTATTGGATAAGTAAATGTAATACAAATCTGCTCATTTTTAAATCTCGGATCGTTAAAAAAAAAAAAAAAAAAACAGAAAGTGAAACAAATTATTTTAGTTACCTATCACAAATAGTTACAGAACATTTTTTTATTCGACGTTGAGATAAGTAACTACTTACCCTCCATTGTTACCAACTTTACTGGGTATATGTCACTCAGTGCGCTCGTTAAAATATTTGCAGGTAGCAGTAGTGACTTTTTTTTTCTATGGTTGATTTCAAAAGTGCTCACTTTATCGTGAACAGCCTGCACTTTTGAGACCCTAGTTACTTTTTACTTTCAACCTTTTTTTATTCTCTAACCACCGTTTTTCTATAAATATTGCTATGTAAATAGTAAACAAGTATGTATATTCCACCACACTCGCAATTTAATGTCTTTGGTTAAAATAGATTATATTTATTGCCCATTACTCCAAATGAGACGGCTATCAAAAGTGCTCACTTTAGCGTGAATAGCCTATACTAGGAGTAACAGCAGTTCCAGAAATTGAGTCTCTAGAACCTTAACATTCGGCGAATCCTTTCCGTGACGCGCATACCGCTACGTAAAATTTGAGGCTGGATTACAGTTTACTTGGCACATCATGTAGAGTTTTGTAAAGCGTGCAAACTCCTGACAAAATAGTGACATACTATTGAGCAGCCAGTTTAAAGATAGACACGCGTAAAAATATGTACAGTGAGTGCGTGAGTGAGTGGAGATGTTTGGGCGCCTTTTAACATCGATGTCTTGATAGCCAATGAGGGCGAAGCGCGGTGAGTATGCAAGGGTGGGGGAAACGGGAGATCCCCCGAGGAAATCCGCCGACCAGCAACATCGTCCGGCACGACTCTCATGTGCGAAAATCCGGGGCGGCTCCGCGGGGAATCGCATCCGGTTTGCCTATGTGGAAGGCGAATAGTCTAACCACTTCACCACCGCGGCCCCTAGAAAAGATTCAACTCGATGAGCAAATGACAGCGGTCCTGGTACAAAGGCGATGACGGAAAGTCCACTCTATCTTGTAGCGATTTTCTATTCGCGTTCTTATTCCAGTGCCGTTAGATAAACAACATTGTCATAATATTATGAATGAAGGTAAATTAAGTATAAATACTTGTCATCCAGATAAGAGCGTTCCAATTGTTTCAAACACAAATTTAGACTGGCCCTGAATTACAATGTAAAGATGATTATTAAAAGAAACTATTGTTTCGACAATCCTCTTTGAGAATAACCTCTTTTGCGGGAAAAAAGAAAATAAATAAAAAAAATTAAATAAAAAAAAATTACCTAACTTCGTAACCATTTCAGATATCGATACGGAATAAAGAGAAGATTCTAAATAGAAAAATCCTCTATGATATCAGAACGTTTCATCAAAATCGATTCAGCCGTTTCGGAGCTTATTCTGGACAAACCTCCAGACAGGCAGGCAAAAATTCTAAAAACAGTTATTTATGTTTCAACATCGTTTGAATAGAATATTACGCTTATATATTTATATATATTTTTTGAAATAACAGACGCTTCAATTTTATTTATTTGCATAGATGTATTAGTGAACTGTTCGATGCACTCGTTGTTTGCGCAGTTCAAGTTCCGTGCACGTTTCCTAATTACAAACTTTGACAGCATGCAATTATTACGTAATTCAGTTCTCCAGTGTAGTCATCGCGGCTGAAAGTGGCAGCTTAAGAAATAATTAAGTTCGGACTGCAGTCTTCGCCACACATGATAAGACCAGCGCAGTGGATTACGCCGGAGGCTGGTTGGCATTTGCATGAGTAGCGGGAGGTCACGACTTTTTAAGCAGAGACAATCTGCAAACATAGGAGCAGCAAAAAGAAAAAAAATCATGTTCGAGAGGCGCGTATGCAGAAGGTCGAGATTGAATGCATTTCGCAATGCAGATAACCATGTCCTTCCCTCCTGCATCGATAATCAAAGAGGCCGAGGGTCGTGCTCGTATATTCCCCGCAGACGGTACCAATAAGTTAAAGTCACGAATGCTAGCGTATACTGCTAATGCTCGGGCATGCGCGTGGAATAAGGTCTCTACACACTGGCATGAAAACATCGACGCCGACGGTTTCAGGAACATTTTGCTACTTGCTGTTCACGATAAAGTGTGCACTTTTGAGGGCTTAGCTACTTTTTCCTTTCAGCAATTTTTTACCATTTAACCACCTTTTTAGACTAAATATTGTCGTGTAAATAATAAACACACTGTGTATATTCCATCGCACCCAGAAGTTAAGGTCTATGGCTGAAATAAAATATATTTACTGACTATCATTCCAAAATGAGGAGGCTTTAAAAAGTGCTCACTTCTGCGTGAATAGCCTATAAACACAGAAAAATGTTAGCATTTCTGCTATTGTATTCGTGGTAGCAGTAAGTCAACTTCATTACTAGCACTCTGTTTGTTTACTACAGTTATATTTATAGCGGGAATAATACAAACAATTACGAGTTAGTCTGTTTAACGGGAAATATTTTATGTAGTGTGACCTTATTTAGCCACTACATTCTAAAAAAACACTTTATTTACTGCAATACATGTTTTGTTGTCGCAAAAATATGTACAGTATGAACCACTGCAAATTAGGTTTGGCACATAGAAAATTGTTGTTATATTGGCTATGATAACCGTGCATTGTGTTTTCAGTAGTTCCGCAGTATTCTATGTGATCTATTCAGTCCTTGAATTTTTAACTTTAAATCATCATGCCGTTGATATAAGAAATTTGTAATTTGGTAACGTAGCATTTAGAAAGTTTCGTTAGTTACTAAAAACTATAATGAACGAAAGAAATATTTTAATATCACTTAACTTTTCTTCGGCATACAGTACCATTTTATTGATGTAAAGAAAATAAGTTTAAGGAACTTATTTTCTATATCCTGAACACAATTTATATTGCCTGTCATGAAACAAAACTATATAAATATAAAATGTAACAACTATCTCTCAAGGTAATAGCTTCGAAAAAAAAAAAGAGAATATTCTATGTTTGCACCTCAGGGGCTAAACTTTTAGATATTATACTGCAGTACCTTCCCCTTCAGATAATTTTTTTATATCGCATGGTTTTGCAAACAAAAAAAAAACACAAGCCTATGTCAAAATTTTATTGTTTTTGTAATCTTAAAATAAAATTAACGAAATTATTTTCAGAAAATCTAAAATAGGCATCTGAATGATATTGTTAATTAACTTCTTTAAGGCATGCTCAGCAATAGTTTAAAGAAAAATCAGGGTCAGCCGCAAATCGGAACTATGCAAAACTTTTCTTTCAAATAAACAATCTTTTGAAATAGCGGAAACATTTCCTTGTACAATTTTATGGCCCATATTGGAGTAGCTCTTCGCATCGGCTATCAGTGTGAATTATCTAATTTGTGCATGTAAGTTAGATTTTCTTATTTGTACGTTTCCGAAACAGTAAAATTTTGATTCCGACACGTATTTATGCGAAAAAAAGTGAGCTATTTTTTTTTCTTTTTGCGAGGAAAGAGAATTCCCCGAAAATGTCTGGTGTAGTGGTTAGACTACTCGCTCCCACCTAGGAGAACCGGGTTCGCTCCCGAATTTTTGCGTGTGGGAATCGTGCCGGACGACGCCGCTGGTCGGCGGGTTTTCTCGGGGATCTCCCGTTTACCCCCGCCCTTTAATTCCGGCGCAGCTGCATACTCGCCTCGTTTCACCCTCGCCGGCTCTCTAAGCCTCGATGTTAAGGGTAATGGTGCACGAAAGCAGTAGATTTACCCAATTTTCGTTATTACTAGAGATAATGAAAAATCACCAAAAATTTTTGGGCCATCACATCTTCTATAACACTAACTAGTATCTTATTTGCTGATTGGGTGAACGAGGTTTTCACTCGGCTAAGTGGTTTGTAGACCAATCACGAACGTTCTGCCTTATAGTATTAGAATCCTCATTGGCCCAGTGAAACATGGTAGTAGCTTCCTAGATGCATGATAGCCAATAAGGAAATAAAACTGTCTTGCATATGTAGAGTACATTGAATTGAATCCTAGCAAACAGTCGGAGGGTTTATAGAAATTTTTTGTCACTATAAGATGTAAATATTAATTTTTAACAACTTCTTGCATTGCTATATATTCACTAGCTTTATAATTCTGTAAGCACTGATGGAAGATGAAAAAAAAGATATAATTTCTTATATTCCATCAGTGCTCCGATAGTAGTAATGGCAGTGAATATCTATAAATGTAAAAAGGCGTTCGAAATTATTCTTTACGTCATATCGCGCCAAAACATTCTGAAAATTTCTCTGAAAAACTAATTTCGACGAAAATAAAGGTAAACACACGGCTTTCGTGCGCCATGAGCCGCCCAAAGCTCTCCAAGGCGACCAGTTGCTCTCGCGTGCTCAGCTGCTTACGTCATCCCCTGGTAGCGTGTTGACCAACCCTCGACGGGGTAGGCGGCAGGCAATGCGGGTCACGGGCGACCCCCAGAACCTAGATTTCAACCGTCGCTTCGTCTCTGAAGAGCATCGCTCGCTTGGCCAACATCTGCCGCTCCAGTTTCGACGTGTGCCGTCGCCTACACTGTCAAAAAAAAACATACCCGCAAAAATGTTTACACTGCAAACGAAAACATTTCTTCGGAACTGTTTAGTTTGCTGTGACGAAATCTTTCTTTAACTAAAAGAGAAGGTTAAAGAAACTTACGTTTGCAATTATAAATTATTTTATTTATAATATTTATTTTTTTATTTTTTTGCAATTCTTACGCTTTTCCACAACAAAGGGAATAAATTATTCCACTGTGTTGTGTTTACAATATTGAAATCTTGCTGTAAACCAAAGTGAAGAGTTACGTAAATTTTCTTTCGGATATCGCAGTTTTTATTAGGCAAAGAAATGCAATGTCACCAAACACAAGCCCCTTACATCGTCAACATAATAATTTAGCATTTAAAATACAGTGACTGACTTCAACATTATCATCGCCAGATGAAACAAATATTTCGTTTGTGGCAAACCTTTGCAATTGTCCTCATTTATAGTCCATTCTGGGTTATTTCCAACTGTGTGAAGTCCTGTTTAAGTTCTACTTTCAGACTATTCATCCGCCCCATGCGCACTCGGTTTGATAATATTTTGCATGAGAATTATTTCTTACTAGGTATTATAAACACAACAATATTCTCTCTAGTTTCATTCTGATCCGTAAATACTGTAAAAAAAGTCTCCCTGAAGCGTGTGACTGTGTTTTCGGATAAGGCTTCTAAATTGCTTGATGGATTTTGATGCGGTTTCTACTATCATTTAGGGAATTTCTCGTAAGGATAGTAGAGAAATGTAGACGTTTTCCAATAAAGTCGGAAAACCCTGCTCCTCGAGCGCTTACATGCCTTACGCTGACTAAACCATAATTGTGCTACAGAATTGTGTCTACAAAAAAGTCCGCGAGAGCATATATTTATCTTTTAAGGATGACCCACAGCAACCATTTTTGTCTTTTAAAATTCTATTAAAAATAGGGGTTGACTTACGAAGACCTTTTGACCAACACAGTATTATGTTAGTTACCTAAAGCATTTATTGTATATACTTACTGTAAATCTAAAAACCAACACATTTGTAAATAGCGCCCGAGCGAGACCGGGGCGGTTCGCTAGTAACTTATAAATGAAGAATTATAATTAATAGGTAAAATATTAGTAAAAGTCCAACTTCACCAATAACGAAACGATTTTATTTCAACAGAAGTACAAAACCCTGGTGG
Source organism: Dryococelus australis (assembly GCA_029891345.1). Lineage (NCBI taxonomy): Eukaryota > Metazoa > Arthropoda > Insecta > Phasmatodea > Phasmatidae > Dryococelus > Dryococelus australis. The sequence goes on from CM057007.1 coordinate 51,493,440, forward strand.
CACGTGACAAATATAGGAAACAACCAAATACTCCATACGTGGATTGCGTAAAAATCATGTGTTGCAGCAAAGGAAGTGTTTTTAAGAGCATGCCAGCAGCATGCCATAGGATACTCGCAGTAAAGTAAGCACTTTATAAGGTCCTCCCAAAAGACATTAACCACTTATTAATGTGTTTTATTGCAGCCTCAGGTCTTAACTTTCGCGAGTGATGGAATGTACACACTGTGCTTATTAGTCACATGGCAATATTTATATTAATTCTTTGAGGACGGCACAAATTTACTGCCATTGAATACAAGGTTGAAGTGAGCTACCTTTATGCACCACTGCAGCAATTTCAATTGCGTTGGTCACTGTATTTCCACTTACCATATTCATATTGGTCCTGGCTACACCGGACACGCTTATTATATATACTCAGTAAAGTTTATTATTGGCCGGCTGTCGACCAATGAAGTCGCGCCTTGTCTGTGTACCAATCAAAGTGTCGCGACAGGTTTAATACGAGATACAATCCGTAGTGTTCATTGAAGAAATTACTAAAAAGAACAGTTTTTAATCTTACCTACTGAAATGTCGACTACTTGTTATATATTAATCAGATTCCGATAAAGTCCACCGAAATAGCAGAACTATACAACTGTGCGTTTTGTCTTCGAGAGCAAAGGAATTTCCATATAAACGTGGCCACGTGTATATACGTGCATGCTCCTCAAAGGGTTAAAAAGTACCGGCAATATAAAAAAAAAATTGGCTCATAGGAAAAAAATGTAGTAGGGCCTTAAGAAGTGCTCACTTTACCGTGGATAGCCTATAGTTGCCGTCCTTCGTCAGCCTATGCCACCACTTCCCCTCCAAACAGCTCCCAGGGGCACTCGACGCTGTCTCGAGTCAACCAAACACTCTCGACCGAGATCGAGATTTCAAGGCCGGGCCCCCGCGCAATTTTCGACGAAATTACACTTTGACTCACTCCACTTTCCCCTCCGACAAGCCGAGGACTCGTTCTAACTGCTTCTTGCGTCCGAAAGTGCCACCTCGCTCATCGTCGTGAAACCTCGGGCAGGAACGATAACACAACGTTATACAGGCTGTCCACGATAAACCGAGCATCTTTCGAAAGCCCTGCTGAAGATCTACTTGCATAGCGGATTGTGTATTCTTCCCCCTGACATTGCCGTGGGCCTGAGAATATTGTTCATGCGCCGGTCGAGGGAAAATGAGAAATTATTAGAAAATTAAACATTTTATACATGTGGTAATTCTTACACTTTCTGTATTTATAAAAAAAACAGTAATAATTTATGAATTTACAATTTTTACATAACACTTTTAATTCAACGCTAATACGGGGAATTACTTCCCCTTCCTTTCGTTGGCAACTTTAATGGTCGATTGCCATTCTGTGTGCTCGTTAAAATAAACGCAGGAAGGAGAAATTTCATTTTTCAAAAATTCCATTACAAAAGTGCTCACTTTACCGTGAACAGCCTTTACATAGCTGATCGCTAGAACATTCTAGAAATATACGAATTAAATAAAATATTTCAAGAAAATAATAAATACAGGTGAGTCACAAGTATGCACAACCATTAAAGGAAAACGTCAAGAGATTTTGTTGTGCTTTTCCACGCAGAAATTTTAACCTATATAATTTATTCTAACTAAGTTCGTTAAACTCACGATATTTTAATGATTTACTTCATGGTGTCCAATGTTAACGTTTTCATCTGCAAATTTATTTTTGTCATTGGATCAGAATCCGTACATTGCAGTAAGTATGAATTTATACTTAAGTATAACTATACTTAGCCTGTTATAGCCAAAGGTACCTTTATTCATCTGCAATATTGATAGGTACATTTATTTATTTATTTTTTAAATCTTGTAATACAGACAAATTTTAAGCACATTGTGTACTTTAAGAAATTATTCACACGTTTACTATATGAGTGTATATGTAGAATGATAAAACGCGAATGGTAAGTTTATTTCCCATGCACTCGTGCTAGCGTTCCTACATTTGTTCAAGAAACAGTCAAATGCACGAGAAACTTCCCCAACTGTGTATAGTAGCGACACTATGCATTCCATATTTGTAGCCAGATGTGTGGTATTATTTCCTTGCGATATGTGGGTTGATAACTCCCAATTCAGTTTAGGAAGTTCACGAGAAATTTTCTTAGTGTGTGAGTAAATTATAAGTAGATTAGGAACCAAGGTGCTGCTTAACACTCTCGAAAGTGCCGGCTACAAGTGGAATCGTAGGCTCTGATATACGCAGTCACTTGAAAGCATAATACTGAATAAAATATTCAAATTAGAGTTATTAAGTCGAAGAGTTCTATATCAGAAATATTTGGTAACTATTTACAAAGTAAAATATTTTTATATTGTTTGCTAGTCGCAAAAAAATACTTTTTTTTTAACACTACAAAAAATTATTGTATATATTTACTACACTGAGAAAGATAAAACATTCTACTGTAAATTAATTATATATGTATATACTTGCATTTATTCACATTACAAACTGTTAAGAACTTGGTTGTAATTCACTTGTATTACAAAAATTGTCTAGGTAATTAGTTCCCAACAAATTTCTTTTGCATAAATACCAAAACTTTTATTGAATAAGTCATTAAACACTGCTCCTGATATTTTGATCTGTGCTGGTACTGAGAAAAGGGGACGAAAGTTGTAAGCTAATTAAAATAATCTCTGAGGGTCCTCAATTGAATTTATTCGTCCGATAAAACTCGTCTGTTCTGATGTCCACCTCCGATCGCAATAAAACAGCATACGTCCTAGGAGCGTCGTTTACGAGTCCTGTCGAGGGCCATCACTGAGAGACCTCCTTCAAGGATCTTCCTGCAGCTGAGTTTATTGGTTTTGCAACCAAGGAGAAAAACGGAGGGGGGGGGGGGGGGACTACATCGCCTTATAAGTTATTCGCGGTCAAGTGAGCACTTTTGAAAACCCTTTCATTTGGAATAATATTCAATAACTATATTTTATTTCAGCCGTAGACGCTAACTTCCGAGTAAGGTGGAGTATACACGTTGTGCATGGAAATATTTATTTTAAAAGGTGATTAAAGAATAAATATGCCTTAAAGGAAAAAGTAACTAGGGCGTCAAAAGTACTCACTTTACCGTGAACAGTCTATAGATAACGGTTTACCAACGTTTATCACTGAGTACTATTTGGCAATACTTGGGAGTGGAGGGGGAAATGACGAGTTTTTAGGCTTTATGAGCTAAGAATTTTTGTTTTGGTAGAAAAGTAAATAAACTGAAAATTAATTATTTTTGACAGCTATATAATATAAGACAGATATATAATATAAGCCTACCCAAACTTTGTGGTGCTTCAGTCTTCAAAAATTAAAGGCTGGAGGACGGAAGAAGGTTCCAAAATAAAATATATATTTGAATATTCCTTTACGATATAATTATTATATTTAAATATCACAAATTTTACATGACTGATATAGTACATAATAAAGCATACATCTCCGGACCCATTGTTAAAGCTCACAGTATCGCGAAGTAACTTTACATTTATATTCGTAAAGTAAAACTAAAAATTATTTTCAACACGATCACTTATTATCAGTGGTATGCGTACCCCAGTTTGGGAAGCTCTGGCCTTAGGCGTTGTTTTCGGAACACGAGGTTACGTGTTTGCACCCCAGCTTAGGCATAACAGTTTTGCCTTTAAATTCGCATTTTCGAAAATCAACATTTAAAAAAATTTTCATTCCATCAAAATGCGTATATTCCACCGTACACACCGATTGGAATGCTCAGAGTTTACATAGCCTCATAGCAAAATAGTTCCACTGCTTAGAAGCGTATTAAAGTGAGATGTTTGAAATTTTGGGCACCATATTTATTCTTTCGGGAATTAAGCTAATAAACAGAACTAAAATAATTATGTGTTTGCATTTATAACCGTTTAACAATTGTATACCATCGACGCATGAATAAAGTGATGGACCCCACGAAAATGGCAATTATACATTTCGCAGGAGACTAAAATATGAGAAATGTGTAGATCATAAAAGGGGTTACAAAAGAACTCAACCAACCACGAACGGGATATGGAAATAATTTTATCTTTCTTTCTTTCGGATTTATTAAAGCGTAAGTGAAAACAAAAAGATATTTGAAAATATGTATAACCGACATTAATTACGGTGTATTTTTCATAGTAGTGATATTTGATGGATGCCTGGACGTAAGGAAGACACTTGCAGGAAAAGTAAACTATTTGTAATTTTACATGTAAGGGTACATAAGAAATATGCTAAAATTTGTCGTCATTTATACCTTATAAATGCTACTCAGTTGAATCCTTTTTAGCCTAAAATTCAAAGAAGTTCAACAAGATTTTTTTATATTTATAAATTGTAAATATGTGTTTTTAAGCCCAAACCCATTGCCTAAATCGTTTCAAAAATAAAATAGAAGATATATATATATATATATATATATATATATATATATATATATATATATATATCAAAGCACAGAGAAAAAAATATTATGGTGAGAAAATTTACATGTATGGTTTTCGGAATAAAAAATTAACGTAAGAAACTATCTACAACAATTACTCGTTACCAGAATAAATAATGTCTATTGGATCATAATCTTGAAAGGGATGCTTTAAACCATATAATATCCAGAATTTTCGAAAGTAAAACCATTTCTACACACACATTATATTTCAAATCTTCATAATTTCCAATCAAATAAAATCCTTGGAAAAAAAAAATATATATATTATTATTTGGAGACATAAAAAATAATTTATATTGCTCGGAAAACTATTAAATAATTTGCGACATAAGCGGTGGAAAAGGTAGACGTTAAAAATAGTTGCATTATATTTTCAGTCATATTTTAAACTAAAGAAAACGTCAAGCTTAACACGCTGCTAATATTCAAAGAAATTTAAGAACACTTTTATGTATTGGAAAAATAATCAATTGTTTGAAAAACTTCAGATTTTTGTGATGAAGTAATGGGCAAGTCATTAATTTGTTAAATAAAAATATTTTTTAAGTAATTTTTTTACTATATCAATGAAAATGTTTAATGGTAAATTAAAATTACCGATAGTAAACAATATCATGGAATATATATATATATATATATATATATATATATATATATATATATATATATATAAAATTGAAAATGTTGGGGTCCGACACACTAGGCGTGATCTCGTTGCGGAAGAAACATCGTTGTGAGATTTTCCATCACGAGTACCGGAGATCTCGCGACCAGGTCGGTAGCCGTGTTCCGGTGCGCACTAATGGAAGATCACGAGCCAGGGGCCCGTCTCAAGATGGGTAGCTTAATGCGGGCCGGACTCGTAAAAACCAATTTCTCCCCTCTGCACCCCCTCCCTTGACCATACGCCTCACTCCGGAGCAACACGAAGCTTCCAGAGGTCACAGGAGTCAACTACTTTCCCCTCTCCCTCCTCTACTACATCTAACGCCACAACTTCTCTCACGTGCGTGCCCAGCATGTTTTATTTTTTTATATTTTATTACCCCTCCCCCACTCAATGTCCGTGGCTGGGGGTCTTCTCAGTTTAATTTCAGGAGCCGGCTGGTTGGTTTTAGGACGCCACGCAGGAGACGTGGAATGGGGGAGGGTAGAGAGAGAAAGAGAGAGAGAGAGAGAGAGAGAGAGAGAGAGAGAGAGAGAGAGAGAGAGAGAGAGAGAGAGGAACCGTGAATAAATAATCGTGCCGCTAATGACGCGAGGCTTGGCCACTCGGGGGCACCTCTTCGCCCCTTCTCTTTCACACCCACACCCACTCGGCGAGATGGATGCGTTGCTGAAGATGTTGGGCTCGTGCGCGTGTTTGATCCCGTCCCGCTTCCTACATTCGCCATGTCGCATGAGAGGGCATGCATGCCATGTCGTATGAGAGAGCATGTATGCCTATGGGCAGAGACCCGGGAATTTCGCGATTTCATTTAAGTTTGAAACACATGTACATTCGACTTTCTGTCTCAATTAGATTGCAATTTGTAAGTCACGCTCTGGACGAAATTAAACCAATAACCAGAGATATGCAAAATTCGCGTTATTATTTGTCATCAGGCTAACCTTCACAGCACTGTATATTCTCGATCCGGCGTCGTTTCTTTATTGGCTGCTGCATGGATATCAAGTAAACGCCCCTCCCCGCCTTCCTGAAAGGACTGATCGTGATTGGACTACACAATTGTGAAGTGTTCATTCATTGGAGTAAAGTTACACAGGGCATGTCAAGTAAAGTATGGTCCAATGTCAAAGTACAGCAAAGATACACGTGTTTAAAGTTTAACGTGTGCCCAAATAATAACGCGAATTTTGCACGTCCCTACCAATAACCGACCTGGAAGAAAACTAGGACCAAATACCGTTACACCTGGTCTGCGATGAAACTGGGGCATCAGCCAATTAACAATTAACAGAGGATCCAGTGCACAAGAAACCGTGGAGCCTAGCTTGTTACCAATTGAATCTGCGAAATCTCCGGGTCTCTGCCTGTGTGGCGGCCACCTGTTTTCCGCGAAAAGATTTATGCTCAAGCCAGACTTCAACATTGCTAACGCGCAAGCCTCGCGAATTTCCTTCCGCCATTGGCTTCGTGTCTCTGTCTGAAGACATTTTATACTCGACTGGGCCAATCGTCATTGGTTGTCAGACGCTTGAGGTGGCCGCTTGGTTGAAGGAATTTTGCACGTCTGAGACCCGAAAGCGTGGAAACGACAGGGGGCGACTAAAAGATGCGCATCAACTCTCTCATCGCCTCTGCAGGCGAATCCCTGAACTGGCGTGCAGTCTTCGCCGTCGATAGCGCGTCTCTGCGAAACAATTTAAACGATTGGACCTTGTGCATAAACGCATTGAGCTGAAGACCGCAGAAAGAACTGACAGTGTATTCGAGAATATAATTAATGACTACACGAGTCATGCAGAACCCCTGCCGAGTCTATGCAAACGAGGGATACTACATCTCATTACTCAAGATATACACGGGTATGGAGAGAATCAACCACCCATTCCTCTACCCTCCCCGGATCTACGAAGCCCCCATAGAGAGTCGCCGGTCGTCTATACGTCATCTCTCAAGGGGGGGGGGGGGGCTGTTACACCCCTTCTCCCACACAGTGACGACGTCGCGCATCATCGGCGAATCACGCACAACTCGGAGACGTCCCCAGGCGGGGGATCCTTATTACACGATGCCCGCGCCTATATGGCCGTCTTTCATCGTCGTTCGTCCCTCAGTATCTGAGGCCATTACGGTCCGCCGGTTCGCGTACTCCCCGTAAACAATCTGCACATTTCCCTCTTACATCCTCCCCTGACACCCTCCTCCCGATACCGGTAATAACGGTTTCCTTGTCCAATCCGGTACAAACGGCGTTCCTGCCTGCGTACATCACAACCGCCGTTGGACGCCCGCGAGCGGATAATAAACGTTAATGCCCTCACCCACCCCCCCCCCCCCGAACATCGACGTCTTTTCACGCTGTCGGATCTGATAGTAGGTCCGCCTACCGTCGCAATAAAATTTACTGGTCTCGCGTGAATCAAATTCCAATGCACACGCTGCCCCCCCCCCCCCCTTTTCACACCGACCTTTTCTCTGCCATTCTCTAGGGAAATTGCTCACGTTTGACGGGTGACCTGGAGTATAAGTAAGTAAGTACCCCGCACGGAGGCTAACAGTTAGAACTCATGTTCACGATGGTAAACTAACTCGACTTTAAAAAATAAAGAAACTGAACTAACCTGACAGAACGTTAATTATACGCATTGGAGAAGCTGTAGCATTAAGTTTTTTTTTTTTTCTGAAAATTCTCTTTTTGCACCTAAAGAACCCTCCCAATTTTTCAAAAGGGGCTCATAAGCCGTTCTTTTTATTATAATGATAAATAAATTGAATATTTGAGTGTAATGTGTTATTCATGACAAAAAAGAAACACAAATGTTGGTCGTTTGGAAGCTGTCAAAGTCAGAAAAAAAAAATGTTAAGGTAGCCTTCTGTTTACGGTGTTTTCTTCTGTAAACCAGTGTTTTAAACTGTAGCGACAATGTTGTACCTTTTATCAACAGACTGTGTCTTTAAAACCCTATAATCGCTGCTTAAAATTCTGAGAAAAAAACAACATACGCCAAGCTTGCTTATGATGTTTTACATCGCCATTTCCAACTCTTCCGCATAGCCGGATGTGACACTGCGGCGTTTCATAGTGTTTACTTGGGATTCCCCTGAATGCCGAGTCGGTCTATCATGAAAGAAAAACATGAAAAGCACATAACGCGTTTTATACTGGCTACTGCGATGTAGTTGCATTCCTAGCAGCAGCCTGTTGATTAATTACACAATATATGTAAAAATTTTCCAATTATTGTTTCAGATAATATTTTACAAAACAAAATCTTACGCTGGCATCCGAAATTTCATTTTTCACTGCAGCAATGCTCACTGCAACAACAAGAAAAAAATTCAGCCAGGAAAGCACGTATAGCAATAGTTTACACATAAGGAAACAAAACTGCCTGCAGTCTCCAGGCTTTTAAAGATTTCTACGGAGGTAGAACAAACCAACATAATGCACGGTAAAAACGATACAATTCAATATTTGTTTGCTTATAAAATGCATTCATAATCATTTTATTTAAATTACCTCAACTCGTATAGATTTCCGTGACATATCCCTGGCTTTTCCAGAAATTGACAAATTCCCCGATTTTCACAGGTTTTCCCTGTTCTACCTGGCGGTAGCAACCCTGTTTAAGCAATAACAGGTCCAAGCGACCGACACTAATCTCACGATATGTGAGACGAACACTTGATGTTTTCAAGAGCGGCCACGGAGGTGTAGTGGTTAGACAACTCGCCTCCCACCAGGGAGAACCAGAGGTTCAATTTCCGGCGGGGTCACTCCCCGGATTTTTTTTTCGCACGTGGGGATCGCGCGCGGGCGTCGCCGCTGGTCGGCGGGTTTTCTCGGGGGGTATCCCGTCTACCCCCGCCACTACATTCCAGCGCATAGCGATCAAAGGCGCTCTTGACGTGTCCCGCCTTAACGAGAAGGGGGGGGGGGGGGTAGGTCGGCGTGCGTGCGATGTGACCGCCATTGTCCGCTCGGGTCGTGACGCAAGGCCCCCCCCCCCTCCCGCGGATGGATGTACCAGGGATGTAGGCCTAGAGCCACGCCGATGAGCGCCGGGTAGAAGAAAGGCGATGGCGAGGACAATGGGACCAGCAGATGCCTACAGACGTTGCGCCGCGTACAGAGACGCGGGAGGAGAAGTTGGCAACAATGGGAGGAGAGGCCACCAACACGACTCTCAATTATAGACCGTTCACGGTTAATAGAGCGCTTTTGAAAGCCCTGCCTAAGATATACTTTTCTCCTCATATCGTATTCTTCCGCCGTGCGCTTAATGACTTTATTCATGCGTCAGTCAAGCGCACCGAGAGAAAAAGGTTTGTTTGACACAACAAAATACTTGTTTGCGTACAAATAAACCGTTTCTGATAGCAAAAATGATCTCAAATACAAAAAAAAAAAAAAAAAAATTGTTCAGCTAATAAAATACGCACTTGAACTGACCAAACCGTAATGTTCAGCTTCACACGTGTCTTTGGCCATACAAAAACAAATGTATTGCTGGCTCAGACAAACTTCTTTCTCAGTGTTAAAATTAAAATTCGTTACTTATACGCCATTACGAACGTCACACGACAGACCGACACAACGTCGCAGCTCGACGAAATTTCACATTAGGTATATGTGATTCAGTGTTCACGATACCCCGACAATATCTGCCCGAAAAGTCTGGTAGTTGGCTGTCGGGAAATCCTAAAACGGTAAGTTATCCTTACAATATCAAACACTTACGTTTTAAAACTCGCGATAAAGTAAATAATTACAAGCGAAAAAAGGTATTTCAAATAAACTGGAGCATTATTTTGACGCCAAATTAGTTTTGTATCTACTACAGTAGGGAAATACGCACGTAATTTCGTTTTGTAATTCTGTATTTACATTCTTTGTACGCTCCCCGATGAGCCGGACACGACGGACAGTAAAATATTGACGTTTGTCGGGCTGTCGGGGCTGCGATTTTGTCGGACTGACGTCACGGCGACCTTGATTTTCATTGACTGCTGCTCAGATTCCGTCGTGTCGGGGCTGCCGTGTCTGGTTCGTAAGGGATGTATTGTGTCTCCAGCATAAAGTCCAGTGAATCCTCCCCCCCCCCCCCGTGGTTGATCACGAAAGCGTTTACTTGACCGTGAACAGACTATAGAAATGTTTCAGGGAAAGGAGCTGGTGTATTATGCGTGACCGGGGGGGGGGGGGGGATGAAAGAGGAGAGAGTTACAAGGAGGGGTCGTTCGGTAAACAAATTGCGAAGACACGCCGCACTGTGTCCGCAGCTTCACTCTAGACACCCCACAGACGGGATGACGAAGTCGCCTTGTCACAGAGGTCGTTAGAGGCCATTCGCGTGCCTTGCTGATTTTTTCCGAGTCGAAGTCTCTAAAGCAACGAGGCATCCTTAAGTAGCGTGTTTCAAAACTTTTCACCACGAGGTGCAAATCCAACGTTTTAATCTTGCATTAAGTCTTTATTACCCTATATAGTCTGTTCGCGGATTCTTCACACTTTTTAAAATCAAACCTTTGAAAAATAACCTCATATTTGCCGTGTTTAGTTCTTTCCTAGATATGTCGTATATCACAAGCGGTTTATACTCATGTTCACCGCTTACCCCCCCGCAGCACCGGTTACGTTACGGAAACGTTAAGTTCGTGCCAGACAGTTAAGTTTCGCCTGACGTCGAAATAACTACCTAAAATAACTTGTTTAAAAGCATTTACTATTATAATGACATGTCGCGAAGTAATTTTATATAAGGCACAATAACGTCCTTATGTCGCACACAATTTGCTACATGTGCAGGTTAATCCAGAGTTCTTATATCTTCTCTATCTTTGTTATTTCAGTATTATATCGTACTATTCACAATTCGAAGGCTCTAAGGAAAAGACACATTGCAGCACGCAAGTAGTAGTCTATTAATGTGCTCACTGGATAAATAAATGCAACGCCATTACAAAATATGTTGTTATCATTTATAGCATCTGTCATCTCTTGAGTAAAATAATTCTACAGTGGCCGTCAGAAAGAGTATGTAGTGATACACTTATTTTACACTAAAACAGCAGACGACAAAATATTTGTCTGTATTGTGCCAAAAATATAGTCATTTGCCATAACAATTTTTTTTTTGTGTAAACATAACTTGGAAAGCAATAAAATAAATTTTGTTAATCTAACAAAATGCACTCTTGAATTACCAAACTACTGTGTTGGGTCAAAATAAATTAGACTTTCAACAAAATATTCGGTCGAATCAACTATACAGATATATATGTTTGGCCACTTATTTGATTGGCTTCCTTCCAAAATACTGCTCAAGAGTGTGTTCGTATTTTTTAAGACAGCCAGGACGGTAACAGTGCTTGTTATCGCATTAATTGGTGCTTAATAATGGCATAAACATCTTTTAAAAACGTGCTAACGGAAACTAAAAAGTAAAGCATTAAAACTTAAAAAATTTATTTGCGAACATTTTCCAGTATTTGGAATGTATTTATGTAAAAACTTTCCGATTTCATTAAGCTACTTAAGACCGTTCACGGTAAAGTGAGCACTTTCGAAGCCAACCTTTGAAAAATGTCACTGTTTCTACCTGCGTGTATTTTTAACGCGCGCACCCAGCAAAGTTGATAACGTTGGAGGGAAAGTAGTTCAATATCTAAACGTCAAATAGAATGTGCCGGGCAACAGTTTGTAATTACATAAATTACTTCTTTCTCTTTCTGTTTTTTTATGCAGTGAAGTGTGAGAATGAGCAGATTTTTTAAATATATTATTTTTCTAATAATTTCACACTTTCGCATGACTGACGGCAACTCATGGATAAATGAGGCCCATGGCGGTGTTAATTTGAGATAAGACGGAAGAATACACAACGGGCATACAAGTAGATCTTAAGCAGGGCTATCAAAAGTTTAATCTGAGTTTGCTAAGGCGTAGAGATCTGATCTCGGTTTGAATCTCGCTCTGGCTTCACATTTTTTATATTAATCCGAATATGTTTAATGTGTCGAAATGTCAAACAGATATTCAGTTGAACCAAGCAAATACGAACAACAAAATTATTCTAAAATATTTCCTTGTCTGTATACGAACAATTAATTTGATTCAACGAAACCTTTTCCCCAGCGTGTAATTACAAGGGCCACCCTGATCTCGCGAAAAGATTTCTGCACGAGCTATATTTTAATACGCTACGGGTGTACCAGTAGTTTTGTTAAGCTTATTGGCGGCGTGTCTTTGTGAGAAGACATATTCTTACTTGACTGGCCAATCATAATTGAATAACTCCGATAGTGCAGATCTGTGATTAGCTGGCAGGCACCTAAGATGCGTATACGGGAACCGTCCAATCACGAAAGTGCATCTGAGATGAACTGTTATGAAATGCAACTTGTACTGAAATATCTTCGCGAAGTTCGGGTGTCCATAATAATAACTAGGGTCAGGTGTTTTTCGCGAAAAGTTTTAAAGACCAGCTGTAGTCATATGCACTCGCGTGGCTGGATATGGTTTTGAATGTCACGTGCCTCAAGTGCCTAGCCGCGAATCAAGGACGTTCAGTATCGGAGTACTTTGTCACGATCGGTGCAGTTAAATAAGAACATGCATTCTCACGTAAACACGCGGCCAATAACCAAAGGAAGTTTTGGTTGTGGACGTAGGTTAATTAAGTCTAGCATCGTCATGAATATTTTCGCGAAAAACACCTGTCCCTAGTAATAACAAAAAAGCAGCTATCGGTTATTTGATTTGCAACAGTGGTTAAAAACATTGGCAGGGAATTAGCTAATAGTAATAAGTGATTTGTGTCGGGCACCCTTCTCTTTCTCAGTGCAGCATCACGGCGAGTCCAAATTTTGCAAGGAATTTCCAACGCACGTCTGTTGAATCTATTCCCTTCGTAACCAGGTTGGCGAGAAGGGGATGACATAATTGTCTCAAACGTCGTCGGCTCGTGCGATCCGCCACAGTTCGCTCTGACGAAAGAAGGGAAAGAAAAAAAAAAAAAGAAAGAAATTGGCGGAGAAAGACAGAGCCGAATGCGGAGAGGCGGGCGCGAGTTAACCGACGCATGAAAACCAGCTGCGATTTTTCGCACTTCCCCGTCGGCACCTCAAGATTTCCATCTCGCCTCGGGGGCCACACACTTTCTCTCCTCGGATCTCGGCGACCCGTTCCCTCCGCCACTTCCTCAATAACCACCCCCCCCCCCTTCACACCAACCACCCCCCGTACGCTCTTTTTGACCACACGTAATTACGTTCGAGCGAGCAGTTCCTAGATGTTACCTATCCGAGCGGAGCGGATCTCGATCGATTCGAAAACCGTAAGGCAGACTAGCAGATACTGCGTCCTGAGCCGTGCTTGGTGGGGAATCGCTGAAGAGGACGAAATCCTCTACAAGGGGCGAAAAATCGTGAAAGTGTGTATGACACTCTGACAGCATACAGATTGTTTCTGGCCATCCCAGTTTCAATAGCCACGCGCGAACGATGTTACAGCAAGTTTGCGATCCACTCATAGACTGAAGACGAGGTAGACCGATCTCGCTGGCTGCGTACGACCAATCTCGGAGTCCCAACATTGAACTGCTTTTCTGCCAAAACGTCTAGCAAAAATGGCGTGGTTTGGAGTTTAGGTTAGAAAACTGATTTGCAAAAAAAAAGTGCTTAGAGATGTTTTTACACTTATTCTAATCAATTTATAATGTTTCTAATTACATTAAAACTTGTAAAATTATTTTATTAATATAATGGTGCTTTCATATAAAAATTACGATGTAAACAAACACGTTCATCACTGTTGACCATGTGACTTTGACAGTTGTGTAGGATTGTGGTGGGTCAATGTTGGGTACATGTGCAGAAGACGAATAAGTGGTCTACCTCATCTTCAGTCTATGGATCCACTATAGCCCAAGAACGGTTATCTGGACTGGCGATACTTTCAATAGACAGGGACATTGATCGCTACCTCTCTTGTGATGCAGTTGAACAGTTTGCAGCTATTAAGGCCCGTCGCCTGCACTAGTTGGGTTTCTCAGTTTAGTCAGCTTATGTTCAAAGATAGGTTTTAAAGAAAGTTTATCTACTACTGAAGAATGTAAAGGTAAGTTTAAAATAAAGTTTATCTAATACTGAAGAATGTTTAGATTGATTCAAAATTAAGCTTATCTATTATTGAAAAACGTTTTAAATATTTTTATTGGGGGGGGGGGGGTGGAAATTTTGTTTTTACCCCCCCCCCCCCCTTTTAAGGCTGTGCACGGCCCTGGTGACACCCCTAGCAGCGGCGTTTGGGAAAAGTGTTGCAAGGTAAGCTGGTGCTTGCCCACTGCTATACTTTCTCGGTGCATGCAGCAAGAGCCAGTAACCACAGTGCAGCCCAGGGAAACAGAACGTATTCCGACCACTCACAGGCGAGCAGCAAGTGACCAATCACACGCGTCCTGTGGCGTCACCTGCCGAGCTACGTTTTAGTGGCGAGGATGTAAACTTGCAAGCATACAGGGTACAGCACACAGCTAACGCTAGCTTACCTTGCAACAGTTCACCTCTCGTCACTGACCCATAGCCTCTTTAAGGCTCGGCGTCACCTCTTTGCAGAAATTATTCGTTATCGTGTCGTAATATCGTATTCATAGTAATTATTGTATAATGTAAGATTATAGAACGTTTACATTTTACGAATCGTCTAATATTTTTATGCTCAGCTAAAGTGTCAAAGTATGAAATTGAAACGTTTTTAAATATATTTATTTCAAATACTGGACAATGCGAGAAAATAAATATTTCAAGTTTTACAGCTTTACTGTTCAGCTACATTTTGAATGGTTTTTATTATGATATTTATACCATTATTAAGCATCAATAGAGGCACAAACAACATTGTTACTATCCCAATTGTCACAAAAATGCAAACAAACATATACATACAGTTGATTCAATAAAATATTTTTCTGATCACCTAATTTCTTTTGGCTGAATACATACGGTTTGTTTATTCTAACTTATATTTTGATATTTGATCAAAATTAATTTCTTTGCTTTTCGAGTTTTGTCTATTAACTTTTTTTTTTGTTGGGTAAACTAAATATATTGTTACGCGCTGCTGCCCGGCACTGTGGCGGTGGACCCACCTCACCACTCCCCTCCCTCGGGTTGCCGCCTGACCCCCTTTTCCGGGAAAACGATGAATAATGGACAGCGAGCTGTCGCGCTGCTCTGCGCCTTGCATGCGTCACGGCCCCTCTCCTCTGCTGGAGGTTTCGACGGGTCTGGCGACGACGCAAGAATGTTCTGGTGAGACTCGCTGGCACCTCAGCCCTCCGTGACACATACCGGTGTTGGGGAAGATTCTAGGTGGCGGACTAAGACACTATATATATACCGCCGCAACCCACCGGCCGGCAGTCTTTGACGGAGACCGCCTGGCCGAGTGTGCGCGAGCGAAGTGAAGTGTGGACGACGACTGGAGATTGCAGGACGACGGCGAGTGAGGTGTTCGTGGCTTGAATGGACGAGAGGGTGTGAAACCGACGAGTGAAGCCTATTGTGCGTGAGGGCGCTTTCAGGACTCTAGAAGATCGAGACTGGCGGGACATGGACTGAACTGAGGTGGGACTGAATGGAAGTGTAATACTGATTTTATTGTAAATATTCTAACTATCAAATATGGACGCATAAATGATAAAATAATTGAATAGGTTGATACACTCTCTATTGGGACTGATGTTTAATTATTTAATTTCATTGATTTATTTGTCGTAACTATAAATTGTATTAATTGGTGTCGATTGTGAACAGTAAGAGATATCAATTTATTGTCAGATTTTGAATTCAGAGTATTTTTCTGTATTTATTGTAAATAAAATAAGGAAATTATAATTAATTCTTTTATTTCATTAAGACCTCCATCCCTTAACGAACTTGGTATAGCCCACTTAATTTCTGGAGAGAGAAATTGTAACTATATTTTTGATCCTATACAAACAAATATTTTCTTGGCGGTTTTATTAGTGTAGGACAGCCGGACAAGAGCTCTCTCATTCATACGTGGAGGCGGAAACCACTTGTGGATTTTCATTTTTCATTTTCATTTAGATGGACACGTTTGCTGACTAGAAGTTCAGGTCATACGATTTTGACAGTCTTATTGGCGAAATTGCCGTTCATTAAGGGTACTCCGCCCTGTATTTCATATACAGTTCGAACCACCTCATAAGCGATCCCCAACCCCGCCCACTTCCGCCAAACAGTTTCAAGAGTACACTCTAAAAAATATTTGTAATTTTTACTGAGAAATTATTTGTAATTTTACAAATGATTGTAGCAGTACAAATATTTTCTTGTAAAACTACTCGTTTGTAAAACTACACGGTCCGTGTTTGTAAATGACCTTAGGAAATGTTTGTACTATACTGAGCCGTATCCACGAGCTTCAGCAAAATGGCGGACACTCAACAACGTAAAACCGTATGAAGCTGTTTGTGCAAAAACTACGGGTGCAAAAAGAAATATATTGTAAGTTTGAATTACGTAAAACACTTAAAACAACTCAAATAATCATAATAAAACGACAATTTCAATAAAACGTGACCGTATTATTCATTATTCGCTAGTGTTTCCTAGCTACACATTTCTCTCGAATCAACTCTTAATACCCCGTTGTTAAAAGGCGTCCAAGTATTTTAACTTAACAACTGAAATCTTAAATAATAATAATAATAATAATAATAATGTACTTATTATTCTTAACTATATAACTTAAATATTATTTTGTATGTACTCGTACCTATAATTACAGTAAATATAAGCGTAATTATCCTAAGTTAAGCTGGTTTTGTGGGTAAAGGTGGATGCTAGTAATACGAGAGGTGTGAGTTCTAATCCCCGTTCTGGCGAGGTATAATTTTTTTGTAAATTATAGTTTGAATTTTTTTTCTGTTCTCTGTTACTAATTCATTACATTGGTTTTTTAAAAGAAAAAAAAAAGTAATTTTATTTACACTTCTCACTGTCAGTTGTAATTCAAGGCTACCATTTGTAATATTACAAAGAAATGTTTTGCAGATTTTACAAGAAAACTCTTTGTAGTTTTACAAAGGATTTCCTTCGCACCTGGGTTTCCAAGGATTGTTCTTGTAATAGTACAAAAATAAACTTTTAAGTGCAGAGGCCACGGTGGTTTAGTGGTTAGACTATTCGCCTCCCACCAGGGCGAACCGAGTTCGATTCCCGGCGGGGTCGCTCCCGGATTTTCGCATGTGGGAATCGCACCGGACGATGCCTCTGGTCGCCGGGTTTTCTCAGGGATCTCCCGTTTTCCCCGCCCTCTCATTTCGGCGCTGCTCCATACTTACCTCGCTTCATCCTCATCAGTTCTCAAGAGCCACCCAGATATCTTCCCTCAAGATTTCAAGAGTATGTCATCGTCGTCACAGCCCGCGACCGTTCCAATTCGCGTCGTAGCAGTGACGGGGCGTAAAAAGAACTGCATTTTTCACTGTGACGTCCCGGCTCTCCTGTCACTCCTGTCACGAGTGAACGAAGAGTGGCTAGACCTCTCATGCAACGTAACCTACATGCAGAAGCCCTACACCTTGAAAAAAAAACCATCTCGAAGAATTCAGCAAACTCGATGATTCAGAAAATTTCATTTTTTTTACTAACCAACTTCCTGTTAATCAATATAATTATCCATAATTTCGTAGTTCATTTTTCGTTGTACTTCAGGTTCGTGGCGTGGCAATGAGTGTTTCATTTGCTATACACAAGTTTAAAAATTAATTGCTTGGTTCCGAAGTGGGGACTGTACACAGTACACTTAACATGCTGAACACAAACTTTGTACACCAAAGTGAACGTGTTTTGTGTGTTGACTTTTACCGATGACATGTGCCACATTTTAAAAATATTTGCGACGCGAATTCCGAAACTGCCACAGAAGCCATCATTTTCGAGTTACAATAGATGACAAGCAAATCTTCATGTAGACTCAGGCAAGTTCGTTACGACATCCTAAACGACATCAATAAAATATGTTCAGTATTTTGTTCGTTCAGAGATCAGATTAGTTTTTTTTTTTGTCAGTACGGATCGCTTTTCCGCATATTACCGTAATATTTCCGTAAGTGCTTACGTTAGTCTACAAAGATTTTTAACAGTTTTTCATTTTGTTTTATAACTTAGTACTAAGCTAGGTGTCATTGAAATTTGTGCATACTGGACTTTCGTGAAATAATGACCGCCGATATGACAAGCCCTGACATGTTCTGAACCAATGGTATAATTTAGCAGCTGATTGGCCAAATTTTGTGCAGCAAAGTTAAGCATGAGATTGAGAGCACTGAATGAGTCAGCGACATCTGCCGGAGTATATAAAGGACTGCGGAGTCTAACGTGACGCCGTAATATAATGCAGAACTGCCTGTCTTTCACCTTTTTAATGAAAAACTCCGCTGGTAATGTCGACAGAAAATTTTCAAATGTAAACGTGGGGTTTCTCTCAGCTATCCCATCCTCTCGATACGATATAATTTCTAGGCACAGCATATTGACACTTGTTTGTTTAGGGCCAAAAAATATTTGTTGCCGCAGCGAAATATTTGGTCGAGTAAACAAAACTTGAAAAGCAACAAAATTAATTTCGTTCATCTAACGAAATGCACGCTCGAATAAACCAAATACTTTGTATATATTTGTATGGCCATACATTTGAGTTTGTTTGTATTTCTTGTAACATGATAGTAAGTGTGTTTGCTAGTACATTTATTGATGCTTAATAATGGTATAAACGTCCTGATAAAACAAGTTCTACATGAAATTTGAAAGTAGAGAAATAAAACTTGAAATATTTATCTACGCACATCGTTCAGTATTTGGAATTAATATATTTAAAATATCCTAACGTTACCAGTAGTCATGTTAGTTGGAGTTGCCAATTCGTAGCGCTCGGCCGTATGCGATCTTAGTTCGAACCTCGGTCCGCGCTTCCAATATTTTTTCTCGACCGAAACTATTTAATGTACACTTAGCAAAAATCCTTAGTTGCACCAACCAAATCATAGTTACGGGGCAACCGAATAAGTACAATAAAATTAATTGGTTTCGATAAAAAAATATTCCATTGCCCCTACACAAACAAGTATTTTGTTGGCTGAAACGAAACCTCTCTCTCAGTGCACTGAAGTGAACAAATCAAAACGGATAGTTATGCGACCTTTGTGTACTTAAGGGCATCGCCTACCCAGCACCTGAATTGCGTTGCAAAGTGTTTGAAATCCGCATTTTTTAACGAAACCATTAAATGAGTCCCCATGATACCAATGTACGAGCGAGGTACGTGTAACACCCTCAATACGTCATGCACATTATAAACACTATTCCCGAGCCCTTCCAACATGGCTGGAAAGACTTTTTCACAGTATTGTAAGCAGAGTGAGCGGGGCGGTTCTGCATCATTACTCTCGCCCTTATCGACATCGGGTGTATGTAATTAACCTGGGAGAGGTCTCGCCCAGTGTATGAAATTTTGCTTTGTCACCCTTATTGATAGTAGGTGTACATTTATTCAACCTGGGAGAGGGTGACGAAAAGGGCGAGAATGATCCAGAACTGCCCCGCTCACTCTACTGCTGTATCTCGTAACATACCGATCGGAAACATGCAAAACTATTATACCGACCTACATTGGGATTTGCTACAGATTTTCCACAGATAAATTATTTGGGTCACTGCTGAAAGTCCCATAGGTACACGCAGCACAACGGAAATACTGCACGCCAGTTCAGCTCCTTGCGCGTAGGAGCGAAGGGGCATCAGGCGCTCGTGTCAGAGTAGTCCTTATGGCTCCCGCGTTTCCCTGCCTCAAACGCGCTGAAAACCTCCAAGTACCCAAGGTAATGTAGCCAATGCAGAGATGGTCTCACACAACGAGAGAAAGGCGAAAGTTTGTTGTTTTTTTTTTTTCTGTGTCCCGGGAGGTAAGGCAATGAAAACTCCTTCATTGAAGGCGAGCAGCCGCCTGCCTCATTCATAACGCCGCCGCGGAGAGTGATGACGTAAAGGTTACAACTCACACAGTTGCGCGCCGGGGTCGTTAGTCGCGCAGACACAATGGGCCGGTGTGACGTACCTGGCATTCTCACGAGCAGGTAATTGCGCCCCGACCCGACAATGGAAGCGCTGATGACCCAGATACGGGATTGAACATTAATTCGCCGTGTTGGCACAGCGGGTTTCGTGCCACGGGCCGGCAAACCCCCCCCCCCCCCACACACACCCCATATTCCTTCACTACACGTCCGTCCAATGAGCGATTACTTCACAACACTCTGGAATAAGTTCTTCGGTACGTCGAGTTATACAGTTTGGCCGGGCATATATAGGAACGTGGAATTTGGAATTGGAAAGGGCTTATTAACACCTCCGGTGTTATGCCGCAATGCTTATCAAGGGGCGGCTTATAAACTAACTTATAACCTAACTTAAACTAACACCCGTGTCTAACTTGGGATTCGAACCCAGAGCCACCTGCACCCTAAGACCGGCATCGCAACAATCAACTGCGTCACGGGAGGTCGGCTATATATGAACACGTATGTTACATTTTATATCTTAAATATCGTCTACAATATAAAAGAGCTGGGGTCAAGTAATATCGTACCTTTTAAATAACATTCTTGAAGGTGCCAGTGTATTTTGGCACGTGGTTTATGGCGGTAAAATTTAAATTACAGACTTTACGAAAAACTGTTGAAAGTGATGCAGTATAGACATAAAGAATACAGCTTTCACGATCATATATCATTAATATGATTAAGTGTATTTAATTTTACCCAAAAATTATCAATGCAAAGTTATGCATACAGCTGGGAAAAAAAATTTCATTAAAAGAATGTAAATTAGGAGAATTACTTTTGTTAAATGCTGCTAACATGGCGAAGGCATGTCTTTAAGTGATGTTTCTAATGTGGCTGGAGATACGAGGATTACTCCAACAGTTGGAAACCTTGTAGGAAGTAACAGCAAATAAATAGACGGTATCGAAAGACACGCTCTCTCATTTGAACAGACTAAGAAAAAAATCAGGGAGGGTGCTATTTCTGGTTTCTCCTGGTCTGCGGATAATAATTGTTGATGCGGAAGTAAGGGCATTGTCTGTAGACAAGTAAAAAAAAAATTGTCTATTATTTAGAGCAGCGGAGTAATCGACAACTTTATGTCGTGTCTGTACTAGCAAGATAACGTTTCGTGCAGTATATAGTACAGCCAAGGTTACTTCACACTTTTCTAAGCCCTGATAAATTTATAATTCCAAAATATTCCTCCGCCTCGTACAAACTAAACTAAAGCAAGTCTGGAAAATTACACCAAAGCGACAACGCACCGCATTAGTGTGCACTCAGTGTAATCATATTTTACTTAAGAACTATTTCTTATAGGGCATTACCAATAAACATATATCCTCACTGTTTTCATTCGTATTAATTGTAAATGAAATATTATAATTTTAGATGAAATATAAATAAAAGTTTAATTTAACCGCAAAATAAAGTATCTTGTAGAACACAAGTATAAAACGTTTGTGAAACATTGCATATCTAGGATACAATAAAAAATGTCATACACGGGGTAGTTTTTCAAAGGTTTGATTCAAAAAGTGTAAAGAAAACGCGAATGGAGTGTTGTGGTTGCGCGGATCTATGATCTCGAGTACGACCACTAAGAGTTTTGTCGGCAATTATAAGATCGTACTGCATACCACGCTCTAAGCTGTCAACAAGGAAAGTTCTGAGAAAATTGAAATTAAGTACAATTGATCCAAAATGGAAACAATGACATAGATATACTCGACCTAATAATCTGAAACTTCCTTCTAGAAGCCTCTATTGAAAGAAGCCGCGGAGAAAAAAAAACCCAGCAAAAGCGATTATGCAGCTGTTTTCTATCGAATGTCCCACGGTGTTGCATACGTACGAAACACCAGCCAGGTAACTTTGAGGCATTCACCAACCTAGCAGCCAAACTGCGGATACATGTATTATATACACAAAGAACTGCAACTAAATAGTTTCGAAATGATTCTGAACTTTTTTTTTTAAATTTAAGGTGTTATGAAATGGAAATCGGCCAATCATTTGGCATTTTCAAACATTCTCGTACAGAAACTCATAAATTGTCACAACGTTGGGTACATCTAACGGTTGTGCCGGAGAAAGATACTTTCATCGCTAAGCCATTAGACTGTAAAACTGCATTCCGTTGACTTGCACATGGAGACGATAAGGAACTTTACTCTAGTCAGTGTCTCCCTTGGTTTTACCTCATTTCCATGCTTCAATTAGTCGTAACCTTTTATCGCGGTCAGTAATCTAAAAATCTTGTAAATTCCGGCTCCCTTTTTGGTAGGTAAGTAGGTAAGTGGGCTTAACGTCTGGTTGACAGCGAGGTTGTTAGAGACGGTCCCCTTCTTGGTGTAGGGACTGGAAATCCATGTACTTTGCAAGTCGCTCTCGGTTTGCATTCCAAGTAAGGCTTGTATTATTGTGTAGTTTCCCTTCCCCAATTAAATCCTGGACTAAGCAGATGGTTAACGAAGCATCAAACACGAATAAGTGTGAGTTTACGTCGCTGTATTATTAATAATGCGTGCGAATACCAGTTGGTGTTTGTGAGCTGCTATAGAGTCGTTCATACATGTGATTAAAACCAGTCAGAAAATATATAATTACCGCGAGCTGCTGACTGTTTCTCTTCGCGAAATCAGGGGGCCGCGATGGTGCAGTGGTTGGACTACCCGCCCCCCCCCACAAGAGCGAACCTGGTTCGATTCCCGGTCGGAGTCGCTACCCGGATTTTCACGCGTGGGAATCGTGCCGGACGATGCCACTTGTCGGTGGGGTTTTCTCGGTGAGATCCCATTTCCCCCCGCCTTCGCATTCCGGTGCTGTTCCACACTAACCTCGCTTCACCCTTATCGGCTCTCAAGACCTCGAGGTTTGAGGCCGCGAGGCTCGGGAGCGATAAGGGCGACACTGCCACGCGCGTGAAGTGCGTCATCGCCGCTATGCGCAAGGATTTGAACTGGCGTGCAGTGTTCTCTTCACTCTGCGTGTGCCTATGGTACGGGACTTTCAGCGATGACCATATCATTTTATTGGTGAAAGCCTGCAGGAAGGTTCAATGCAGGGTCCTTGAGTAGTTTTGTATGCATATGGTACGTATATTTAGAGAAACAGCGCTTTGAAAAATCAGTTTTTAGCTATGTCGGGGTACTCCGAAATTGTGTTTCCAACATGCGTGACTTCTTGAAAGCACTCAACAGCACTCGTCTGAACTACGTGTTCCTTTCGTAGATAAGCATACGGGACGCTCGTCTGATAGTTTCGTGGAAAAACGAGTATTTGAAACACCCTGCAACACAGTTGAAACAAAAGGTAGACGAAGGCCTTAACCCTTTCATACCCAATGCACGCAATTGTGTACGCTACGGACGTGTAGGTAACATTTAGTATGTACTGCAACACTGCGAAGCTCATGGTCAATGATCTTACATGAACTTACCAGTGGATAGATTATTCGCAAGCTGTTTTACTGGTCTTAATTGTTATTGGTTCATATACTGTAGCCGAACACATAGCCTACAGCTAATTGGCTGTGGCAACGAAACAAGTGTTGTGTCGACGTAAGTACAACACGCATGATAAAATTTTCTCTTTGCGACACCTGACACCCTAAATGAAAGTGGGTCTGAAAGGTTTAAGGGGTTCAGTCCCTGCCATCTTGGATATTCAAAACTTTTCGCAAAAACCTACATTGCAGATTTTTATTTAATTTTGCGGAACCACAGGACACAGAACACACTTTTGTACATTTTCCGAAGTTCACATGGATTGACTACAGTGGCTAGTTTAACTAGTGTAGTTGCTCGCAAGGGAAATTAATTTACTTCTTCCCAGCTGTTACTAATTACAATTAATTAACAACAGTGAAAAATAAAACAACTTGATAAGGCTTGAGAAGGTATTATACATGCTGCGTCATGTGAAAAATTTCGTTAAACTAACTTAAATGTAAGTTACGGCTAGGGACCTGCAGAATTCGCGTTAATTTTTGCTTCAAGCTAAAACTTAAAGCACTGTGTATACTCTAGCTGGCTTCGTTACCTCATTGGCTGCTGCTCAAATGTGAAGTCACGCCCTTTCTCAGTGAACTGTGCGTGATTGGAGCACACGATTGTTAAGTGTTCATTTACTGGCGCTGAGATGCCCGGGGCGCGTCGAATGAAGTGTGTCTCGAAGACAAACGTATTGCAATGGTACAAGTGTTTTAAGTTTAAACTGTGCTCAAATAATAAAGCGAATTTTGCAGGTTTATAGTTATGACGAAATATGGACAGTTACAAGATTGGGGGGGGGGGGGGTAACCTTCTTAAAAGCCGCTCAAATATCTTCACTCATTGAATCGCTCTTCGCGAAAGCAGGGGCAATTTTTTGCTAATGCGCCTGCGGGAGTAGGCAACGCAGCACAACAAAAGTGTATAGCGTGTTGCAGTACATGCCAGGGGCTACCGGCGATCTGCTAAAGTGGGTCAGTAGTGGATGGTCCAGCGGACCCACGTGACAGAGCCAAGTCTTGGGCAGAAGTTCTCCATCGCGTGCTGTGCACATGAACGGAAACGACCCCCCCCCCCCCAATTACCCTCCTCATCCTGTCCACCACAATCGTTATCGCGCTCTCTCCCGCCTCTTTCCCATCGCCTCGGTGCCCCGCGGGCTGCAAACGACACCTCTTTGCCAGGATGCTTGCTTGACTTTTTAATATTTCCTTTCATCCTGCCCGTTCCCTACCCCGAAGGCAGGGGAAAAAAACAACCTCATCATTCCAACAGATTCGCCTTCTCCGTGGCGCGGCGAATTGACGATGTTTTCTCTTTTAGAAGCTTCAACGCAGGGGACCATCCACACATTTCCACGGCAACTGACAGTCTAATATTCCAGTCCGCTGTAAAAGAAAGAAGTTGAATGTATTAAGAGTTCAGACCTAATATCCGAATGAGTGACATAAATCAGTGAAATAACATTCACTGAAAGTCAGATGGTAAACTACTGCTAGCGAATCAAGCAAATGAACTGGGAACAAGTGGCTCACATAACGGCATTTTTTTACATGCGTTGAAAATAAAAAATTAATCAGTGAAACTCAACCACTATATTAATTAGTTATGTGACACTGATTATAAGTTGCTAAATTTTCACTGTTTTCACTGATTTGGCTCAGTTCTCACTGTTCCAAGTATAGAGTGTAAAAATACTAAATGATATTAACACGAAAAAAAAAACCTTTATAATGGCGCCATGCAATACTGTGGATATTGCGACAGTATTACTAACAATATATAGGAAGCTGGCTACATTTTTTCCTATAGTGAAGGAAATTTCACCGAACTTACCAAATATATTGCTGCAGAGAGCAGTTCTATGAGCGGGGGAATAAATGGGAGACGACACAATTTTAATTTTCTGGTGAAGAATGCAGTGCTCATAAATGGTATATTCTGTTAAATTTACGATTATGTTTTTTTTTTTCGAAAATATATCATAAGGAATTTTTTTTTTTTAAATCATAAATTAATTATAGAATACTTTTCACTCAATTTTGTATTGTCAGAAAAAATATTGATTCTAAATTTTGGTCAGCCATAAAAATGATGGTCTCCCAATTTTAAGATACCAGTTTGATTATTAACGGATGCGAGTAAAAAGTACAAAATAAGCGCAGTACAGGGATTGCCGCTATCTGAAATGTAATATTTATTAGTAGTCCCAAACTAGTGAAGTTTAACATGGGGAGATCTGTTACAGGAGTTATCTAACTTGATAGATTTCGAAGTAATATTCGCTCATTTAAAGTAAACAACACCCTACCGTGACACTAAATTCAGATTCATAATTATGATACTGCTGATGCCGTTTTGCAGTGGGCATGGGTAGTGACACGAACACTATTATGATTGTGTAATTTCGAATCACTACCATTACTCCATCAACCTTTAGTTGAGGTATTTCGCAAACTCTCTCATCTGATTGACATTAAGCTCTGTCCAAGCGGGAGTGCAATTTGGTTAACTCCAGTTATTGGCAGACCCATCCCGTCAATGCAGGTCCAATATCGAAGGAAAAAGGGCGGAATACAAAATAAAAGGTATATTTAGATAAAATAGAGTGTTTCACCAAGAAATTCGTCAAACGTCAATTATACAGATATTGACGCGCACTATAGCTAAATCTGGCATGTCTATTTTGTCCGCTCAAATCGCTCGCCATTCTTGAGAACACTTGAGTGGCTTGAAAGGAGTGCAATAAGAACATGAACTTGCAAAATAACTCACTCTTCAACATTACGGACACGCCGAAAATTTAACCAATATTTGTCGTTTTGTTATCCTACGCAACCCTAGATTAGTGTAGTGATTAAGCGGAACTGCTTAACTAAAATGTCAAATACTAAATTAATTTTTCTCGACAAACAAAATATTTACTAAGAATTAGTTATTTCACTTATGTTCTAACTGAATGACTAAATTCTTACGAATTGTTACATGATTAACAAAGTTACGCCAATTACCAATGATTTCACCCTTGTGGATAACACAACTTAAGCTTGCTTAAACGTTAATTTCGCACTGGAGTCTTTTATATTCCCTGAGAAGAGTAACATATTTCCGTGATTGTTAAATAGTGCTAGGATTGCTTTCTTTAAGGACACTTGGTGCAAAAATTACAACAGTCAGTATACAGCAATATTTCTGCGTTTGCAATCCTCAAAGTATCACCTTTATTTAATATTTTCCTTATTTGCCGCTTACCAATGCTCTTTCAATGAATAAATCTGATGTCAAATTTCTTATCCAAGAATAAATGCTACTCAGACACTATTTTTCTTGTGTTTAGTTATTCGTGAAAACACATGAAACGTCTTTCGCGAGAATGGTTTAAGACGACATTAATCCTAAAGCATCGTACAGTTCTATAGGCTGCACTTGGAACCGGTGGCCTTGTCTCAAGCTATTGCTCAGTGAACTATCAAGTTAATTGGGCAGATGACCTTAGTCACTTGAAAAAAAATATATCGCTCAAAATGTTAGAAGCGTGTTATTTAGCGCTCTCAATCTCCGAATTGTATTACAAGATGTAGCACTCCTACTATGCAGATTTCGAATAAATTGAGTACCGACTTAACATGCAAATACATGAGATCATAATAAGAAAGTGTTGAAGGTATTTTCTTCTACTAGGGACGGAAACTATGTGGTAAAGTTTTCTAGTAAAGCCAGTTGATACAGAAGAGAAAACACTTACAATGGTAGCCTACTACAATACCAGTCGTCGAGAAACGTCCAGTGTTCCTTGCTAACCGCGAAACAACTCGCAAGCAGGCCGCAGAACTCTTTAAGACGTCAGCATACCCCGGCTTTACCTCGCTCCGTTCGTTTCGTCCCGTGGACACTGGGATCGGCGCCCTATTTGGGGCCGTACAGCCAGGTCACAGAGTTGCTACTTGAGGTATACAGAGGTGAAATCGTCCCCTTTTTCCGCGAAGTCCAGCCGTTCGCCAACGATCAAACGTCCGATAAACTACTCGCCACAGGGCAGCCTGACCATTAGGAAACCATCCGCAGGCAAGCGGGAGCCAATCAGACCAACAAGGCCCATTTCCAAAGTTCTCGCAATGTCTATCAGAGAACGTGTACGCCCACATGACAGGAGCAGCCACGACATTTCGTCTTCGTGTACTTATCTATAGTCCATTCACGGTTAATTCCAACTTTTCTGAATCCGTGCCAAAATTATGCTTCCAGGATATTCTTCCGCCTAATGCAAACAAAGCTTAGCTAAGTATAGTCAATATACACCAAAGGGACCACGCACTGCATTCATACGCACTGCCTTTAATGATATTTGCTTAAGAACGATTTCTTACTAAGCATTACCAACGCATATTTTCTTCTCTTTAGTTCTGTTCACTTTTATTCTAAGTTAAATATTATAATTTATCGGTAAAATATAAGCAACAGTAATTTTAGGTTAATAGAAGTATAAAACGCTTGTGATACAAAAATATTTAGGAAACATTCAAACACGTTGTGAATGGGGTGATTTTTTAAAGGTTTGGTTACAAAAACGAGTGAAGCAACAATGAGTGGACTATATATAAGCTATTCACGATAAAGTGAGCACTTTTTAAGGCCCTGATAAATTTTTCCTTTCCGCCACTTTTTAATGTGAACGTTGCCATGCGACTAATAAACAGAGTATTCCACCACTCTGAAAAGTTAACGTCCGAGCTGCAATAAGCATATTTATCAGTATTTAATGCCTGCTTAGAGGGCCTTGAAAAGTGCTCACTTCACCGTGAATAGCCTATACTATTCCGAGGCCTGACGCCCGGAGCAGCGAGTCAAACAGACACCCTTCCTCTCACAGCCACCGACGTGGACTGATATGTTGGCCCCTTGTGCACGACATTGTATCCCCCTCCCCTCCGACACAACCCGTGCGAGATGGATTGCTGGTACATGAAGGTAGAAGAAAAAGGGGGGGGGGGCGATGGAGGGGGTTTCGCTTGATGAAGGAGGGGGTAGCACTGCATGAGGAAGGGGGGAGGCGTGGCCGACTTGCATTGTGGCGCAATTTGCACGGCGGGGTCCCCCCCTCCCCCCTCCCAATGGGCTGTGGGGTCGCGGGCCAATGGCGAAGGCGCGCGCGCGGGCACGTGATTGGGCGCGCACGTGTGTTACGTCACGCCGACCCGCCGCTCATGTGTTTCGTCTGCTCCGTGGCGTCGTGACGCACGAATGCCCCCGGCCCGGGTCGGCAACTCGGGACCCCTCGAGGCGTCGAAGGGCGCAGCACGCGTGGCTGCTTTCGTCATGCCCGATATCGCGGTCGAACCGCAATCCTTCGCCTTAAAGGCTGTTCTAGATGACGCGAGCACTTTAGAAATGAACCTCAGGAAAGGTCACTGTCCCTGCATTCATATATTTTAATGGGCGCACTGAGTTACATGCGCCCAATAAAGTTGGTAACGACGGATAGAATGCAGTTGAATAAAAAGTGTTAGGTAACCACTTGTGATAACTTAAAATTATTTCTTTCGCTTTCTGTTTTTTTTTACTAATACACAGAAGTGTAAAAATTAGTAGATTTGTAAAGTATTTCCTTTTCTAATAATTTTACAGTTTCATTTGACCGACGCACGAATAAATTGACGAGGTCAATGGCAATGTTAATTTTTTATAAGGCGGAGAAATACAAAACGTTCATACGAGTAGATTTTAAGCAGGATTTTCAAAAGTGCTCATTTTACCGTGAACAGCCTATACGAAACTCCGTACTTCACATCCTAAATTTAGGCAGACACACGACCTTCTTAATGCAAATGGCTTCGATATGCATATAACTCTGTGACAAATAGGTGACGCTTTCTCAAGAGCCGGGGGGGGGGGGTCGTGGGTAACATATATTTATATTCTATTCGCGGTTTCTTCACACTTTTTGAAAACAAACCTTTGACAAATTACACAAAGAACGAGGTGCTTGGTTGTGTCCTATAAATGCCATTTATCACAAGCGTTGTGTTGATATCAAACTAACGTATTTTTATCTATTACGCAAAAAATATCAGGCAGAACAAAATATTTTGCGTTAATGCTACATTAAAGAAATGTCCAACCGGCACAAGTTTACCGCTGACTTGGCAAAATATAAAATGGCGGATAGTTGTGAGTGAGTGAAGAGATCTTGGCGGCTATTTACATAGAGATCTTGAGAGCCGATGAGGGTGCAGCGAGGTGAGCATGGAGCAGCACCGGAATGAAGGGGAGGGACGGGAGATCCCGAGAAAACCCGCCACCCAGCGGCATCGCCTGCCACGATGCCCACTTGCGAAAATCCGGAGTGAATCGGCCGGGGATTGAACCCGGCCACCGTGGCCCCAATATGATAAAACAGAGAAGAAATATGTGCATTGGTAATGCCTCGTAAGAAATAGTTCGCATAAAAATAATATTAAATTGGGTATTCATGAATGTGGCGTGTTGTCACTTTGATGCAATGCTGTAGAATTGGTTAATGTTTTTTATTTGCATGAGTTGGAGGAATAGGATGGTAGCATAAATGTTGCATTGCTTGAGAAGAGTTGGAAGTAACTGTGAATGGAATGCAAGTAATCAGAGTTTGTGTTATTATTCGGCATCAGGCTAGACTTGACAGTACTGCCCGTGCTTTGTCCAGCGTCGTTTCTAAATTAGGTGCTGCACAAACATGAAGCCACGTCCTTTCTAAATATTTTTCTTGTCCCGACGAGTAAGAAGCAATTCAGAAAGAGAGTTCCAGGACGTATGAACATGCGAAATCAGGTCGTGTATTCCTGCTTAGCGTGTCGTGTCTCTAGAAATATTAACCCACAGGTGAGATACAAAATAATATACCGAAACGCAGTCAACGTAACAATGAGCAAAGTATGAATTGTATCGGTAAAAATAATAAATAATAATTTGATTTCAAGAGGAGGAGATACTGCCTGCAGCACGGCGGACGCTAAGAATCACGACAGCTTCCTTTCGCTGCGAACAATCTGAACGACCAGGTAATGAGAAAATACGGCCCCCAGCTGTCTCACTAAACCACCGATTACTGCCTCTCCTTCCACCACTCCCACCTCCTCCACATCCCGGCAAACAGCGAATCTCTTAAGACTCCTTCCTACCTAGAGCTGTTTTTCGCGTTTGAGGCCGAGAGGTGTAGGAGACATAAGAGCGACACCGCCATGCGCATCAAATACGCGATCGCCGCTAAGTGCAAGGCTCCGAATTGGCGTACAGTGTTCCCGTCGCACTGCGTGTAAAGGCTGCCCACGATAAAGTGAGCACTTTTGAAATGAACCTTAGAAAAAAGTCACTGTCCTAACTTTATATAGTCTATTTTAACGGGCGCACTGAGTGACATGCGTCCAGTAAAGTTGGTAACGACGAATGGAAAGTAGTTTCATTCCTTAACGTTGAATGTGGTAATGTAATATTTTTCCTTCGCTTTCTTTTTTTTTTTTATGCATCGAAGTATTAAAAAAAACTACCAGATTTGTAAAATATTTTCTTTTCCAATAATTTCACAGTTTCTCCTGACCGACGCATGACTAAAGTGATGAGGCCTGTGACAAAGTCAATTTTACATAAGGTGAAAAATACACAACGTGCGTACAAGTAGATCTTAAGCAGGACTTTCAAAAGTGCTCATTTTACCGTGAACGGTCTATACCTACGGGACATTCAGCTGTGACCCTATTATATTATTGGTGGAAAGTCTGTAGGAAGGTTCAGTGCAAAGCCCTCGAGTAATTTTGTACGTATCTGAGGAGTGCATTTTGAGATACGACGCTCTGAAAAAGCAGTTTTTTGTTTTTTTTTTTTTTTTTAAAGCCATTTTGGAGTACTCTGGAGTGGATTTCTAATGAGCGTGACATATTGAAAGCACTCGACAGCCTTCGCCTGAAGTGTGTGTTCTTTACGTAGTTCAGCTCATTGGAAGCACGTGAAATATTTTTTGGGGGAAAACGTAAATTCCCAACACTCTCTAAGGCGGGCGACTTTCAGAGGACGTATAATTTGGCGCGTTACTGCTAAACATGCGCGACTACAGAAGAAGTGTCTAGGGATCCAGCACAGTCTAGGGATCCACTTAGTCGTGTTAAACTCCACCGCCTCCCGACTACCCCTAAGAGATGAGGAACACATTAAAACAATATAAAAAAATAGTTATCAGTCAAATGAGGAACTCGGCTAATAAGACGGAATAATAAAACGGTAAAAAATAAGTAATATGAAAAATACAGGTGTCCACAATGAACCCCCCCCCCCCCTTTTTTCCTAATATATTCTCGACTACGCCATTGGATCCCAGATCGCTGAGACATGAAGACGTCTCCACCGTCGGAAGAGGCTGGAGTGGTGCGGTTTTGGGCGGCACGTAACATCGGTGTCTTGAGAGTCGATGAGGGTGAAGCGAGGAATGTATGGAGCAGCGCCGGAATGCAAGAGCGGGGGGAAACGGGAGACCCCCGAGGAAACCCTCCGACAAGCGGCATCGTCCGACTCGATTACCGCGTGCGAAATCCCGGTGGCGGCCCCGCCGGGAATCGAACCCGGTTTGCCTTGGTAGGAGGCGAGTGCTCTAGTCACTGCGCCACCGCGGACCCTTAGAAAGAGGCGGTCGCGAATTTGGCCGTCGATAATTACTCTTCAGGACCTCCAACGTTCTGAGCGTGGAATATATAATAACGCAGAAGCGAAATTACCATATGTAACCTCTCTTTCCTTAGATAATTATTTTAAAATGATTTTTCCCTCTTCTGTTTTATTTATTCATCACATTTGTTTTCTCGCCAAAAAAAGAATATTTTAAATTCCACTTCTTAATAATATAAATTTAAATACAAGTTTGTAATTTGTAATATTGATATATATATATATATATATATATATATATATATATATATAATGTAGATTTTACAAAAACACAACTTCTTGTTTTTTAACAAAATATTTTATTGGCAACAGGATATCCAACGATTCTTCATGTGAAAGTACAAACCAATTCTTAAAGTGATCGAATCGAAAGAAATTAACGTTTTGCTGACTGACGGTTAGTAAAGTGAATTTGACACAAAATTTTGAAAAATAAATTCCCTACCAGCAACGATTTCACGTCAAAACAGACTGTCATGTACACAGTAGTAAACAAATTGTGCGAAATAATTATGATCTTTTAAAAGTCGTCTTATATAGGCGTTCAATAAAATTTATTCAGTTCTGTAAAAAAAAACTGATAATGAATGAGTATCTTTACGGTTCATTGAGAACATTTGAAGGCACGAATATTTTCACAACTAAATGCATTTTGATGTGAGAAATGGGCAATACTCGTTAGGTTGGCAGTGAATCACAAAAAGTAATTCCATGTTAAAACATGGATTGTTATATTCTATTAAAGGTATTTAGACCTGTATATTCTTTATGATATTGTGAGTTGTTGTGCCAGTATACGAGGTTATACAATAAATATTAGTTAATATTAATAGTTATTGAAATTTAATTTTTGTGTGAGTTTAATTTTTTTTTTAATTTTGGGGCGAAATTTACACTTGTGTTAACATTATTTAAAGATTCTTTGAAATGTGAAATATAAACTCGGATTAGATACCCTATTATTTTAAACGTTAATTTAATGCAGGGTAGTAATAGATACGTTCTTTAAAACTAAAGAATTTCGCGGTGTTTTAGTCTAGTCAGAGGAATTTTTTCCTGTAATCGATAGTTACCGATCTAATCTCGTTAAGAACGTGTTGCTTAAATTTGTCGACACTGGATTCATTTAATTTAGTTTCTGTTTGTTTTATACCCACAGGAGTAATAAATGGCGTATAGAAGCACATTTGCGTTCTTGAAAATCTCGCGTTTTTTTTCCTTTCCTCGACGCATGAATCCATTTTGAGCCCATGGAAATAACAATGTTGCAAATGGCCGAAGGATGCAGAGAGGGCAAACATCAGAACCAAGGCAGGGATTTCAAACGAGCCTAATCAATGGCGAAGAGCTGTAATTATTACGCAGGTATGGCTGTGGCTTCATGCATCACTTGATCGGTTCATGAACACACGTGTGTTAATTCTTAACATGGCGTATGGATATACAGTAAACAGGCAGGAGGACACCAAGCAATGCTTTCAAACGTATTCTTTGCGTAAGTCGTCGATAACAAATTGGAAATATGGTCTATTCGCAGTTTCTTTACACTTTTTGGATCAAACCTTTAAAAAATCACCCTATTGATTATGTTTTTGGTTGTATGTTAAACATGTAATGTATGATAAGCGTTTTGTACTTGTGTTAACATTAAAGTACCTTAATTTTGTTTCAAATGGACTTATATGTCTTATTTATCTATAAATTTTAGTATTTAATTTCTAACTAATATGAACAAAAACAGTGAGAAAATAGGGGTGTTGGCAATGCCTACTAAGAAATAATTCTTATGCGAAATATTATTGAACAGATTACGCACTAATGCGATACGCTGTCCCTTTGATGAAATTTCGTAGACTCGGTTAAGCTTTGTATGCGTGAG
The DNA here is from genome assembly GCA_029891345.1 of Dryococelus australis. Classification (NCBI taxonomy): domain Eukaryota; kingdom Metazoa; phylum Arthropoda; class Insecta; order Phasmatodea; family Phasmatidae; genus Dryococelus; species Dryococelus australis. The sequence continues at coordinate 51,527,834 of CM057007.1, forward strand.
GCGGAGGAATACCCCGAAGCAGAACTTTAGCAGGGCTTCCAGAAAAGTTTGAAGTAACCGTGATTTGACCACACACATAACAGAACTGTCGAACAGACAGGCGCCAAGCCAAATATTCCAGGTCACTCAATTCTGTCCCCGGAGCACGAAGGAAAAGGATAAAAAAAAAAAAAAAAAAAAAAAAAAAGGAAGTTCTGGTGAAGACGGAGAAGGGGAGAGAAATGCGAGTAGAAAATGGGAAAGTATTCACTTTCTAAAATTATTTGCTGCGGGAGTTGGCAAGGGAGGCTTCGACAGCGGCGAAGAAGCAAGGCGACTACAGGTGCAGAGGAGGAAAGAAAAAAAAATGACGTTCACCTCGAGGGGCGACAGGCAGATGATTGGTGTGGAAAGCGAGGCGCGGACCGAGGCAGGACGTTTTAATTTGCGAAAAACATGGTTTTTTCCCCCCTCCTAATGTCTTTCCCCAGGAGCTCGTGGCGCAGAGAAGCGGGGGAGGGGTTGTTCAGCTGACGGAGCCGTGGCCGGGGCCATTTAGAAATTCCTGCAAGTGGACTGTGACAGCAGGAAACAATCGAGCAGCGGAGGAAACATGCCGAGTCAACGTTCTCGCATTCCTGACTTTCTGACCTCTTCGCGCTGGCTCGCGAATGTCCCCCCCCCCCCCCTGGGGGGCCTCCTACCCCTTCACTATACCACCGGACCTCTTTTCTTGCTCCTCCGATGCGCTTCGCGGTTGGGCGGCCACCGAAAAAGTCATTACCCCTACAGTCTAGGAAGAAAGGAGAGTGGAAAGATTTGGGGCGAGGTCTTGAGAGCCGATGAGGGTGGAGCGAGGTGAGGATGGACCAACACACGGAATGCAAGGGCGGTGGGAACGGGAGATCCCCGAGATAATACCGACGACCAACAGCACCGCCCACCGCACTGTTAAAAATTTCCGAATATTTACGGTATGTTTTACGGAAATGTACTGTGTATATACGGAAAGTCAATCCGTAATGACGAAAAACGGACTAAAGTCCATAAATACAAAATACGGAAAATCTCCATATTCCCTTTGGCTTCGAGTTACGGGGACGAACATTGACAATTCTACACGAAGCTTTCTTAATCACGGTAACAAGAAAATTATCGTTTCTGCGGCAGTTAAGGTTATCCACGCGACTATGACCTATTCTTTCAAACATTAAAAAATATCATGAGGTGTCTGTAACATTTGCCAAAACTAAAAATATACTAAATTTAATAGAAACTGGAATTTTTATTTTTGTCTTTTGCTTACAAATATTAAAGTTACACTACAGTTTCGAAGTGAAAGTTGTAGGTGAATTGTTAGAGTCGTGAAATGGTAATTTTTTGATTCGGGTTCAAACCTCGCCTAAGTATAAAATATTATAACTTTTGTAATATAATTTTTTTATACACGGCAGAACACCCACATAACGAAAATTAGAGACATTTGCATTATCTCTTTTTATCTTGAACGGAAAGTACAGAGAACTAACTAGGGAATTAACGGAGAGGTTCCGTGAAATTTACGGAACGTTCGTTTTTAAAAATCAACGTGTCCGTAATTTTACGGAGAGTTTACGGACACTTCTGGATAATTTTTTGCCAGCACTTTTCCGTAAAATGAAGGAAATTTTTTTCCAACAGTGGGAACGACTCGCACATGCGAAAATTCGGGAGCGACCCTGTCAGGAATCGAACCCTGTCCGTCTAGGTGAAGGGCGAGCATTCTGACCACTAAACCACCGCAGCCCCTGCCCCGCGCCAGTAGGATCCGGTCGTTCTTGAATACCACAGATTTTGAGTAAAGAAGGGACGGATGCAGTTCGGGTGATCTTCAGTGACCGGCAAGTTAAGAATTCGTGGGGTATAAATGAATACGAAATATTTTAAGTAATGTCTATATATTTTTGGGGACAAGAGTTAAAAGAAAAAATAAACCGGCGTATAGTCCATCATTGACTTTTACTTCCAATTCTTTTGAAGACCTGCTAAATTTATACTTTCAGGATATTCGTCCGCATTGCGCAGAAAAAATTAACTCAGCCTAGAAAATTACACCTAAGTGTCAGCGAACCTTATATGATAGCAAGGGTAAGACATTTGGTTACTGGCATACATTCCACAATGACGCACTTGTCTTAATAGTGATAAATTAATTTACAATAATTGTATGTATTCTCCAACCTGCTTAGCAAAAAAATAAAATAAAAGATGTTCACTCTAAACCTGAAAAACGAAGGATTTAGCCAATTCAATTGAAATATGTGAAAAACAGTGAAAATTGAGTGACTAATATTCAGTGCCAGATAACTGATTGATATGATGACCGAATCCCACTGATTTATTTGTGTTTTTACCGCACAATGTCGATAATTCCACTGTCGTAAGCCACTTGTACCCAGTTCATTTGCTTGATTTGCCAGTTCGCAGTAACTTATCAAATGACTTTCAGTGAATGTTATTTCACTGGTTGATATCACCGATTCGTGCTTATCGTGTAACAGCAAGAGAGCTGGTAGAAAGCAGCTGAGTAAAAACGACGCGCATTACGAACAAAACATGAGCTTGATAATTCCTGGCCGAACTTCTTTCAAATTACTTACGAATAACCGCACTGCACCGGGCAGCGCGGGGAATTCTAAACGAGCTTTCCTAGGAGTGTAAGATGATCTCCTAACTAGATGGAACGGGTTGGTGATGGAAATGCCGAAGTAATTTAAGTCACGTCCCTATCTTTTTTCCCCCCCTGCTACCTCTTGAGTTGCGCTTCCCTCTCATCATCGTCAAATATTACGTCACGGCCTTGGGAACTAAATGTGCTCCTCAGATTCGTTATACCGCATCTACACATTAGCTGGGAGAAAATATCGCTTCAAATTTTCCACACGGACCCTCGGAGTTAAGGAGATGTTGGCTTGATCGTAACCGCATCCTTGTTTATTCTGATCTGCTTAAAGCAGTGCCAAAGAAAGACAAGTACTGCATTTCGTTGATGCCAAACTAGAGTTGTTTTTAGTCACAAGACTGTCAAAGGTGACACACTTGAATTTTGGGTTACGTAGTTACAGTTTATAATCCCAAACAATCCGTCCATTTGTGTTATGTTTCTTCCATGTGAACTTAAGTTATGCTAGTTAAGTATGTAATTCACTCTTCTCATTTATGCACGAATTGTTATCTTCTTTTTCTTCAATTTTACATTTGGTGGCGAGCGAACCACAAACCATTAGGTTGACTTTCCGGCAGTGAAATTAAATTAGTTTAAATGTCGTTATAGGTTACTTACGACGCAACCAATAAAGAACTACAGTACTGAAGAGATTTGGGCGTTTCTTAACATCGAGGTCTTGAGAGCCGATGTAGGTGAAGTGAAGTGAGCATGGAGCAGTGCCGGAATAAAAAGGCAGGTGAAACGGTAGATCCCCGAGAAAACCCGTCGTTCGGCACGATTTCTACATGAGAAAATCCTGGAGCGGCACCACCGGGAATCGAACCCGGTTCGCCTAGATGTGAGGCAAGTAGTCTAACCACTACACCAACGCGGCCCCTAAACGCCTAGAAGATGCTACCTGATCTCCGTACGTCCAGCGATGATCAACCATAAAGATTTAAATATAACATATTTTAAATTAGAAACGTGAGACAACTGCTTTCACTGGGACCTCCAGGTCGCACACATCAACAAAACTGCGCCACTGGCAAAGCAACATGGCCGTATGCCATTCGCCAATCAGCACCCAGCAGACCAGCCAACACGCAGTAGCCAGTCAGAGACAAGGAATGTTCCAGGACTCCGCGCAGCCTATCATAGAACGGGTACTTCCATGTCAAAGGCAACGCTGCACCATTTCACCTCTATATATTTACCTATTCCGTGTTTTATGAGTAACATCAACCTGGAACATATGGCCAGAAAGCCATTCACACTGGAGCGATACGGGCGAAACTGCCTCGCACATCAAGTACGTCATCGCCACTAAGCGCAAGGCTCGGAACTGACGTGTAGTGTTGTAGTCTCCCGGCGTGTGCCTATGGGACTTACAGCGGGGACCCTATTAATTTACTGACGGTAAGTCTGTAGGAATGTTCAGTGCACGGGCCTTGATTTGTTTCGCACGTGTCTGATACGTATGTTTTGAGATACCACGCTATGAATAAGCCGTTTTTAGCCTTCGGGATTACTGAAAAAAAGGCTTTTCTAATGTGCGTGACTTCTCGAAAGCACTCAACAGCCATCGCCTGACGTGTGTGTTGTTTTCGTAGATCAGCGGATTCGACGCCTTAAGTGTCTACTGAAGACCTGCTATCGGAGATGCATCCAAATCCTAGACACAGTTTATGGTAAACAACGGGTAGTTCACATTCGTGATGAAAGTCGTGGTTACATTACGGTCGTGGATAATCATCGTTAAAAAAAAAAACAATGCATCCACCCCACCCCGCGAGGTGAAATGTTATTCTTTACACTCGACCTTCTCGTGTTGTAATGAACTCATCTCCCTCCAAAGCCCGCAGGACCGCTGCCGCTCGGGCAGGCTTGCTATGCGCACGCGCAGTTCCATATACATCATCTCCGGGGAACGCAGCGTTTCATTATGCAAACCCCGCGGACAGCGCAGTGATGGAGGGGGGGGGGATACGAGGAGGGCAGCATGAACCCTAATCTCCCATCTAATTATTCCATACATGGCCTCCGCCAGCCATGTTTTACTCGCGTATACATCACGGAACATCCCATAAATTTGTTCCTCTCCTCTTCTTTTCGTATAACCCCCCACCCCCTCCCGCCCACCATCAACCACGACTGTCCTGTTCTTTTTATACATTTAATGCGTGTGCCCCCTTTTGAGTTCTTCTCTCCTTTTATCTGTCGCGGTGGGAAACAAAAGACGACCGCGGGATTACGTACTTCCAGCGAAACAGGTGGTCTGGTAGATTTTAACCATCCATCGTCTCCTGTCTCTTCACAGATAGTCTTCAGCTACCCCATTTGACGCGTGACGTCACGAGCTACTACAGAAATATATATATATATATCCCTCAAGATGTCCACGGTGAAATGAGCACCTTCGAAATCAGCCCTTTTAAAAAAAGATCGCTTCCCATTTAAATGCCTATAATGGGGCCGCGGTGGCTGGAGCGGTTAGCCTGCTCGCCTCCCAGCAATGCGAACAGGTTTCGTTCCCCGGCCGGTTCACTACCGAATTTTTCGCAAGTGGGGATCGTGCCGGACGATGTTGCTGGTCGGCGGGTTTTCTCGGTGACCTCCCGTTTCCCGCGCCATTTCATTTCGGCACTGCTCCGTACCTGCTCGCCTCGTTTCACCTTTCATCGGCTCTCAAGACTTTGCTGTTAAGAGCCCCCCCAAATCTCTTCGCTCACTTTGCTGTAGAAACTGCCGTGCAGAACCGAGTTAAGTTGGCAGTAAATTATTTTTAATAGTTGTAAAATTTGACGTATTGCGGGTATAATAGCGATTTATATTATTTAAATTATTATAATTAAACAAGTTGGTAGGTAATATTTTTTCCTATATGCACACTAGCGTAAAAATTAGCATATCAGTAACATACTTCCTAAGAATTTCACTTTTTTTTTTTACTGACGCATGGATAAAATTATACGCCCACGGTAATGATAATTTTACTTATGGTGGAAGGAAACATAATAAATAGAATAATTCGACCTTTAGCAGGGTTTTCAGAAGTGCCCAAAAAATGTACGAACAGCTTGCACGTAAAAATACAACACTGGAAACATTTTGTTCGCAAACAGGGAAATGCACGCTTATAAATAGTACCTCTCTTAAGGCGGGGTCGCAAAAAACCAGTTTCTTTACAGAGAAACGATTAATGAATTACCGAAATATTTACAAAAAGATTTTTTTTCCCCACAAACTTTCAGTAATTTTTACGTGTCTTGAACTGTAAAGGTATTTGTAAATATTATGTGCAGTGATAATAATTGCTTATAGACTGTTAACGGTAAAGTGAGCACTTTTGAAAGCCATCTCATTTGGAATAATAGTCAATAAATATATTATTATTATAATCGTCTATGTAAATTCCATGGCAATTGTTTAAAATGGTGGTTGAAGAATAAGAAACGCCTAAAAGTGAAAAGTAACTAGGGCTTCAAAAACGCTCACTTTACCACGAACGGCCTATACAAAAATACTGTTTTGTCAGAAAAATTTTAGGAACTGAATCTCCACGAGAAACGCAAACAAATGTATTGGCTATTAAAGGGGAAGGGGAAGGGATTGGAGTGAGGGGGGGGGGGGCTAGTTTGGATTACATAAATCTTTGAGGAGAGAATGAAATATAACCCAAAAATTTAAGGATGTTGTTTTTTTTGGGCATCTTAGAAACTTTTTTGTGGTGCCTTTTATAATGGCATTTTAACAACTCGCTACGTCGGCAGAACCTCGCGTGTGGGCTGTAATTTTATCTGGCGCTGGCATCGGAAGCGTGGCACGCGAAGCTGTGAATCCGCAGTGGGACCGAGCGAGCGGGGTTGGAAACTACGACCGCGAGAAGAAATACATCTGGAAGGGAGATGGCAGCACGATAGCTGCGCCTCGGGGGACAGCCGCCAGATTCTAAAAACGGCAGTGTGTGCCTAAGAACGTCTCCCTGAGAATTTCCTTCCTGGTGGCAAGATGTTTCACTCTGCCGTCGAATTGCCAAGATAACGATAAGTTTCTGTGATTCTGTCGGAAATGCTAGTTTCGTTTTGAGCTAAGCCAAGTTCGGTTAGCTAAAGTATGTTCACGATAAAGTGAGCACTTTTGAAAACAACCTTAGAAACAAGTCACTGCCCCCTACCTGCATATATTTTAACGGGCGCAATGAGTGGTATGTGCAAAGTAAAGTTGGTAACGATGGAGGGGAAAATAGTTCCATACATTCAAGTCGAATAAATAGTGTTAGGTTACCATTTGTGATAGTTTAAATTATTTCTCTCGCTTTCTGTTTTTTTTTTTTTTTAACGTCGAACTGAAAAAAAATAGCAGATTTGTAAAATACTTATTTACTTTGCTAATAATTTGACAGTTTCACTTGACTGACGCATTAACAAAGTGATGAGGCCCAGGACAATGTTAATGTTACATAAGGCGGAAGAATACATAACGTGCATACAAGTAGATGTTAAGAAGGGCTTTCGAAAGTGCTCATTTTACCGTGAATAGCATATACCTACTGTTAGCGCCACAAATGCTGGTCGATGAATTTGCCTGGAGTTGAGTGCGGCCGGCGAAGGGATAGGTAACTGCGCGCGCAGCCTGAATGGCGCGCTAAAATATCTGCCTCCGTATAATCAGTTGCGCGTTCGCCGATGCGCGCCGAAATGTTTTGTAACAGTTTGTACACAGCCAGGCCGTCACTAATATGATGCCGCACGCAGGCTGGGCCGTGCATGAATCCAATGAGGCGATCCGCTAGCACTTGTGAAGCTTACAATATTTGCTATAACTGGTCGTGGGACTGAGGAACAAACATGATGGCGAACATTCTTAAATATCCTCCAGGGTCTGCGATTGTCGTGTTTACTGTAGCTCGGAATTTCTAAGATACTGCATCTTCTCTGATCTTAATTTTATCACGTACTGCTTTAACGTTTTTGAGAACAATAATAGTCGTCTTTATTTCCCTACTGCACAACGATGCTAATAAGGGATTTAGTATGTGCAAAGAAAACTTGCAAGATTCATTGCGGGATCGAACCTACGACTTCTCGAACGAGTAAAACATGCCACCGCATGGATGCGATCTTTAGAAAGCGAGCGAGATTTTCAGTTAACTGCAATAAGACCAGATAAATATGTGCAGAATACATAGCAGCCAATTCTAGTTGTGAATAGGCGCTCACCATTTTCTCTACTAAACCAGTGAAAAATAAAATAATGTCCGTTGAGATTTATCACCGAAATTTATTATATTTAATAGCTAAACACGCTGGGATAAACTTTAATTATTAATTCGGGAGTAAAATTAATTAAAAGGAAAGGAAGTTTTCGCGCTGGCTATATTGTGGCCAAAGCTTATTAACGCCACTATCTTTCTTTTGTTAACTGAACATTTATCAAGATTTTAAATACTGTCCTTGTTCATACGTCGCAAAATCACGAAGGCCAAAAAAATTATTTGATAAAGAAGAAATAGGAAGAAACTAACAGATGGCTGTGCGCAAAGTTGTTCATAATTTTCCAGTCACAAAATAAATGCTTCTTAACGACGATTACGGCCAAGTGTTTTGATTGAAGATAATCGCGATGAAACCTCACCGCTCAAACTACATTAACACGAAATGCAGACTCGCCAGTTGTAACATTACCCGGAATGGGGTAAGTCACGACTCACGTATAGTTACGAGTTTATTTGCACAGACGGAAACAAGAAAGTTACACGTTATAACTGGAGAACTTGAAAGCTATAGTTTTATAGTCTTGGTCATTAACTGAAACGAAATGCGCGTTGGAACAGTGTACAACACGAAAAACACTGAAAATATTTCACCATTTTTCAAGGGTGTATTGTTCAAGCTTAGTTATGTAGCAGGCTATAAGTAAACTGGAGCACAAGTTAAAACAAGCGACAGGACAGCAATGTGACACTAACACAAATCTATTATGTAAACCACTCGGAATTTCAGTTCTATCCTTTTGATATACACAGGTAAAATACCTCACCCACTGGCATGACCTTGGCGAAGAAGACCGTTCGTAGTTCATCATATCCAGTTACCGCCAGCAGTAATATTTTTTTCTTGAAGGTTTGCCAAACGATGTCGCGTATATCTCTTCATTTTTTTTTTCCGTCAGGAATAAAATAAATCTGACCTGTTCGTACCTCAGCGTGATTATTGCATTTCACGTTGTCTGCTGCCTGCCCGCCACGCCTTAAATCTTTCCGACTTTTCCGCTATTGCGGCCTGTAACGATCGACCCGAGAACCAGAGCATAAAACAGATTTATTGAATGTTGCAGGAGAATGAATAACTAACTCCCTCTGTGATGTCGTAGAAGTGAGAGCAAGGCGTCGTTGGGTGGATTTTCAACGTTGGCCGTTGGAGATTCTGTCGAGCCCAAAGCAGAAGATACAACAGTCTGACTAACACGGCACGAAAACCCGACACGTCGACAGAGCTCGACGAAATTTCATATCATTTATTCAGTGTTCGCAATACCACGACGAAATCTGCCCGAAAAGTGTGGTACTGGATGTAGGAAAATCCTAAAACGGCAAGTTATCCATGTAATACTCAAAACTCACGACAAAGTGAACGAAACTTTGTTTTTGCCAATATTTGAATTCATACGAGAGAAAAAAAAATTAACCGAAACGTGATACGCTAACTTATTTTATTATTTATTACAGTAAGCAAACACACACGAAATTTTGTTTTGTAATGTTGTATTTGCATTCTCTGCATGCCCCGACGAGCCCTACACGATTGTAAGTAGAAACAGAATCGACTGTCAAAATGTCGGGCCTGTGATTTTGTCGTGATGGCGTCACAGTGACCTTGCTATTCATTGGCTTCTGCTCAGATTTGATGGTGTAGCGTCCGTCATATCGGGTTCGTCAGGGTATTGTGACTCCCAACTTAACACGCAAACCTGAACACGTCGTATCTCTCTGTCTTACCCGCAATGTTGCATTTTCCATTTATGTGCCATCACTTTATTTCAAAGGAACTGCGGTAACTGAATTACTCTTATTATAACGCATTTACATTTCACAAATGTAGCCATCGTGTTATCTGGCAATTATGGAACGGCAAGGATCCACTGATAATTCAAAAATAATACTGCACCAATTAAGTCGTGATTACTTGAAAAAATTTCAGAATTTATGTTTGTTCTTCAGCATAATGCACAAATGGCATAGTTTCTAAATTAATTGCCCCTAAACTACTGAAATAAACTAGGAACCAGTAATTTAACTCTACGACGTGTGACACTGAGTCTTAACCCATGTATGATTCTGAGCATTTCGTAGATAACTTTTCAGACTCTCTCCTTCGGCTTCCCCTAGTAATCATGTACAATTCCGTCACACGTGAACGTCGAGTCGTGTGTTATATCCTCACGAGTAGGCCAACATCAAGTTGGCGAAACGTTTAGAAGTATTTTTTTTTAAGTCACCTGTTTGATGGATAGTCCAGGAAATATCAGGGAAATTACATGTTATTTAAAATTCGTAGAGTTTATTGAAGACTCTGCTAATCGGGAAGGAGAAAAGGTACTTAGAAATAAAACCACCTACCTCATGAATGAAAGCGTACACACATGAATATCTCATCCGGTCTCAAAATAACACGTTGGTGGTATTGTTGATAGATGTGGCATACTGGAAAATAACACGTTGGTGGTATTGTTGATAGATGTGGCATACTGGAAAATAACACGTAGCATACTGGAAAAAGGAGACGTTAAAAAAAAAAATTTCTATACGTTGAGCCATGACACGCCTTTTTGAACTACATACGTCTCTTTAGGAGTGCTGCACTGCCGTATTTCTTTTGCTCTTGTATAACGTAGCGGTGCATTAAAAAAAAAGGTTTTTATAGCCATAGCGTCCCATTTTACTATCTACATGTAAAAACAAAACACGTACCGCATAGTTTAGAAGTGCCATCAGTAGGAATAGATAGATATTTATATACGTTTCAGTAATTATAACTGCAGACCGCAAAAACCTTTGAGTTATAAAAAGTCAACGTATGATTCGAAGCGATGAAGATTTTCGCGCAAAAACACGTTATAGGCACAAAAAAAATGGAAAGTAAGATCTATTAACCACATAATTTTTTTGAAGTTTCGCAATCGTTGGTTATTATAGCGTAACATTATGGCATCTCAATGTTTGAAAGTTTTACTAAATAAAATAATTTTGTAGTTTTTTACAACCAGTTACAATTCTTGAGGTAAACTTAGAGTTAAAATAAACAAAATAAGAGATGTTTCAGGGTTGGCAACTGTTTCATTTTAATCTATTACCAGACGACAAACTGAGGTATTCACTCAATCACGATGTGTCTCTGCTGAAAAATTTAACACCTATTGACGTTGACTAGTATTTAGGGTTCTATTACGTCTTGGAATCAGGTTCAGTACAATTGTTTGGAAGTTAGTTTCATCTAATGTGCTCACAGAAATATTGAATTCGAAATCACGCAACACAATATTTTTTATATCACAGACACCAAACCTTCACCCGTTGTAAGAAACTATTTTTTGCTGAGTCATTTATAGGTTAACGACGACTTCCTGTGGCAATGACATGGAAGAAGTGTATTTTTTTCCCCTCAAAAGCGATTACAATTTCCCTTTTCAAGCATGCGCATTTCAAATTTTGACCTATATTGCTACATACAAAGGACGACTACGCCAACATTAAAAATACAAAGCAGTCGCCAGCGCATAATGAGGTCCACCGAGCATTCCAGCCGGCTAGCTTGAAGAATCGAAGTTCGCTGCTTGAAATGTAGGGCAACGACAAACAGTCGTATTCGTTTGAATAATAAGACATAAATTATTGCCGACAGATATCGATTGTCACTAGTTATATAACGTAAAACTCTTATTTTTACGCCTGTCTTTTCCCATACAATATTTCTGCCAGAAAACAGTTCGGGCTGTGAAACCATTATTTTTAAACAGAGAAAAAAACCTTACTGTCTTCCGCAGTTAAATTTCTGGGTTTGCAAAAGAAGTGTGGCGTAACTATAATATATTCAATTAAGATAAATCCTTTATCGGAAATTAACATTACTTAACACTATTTAGTATGAATTAAGTCATATCGCATTTAAAATAGGATATTAATTTGCAGGAATACCGCTAGTATGAATGTTTTACTAGGTAGTTATATATCTAGCGTGGTTCCTACCTGTTTATATTACGACGCTGAATTTTGGATTCAAAATATATAAGATATAGAATATCAACCATATTCGTCAAATAAAATCACAAGCTTCACAAAGAAAATACATAAAGGCTTTTTAACTACTTCTGTCAGTGTTTCGCACTGCCTTAAAAAATGTTTAAATTGTTGAAATCTAAAATACCATTTTTACAGTTTTTTGTTTTGTTTTTGAAATCATGATGACGAACCTGTCTTATGGAATTCTAAAATTTATTGCTGATTTTCTTATTACTTAATTTTAAAGAGTCAGTTTTTCTTCGCATAACATGGCGAGATGGAAAGGTTTTATATGGTTTATCTTTAGGAGACCAACCTCAGCTTAAACATGTTTAGCTAAATTAGGGACTGTCTATGACATTTTAAAGTTTGAATCACGGGCAGACAACTACCAAAGATCGCAAACGTGCCTGATGTATTGGAAGCACTCAAAACTTCTCTCCAGCTGAGAAAACCAAGAAGTGGATCTTTCACTTATCTAAAGCCGACCGACGTCTGTGATCAAACTTCAAGGCGCCAGACTTGCATGCGAGAGGCCCTGTGTTCGATTCTAGGCTGTGGCATGGATTTAAATAGTTTGTATCTACTGCATAAACGTCATCTGTAGCAATTGATCTGCAGTTGACTTCATATTAAATGTACGGAGGAGACACATCAATCCCATAACTCAGAAGTATACACAGAAAATCAACAAGATCTATAAAAAAAAAAAACAGTCAATTTGTTTCATGGAATAAAAAAATATATATATATTTTTTTGCAATTACTCTTATTTAAAAAAATTAACTAACAACTTCAACGAATACCTGATTGTTTTTCCGACATCACGCCTAATGGTTTTTGGAAGACCTAAGAAACACGGTGTTCGAGAAATTAGCAAACCAATTCCCAGCTACACGGCATGTGACAAAAATGTACCCCATCATATTTCACGCTCGTCAATTATACGCACCCGCTCCTCAATTTGTCTATACTTTGTGATAATTTTAAAAAGCTGACTGTGAAATTTGACAGTACTCTTTTGTGCAGCAATTACAATTACAATTATAATGGTTGGAAAGTTTCACGTGTACTGTAGTTTGCAATGCAACATTTATCTCTAGTCTCTGTGTGAGCGGAATATTGAGAATTTCGTCCCCTGCTGTAGTGAATCTGACAGAATGCAATATTTTGTTGCAGACTGTTACAATAAAATTGCTAACTTTGTTACAGCTCAGGTGCAATGTGCGACCAGTTGCGGTGCTGAAATTTAATTTCAAGCTATATTTCTCTGATTGCATCAGAAATACTATATATATATATATATATATATATATATATATATATATATATATATATATATATATATATATATAAACTAGAAACAATTCTTTTTTAAGGTACATCCATCCGAAGTTAAATTTCTCTATATTTAACGCAGTGAAATTTTCTTTTTCTTTTGCCCTCTCTCAGTAAAGATTACACGTTAACCCTTTGCGAATTGAACTTGTAACAATGCCTGAATAATTACCTTATGTTTTAATATTAGTGGCATAAAACTCTCACGCCCATGACCCAAATAATAACTTAACGAATACAGTAATTCTAGATCTGTTCCTTTTGTTTGATTCGCTGTACTTTGCTAAAGCAACTGAGGAACAGCAAAACTGCGAGTCGTCTGCCATAATTATATTTTTAAAATATTAGAATTTTCAGTTAATATTTACAGACCTGGGCGCTTCTTGCGTCAGAAAACAAAAATAGTATAGAAGTGTTTGTTAACCACAAAAATCGAATTATTTCTTGCATAGGCGTAAAATCGTTTGAATACTGAACAGGAAGTTAACGGTAATATAGAACGCGAGAAGTAAAATAACAAACAGATTACCAGCACGGTCGAAATGATTTAACATCACAATATTGCTCACTTTTGAAACAGGCAAATAAATAACTTCTAATTAACATTTAATTTCGCTCATTATTCATGTTACGCGTCACCAGTCATGCAAACTTCATCAGCAAATTTTAGTACTCCTAACTGAATAGTTTTAGTCTGTAATAGATTATTCCAAGTAAAATTTTACATTTGCACACATATAAAGTCGAGTGCTTTACTTATATATGGAAGGCAACAGCAAATATTATTTCCCCACATAGTATATGGCAACATTTGTTACGAGAAAAATGTGAGGCAATGAACAGTCGTTCGTTTGACAGAAAAAGCCACACACGACAAACACTGAATTCCATAAAGTTATATTTTAACGCCACGCTGAAATATTCATTACGAAGTATGGCCCCTTAACGTCACGAGTAACAATGAATCACTGATATAGTTGGGGGAGGTGTCAACAGAGAAAAAATATTGCCGGAAACGCAGTATTGTATAATTGTGCACACAAATGTATCCGATAAATTAAAATAAACACCAATTCACTAGAAACATGTGAGCAAGATATTTGTACAATATAGAACATTGAGTCACCGAAGTATGTATTCCACATGCACTGGCAGAATGATACGTAAAGTATTATACATATTCCTATATGCGTTTGTGAGAGGCAGCAGACACCAAAACACATTTTAGACTACTCATAGTTTAGAGTTAAACCAATAAAAATAAATGATAATCCAGAGAACTTAAGACCAAATGTTAAACAAACGTCTACTTGAGCTCAACATACCGCGTTATCTGCAATACTTTCGGCTTGTATAGTGTAAACATAGGCTCGTAGAGTTTAATTTATGACTTTTTACGTGGACTATTGATTTCAATCAGAGAATTGTTAACCTCTGAAAGTACATATAATAATGTCACCACTGAATGTCAAATATTAGGAGTTACATGATCACCAGAGCCTCGATACTGTGAAATTCACTGGAAATAAGTACAAATCACCTTTCAGATCCCTGGAATATAGTCGGTTTAAGAAAAGAAGAGATATCAGTGATTTAAATCCAACCATTTTCCCTGTTTCGTGATCACGTTGAAATACGTGGAAACAGTTTGCTTAGTCTCATTTTTACAGCGTGCGGCTTAAACGTCTACGAGAAATACCCAGTTTACAGATAAACGTTAAAATTCCTAAACCTTCAAGGACGTGTAAAGGTGGACTCGCGATAATCCGTCTGTCAGTTGAGAGCGATTCACAACAATCCGTCATCAGCCAATTCTTTTGCACGGTGAAACTTCACTGCGACGACTTAACATCACGATCTTTCTTTAGTTTGGAGATACATGTCCGAGAGAAAAAACATTTATCAGAAGGAAAATAATTTATACTAATTGTTTAAATTCCTGAATTTGCCACCAAGGGTGAATAAACACAGCCACTGCCTTGCATTTTATATCAAAGTGCGTGTTTAGGTCTAAGGACTGCCAGAAGGCGGTGGCTTATCCGTCCGTCCGGTAAATATTTGACGGATGGACGGATAGAAAAAAGTTGCCTTGCGATTGGTCGAAAATCATGACGAATGATGGCCTGTTGTGCGAGTCCAGACGTTCTCGCTTCTTCACCGCCGCACGTGCACCGGGGCTTTTCGCAACGAGAGTAACTGACAGCATGGCCAAAGCCGAGCATTCCGTGACCCGGTTGGATCAGCGGCGCCGTAATTATGCGAGACAACAGACAAAACTCGTGCCAGCCTTCCTTTTTTATTTTTATAATTTTTTCCCCCTTATTTCTTCGTCGGTGTCCGGCCGACCGCAGAACCAGCGGAGCGAGAAGTCCAGGAAACGCTTGGAAGACGCGGCCGATAATTACCGCACTTTGGAGCGTGGCTTCGATCATCACCCCTCTTCGCGTTCCACAATCCTTTACAGCTTAACACCTCGCCCAACGTAGCTTTCCCGACGGGACCACCCCCCCCCCACCCCTTCCCTGAATAACTAACTAAACACACGTCAAGGCTGTTCAAGATGAAGCGAGCACTTTTGAAATCAACCTCTGAAAAATGGCACTGCCTCTATCTTCGCATAGACGACCTCCCATCGCCGCCGGCCTGGGCTGCGGGAGGTTCTAGGTTCGAATCCCAGGTAAGACATGGATGCTATAGTTAAGGCCATTGGTGCATGAAAGCAGTATATTTATATAATTTGTGTCGTAACTTGTTTCCCAGCGGATTTTCCAAAATTGTTGGCTCGTCAAGACGTAAATAACAACATTTAACACCTTCTTACGTTGTTAGATATTCACTGCCGTCATTATTCTCGGAGCACTGATGGCAGTGAATATTTATCAACGTGAGAAGGTGATAAAAGTTGTAATTTACTTCTTGACAAGCCAGTAATTTTGAAAAATCTGCTGAGAAACAAGTTACGACAAAAATTATATAAATATATGCCTTCAGGCATAACACCCGTGGACGTTAGAAAGCCATTTCCTATCAAATACAGTACAATTCTACCTGCATATACTTTAACGGGCACACAAGGGCCACGGTGTCTGAGCGGTTAGCCTGCTCGCCTCCCACCACGACTAACCGGGTTCAATTGCAGGCCGGGTCGATCCCGGATTTTCGCAATTGGGGATCGTGTCGGCGGGTTTTCTCAACTGTCTCCCGTTCCCCCCCTTGCATTCCGGCGCTGCTCCATTCTCACATCTCAAGACCTCGCTGTTAAGAGCCTCCCAAATCTCTCAACCCAATTCTCCGTCTCAGAACAGGTAAACACACATCAAGTCCGTTCACGATAAAGTCGGCACTTTTGAAATCAACCTTTGAAAAATGTCACTGCTTCCACGTGCATGTATTTTAACGGGCGCATTGAGTGACATGTGGTCAGTGAGGTTGGTAATGACGGAGATAAAGTAGTCACACATCTTATCGTTGAATTAAGTGTCGGGTAAACATTTGTATATACTGAAATTATTTGTTTCGTTCCAAATATTTTTTACTGCAGAAAATGTGAGAATAAGCAAATTTATAAAATATTAATTTTTCTAATTATTTCACAGTTTCACTCGACCGACGCATGAGTAAAGTTAAGCGATTCATGGCACTCTTAACTTTACATTAGGTGGAAGAATAACAACGTGCCTACACTGAAAAAAAAAGTTATAGTAAACTTCCTAAAATGCAATGGAAGTTTTTAACCCATACCTTGTATGAGGAAATTATCATACCCACCAGGTTGCGAATTTAGGAATGATACCATAGAACATTGGGAATTTCCTTACGCAGTTGACTCCTTTCTGAGCAAATATAAGAACGCTACCACAAATGTATGGTAAAAACTTTCCCATCCGCGCTTTCCCACTTACACTGATGTGGCAAATTCGCAAACAACTTGTTACAGTGTACAATCAAATGTTAAGCAGGGCTCTCAAAAAGTGCTTAGTTTATCGTGAACATCCTATACACGAAATGACGCTGTGTTTCCTTCGGTACGGGCCTACCCATTCAGCCGATTGGCTGTGCGACTCTCTGGAATCGGAGCGTCGTGTCTGATTGGCTACTGCGTGTTACGATATAGTTCCCTTATTGGCTGGGCTGCCGAGTAAGCTACCAGGCACGGATTGGCGAAACGTGTTGTTCATCAAAGACGCTATATTGCTGGCACGCGCGGGGCTGGAGTTCACGGAATAAGCTGCAGTTTCAACTCTGTGTGACTAAATACTGTGTGCCTTCGTGCCGTTTAATCTCCGGGAGACATACAAGTCTCCAATTCCTTGTCCCGCTGATACTGTTCTACCCGTGCGCCCGGAACGCTAAAAAATATTTAATCATTTATCTATTATCCATTCACGATTACTTCACGCTTTTCTGAAGCCTTGCTAAAGTTCCTCCGCCTCGTGCACACTAAGCTTAACTAAGTCTGGAAAATTACACCAAAGGACACGCACCCAGTTGTATTATAATTTTGCATGAGAACTATTTATTACTAGTCGCTACGAAAACAGATTTTTTTCTCGTTGTTTTTGTTCGTGTTTATTATAAAATTAATATTATAATGCATTAGTAAAATATAGTTAAAACTTCAATATAACGAAAAATAAGACACGTCTGTGTTTACAGAGGTATAAAACGCTTGATACGTGGCATATTTAGGAAATAACTATATACGTAATACTTGGGATAATTTTGCAAGGGTTTGTGTTATAACATCCAAAGAAACCGTGATTTGACTACGTATGTTGTTCACGGTAAGGTTAGCACTTTTGAAACAGACATTTGAATTAAAAGTCACTGCTCACAACCACGTATTTGCTACAGTAAGACACTGACATGCAGGCTCTCCCAGTAGTTATATTGGCAGCGGATTATTAAAAATTGTTATTTCTTTTTTTTACATTTAATCCTGAACTGCTAGTGTTATGTTTAAATTTGTGGAAACTGAAGTTGCTATTTTTTGTTTCATGCACGTTGAGCATGACTTTGCATATTACTAACAAGTTAAATTACCAAAGATTTGCATGGTTTTACTTGGATGGCGCATGCGCGTGAATAATGCGATGGGGACTACGGTAATGTCAGTTTTAGTTACGGCAGAAGGTAAAAGTACGAGAAGGAAAAGTAGGTACCAACAGAGGCTTTCAAAAGTAAAACGGCTCGACGTTTACATTTTACCTAGCCTTGTCTTAGCGGGCGGGTAGCAGCACCTAACCCGCTGTTAAATATGATCTTTTGAAATAATCCTCCGGAATCACCTTCCCTGGACCTAACTGACAGTCATGCATGCTATGCACGGAAGTGTAGTTCCGTATCTAAAGGGTGTACGAAAGGCTTATACCACGAATGTTAAATTTAACTAATTTATACCCCTTTTCCTATGGAACGATTCGAGATAATTCGATACACCTTATACACTCACTGATCTATTTTCATGACGATACACTTAGTAAAATAAAAAATATTATTTAAAAAAACTTATGCAATTTCTTTATTTGTTCAATAAGTTATAATTTTATGGTGAAATTATTTGTGTTACCGTCACCAATTGTATAACCACATTGCTACAATAATGTAACGAATAAGTGGTACACATTTTAGTGTTATAGCTTAAGTCGTTCCTGAGATAAACGGACACATATTCAGGAAAATTTAGTATTAAAAAACCACAACCAAATTATATGTATATATATATATATATTTATATTTATATATATAAATTTTATATATATATATATATATATATATATATATATATATATTTGGAGACATCACTAGAAACCCTCCTGCGATGTAATCTCCTGGAGTGTATAATCAATATGTTATAACAACCAATTTACCCAGTCTTTGCAACGCACCTTTCAGCTTTAATCGAAGGAAAATCACAACTTTCTAGAGCAAATAGTTCCCGAGTTATTTCGTTTCAACTGAACAAGTGTTCACAAATACAAAAAAAAATTGCTTTGTAGTAAAATAATAAAAACGTTTTAAAATAAATTTATATTCGGTTAACATTGATTATACATACACAGCGTTAAAAAGAAATATCCTAGAATTACTCTCATAAAAAACGAAAACATTTTTCTCCCGAAAATTATCTTTTTACGTTTTTAATCGGCGCGTGTACATTAATAAGTACCGTATGTGTTACATATTTACGTTATTAAGCATTTCGCAGTTACAATTTATGTGCGTATTAATAATGTCTCCGGCAATATGGCAATTGTATGTAATTACTTCCTAGCGTACGATTAATCGCAATCAACTTATAACGAGCCATCGGCAAAATTACGCTCGGACCTCCGATTCTCCAAGGGCTTTTGCCAATGAGGAATGCAGCCGTCGTCGTTTCTCCACAGGCTACTGCACAGATATGCACACCCTTTTTGACTGAGTCGCTCATGATTGGGGCACACTATTGTGAAGTGCTCATTTATTGGCGCAGAGTTACCCAGGACGTGTCAGATACATGATGTTCCAATGACAAACGCATTGCAAAGGTACACGTGTTTCAAGTTTAACGTGTCCGCAAATAACAACGCGAATTTCGCGGGTCCCTCATGAGTCGCTTACAGTATTGTCGGCCAGTGATTCCCACAAGGACATAAATATATTTATCACAGTAATATTTATGCAATCGCATAAAACTCCAGTTAATTTCTATTCAAAATTTTCGATTTTAAATTTTCAAAACCACGCGTACGTTATTCACGATTATATCATACAGATTATTCATTTTTGGATTGGGAGTATACTTGAGTGTAGCGCTGATCACTTGAAAGTTTATATGCGTGTAAATGGCTGCCGATTATTTTGGTTACAGCGGTGGTGCTATGGACAATGCTTCATCGCTAAATGACTCTTATGTTATCCGACACCACAAACCTCACTCACGTTTCAACGGTCTGTCGCCCGCAGCAGTCGAATTTGCGACAAATGTTTGACCGCTATTTCACCGAGGAACAAAAGCTCTGATTGAGATATAAATCATGTTAGTATTTGAGAAATGCAAATAGAAGTCGCCACGTTCTTCCTACAACGCGTATCATACTTAAAAACCCCTCGAACATACAGTTAATTGACTTCTCTGTCTAGACTCAGCCTGCCTAAATTTATCATGTATTACTGCATAACTGGATAATAAGTGTCATTCACCCGTACAGGATGAGTAGTTCACAGCGTGATAACATTAATCTGATAGGCATGTTTAAAAATAGTCATATACTGTCGTCTTTCTTTCAATGAAATTTTAACACCATTAATTAATCAAGCATGTGTAATAAGGTAACGTTTATTTTAGACTTTATGAGTAAAGGCAAAAAGTCCGGAATTTTTTAGACGTCTTTCATCAACGGTGCAAGTGCTTCAGAAACGGAATTTCATCTGGGTTCGATGTCTTGCCTTAATGTCTAGTACGCTAGGCAACGACAGACTGAGTTTCATTAATACGTAGTTGATGTCGCGTTGTTCCCGAAATTCGACTCGTCGATGTTTGTAGAAAACATCGGCGAACTTTCAAGGACATATATTCGTTATTCTCGCTTTATAAGTTCCGCAGGCTATAAAGATGACGCCATAACTGTGATTATGAGTTAGATAACCACTCACGTCAAATAAATAGTATTATAACTCTCTATAAAATGGAAATCTACCTATCTCTGCATCGAAATTTTGTCAAAATTAGCTCTGCAAATATAAAATAGTATAAATAATGAGCAAGGCTGCAGGTTATAAAATGGAATAATATTTCTTTATAAAACCATATGGGATTTGAAAACTACGTTAGATAACATTTATGACAATTTAACTATCGGAATGGATGTTTCTTATTACTCAAATGCCATTACGAACATGTTGATGAGAGGTTTAGTACATTTTAATTAATTCATGACATACTGTACTACAATGGGCCTTCCTGTGTTATGTTAACAGAATAATTGGACACATTTAAATGTTTTAACCTGTGTATATTAAGTAAGTATTTAAATTCTCATATGTCACTACAAATATAATCCATCATGCGTATGTTCAAAGTTATTGGTTGAACCACAACGTTGTTGATAACATTCATAGTAATAATTTAATATTATATTTATGTTTCTTTATGCACATCTACCTTAGCAAAAATTAATCGCCTTGTATACTAACGTAGCCAAAGTAATTTCTCTGAACATTTTACACCATATAGCACTCACAGTGTACTAACATGACGTCGTTTCGACCGAGTTCTATATTTAAAATGTATTAAGGGAATAACTAACAACCATTATTATGAAACGTTGAAGTACGATTGTCAAAAAAATACGGGAGAAAACAGGAAAGAGGGTGCATTAATTTAACTGTTTAAATCGTCGATACGCACTTAAATAACTTTACATGACTTTATGTCAGAGTTTAATAATGAAGCTAAAATCCGAAATTACTCCGAAATGACACGGCAATAAAACTTCTGCTTTTGTTGATACAATACAGATAATATTTCGAAAGAGTATTGATGTTAAACAAATACGGACAACAGAATTGTTGTACTTATTTCCTTAAAATATTACTATTCATCAAATAGTAACGGAAAGCTAATCAGATTTTTGGTTAAATTTTACGTTACTTCAGTACAAATTCTATTGTATATCACCTTTTGATGTTTTCATGGAGCAGCGTTTGCGAGTAAACAATATTTGTTAAGAAGTATCTCACATTATTTTAGCAGTAAGAACTCGAATTTAAAATAGTAATGTATTCGTCGCGGATTTGTATAGTAAATTTCCCAACTTTCAAGTGCGAAAATTTGCTGCTGCAATGTAGAAAAAAAAATTCCTAATTAATTTTTTTTTTTAAACATTACACGGGGAACAGATATAGCACACATGGTCGAATGATAATAAATGAAGTTAAAAGAGTATAATTTTATTATCTTAGCTCATAAATAATAAGACAATAAGAATTCGTTAGGCACATACATTTAAACAACAGATAGGCGTTTTCATCGAGACAGTTGTGAAGGGTTTCAAATAACTTTAAGTTCGAAGATATCTTAATACCGTATCACGTCACGCAACAGACGCAAACCTAGGCAATTATTTCGCTTGATGTACACCTAAGAATATCAAAGTTCACTTGAATCTTCGGAAACAGGTTACTACGTAGGGGCAATTAAAGATATTTAATTTGCCACAGGAGCACGTTCAAAATCAGTACCTTAGATCACATACTTGCTACGTAATTTAAACGAGCGTGTGTCACATGCAAGATCAACTAAATTATATTAACATTAAGACAACGCTGAAATTTTGGTCAGTAAAAACAATACAAGTTCTTTGTTATTTACTTATACTTGATGAATAAACAAAAGCCCACACGCTGGAAATAAAATCACGAGAGAATGTATTAATTTCCAAAAACTGCGTTAGACTGAAGAACACCAAACAAGGAAACATCGTAACTGCGAATTCAACCATCCATCCATCCATCCATTTGTACTACACGCAAATGAAAATCTGACCCAAAAATTTGTCAGCTGTATAGCAGAGCACGTACAATTCTTTCAAGAATTCAAGTGTTCGACAAATTAGTAAGTCGATAAACTTGAAAGAATTTATATTTATTAATTTGCTTCAAGTATTTGTTTACGATAGAGAATGCATCATTACAGTTAGAGGAGCGGTGGAATGTTCTTAAGTCCCGCACTTTTATTGGTAAATAACTATTATGTAGGTTAATAGGTTCCAGAATGCAGTTCGTTGATAAGCATCAACGCAAAAATCATTATAATGCTAACTGCGTCTTAATAACACTATCCGGATTATTATTTTTAAAATCAGAATTACCTTTGGAATGCACGTGTAAGTAGTGCAGGAAATGTTCAGAATTTATGGTAGACTGATAAAACAATTGATTAAGTGAAAATAAATATAGAAAAGAGAATTCCGTTTTGCAACTGTCACAGATTTGCGTGTTACGCTTTTACACCCGCGTTGAAGTCTCCACCTTGTGTCGCCACGACCTTTAGTTACCTCTTACCCCTGATGTTTGAAAGTCTCCGCAGAAACTTAGAAAAAGTTAAACACTCATTTGATGTTATGTTCAAATGTAACGTCAATCACTCGATGAGTTGAAAACGATGCAGTAATGCAAAAAACACACACACACACACCGGCGTATTTCTAACTTAAGAGCAATGTTCAGTTTTGGTAGTGATATCTTGCACATCGGAAGGGCAGCGAGGGAGCTACAAGAAGGAACGAAAGGAGCGTCCTCAACAGGAGGAGCTTACCTGTGTCAAAGAGCCGCCGAGGTAAGGCTGATGGCGCCGGAAATCCAAGTGGGCGTACGTATGGCGCGATTTGACCGCCGCTGCTCCGCGGTCATCCAAGGCGAAGTGGCGACGCCGTCATGCGCCCCGGGTTGTCGTCGCTGCCGATCTCTTGTCTCCTGCACACTGCCGGGGGCCGGCCGCACACAAGCACGCGCGCACGCACACACCAACACCCTGTGTCCGCCGGGCCGCGCACGCCGTCCACAAAACACGGATACTCCCCAACCCCACGCACCCTCGGGGTGTAGGCACCCTATCCTTCCCTGCTCTCGGGACCGCGTCTTCCTTCACACTGCCTCCACGTCGGTCACTCGCGGTCGCAAAGAGCAGTAGCGTGTGTGTGCCCGGCCTCGCATCCGAACCATAGTTTAAAACTCTCCCACTTTTACTCTCTCAACGATCCACACTTCGGGCTCACCGAGACCCAGTTTCTTGCGCTTTTTTTTTTGCTTCGAATCTTTTCTTCCTCTTCGTCTCTCCTTCTTCTTCACCTCGTCCCTCCACGCGACGGATTGTGGGGCGCCTCCACTCCGCAAGAGTTGCTATCAAATGTGTATCGCTTCCTCTATCCCTCCCCGCCACTGGAGGGGCCCCCTCCCCTCTCTTCAACCGACGGGCTTTCCCGTTAGGTGGGCTGTCTTCCTCCTACCCGGCCGCGCACAACGCCGCCAGGTGCCTCTCGGTGAGTCCTGGAAGGGGTCCTCGCGGGGATGGTGACATCAGCAGCGGCTCGAGAACAGGATAAACAATCGGCGGGAGCAGCAACACCCCTGTCATCGGGCGGCGGGGGAGGGGCACTCCTGCCCTCCCTTCTTCCATTACCCGCTGCCCTAGTTCTTCCACCGGAGGAGGGGCACCCGCGTCTTGTAAACAAAATACCCACCGCGGAAGGTGGTCGTCGGGTGGTGGGGGGTGGGGGTGCGCTCTTTGGAGGTTGTCCCAATGAAATAGAAAGTGTATCAGCGGGCTGGAGGGGAAGTGGCGCTGTTTAGAGGGGAGGGATGGTGTGGTCGTCAGAAGGGTGGAAGGGGGGGGGGAAGACTAACGGGATCGCGGGGGCCGGGCACTGCCGCCGTCGACAGCTTCACCTTGGTGCGGGCAGCGCGTGTGTGCGTGCGTGTCCGCTCGGCGTGGCATCGCGGGCCGCACTGAGGAGCAGTCGGCCGGCAGCCCTCGTGGCGGCCTGTGCCGCGCTGCGGGGAGGCGGGCCCCTCTCTGGACCGCGCGTTCAAGTCTCCTCCTTCCTGCCCGCTCCGCTACGCTTCGCCACACGGCCGCTCCGGCGCTAGCTTGCTGGCCACGCGCTCCACTTGTACGTACCTCCTCCGTCTTTCCTAGCGCACTGCTCTAGTCTCTGTCGGTCCCGATGGCGCTTAGTAACTAAACAATTATTATTTTGTGATTGCACCAAACATCATTCAGCTTGTGATGACATATTCCTCGCATAAAAATTTTTTACACTTTATAAATTTTCTTTTCAATAATTTTGTGTAATCCAAAACGTTCTGTTTTGCTACTGTCATAATAATACATACTAATTGAGTTGTACAAATGAAAAAAACTGACAGTGTAAACTAACGTCGTGCTTTATCCATTGACATACATTATATATTTAATCACCAAATAGCGCTTCATACATAAAAAAAATGTTACATTATGAAAAAATTTGTTTATATTAAATATTTTTCTTCGTATCTGTGATCTGTCATTTGGTGATTACTTATGTGTCACGTGGTAGCCCTCAGAATTTTACTTTGTACATTTTTTATTTCTACAATTCAGCTAGTATTTATTATAATGGCTGCAGTAAAACTGATAAAAAAATTGGATTGGATATCAAATTAATAAAAAAATTTAAAGTGTAACATTTTTTAATTGAGGAAAATGTTCGCACATACAATTCATACAAACTGAGTTATGTTCAGTAGAATTATAAAACAATTTTTTGGTATACGACCCATTTAAGTAAACACTCTTTTTTAATTAAAACGTCGATGAAGAATTCCTCATACCTTGCACATAATGAAGTACAACTAATAACAAGTTATTCTTCTAAAGTACGTACATGGTATGCCTGTAGAGTCACCAACTATAACAAATACTACAGAAATATATACTCAACAAACATATAAATTTCCAAAGACTTTACCAAATATATAACTCAGTTATGAAACTAGACCAAGGGAAAAGCTCGTAAGTACGCAAGATTTTTAAGTTGTGCTACCCGCTCCCAACTGTTCATCAGTGGCGTGTTCTACTTATAGGCAATTTAAGGAATTGAAATTTGACATACAATATTTGTATCAAAAACTTCGAATACTGGAATTTGGTTCTGAGTGAAGAAATGATAAAGTGCAACACCGAAAGTAATGTGCAAATAAGAAAATTTTTACCTCAAATTGATGGTTCTTTCTTGTTTCTCTGGCTCAGTGATTATCTGGAAACCTCCACCACACCAGTTTTCATGGCGTTCTTCAAACATCACCACCAAGTTAGTCAGTTATTAGCTGATGATATCATTTGAACAGATGTTTTTCATTCTGGAGTACTTGGTTAACTACTTCGTATAATACCATGCATTGTCTCTGAAACTAAGGACGGTAGATATCAGTGCGTGTTAAACACAAACTATAAACTAAACATTTAAACAAAGTTAAGGAGGGTATAGATACAAAACCAATTTAAAAACAGGAAAATAATATATTTGTTCTTTGTTTATACCTACCTTAAGTCTGTTTCCGGATTTTGATCTGTTCACTTCTATGACGTGGCTTCGAAGTTTTGCCAAAGCAACATAAGGAATTTCAGTCATTGGCTGTACACATTCTTTGCAAGGAAAATTGTATTTCATTTTCTCCTTCGCTGGATGGCTTTTCTTTGAATGAGGTGGGAATTTTTACTCCAAAAATGTACACAACAATGTTTTGAATTGACTGATTACCGTATAATTTTTCATATAGTACTTGAGACAGCAAATAAGGAAAACAATTTGTGGAGAAGTGAAACATAACAAAAAATATCGTTTCTGCAGATAAATAAATTACACCTGATACAAGTACGGCAATATATAATGATACTATAACTAACTCAAATTGTGGTAAATGTATTTATAATCTTAAATGAATGTAGTGTGTGTTTACCGCTGAACTTCTTTGAAATATCAGATATCAAAAAATTACTTAATTTAATCTTTTATCGAACTGTTCAAATTGATAAGAACCTCGTGATTTACAAGAACATAAGTCAAAGAAACAGGGGCTACAAAATTTGCTTTGTGTTTATCGCAAACCCGTCACTAACTAA
Source organism: Dryococelus australis (assembly GCA_029891345.1). Lineage (NCBI taxonomy): Eukaryota > Metazoa > Arthropoda > Insecta > Phasmatodea > Phasmatidae > Dryococelus > Dryococelus australis. The sequence goes on from CM057007.1 coordinate 51,554,762, forward strand.
AATATAAATACATCACCTTCCATACAAATTATTAAAAGCGTAAGCGCTTCGACATATAACTGTAGCCAATACATCACATGAATAATCTTCCTGAGATAAACATTTCTGCAGTTTAATAAACACAAATTCGTTGGAGCGCCATCTTATGAAATCAGGCGCGGCCATTAACTTATGCACTCTGTGCAAATGTATGTGTATATATTTATTTCTTCTCACCGATTTTCAGATATACATTGGCGTCCGTATTACATTGGTAGGGTGTGGATTCCACTATTTGTTTAAGTAATTTATAAATGCAGTTTGCTTGTCTTACCAAAATACAATCGAACAATTGAATAATACGTTATTACATATTGTTAACTTTATTTACTTCAGGCTAATTTCACACAATAATTTGAACTATGAAAATCCTCGAATTTTCACCAAACGTATTTATTTAGAAAAAAATAATAATAATTTGAAATATGTGCCCTGTTCATTTCCGTATTTGTGGAAGTGTGTGCAATTTTTTTATTTATTTTCTAACAGAAAATATTTCAGATATAATGTACCATTTTCAGCGACATGTAGCACAAAACTCCTCATTTATCTGCGTAAGTTTCGATTTTTTTAAATACATTTTTATTGCATATCCTTCGGTAAATGTCTTTTCATAAATAGATCGGAAGGTAAAGATTTATATCAATTGTCTTTTCTACGAGGGAAGTAGAATCCGAATATAAGATAGTGCAGTGTCACCAACTAATTTCCAAAATTCTGCAGAGAAAATAGTTGTAAGTTATAAGGCCATCTGATTTCCATGCTATAGTATGGTGTAGGCCTATTTAACGAAATTTGCCACAGGTAAACAAATCTTTTTGAGTAATATTAATACCGTACCAAAAACATGACGGAAAATTCTTTCGTATCCTCATTTATTTTATGTACCGTAGTGAGTTTAAGGGCTCTGCCTGCCGGCCAGTAACTGCGAAATTTTAATAGGGAATTCCATGCAAAAGACATTTAGCCTCAGTGCGTTAGTTTTAACACTTTGTATACTATGCTCGAGTGTAGCTCGAGCAAAGCTAATTAAAAAATGTATTTCTTGTTCAGAGCAAAACTCGCATGGAGGTGCAGTCTTTGTTCGGGTAGTGTTTAACACGACCTCACAAGAACACCTCACTGCAGTAACATTGATCTTGCTATAAATAAAATATATTTGTATAGCCACTCAAAGGAACATGATTGATTGTAAATCTTTTTATAAGATAAAGGACATTTGATTGGGTCAATTGGGCTTTCCATTGGTTGATGACCGACCAATAATGAACGCTGTAAAGTATAGGATAGTGACCAGTGTGTTATGGACCAATAGGACTATTGTGAGTTCTAACACGGACACCAACAGAACCGGTGTTCTTGCAGTAGTGGATATAGGTGACTCACTTCTAACTTGTCTTTAGTGCAGACCTCAATGTGTTAAAGAGAAGCGTTTCAAACAAAATGTATTCTTCGCGAATTTTTTTAGGAGAAGATCCCTTAGAGCGTATATCTTCAATATAGATATGCAGTATGTATTTTGGTAAAACAAATTTTTTAAATTCCTTGCAAACAGGTTATATGTGTTATGAAAACATCTACGCTGTAAGGAACTTCTCCCAAACAATTTATAAATAATTCATTTAGTTTGAAAAGCCTATGTTTAAAATTAATGCACTGAGGTGAAATTTCCTTAACATGGGATTTCCTGTTTAAATTTCGCGTCTGCCAGCTGCCAGGCAGTGCCCGTAACCCTTTCAGATCTGGTGGCATCAATTTTATGCCATTAAAGGTAGACAGTGCTTTGTTTTTCAAAATTACATTTACTGAAAAAAATACCTATTTTGCTCATTTTAGTATCATTACTCTATGGTTTTAGATACTAATGCCATCTGTGGGGCTCGGAATGAACTAAAACAAAATATTCTGAATTTTATCAGAACACCAGGAAATTAAATCAGGTCTGAAAGGGTTGACTTTTTAAATTTGGGAGCTCCAATTAAATTTCAAGTGATAGTTCCAGAATAATTTCCAAAATGTTTCCATAAAGAGTTAAGTAACAGAATAAAAAATTCATACACATATTAATACAGATGAGGCTTATGGTGGCATTCCTGAACTGCAATTTACTGAGAGTTTGGATAACTTATTTATCAAAGTTATTTTAGATATTTTCAACAAGACTCATTAATTTTTCTATCTGTGTTATGTGTTGAATTTTTCTGGTAACATTGCCAACATTTTGTTTGAATTCTGGTGCCTTAACATGTTACGAGTAGAAACTTAAATTACATAGTTTTTTATATTACATCATTTTTGAGGTATGTCTGTTAGTTTCATTAGGATACCTTGGGAATTTTAAAACGTTCCTTTACAAATAACATTGTATCTCAAAAAAGTCTCCTCAAACATTTTACTTGAATAGTAACCATAATCAGGGGTTTTTTTTTTCGTGACAGTTGATTTGAAAAATGTTTCTGTACTACTGAATATTTTATACAGTTTCTTCGTATCAATCAACATAGACGACCCGTACTTCACAAACATTTTATACAGTTTCTTTGTATCAATCAACATAGACGACCCGTACTTCACAAATATTTTATACAGTTTCTTCGTATCAATCAGCATAGACGACCCGTACTTCACAAACATTTTATACAGTTTCTTCGTATCAATCAACATAGACGCCCGTTCTTCACAAACATTTTGTAAAAGTGCAAAATAAGGTCATTAAAAAAATAATCGTTAAGTGAGTGAAGAGGTTTGGGAGACTCTAAACAGCAAGGTATTGAGAGCTGATGAGGGTGATTGAGATGAGTATGGAGCAGCTCCTGAATGAAGGGGCGAGGGAAATTGGAAATCCCCGAGAAAACCCGCCGAACAACAGCATCGTCCCGCACGATTCCCACATGCGAAAATCCGGGAGTGACCCGGCCGGGGATTTAACCCGGGTTCGCCTTGGTAGGAGGTGAGCAGGCTAACCGCTCAGCCACTGCGGCCCCAATAATCGTTAAGAAAATCTAAGATTTGGTTGTACTGTTAGAAAAGTTATGATATAATTTTACTCGGAAAATATTTAACTATATGTATTTTTAAACTAATATACAGTTCAATTTGCACTGAAATTTTTGTTGTATTTAATTTGTTTACAAATTTAACACGCGAATTGGTATACAGTTTCCTGGTTGTTTCGATATTTAGTACCGGAAAACTGTTAATAAGCGGGATCAAATAATTTTTGTTCAGACATTCACATAGACTTACCTTGCAGCATTTCTATCTAACACTTGCAGGCACGTAGGGATCTGGAACTTCGAATGGACAGTTGCTTCCATGCGTGAATTTTGGAAATATTTCCTGCTGGCTCCATGACTAAAGATAAGGTTAAAGGATAATAGTTTATATTTTGACGCACGTCAAAAATATTTTCTCCCGACATATTCGTAGAACTTTAAACCATGCTTCCAAACAGTTTCATCACATTTAGTTTTCCAATGACCCATGTCATACGAAAAAAAAAGCATGTTTATCACGCCTTGAATACGTATCAACTGCATTAGATCCTAACCGGTTGAAGTGTACTAACATTTCAAAACACTTATTATGTAAACAATGTGTTAGCCTTGGTCGAAGTTCAGTGTTGCGAGTTTTATCGGTTAGTGCACAGTTGACATGAGCAATACAACTCATATTCCCTCTGTGGTTGTCTGCGATTGGCTCTCTATTTCTGCTCATGCGTAGTTGGGCGGGCGGAGGTAAGCATTCTCCTAGTGCCACAACCGACAGAGCAGGCGGTAAATCCTACCAGCTTCGAGGCTACATTTTCTACGAAATCTTATGACTCACACAAAAACCCTAAGGGAATATTTTGAAACCTGTGCACGAACACAGCTCGTGATTTTCCAAATTAATTTTTTTTTTGCAGGCGTGGAACGCATATAAACGCTTAAAGGATATAACTTCTGTATGGAAAGATTGTAGTGATAATAACCTACGTTATTGTTTATTAAATATCATATGTGAGTAGCAATAAAAAAATTAAGCTAAACCCATATAACGATAAAAAATAGAATATATGCCAAAATTATAATTAGGTCTAAAAAACTACCAAATTGAAAGTAAATAGTTGTAAAAGTTGTAATAACAATACATGCTACGTGTCAATTTTATATATATCTCCCTGTGTGTATATATATATATACAGAGAGAGAGAGAGAGAGAGAGAGAGGAGAGAGAGAGAGAGAGAGAGAGAGAGAGAGAGAGAGAGAGAGAGAGAGAGAGAGAGAGAGAGAGAGAGAGAGAGAGAGAGAAAGGCAAACACATGTACTATGAAGTTTACCCATATTAAATTGATAAAGCTAATTATTAAATTTTTATTTTCTTTTTCGTGAACAGCCTACACAGAAATTTTCTTCATGCATTTCGCATATTCCTTGTAGGCGTAGGAAATTTGCTACGAATGTAAGGCTTATGATTGGTACATAATACTTCGCACAGGACATTAATACATTTACTAAATTAACTCACTATTTTTTTTTTCATTCACAACGTTTTATACAGTTTACAAGAGGTTGATGGCTACCTTTCGAGTCTATAAGTGAAAGATTACCTAATTCTATTACTGCGATGTATGATTTATGATCCAGGAATTATTAACGATAGATGTTTTATGATTCATGAAAAAATACCAAGAGCTGGTAATGAGAAAAATTAAAATTAGAGACATATATAGTCCTGTATAATTTAAATAAAAAATTAAATGTCATTTAATGCTAAGAATATTTTCATGTGTATTATATACTGATATATAATAACATGTCTATAACGTACATATATTACATGTAAGTTTGTTATACATAAATAATTTATACTCTGTCTTATGAATGTTGTCGTGTATAGCAATTAGGAAACAAATAAGACATATACACCATTATGCTTTAACAAGTTTCATGCCTGAGTATTTAGTCATCGCAAAATAAATTGAATAATAAGACAGTACTTACCATGCAGGCGTTCTCGTATTTCATATATTCGGTAGAAATCTAATTTTCCTCAAGTAGTCTTATTTCGTCCGTCTTGGGTCTACAAAATCTCTGGATCATGATGGAGGCTTATGATACATTCTCTGCAGCTCAATTGTTATAAAATAGTGCATTGGATTTTCTTCATACCTTCGAAACCATTAGAGACAAAATCAAAAACTTTGTTTTAAGATAGCAAAACATTGAACATCATAACACAAGACAACTATTAATACCAGAAAATAAATATTTCAAAACACCCCTTCTTTTTTTTATGTACATATTACTGTACGGTAGTTAATAAATTCATATTCCCAACGTCCGTTTTTATGGAAAAACTCCCACCCCAAATTTTACTGCAAAATTGTATTTATGAACCGAGAGAAATAACAGGCAGCCCGGAGCATTGTTTAATACTATGCCTCACACGAAAATCTGTTCTTCAAAGGCTTTGGCGCGAATAACCTGGGATATTTATTTATCTACAGGATTCGATTTTAGTTTTGATCACCACGTCAACCAACGTTTATGGAATGTTATTGTTTATCGCGAAAAGATTTTATCGAAGGCTAAAATTCAATATCCTCTGTGCACACTTGAAGACTAGGTTATACTGCAATTAAGACCCCGATTAGCTTAAATCCAAATTATATTTTGGCTCATAAATGCTTCAATGTGAATGTTTACAATAGTGACAAGTACCGTGTCATTAATATTAAACTGTGTGCAGTTTTATTTATTAGGAATTTCATAAAGATGGAGGAAGGTGAACGCCTTATGGTTGCTTCGGGAACCAATAATTTGGTACTTTTTACTTTAAAAGGAATTTGTGAAATGGTTTTTATTGCATAATGTCACTATTAATCATTTATCTGAATGTGCCTATTGGACAAGCGATTCAGACTTTGAGGACTGGCCATAGAACAGGCTTTCTGGTTTCACAAGGAAAGCTAAGTGATTGCATTGTTAGCTAAGAAGGTAAGTCAAAAGATGATTGTGTTTGATTAAAATTGTGTTACGTTAGATGTATTTATGATTTTTGAATGGTAATAAAGAATATATGTAAAGAATGATTACGATTCTGTGATGAAATGTAATTGTACTAATTTTGAATTAAAAAATAATAACTTATTTGACTAACACAGTGTTATTGTTGGTTATTTCTATTAAATATTCAATGCTTTACCTGGATAAAAATTAGTCATTTGACTGGAATTACTACAAAGATATATTAGGTTTGTTGATGCACACAAGTCTTAACCTGACCTACCCACTCCCATGCTCCCGCAGACATACAAGAAAATTGCAGATGACTGAGTGCAGATATTCAATACACATATTATAAATTAAATCTAACAAATGAATAAAAGCCTGTCAACGCAAGTACGCGCTGAACAAGAATCTTGTATTTGCTGAGAGAAATTAATGAAGCATTCCCTGAAAACAAAATATATATTCGGCACTCTTCCTATAATACGTTAAATATTTTATGCATGTGTTCTTTTACGAGTCTCGAGTCTTTTATGATTATTAGACGAATGGCGAACAATATTCCGAGATAAAGTTTTTTCAGGTTTCTATGGGTTTTCCGTTATATATAAAGAGAGAAGAGAAGAGAAATCACCGTAAACTCATTGTAGGTATAGCATTAATTAAACCCCTAATAATAAATAAACTACGACTACCTAATCGTTCATAAACAATATTAGCTAAACAAAATAAACCAGATGAACACACACCATGAGCAATTATAAAAATATGAAAACCAAATAAACCTCTACAATTTATGATTATAATACCACTTAAAACTAACCCTGTATGAATTACTGAAGAATAAGCAATCAATGATTTTAGATCATTTTAACGCATACAAACTATACTAATAAACAAACCACCTAATAACCTTACACCAACTCAAATATAATTATATATTATACCAGAAACAATTAGTATATACAAAAAAACACGGAATAAACCATAACTTATCAATACTAAGCATTGGTAAGCTTTTTTAATATACATATATACTGTGTAATGAGAACTTACCAATGCTTGGTGTTTACAAAAATTTTTAAGCTAACTACTAGAATGGCGTTACCCAGACTACCCCTTCTCTCTTTACCGGCAAGCGAGAAGTCTTGTACTGAGCAACTCAGTACATTGCGTGTTGCATTGTACGAGTGGCAGGCGCAATGTATTCTCACCAACGTGCCTTTCAATGTCGGCTGTCTGCCCGCTGCCCGAGTGTGGCGTAGGGATAGGCGACTCCAAGTGTTAATTTTCCTATTTTCATTTATTCGTTTGTCGAAAGTGACTGGTTAACACGTTTCAACTTTAGAAACACCCCCCCCCCCTTTTTTTTCTTTCTGATTTATGTGTATAACGACATGCGGTAGACAAAAATAAAGCCCTAAAAACCTGTGTTTCACTAAAAATGTACGGTAATTTCCGGCAATTATTTAATATTTGTGTAAGAAACTAATATTCCTGGACTCTGTAATACATAATTTTAAAAAATAATAACCGTTCGTTACTTTTGACATAATTAATTGCCAAATACAAGACTTTCAGTATAACTAATAAGCTTATCTACTTATGTACTAAAAGTCTTTAGTAGAGGGGAAATATGTCCGAATTATTGTTTCAGCAGAAGGAATTTGTTACCAAAATTGCCGGAAATTGTTTGAGTAGTTCCTGAGATATGGTAAAAAACCGTATTTTCGTAGGTGTAATTTTCTAAATGGCGGATTGAATTTTATTGGGAACGGATAATTAACTTTCTCCGGTGTTATGCCTGAAGGAGTATCAAGGGACGGCTTATAAGCTAACTTATGGCCTAACTCAAACTAACATCCATTCTTTACCTAGGATTCGAACCCAGATCCTCCGGCACTCCAGACCGGCGGCGCACCAACCGACTGCGCCATGGGAGGTCAGCTAAATCGCGGTAAAATGAAGCTGTGTATGCAAAGCACGCGATAAGTAATTTAGCTCACTAAGTTTGGTTTAAATCAGTTTAATGGTTCCAGAGACAGAGAATGTAACACTACGAGAACATGCCAACCATTTTAAAAGTAAAGAACTTTTGGTGGCCATCCATAGTAGGTAGTTCTTGTGTACCTAATCTGTTGGGACTCAGTTGAGGACTTACTGAGATAATATATTAAAACACAATTTTCCAAAAGTGCGGCATAAAGAAGTTACGAATAAGTACATATAGTGAATACAGTAATAACTGTAAGTGTATTAGGTTGATTTAAAACCAATTTAATGGCAGCAGAAATGTGACACTAAACCTGCCATTTTGAAAAAAAGTTAACTAGTTATTTTAACTTATTGAATACACATGGACTAACGTACTATGTTTTATAACGAAATGTTGGTATACGTTTTTTAGTTCCTGAAATACACTATCAAAAATTATAATTTTCAAGAGACGTCACTTAAAAATAAATTTTGCATACAAGATGCTGTGAATCAGTAAACGTGGTGATCACAATATGCTTGTCAGAATACTAAGTTAGATTAAAATTGATTCAGTAGTTTAGCAAGCTAACTTGAAATATTATAAGGTCTTAATTTTAATAATGTGTTTTATAAACAATAGTGTTTGTTTAGGGCACCTGATGTAATTGAGTGTAATTAGAGATATGTTGCATAATTTTTTTGTATGATGAAAATAAATATTTTGGATTTCAATGCTGAAAATGTGCGTGATTGAAAAATAATAATATTTGATTCAATTGTGTCCATTGGTTCCTGAGATATTTCATATAACCCAACATATTTTAAGAGCGGCCATTTTGAAAACAAGCACACAACATGGTTAAAGACTATAGAAAACGAGAGGTGTGTTTACTTTGGCGAAATAAATTATATAACTTCGAAATCAATTTTTAGGGGGGAAGGGTGTCATTATAACGTTATTAAAATGCTTCCTTTATAATTTTACAACCAGTATGTCAATTTTGTTTTAGTTATCAATTGTGCGAATTTCTTTATTTTATATGAAATACATTTTTCCCCTAATTTTTACCAATCTTTAGAGAAAATCCTGGTGCAGTGGTTGATCTGATCAACAATGTTTAACGCTGTTGACATAGATTTAGACTAAATCTTATGAAAGTTTTTTCCAAATAGTTTAGAGCACGGTACGAATTTTTATGATGGTATAGTAAAAATACCTAGCTAGCCTAAGCTAGACAGCAAGGGGACTCGGTGCTCGAGATCTTGAGAGCCGATGAGGATGAAGCGAGGTATGAAGCAGCGCTGGAATGCAAGGGTTGGGGAAACAGGAGACACCAGAGAAAACCCTGCGACCAGATGCATCGTCCGTTACGATTCCCACATGCGAAAATCTAGGGGCGACCCCGCCGGGAATCGAACCTCACTCGCCTTGGTGGGAGGCGAGCAGTCTAACCACGACACCACCGCGGGCCCATGTTGCTAGAAGAAATTCTTTATACGAGAATTTTGTTTGAGAACAGTGATATATTTTATTGATGTGAGAATTGCAGTGCGTAATCAGAAAGGTCCTGTTGTAGAAATATCGTTAGCAACAGCACTTATGTCCAGTTGCATTATCGTGGTTCGAAATCGATCATAGATCGGCTGTAAGGTTTTCACGGGAAGCTGTTGCACCTTCTTCTAACATCTTTGATTGGGAGATTGAAGGTGGGTTTACGATTGACTTAACAGAATAAGTGTGCCGTGTGCTTAATATATGAATCAATGTGTTCAAGGGCATTGGGTTATGACTGTCGCGTGCGGGTCTTGACGAGTCGTGTGCGTTCTTCGCGTGACTTAAGAGATGGTAATATTTTATATCTTAAGTACAAGTCGAGACGAAGTATCCAATCAGGGCACAGTGACTGTAGTTGTTGCGGGAAACTGTATTTACAACATGTATTTAGGTTATGTCGTATTGTCAAATCGTGTGAAAGTAATTTTAATTGAGATACAGTATCCTCTTAGTTTAAAGAATAGTTAATGGTCATGTTTTCTTTCGTGGAAGAGGTTATTGAATTCGCTTTAATTAACCTTTTCCGATTTATTGATGTAGATGCTTAATGTTGGCATCGGCTTCCACTTCTATAAGATCTCGCGAGATTTTTAAAACGATCACACGAGCAGTGACCACAAATAATTAAATATATACATATATATAAATTGTCCATTTTTCCAAGTTATTTCGGTTGCTTACATCTCCTGCGATTTTAAATGGCTAGGCTTAACAGTTGCTAATTCAATCATAAACTGCAAATATTTTTATAGTAATTTTCCGTGTGCTTATCGAGTCATTGAGTACAATTCTTAATTCTTGAACTGTGAACTCGAATGGTGCAACCAAAGATGTTAGAAGAGGCTGCGACGGTTTTCCGTGAAAATCTCACATCCTGTCTAGGATCGATTTCGAACCACGACGGTGCACCTGGGCATTAGTCACCTGCCCGTATGTGACCTTTCATATTTTCTTTGACCGGGTCTGTAAGCGGGCAGACGAATGATGACGGTGGAGCGCACGCAAATTTCCATCTTGAGGTCGCGTCTGCGTCCTCGGTGGTAATCAACATCTGAGCAGAGCTTCAGGTCGGCCTCCTTACCGTTGCGAGCTAGACGGCTATGCTGTCACAAACCGCTCAAATTCCTGTGCGTTTGACGTGAAGCGCAGTATTTCACGAGACCCGACCCGCAGCGCCTCCTTCAGCCAGTCTCTCGTCTCGTATTCCGGTGGCGTCTTTACGAATACTTGGCAAGGTCATGAAATGCAGCACGCTCCAGATGATATATGCCCGCGAGGGCAAGAAACTTCCATTGCTCGCAAAGGTTTTCTAAGTTTTCTTGATTTATTTCTAACGTCTTCTTGCGGAGGGCTTTCAAGTAAGCAGTTGATTACGCCAACAGGGAAACTATCAAGTTACGTGCGTGGTTGTGCGTTATGGCAAGCTAATGGAGTAACATTTTAAACTGCGATAAATTATGTGATTTAATAGACACCAATCTATAGCATTCGCCTGTTGGGTCTCCAACACGAAAAGGGTTATTAATCGGTTATAAAGATTTTCCGAAAAATCCAATCTAATATTATAACGCAATTATTCAATTTTTATTTGTTTTGCCTGTCAGTTAAACGGGCTTATATGGTATAGGTTTGATTAGGCATTATTTTAATAAATCTTATTAGAAAAAATTCTGGCCGTCACGTAAATATTTACAGCCATGTAATGGTAAACATAGCAAAAAAATTTGGAATTTTGAAAAACTAATTTTTTTTAAATTTTTTATCGTAAATAGGTACTGTTAACCAAACTTTCCGTAAAATTCCGGAAAAAATTGGTAAAAAATCATCAACAATTATTTTTCTGTAAATACGGCAGAAATTCCCGTGAATTCACTGAAATTTACCCTCAACATTCTTATACACTGTTTTAAATTCCTATTTATAAACAGAGATTACGGGAAAAAAAGGCAGTTCTTTGCGCGATTGGTTTAATGCGCATAAAAGAATAATTTAATTTTGTTAAAATACTTTGGACTGAAAGTCGTATTACGTAGCTGCTTACACTCAGGGTACCAGCCAGCGAACTTACTAAACGTCTCCGTAGTGTATATATGCATATACTCAAGGCGACAGTCCGTGAACAAATTGAAAGTCTCCGTAGTGTATATATGCATACACTCAAGGCGCCAGTCCCCGAACTTAATGAACGTCTCCATAGTGTATGTATGCATACACTCAAGACACTAGTCCGCGAAGTTACTTAACGTCTACATAATGATTTAGGCATACATCCATACACATTATGTCACAAGTCCGTGAACTTACTGAACTTCTCCATAGTGTAGGTATGCATACAATCAAGGTGCGAGTCCGAGGAATAAACTTAACTTCTCCGTAGTGCATATATGCGTACACTCAAGGCGCCAGTCAGCGAATTTACTAAACGTCTCCTTACTGCATATATGGATACACTCAAGGCGCCCATTCCCTTACTTACTGAATGTCACCGTAGTACATTTATGCATACACTCAATGCGCCATTCCTCGAAGTTCCTGAACATCTCCGTAGTGCATCTATGCACACACTCAAGGCGCCAGTCCGTGAACTTACTGAACGTCTCCATAGTACATAATGCATACACTCAATGCACCAGTCTGCGAAATTACTGAGCGATACCGTAGTGCAAATATGCATGCACTAGCCGCCAGAACGCGAACATACTGAACGTCTCCGATGTTAATATATGCATACACTAAAGCCGGCAGTCAGCGACCTTACTGAACGTCGCCGTAGTGGTTATATAAATACACTGAAGGCGCCAGCCCGCGAACTTACTGAATGTTTACTTGTGCAAATATGCATACATTCAAGGCGCCAGCCCCGAACTTACTGAACGTCTTCATAGTGTGTGTATTATTACACTCGAGGCGCCAGTCCGCGAACTTACTGAACGGTTCCATTGTGTATGTATGCATACACTCAAGGCGACATTCCACGAACTTACTGAGCATATCCTTAGTGCTTATATAAGCATACACTCAAGGCGCCAGTCCACGAAATTACTGAACGTCTCCGTACTGCATATATGGATACATTCAAGGCGCCAGTCCGTGAATTTACTGAATGTCACCGTAGTGCACATAAGCATACACTATAGGCGCCAATCCGTGTACTTGCTCCACATCATCATAGTGCGTGTCTGTGTGCACTCAGACTCCAGTCCACGAACGTACTAATCCTCTCCGTAGTGCATATATGCATACACTCAAGGCGCCAATCCTCGAACTTATCGAACGCCTCCATAGTACATGTATGCATACACTCATGACGCCAATGCGCGAACTTTCTGAACGTATCCATAGAGAATGTACACATACACTCTAGGCGTAAGTCCGCGAACTTACCACACATTGACGTAGCAACAGTCTGTATACACACAAGGCGCCAGTCCGTGAACTTACTGAATGTCTCTGTAATGCATATATGCATACAATCAATGCGCCAGTCCCAAAACTAACTTAACGTCTCCATAGTGCATGTATGCATACACTCAAAACTCCAGTCCGCAAACTAACCAACGTCTCCCTAGTGCATGTATGCATACACTCAAGACGCCAGCCCACGAACTTACTGAACGTCTCCTTATTGCTTATTTATGCACACACTCAAGGCGCCAGTCCGCGAAATTACTGAATGACTCCATAGTGCATATATCCATATACTCAAGGCACCAGTTGGTGAACTTATTGAACGTCTCCATAGTGCATATATGCATATACTCAAGGCACCAGTCCGCAAAGTTAATGAACCTCTCCGTAGTGCATATATGCATACAATCAAGGCGCCAGTCCACGAACTTTCTAAACGTCGCCGGAGTGCATAAATGCATACATTCAAGGCGCCAGTTTGCGAACATAATGATCGTCTCCGTAGTGCATACACTCTAAGCGCCAGTCTGCGAACTTTTTTAACGTCTCAATAGTGCATATATGCATACACTCAAGGCGCTAGTACACGAACTTACTGAACGCCTCCGTAATGCGTTTTTGCAGTATCACAAAGCGCCAGTCCACGAACTTACTGAACATCGGCGTATTGTGTGTCTGCATTCACTCAAGGCGCAAGTCCACGAACTTACTGAATGTTATCGTAGTACGTGTCGACATACAGTCTAGTGTCACTCCGCGAACTAACAAAACGCCATCCCAGTGTATGGCTGCTTACATTCAGGGCGCAAGTCAGTAATCTTACCGAACGTCTTCGTAATCCATTACTGCTTACACCCAAGGCGCCAGTCCGCTAACTTACTCAATGTCGCCGTAGTGCGCATCTGTATACACCTGAGGTACCAGTAAAGGAGCTTACTGAACGCCACCGTAGTGTGTGTCTGAATTCACTCAAGGCACGGGTCTGCGTACTTGCTATATTTCCACACGTCGTGTTAATGTGTAGCTGCTAACACTCAGCGTTTCAGTCCACGAACTTACGGAACGTCGTCGTAGTGTGTGGCTTCTTACACTCATTGCGTCAGTCCGCGAACTTACTGAACATCGTCTTATTGTGTGGCTTCTTACACTCATTGCGCCAGTCCGCGAACTTACTGAACATCGTCGTAGTGTGTGGCTTCTTACACTCATTGCGCCAGTCCGCGAACTTACTGAACATCGTCTTATTGTGTGGCTTCTTACACTCATTGCGTCAGTCCGCGAACTTACTGAACATCGTCGTAGTGTGTGGCTTCTTACACTCATTGCGCCAGTCCGCGAACTTACTGAACATCGTCGTAGTGTGTGGCTTCTTACACTCATTGCGCCAGTCCGCGAACTTACTGAACATCGTCGTAGTGTGTGGCTTCTTACACTCATTGCGCCAGTCCGCGAACTTACTGAACATCGTCGTAGTGTGTGGCTTCTTACACTCATTGCGCCAGTCCGCGAACTTACTGAACATCGTCGTAGTGTGTGGCTTCTTACACTCATTGCGCCAGTCCGCGAACTTACTGAACATCGTCGTAGTGTGTGGCTTCTTACACTCATTGCGCCAGTCCGCGAACTTACTGAACATCGTCGTAGTGTGTGGCTTCTTACACTCATTGCGCCAGTCCGCGAACTTACTGAACATCGTCGTAGTGAGTGGCTTCTTACACTCATTGCGCCAGTCCGCGAACTTACTGAACATCGTCGTAATGTGTGGCTGTATACACTAGAGGGCACCAGACAATCCACAATCTTATTCATTACGATAGTATATGTAGGTAATGTGCAGTAACATTTTTAACGGTTAATGTAAAGAAATGGTCACTTTGCTGTGAACAGTTTATAATGTAAAGAGCAGAAAATCATTCCAATGTTGCGATTTAAGCTGGCGCGGCACATAAAGTGACGCTGAACATGTTGATTGCAATTTGAAGGTTTCGCTTAGCCAAAATTGAAAAAACAAGAAAGGGCATTCCATAATAATAATCGCCTCTAGCTACTTGTGTGCAAATAGTTTTACGGAATGATGTATTCGTTTTGCGCTCTATATTACGCCGCAGTTAAACCTGCAAATTTACGGCGTAAAAAATAGCTTGACAGTAATGCATCATGCTGGCGAAACATTTCGCCACAAAATTAGTGATAAATATAAACTCGGGTTGCCAAGTCTTAGTTTTTCTATATTTGTTTCCAAAAACCTGCAGCTTTATCCACACTTTTAGTGTTTGTTTATGTACTACACGCTCTTCAGGGCGATGGTCACAGAAAAATGTGTTATTTTTATTTTTCTACCGCAACTGTCCAACTTATGAATACTATCTGTGACTTCTTCTTCCTACAGAAAAATTTATATAGGTGGCATGGATTTTGTAGCATAACACGCCAAAGTAAAAATTTTACAGTTTTTGCAATGTACAAAAATATACAAAATGATTTGCTGAATATTTAACGAGGGCATCTGAAAGTTCTTATCTTCATTTATTTTAAGGTGTGCTTGGAAAAAGTTATTTTACAAAAAATTAGGGGCTACTACGGATCAAATCATGCAAATATTTCATTATGTTCAGCAATATTTTGAAATAGCCAAAATATTCCCTTGTGCGAATTTGTAGACTTCCTAAAGCAACTCCTGGTAACTTCTTTCAGTGTGAGTTTTCACATTTCTGTATACACAAGTTAGTTTTCGTTATACGTACACTTGTAAAACAGCACAATTGTGATTTCGACCTTTATTCAAGCGAGTAATATATGATGATTTTTTTTTTTTGCTGGGTGTGATTAATTACTAGAGACTTAACAAAATTCGCGTTATTGTTCGGCACCAGGCTAAACTTGACAATACTGTCTGTGCTGAAGCAGGTGTCGTTTCTCCATTGGCTGCTGCATAGATGTGAAGCCACGCCCCTCTGACTGAATGCACGTGACTGGGGTGCACAGCTGTGAAGTGTTCATTTATTGGTGTACAGTCACCCAGGGCGTGTCAGATTAAGTATGATACAATGACAAACCTATAGCAAAGCTACACGTGTTTAAAGTTTAACTTGTCCTGGAAGGTCTCTACACGGAGTCACGCGGGCTTGTCGGCGAGGTATGTAGGTACAAAGTTCCCGGTGGAACAGGCGCTAACCTCTCCAAACCGCCCCTCTAGGTGGCCGATACCTATTAAAAGGTCATACCTAGAGCGCTGCTTTCTACCAGTCACGTTAGCCCCCGCAACACAAAAGCTAAATCGACTCTTTGATGTTCAGGTTCCACCGGGAATTTTGCAATTTTGAAACCACCATGCTGTCCGAAAGAGAAAAAGAAAAACTACACTAACTACTTGCACATACACTAACTACTCACACATGCACTAACTACTAGCGATCCGAGCATGTCCTTCACGTTTGAATTTAAGTATGACGCTATCCCCATTAACTGCATTCGCGGCCCAGTGCGCCCGGGTACAGACGGGCTAAGTTTTGTGGGATGCCCAGTAACCAGAAACATCCCGCACCAACTCGCCCCCGGGGGTAATGGGCATAGTCTAAACCACACTGCTTCTTCCCGGGACGGTACACATTCACACACACACACATTCCAAAATCTACGCATGATCTCACAAGGAGGTATGTAGGTACAACTCGACGTTGGTAAATCGCCTAACGAGCCTCGGGAACTCCTCCCCTGGCGGCGTGGGGCTTTGTTGTGAGATCCTCGCAGGGGGCCCGGCTGCGCTTGATGACTGCGGTGATGGGCGACGTACTGCCGGCCATCCTCGCGCGACCGCCCACGATTGGCGGCCACACGTGTAAATAACTGCCCCTTTCTTCCCCCTCCCCCTTCTCATCAAATAACCCGCAGAGCTAGGGCGTAGTCCCGGATGCTACCGAGTGCCTGCCTACCAGCTGCCGCCTCCGACAATACACATTCGCCGTGCGGCCGTTCTGGCAGACCTACGCCGTGTGCCACGAAACAAGTTAACCGGAATATTAAACCCGTCTCTAATGACAACGCTCGCGACGACACGTTAGAGCACGCCTTACACGATAACTAATTACTATCTTCTGTTATATCCAAGGCATAGAATGTGAGCGAGTGAAGAGATTTGGGCGGCTCTTAACAGCGAGGTCTTGAGAGACGATGAGGGTGATTACAGTGAATATGGAGCGGCACCGGAATGAAGGGGCGGGGAAAACGGGAGATCCCCGAGAATACCCGCCGACCAACGGCATCGTCCGGCACGATTCCCACTTACGATAATCCGGTGACTCCTCCGGGTATTGAATCCGGTCCGCCATGGTGGGAGGCAAGCGGGCTTATCAATCAACCACCGTGGCCCCCGTGAAGCGAGGTGAGTAGGAGCGGCGCCGGAATGAAAGGGCGGGGGAAACGGGAGATCCCCGACTAAACCCACCGAACTGTGGCACCGTCGGCACGATTCCCGCTTACGAAAATCCGTAGTGACCCGGCCGGGGGTTGAACCCGATTCGCTTTGATGGGAGGCGAGCAATCTAACCGCTCAGCCATTGCGGCCCGAAGGCATAGAAGTTTCAGTTCCGGGAGAGACAAAACCATGTACCAGTTCACACCCACACGTTACCATAAGTGCTGACAGAACTCTTAGTAAATGGCATGCATAACAACTGGCATGCCAGAGTGTCTGCAGTTCGCAGGGGTACAAATGTAAACAAGTATTATATGTAGGACCTTTAAGGTGCATCTCAAGATTACGAAGATAGTTTCCTTTCCCCTGAAGACTGTATTTACTATAGTTTCTGATTAAGAGTATAATACCGCGTAGGGCCAGCTTAAGTCCTGCCTATTTAACTACCTACCTACAGGTAGTCTACAGTTAATTCAACACTTTTGAAATAAATTTTACAAAAACATCACTTCCCCTACTTACATGTATTTGATCGGTGCACAGGGACTAGCGTGCATCCAGCCTCATCCAATATAGATGTATACACTAATTGTCAAAAAAAATAGTTGCATCCACAAAGAACCAACCTACAGGAATGAAACGTGGTGGGTAGGTTTGACAATGTGAGACATGCAGATGATTCACGTTTTACACTCGGCCACGCGAGTGACTTCAGCAAGGGCGGGCCTTAACGTTGTACCTGCCTGACTATTAAGATCGTTCTGGTGCGCATGATTTTACATTATGACTCGCGATTTTGAGTCAGTAGCGCCCCTTTAAAGTTTAGTAGGTCTTGGAGACGAGTTTGACAGCATTTAGAATAGTTGAACGCGTTCGAGAGGGATTATATCTCATGCATGATGGTCATATTCCCGTATTGTTTGTCGTACCAATCGTTAGGATATCCGTAGAACGCTGCTGGTGCCAGTGTGTTTTTTTTTTTTGCGAGCTATTAATGTGCCGTTTGTACTACTTTGGTCTGAACGACCAGTTATTTATTGAACTAGTTGATACTGTTTAGCACGCTCTTCCCCTCCCCTCCACCAAGATGTGGGTGGGTAGTGGCAACGACCAAAGGCTGTAATTGTAAGAATCCCGAATTTGACACAATTGCGGCATAACCAAGGCGAAGGCAATGCCATGCAATATACCAACACCCAGGTTATAGAATTTCTCTCTGGACATATCCAAGACAGGAAGAGATTGACCGAGAAGTGCACCCCATCCTCGGAGTTGACCACGCCAGGAGAGTCGTGTCCTGGACCAAGAAACTAACTGGAGCCAAGTGGTAGTTCCTGCGACGGCAGAAGCTACACGGCTTAAGAATGTGCATCCTTAAATTTGCAGACAATAGGCCAGGGTCACGAGAGCTGATGTGACTGTATCATACCTGAAAGCACTGGTTGGCGTTGGTGATGCCAGTCTAGAGGAAGGTACGGAAGGAGAACAAGACAAACAAGGGGAAAATATTAAAGTGAAAGTAAGTGCTCAAACAGAAAAAAAAACACTTAAAAGTGTAGCCCAGAACAAATACAATATAAGATTACGAATATCCACGCGGAAATAGAAATGTACTGCGTTGAGGAAAATAAAAAAGTAAATAAGAAAATGACGAAATTATTGAATTGAAATGTAAGTGTCAAAGATTGGCTGATCAAGTTAAGATGCTGGAAAGAGATGTAGTGGAATACGATAAACAACTTAAGTTATCATAAAAACCTCAGAAAATACAGGAAAGTAGTACAGGTCAGTCGTGTAATCCCTAAAGTCTATACTGGTTCAACCACAAGAAGGTGAAGATAAAAGCGAACAAAATAAAGGAAAGGCGAAGTAATTGAACGAAGGGCAAGAGTCAGAGCTCCGAGTCAGGAGCGCCTACCTGATGGGTAAGGGTGGAATCCTCTTCGAAACAAAAGATGAAGAAACATTGACCAAATTGAGAAAAGAAGAACAAACGTGGGCTAAGTGTAGAGGGCCGATGATCATATTATACGAGGTTATGAGAGAATATGATAGTGAGGTGTTTTTAGAAATATTGTGAAACCCAAACTTTAGAGAAGACGAACTGTCTAAGAAAGCACGTGCATGGGCTACCAGCATGTTATAACCTCCGTAGGGTACAAATCGTTACAATTCTGGGAATGTTAGAATAGCTTCAATTCATCCCGATTTGTTCACTCGTTCGGTTTATGTGCTCCGTATCCGTGTTTTTGCGCATCAAGCATTGCAGGACGGGACCTGAGAGTTGCAATCACGTATACGTCGGGTGTCAGGAGCGGTGTTGGACAAAGAAGCGAGGAGTCGGGGAAGGAAAGAGGGATTACTTAAGTGGCGGCGGGGTGAGGCACGGGGTGGAAAATTCCCTCGCAGCCGTTTTGCATAATAGTTCGTTCCCCGCGGCCTTGAGAGTGTGGCTTGGACCCCTATTGCGCCACTCGCCTGGCTTCGCGTGCTCTGTGCCTCGCGGCCCGCGCGTACCAGTCGCGTGGGTGCGTGCGTATGCGTGCGTGTGTGTCTGCATGGGCAAAAATGCCCCCCCCCCCCCTCAATCCCTCGGTCGCCATCCACCACGATGAAACTGGTTTTAATTCCGGGCAAGGCCAATCCTTGATTTTTGCAAGTGGGAATCGTGCCGGACGATGCCGTTGGTAGGCGGTTTTTTTTTTTCGGGGATCTTCCCCCCCCCCCCTTCATTCCGGCGCCACTCCATATTCACTTCAATCACCCTCATCGGCTCTCAAGATCTCGCTGTTAAGAGCCACCCAAATGTCTTCACTCACTCGCTTCACCCTCGTCGGCATTCAAGGCCACGATGTTAAGGACAGTTCAAACCACTCCACCTTCCCCCCCCCCTTCCAAACGGTCTCCAAAACTGTTCAAGGGCCAAAGTACAGTCTTAGCCTTTCATACGTACTTTAATTTTTCAGTTTCTATATCACAGACACAATGAGTTTGCGTTCAACTGTACATTAGTAATATGGACAATTGGTAACCTGGAAAAGTAGCACTGTTTACGAATGAATTACTTATATAGGCCGTTCACGGTAAAGTGAACTCTTTTTGAAGCTGTTTCTTCAGACATAATAACCATTAAATACATTTCATTCTGGGCTCGGACTTTTGGTTTTGGGTATGGTGAATGCATACACTGTGTTTGTTACTCACATAGCAAGGTTTACATTAACAAGTGGTGGAAGGATATAGATTGATTGAAAGAAAAAAGTAACTAGGACTTCAAAAGTGCTCACTTTATCGTGAACGGCCTATAGGTAAGTTTACTGCGCATTTCTCCTCGCCGAATACAACACTGCCCAAGGAGAAGCTTCCTGTGCATTGTGTACATTATTTCAAAAATGTATGTCAACACAAGTTTGGTTTCAACTCAACTGTTCGCTGACATCCATTGAGATTAAAACAATTTATAGAAGAATATTTAAAATTTACGTATAATCTTTTATTAATTGGTTTTATTTTCACACAGGGAACACTTGCTGAGCTTTGTGTAATATAAAGTATAATATATAAAATAATTTTTTTTAGAATCAATTATTTTCACAGTTTAATTAATTCATCTCTGTGCGGAGGGACAGGTGCATTAAAAACGCACCCCCCCTCCTCTTTTTACGCACAGTCCACCCGAATAAAGCCATACTAACTCTCCCAAAACAAAATTTATGAATACGTGCCTGGTATATAGATGCTATAATCCATTCACGGTTAGTTCACACTTTTCTGAAGCCCTGCGAAAGTTCTACTTCCAGGATATTCCTCCGCTTCGTGCAAGCTAAGCTTAAAGAAGTCTGGAAAATTACACCAGATGACAACGCACCGCATTTCTGCGCGCTCTGTTGTACGTAAAACTTCAATTTAAGGAATAATAAGATACGCCTATATTTACACAGGTATAAAACGCTTGATACACGGTATATATACGAAATAACTACATACGTAATACATAGGGTGATTTTTTCAAAGGTTTGTATTTAAACGTATGAAGATACAGTGAATTACTATAGGTAAATAGATCCATCGCAGCATTATTATTACTACATGCATCGCAAGTGAATACAATGGGCGGAAATAATAAAATTACCACTTCCTTAAAAAGGGTTCAGTGATCTGGGAAACGGGCGCAATGTGCAGTGGGCCGAGTCTATACGTCGTGCGATAATGCTGTTAAAGGCTGTTCACCATAAAGTGAGCACTTTTGAAATCAACCTTAGAGGAAAGTCACTGACCCTGCCTGCATATACTTCAACGGGCGAACTGAGTGAAATGCTCCAGGCAAAGTTGGTAACGATGGACGGAAAGTAGTTCCATATCTTAACGTCAAATAAAAAAGCGTTAGGTAAACCTTTGAGAATAATTTAAATTATTTCTTTCGCTTTATGTTTATTTTTATCCATCGAAGTGTAAAAATCAGCAGATATGTAAAATATTTACTTTTCTAATAACTCTGCAGTTTCACTTGACCCACGCATGGCTAAAGTGATGAGGCCCATAGCAATGTTAATTTTTCGTAAGGTGGAGAAATACGCAACGTGAATACAAGTAGATCTTAAGCAGGGCTTTCAAAAGTGCTCATTTTACCGTGAACGGTATATAACATCACATCAGTGCTTACATCCCAGTGTACACATTCTTATGTGAAAACAGTGACATTTGTCGCTCTTTCATTTGTTTGTGCACCAAGGCTGAAAAGCATATGATTATAACGGGCTGGTAATTGGAAAGGTTAACTAATGAACTGAACATGTTTTTTTTTTCTGAAATCGGGATTGAAAACCGGAATAGAAATACGGCTCCTAATGCAGCGAGTAGGGATCCAAACCATGACTCCCCGAACGTGAGTCACATGTGCTCCGGTTCGTAGCATTATATAAACGAGGCAAACGTTATTTTGCAAACTGCTTTCTGTTCCTTCGGAAAGTATTATATCTGAAGAAAAACACCCATGAAAAGTTTATTAATTCCTGCTTTGGGAGGAACTGAATTTATTACTACAGATAACAGTCTAAAGGGTACTCGCCTTTAGAGAAGTTGGAATGAATCTAGCGCAATTCGATAACACGGAGCAAGACTTGCATCTCAGTGTTTCACTGGATACGCTTGCAGCTTTATCCTCAGTGCAACATGAAATAACAACGCGTTTTATTTCTTAAGGGGAAAATTATTCAAAATCATTGAAGTTGGAAATTTCACGAAATTAGTGATTTGGCTACAATTTGCTAAGTATTCGTTCTTGTGATGTAAATTACGTTTGGCAGAAAGTTCGTTCATTAATTTTTATCAGCTTTCAGCAGTGAGCGCCACAGTTGTATGAATTATAGATAGAGACCCGAGAAATTCGCGAGTTCAGTGACCTGTAGGCTAGACTTCACAGTATTATGTACCCTGACACATTTATCAACAGTTTATTGGTTAATTGTTGTGGCAGTAACAGGCGGTGGTTGGGCGCACAATTTCTTGCATGTTGGCTATTGGCTCATTTGTCTCCAGGAGGTGTCAAACAACACGTCGACTAATTGAAAACGTAACATGAATGTACACGTATGTGAATTCCAACTTGTCTAGAAACGAACCCGCGAAATTCTCGGGTCTCTAATTATAGATACCGAAACTATAGAAGTGCTTCTTTTTAACAACATATACTTCTGCGTTCAATTTAATTGCTGGTTACATCCCGTTAAGCCCTTAGGCAGTGTTATTTTGCAAGAAGAAAAAATTCCTGTCTATCGAGAGGACGCCGCTGGCGTGCAAAACGTTCAGGAAGGTGAGTATGCTTTGATAAACGACCGCGCTCCCTCTTCCCCCTCAAGCGAGAATGAGATGAGCTCCTACATTGTGTGTACACCACGTGGTCACTTGCGTGCCGGAATGGATTTCGCTCGCAGGAGTTGGTAATAACAGACCTGCAACCCTCCCCTCCGATTATCATGTCGTGACGCGCTGCATCTTTCAAACGGCATTTCACAGGCAGGCCTGGAGGGCCCGTAGCACGCTTCAGCGCATCGGGGAGTGAGAACAGAACAGAACAGAACAGAACATAACATATTAAAATGGCACCAGTACCCAGCCGAAGGCCATAACTGGTATCAGTTACATAAATCTAAAATCAATTTATAAAACAGTCGAAACATAAAATTTGTAGCGTTATAACATTTAAAAACAAGTTAAAATTTAAAACAAAGGCTTAAAATTATTTTGTTACAGTTTAAAAGAAAAATGTTACGTTATAATTTTAAAATGTCAAAAGTTAAAATTCCTCTGCCTCCACCCTTGAACCCTCACCCCGCCATCCTCTCCGGAGACAGAAGGGCCGACGGTTGTTATCGTGTTGTTTGGTGTCCGTCGTGTGTTTGATGTCTCTGTCGGTGTTGTGTTGGTGTCAATGTAATGTTGTTTGTGTAGATGTTGTATAGCGTAAGCGTTGTTTCTTCAGTTTAATTGTTCTTGTGTATATCTGTATTGTTGAAGTCTGTGTGGGTAGTTCGACATCAATATACAGAATACTATTGTTTGTATTGATACGTGATGATGTAGTCGTGAGTCAGTGAGCGAGTGAAGATATTTGGGTGGCTCTTAACATCGAGGTCTTGAGAGCCAGCGAGGGCGAAGCGAGGTGAATATGGAGCAGCGCTGGAATGCAAGGGTGGGGGAGGCGGGATATCCCCGAGGATACCCACCAGTCAGCGGCATCGTCCGGCACGATTCCCACATGTCAAAATCCAGAGACGAACCCGCCGGAAATCGAATCTGGTTAGCCTTGGTGGGGGGAGGGGGGGGGGGCAAGTAGTCTAACTACTAAACTACCGCGGCCCCTTTGGGAAAGTAACTTCCTAAACGGTAATAGTTGCCAAAAACTTTATGATTATTGTAAACGTAGAGAGTGACATGATAAAAGAAATACATTTTTACAAATATTTCTTTGGAATACATTTGCCAAAGACTATTTTGTTTGTAATAGTTCTACTAACTTAGGGAAAATTTTACAGTTCTATGTGGATTACATAAATATAGTAATTTCTTTTAAAACCTTAATTAGTAGACTTAATGTTTGTTATAAAAAGATTGTACGCAGTTAATTATACATTTTCTGTGTAACGAAGTGTTGTGGATATAAATATAAATATAATGATTGCACTGTTATTGTTTGCACTTTGTTTCCGAAGATGTTCAACACGACAGTTGTAGAGAAAGAAATCCTAATTATTTTTGGACTAACAAGGTTTAATTTTCGTAAAAAAAAATCACCGACACGTAAAGAACTAATTTATTAGTATTTTATTTTTATAGCGTAGGGCTCTGAGGAGATGGCGAACCACAGGCCCCGAGAACGGCCATATGCAAAGCAAAAAAAAAAAAAAAAGGCAACTTTATACCTGTAGAGCAGGGTAATTTTATTCATGTCATCAAGTCAAGAGTTGGCAAGGTCAACATCGTAAAAAAAAAAAAAAAAAAATCCAGCCTGGAAATTGATTTTCCACAGGAAGTTCGTTTAACAGGGAAAAAGTTCGACTCATCAGCCATCGCTTAACAGGTATAATTTCAGGTACTTTCGTTTAATGTCACGGAATAACAGCCAAGAATTTAGCTTTGTACTTGTGCTAAAATACGAAATAGTGGTACTGTCGCAGTTTATTTTTTTAAATGTAAATATAACTGGCGATTGGGCTTAGTTGTCAAGACGTTTTATTGAGAACCGTGGACGGCAAACATTTTTTTTTTTTTTTTTCAGGTTTTTATAGTGATCTTAAATCTACGACCATACACAAGAGACAACAAGTCGTAAAAACGTGACGTAAGAAATATTGAGAATGTAACGTAGGGAGGTTCTAATGCATTCTTATACAACTTTCACCGAGATAATGGTAATTCGTACAAATTTTTTTTCTATGGCTTTCGCTTGTAATCTAATAGTCTGTTTTCAGCAATACCAAAACTGGCTACGTTAAGAAGGCGTGGGACATACATTTACCCCAAATATGACACAGGATTTTATGAGCAAGCACAAAAATAAATAATGGTAATTCTATATATCGGGTTTGCCAACTTTGTGAGCAACTATTTTGCAATATTGGCGTATTTTTTTCCACAGAATATCTTGCGCCGCGATAACATACATCAATTTACGGCATGATAAATAGCTGATTAGAAATATATCCATAACTCTGGTAAAATATTTGCTTTCGCAAGTAGTAAAACAATTCTGTAGGATAGCCCACAATTTGTTATTCTCTGTTATACGTAATAAACATTTATAGCGTTTATTTATGCCCCATGACCCATTAAATGTAAATACTGCAATTAAGAAAATGTTTTAAATTGACAAATGGGGAACTACCTTTACATTGTTTAGAATAAATTTGATAAAGTAATGCTTCTAAAAATCTCAATTTAGAAAGAGTTCACGAAATGAACCTTACTGCTGCTGACTCTTGTGGTAGAGTAATCGGCAAATGAGACAAAAAACTTTTTAGCCAGTAGCTGTAGTCTGTTATCGTCTTCAGTGCAAAATTTTCTGATTTGAATTTCTCGTAGTTAGTCGCCTTTCGTAATGGCAGTACAATATATTATATGCGTTAATCCTGCAGAAGTCATCCATTTTAACACCACTGAAAGCCCTTCAGTTTGCTCCATTTAACTCGACAACATTTCAGTTCTCGGCTCTTTTCTCAAATTTAGCTAGATGTATCCTTATGTTTGCTTTAAGTGGCTGGAACCGAAAGAAATATCGCTTCCCGAAGTAGTCTGAATGGATGCCGTTGTTAGCAGCACGCAAAACCTTAGCACGTAAACGTATCTAGAAATAATCTGTTATCATTTCCTTAATCATCGAAACTACCTATTAGCCATTCACGGTAAAGTGAGCACTTTTTAAGGCATTTGAAATTTTTTATTTTAAGCCAATTTTTATATTTAAGCCATGTTTTAATATCAGCATTGTCACGTGACTGATAAATACGGTGTATACTTTCACCATTCTCAAAAGTTAATGTCTGAAGCTGCAATAAAACATATTTATTAGTGGTTAATACCTGTTGGGAGGGCCTTAAAAAGTGATCATTTTATCGTGAACAGCCTATAGGGGTAATACCGAGTTTAAACTCGTGAAGTGGGTCGGGAATCACCAAGTGGGAAGCGAAGTGACACTTGATCCGTGATGCGAGTGAAAAGATTGGCGAAGTGGGTCGTGGGGTGCGAAGCGAAAGCAAAAGAGATGCGAAATGTGTCGCGAATCACGAAGTCAGCCCCGAAGAGTCACTCGAATCGCGAGGCGAGTGGCAAAGACTCACGAAGTCGTTCACGAATCACGAAGTGGGCCGTAGGCAGCGAAGTGGGAACAAAGGGATATGTGAATTAGGTCGCGAATTACGAGGTGGTAGGGCGAAGTGAGATTTTGGCCACGGACCGCAAGTGGCAACTACTCTTGAAGTGGGACGAATCATGAAGTGGTTCATGGGTCGTGCAGCGAAAGTAAAGAGAGACGCGAATCACGATGTGACACTTGAGACACGAGACGAGTCACGAAGAGAGTCCGAACAAGTGAGAAGCGAAGAGTTATGGTACAAAATTCAAGAATACCGAGGAAAGTTTAGCATATTACAACTGTGTGGACATGACTATGTTCTTGAAGGGATGAAAACATAATTAGGGCTAAGAGCTTAAATAAACTGACTAGTGTATTTACAATGCTAAAAAAAATGTACAGCTTATCTTTCACATTTTACCATAATTTATTATATAGTCGCCCCAACAAATTTATAAAGCCAAGTAATCTAGATCAGGCCGAGTGTACCAACTGTATGCCATGAACTCCTCCCGCCTCTGCTCCCTTGCTTAGGTGGATAAAATACACCAACAACACTTACCAGCGAACCCCCGAATCAATCCCTGCAATTGTTTCTGGAGCATACACTTGCTGAATCAGCAAGAACACTTGCCAGACACTGAAACCTGCAAATTTCTCAAAAACTCTCTTCCGCTGGCAATGTTTTATTTATACTGTCTACAGTCCTTTCTATGGCATTTTGCATTACATAGCCCCAGAGACCACCGAATTAGGCATCGAGATGTTTCTCAAAAGAAGAAACAATCCCCGATATTCGGGAAGGTGTTAACTTCTGCCAAATGCGAACTGTCAAAAAAAAGCATGCCAAACATCATTCATTTCCTTCCCACACCACATTATCCTGTGCTGTCCAGATGCATGAGTAATCTCGGCATTCACTGGCTGGCTAATGGGGTGGGGGATGGCTAGGCCACCAGACAACCCTCCCTTTTGCTGCATTATGTTCGTCATGAAACAACTTGATACCTTCGGGACCTTCGTAGAACACCACTTGAACAATGTGATCAACCTTGAAATCAGTTTGCGGCCCATGACCGACATATCCGAAAGACACCATCGATATTCGTTATCATCTTATAAAAGACTTCCCAAATTATCTGGAGCTTAGGACAGTGTCCCGTTTATCAATGTAATTTGTACATCTATAGCAGTCGAAATACTTTGAAAAAATTATACATACTACAGTCATATTGTTTTTGGTTTTTATTATTTCACTGTTGGTTCGATGGTGCAAACAAGCGAACTCAGGTAAGTCTATCAATTTTGAGTGTAGCTACTTGGAAATGTTGGAGTAGCAGCATCTTCTTCCATTGGCCAACCGAACAGCAAATCACAAGAAAACAGTCCTCTCTTTTGAAACAGCATCCTCGGTGATGGTAACCTAGTTGCCTCGTTGACCTCTGACCTCGTTGACCTGGCATCTAAGAGCCCCAGTATTTTTGTCTGTTAGCTTCAAATATGGATAGATACTTCTCTACGACATGGTTAAAGCTCTCAGCCATCATGTCAGAGTGAGGGTGAACAATTCTTGTATGAGTCTTCTTTATCTCCAAAATCTTTGTCACCTCTTGGAATAGCGTGGATTCGAAATTCCATTCCTGATTAGAATGGCGCTTTACCAGTACTCCGAGCTTGGAAAGACATGGAAAATAGGATTCTCAGCTATAGGTGAGCTTCTTCGGTTTGATTAGGGATGACCGCTTGAAATAATCCTGGGCTACCAAGATATGTTGATTTCCCCTCCCTTTCAATGGCAAATAGTCTCGAATATCCACAACTGTCCTCTTCAATGCAGCTTCCGTGCCGCATATCTGGAGGTTACCTCGTACCCTTATACTCAGTCCCTTCGTTACTGTACAGGTCTCGCACATCTAGCACCAGATTTCGACAACCTCCTTACAATGAAGCTAGGAGAATTTTCATCAAATTATGTCGAGGGTTTTATTGTTGCTGAAGACAACATACATTCTCAGAGCGAGGGAACTTTACAGTGCCCAATATGCTTTGACTGTGACACTGAGTCCGAATATCTCATCTTTGATATTCTATCACACCAGGAACACGACATATCCCCAGAAGTAGATACTTAAATGATAGTTATTTTTGAAATCAGCGACTCAATGCTTTTTGCTCCTGTGATTCACAATGATTGTAAAATTGTCCACATTGTCTCCCATATAGTACATCGACAATACCATAGACACATCTGAACCTGTGATATATTTTGAAGTCATATTCCAGGTGATACTGTATTCATCAGTCTGTTTGCCTGTTGGAATACCTGAAGTTCAGTTCAGTGGAATGAAGTGTGTATCATGTAGTTAGTGGCAGAAATGTGAAATTCTCTTCCTCACAGCCAACAGCTACCTGCGAGTAACACAGTAGTTTAGTTCATGCTTGTGCAGTACGTACCTTAAGACTCTTAATTAATATAGAACGAATTTTTACAATGCTGAACAGCTTATCCAATGTTTCGGTGAGGAAGCACGGAATTTTTCTGAAAGAACGTACCCAGATGTCCATAAAAGGGAAGGGGACACGCTTTTCACTAATAGAAATATATTTTTCTAATTTATTTTATCCTTTGAAATAATTCAAAGTGCATTCAACAGAACGTAGTAATGTATTTTTTTTGCCCGTGGTAGCAATAAAAAATGTTAATATATAATATCTTCCGAGCGTGTTATCACGGGGGTTTCTGTTGAATGCTAGTATTCCGTAGACTAAATTTAGATCATATATGTATAAGATATTATTCTAGTCCTCGTAAATGAATTTATCGTTATTTTCCTAACATATGTATAGAGGTAGCTTTTTTTTTTTTTTAAATAGTAATTGATGATATGGTAATAAGCTATAGGCCCTATTTTTTTAAACACCTTATATATTGTTGTTATATTAAAACTCGATCAGAATAAGTCATAAGTTTTAAAAGTACGTGTATATGTAGCCAGGTGCGTTGACGGTCCATTCACGGTTACTTACAACTTTTCTGAAGTCCTGTTAAGGTACTAGTTCCAGGATATTCCACCCCCTCATGCACACAAAGCTTAACCAAATCTAGAAAATTAGACCAAAGGGCCAACGCACCACATTCGTGAGAACTCAGTGTAATAATATTTGGCATAAGAATTATTCATTACTAGGCATTACCAAAACACCTATTTTCTCCTTGTTTTTATTCTCATTAATTATGAATGGAATATTATAGATTATGTGCAGAATACGCGAAAAAGTTAAATTTAACAAAAAATAAGATACTTTTATGTTTACGGAAGTATGAAATACTTGTGAAACGTGTGACATATTTAAAAAACAACCAAACGCCGTCATACATGGAGTGATTTTTCAAAGGTTTGTTTCAAAAAGTGTGAAGAAACCGTGAACAGACTATAGTATTGGCAGGCCCATCTGGGGAAAAAACCACCCAGAGTTGCCAACACACGTACTGATTACCTTGCAACTAGCACGCGCTCTGTACTTTATAGTTGATTCACAGTATCTTCGACCTTTTCTGAAGCCCTGCTAAAGTTCTACTTCCAGGATATACCTCCGCCTCGTGCAAACTAAGCTTAACTAAGTATGGATGATCACACCAGAGGGACAACGCACCGGATTCGTGCGCACTCTGTTATAGCAGTATTTTGTAAAAGAACTATTTCTTACTAGGCGCTACCAACACATATGTTTCCTCACTGTTTTTATTCGAATTATTTATAAATGAAGAATTATCATTTATAGATAAAATATGAATAACATTTCAATTTAACAGGGAAAAAAGTAACGCTTGTGATATATAGCGTATGTTGGAAATAACTAAACACGTCATACATGGGGAGATTTTTCAAAGGTTTGATTCAAAGAGGCCGAATATACCGTGAATGGACTATAGTGTACAACATATTCCCTCTTTGTTGGGGGGAGGGGAAGGAAGGGGGAAGCGCGTCTGTGATGACCGCGAAGGGGACGACAGTGTGCTCAGCGGGAGATGTCCACGAGGTGTGGGCAACGTCGAAGGTGCTCGACGACGCCCACGCCGCGAAGGTCAGGGGGTGAGTGGAATGTGCTACCTCCTTTCCACCCCCTTACCAGGAGGAGGGGAGGAGATCTAAGAGCTGCCATAGCTCACGTCGGGCGGCCTGGGATGAGGGCGGCCCCCAACACGGCTTGACTGATGACGTACACCACGACGCCGGCTGTCGGCGTGAGGCGTGTGACATGTTGCCTACAACTGCCTCTTCATCAGAGGCTACATCGGCGTTGAGTACGACGTGCCTCCCGTCAAAGCGCGCCTGCACGAGCGGAGGAGGCGGTTAACAACGCGCCCGTCCCGGCGAGTGTCGTTTTTTTTTTTTTTTCTAGCGGGTAACGATCGCGTTTAAGAATGGTCTGCGGCTGAGTATGCGAGAACTAAAGAGCGAGCGACTGAAGACATTTGGGCGGCCCTTAACATCGAGGTCTTTAGAGCCGATGAGGGCGAAACGAGATGGTTATGCAGCAGAGCCGGAATGCAAGGGTGGGCGAAAACTCGTCGACCAGCGGCATCGTCTGGCACTATTTCCACATGCGAAAATCCAGGGAAGACCGCGTCGTGAATCGAACCCGGTTCGCCTTGGTGGGAGGCGAGTAAGAACTAAAGAGATTCTAGTGTAGTTATACAAGATGACAAGGAGTTACCGCCACTCACATGGCTTATTCCTTAGATCATTCGGAGCAAAAACATGTCATATAAATTTTGCCCCTATTCCCAATATTTATAGAGTTATTCGAAAACTTTGAAAAACAAATAATAAAAATATATGTAATATTTATCAGACTTTATTGTTTACAGTTGAGCATTAAACATCTTGTCGGTGTACTTTTCTGTGGACAATCACTGTTACACAATTACTAAAGCTCACAACGCAACACCGCAGTAAATGCACAGGGAAGCGCGGTGTATACACAATATACAGTGAAACAATCACTATTCACGATGGTGAAGGAAACGCGCCATTCACAGCAATAGTCAAACGGGCAGCAACATGTCACGACCTATAAGCTGTAATGCGTTGCCAACCTTTCGAACTACTTAACAAGTATTGCGAAACGGGCCCACGTAATTTGCACCAAATGAATTTACCAATAAGCTCTTCAAGTGGCGGTAACACCTTGTGAATAATCCCGTAGGTTGTTCACAGCGATCTAAACACATTTTAAAATAAAATTTTGCAAAAAAATATATATTACTGCTACAGAACACACTGACACGCAGGCGCACACATAAGCTGGCAGCGAATAATTAAAAATAGTTCCAAGTCTTGATGTTGTGTTGCAAGTGTAGTGCTTCAATTTATGGGAAATCAATTTGGCATTTGTCGCTTTAAACATATTAGAGTAATATATTTACGTTGCTAACAGTTTCAGTCCATTCACGGTTCCTTACAAATTTTTTGAAGCCCTGCTAAAGTTACGCTTCCAGGATATTCCTCCGCCTCGTGCAAATAAAACTTGACAGAGTCTAAGAAATTACACCAAAGAGACAATATACCGCATTCATGAGTACTATCAGTGAAATATTATCTTACATAAGAACTATTTCTTACCAGGTAATTACCAACACATTCATTTTGCCGGAATTTTTTATTAATATCTACACATAGTATAAAACAATGTAGCCCGGCTCCGTGTGTTTGTGTATTAGGATAAGGCTTCTAAATTACTCGATGGATTTTGATGCGGGATTCACCATCATTTAGACCATTTCTTGAGGAAAATTTTGAATAATTAAAACATTATTATTTAATGTAAGGATAGTAGAGAAATGTCGACGTTTTCTAATCAAGTCGGAAAAAGCCGCTATTCCGGCCGTTAAGGTAGCTTACGCTGACTAAACCATAAGAGATAACACCAAAGTGCTGTGCTACAGAATTGTAGATCTCAAAAAGGTCTACAAATAGTCCGCGACAGCATATTTTTATCTTTTAAGGATGACCCCACAGTTACCATTTCTGTCACTTACGAAAACTTTTAAAACAACACAGTATTAATCCTATGTTAGTTACGTTAAGCATTTTGTGTATATACTTGCTGTAAACGTAAACAACGCCATATTTGTAAGTCGCACCCGAGCGAGGCCGGAACGTGTCGCTAGTTAATTATAAATAAATCATTATTATTTGTAGACTAAATATAAATAAAATTACAGTTTAACCAAAAATAAGGTATATTTGTGATAACACAAGCATAAAACGCTCGTGATACATGACACATACATACGTACATACCTGAGGTGACATTTCACTCATGACATGACATGAAGTGAGGTCCTAGGATAGAGCGACGCTGGAATGCATTGGCGGGGAAATGGAAGTACCCCGAGAAAGCCCGCCACAGCAAGCGGCATCGTCCAGTAGGATTCCCACAAACTAAAATCCGGGAGTGAACCCGTCGGGGATCGAACCCGGATCGTCGTGGTGGGAGGCGAGCGTGCTAACCACAGCTGCCGCGACTGGCGCTCGTGTAAAATAATGAGCCCATCGCGATGTGAATTTTGCATACGGCGTAAGGATACAAAAACGAAGATAAAACAGAGCTTAATTAAGTATTTCAAAAGTGCTCAATTACCTGTGAAAACCCCTTGCTTCTCGTATGTTTCTAAATGCGGTACACGATAAAGTGAGCACTTTTGAAATCAACCATAGAAAAAAGTCACTGCTCAGGCTGCATATATTATAACGGATGTACTGAGTAACATGTGTACAATAAAGTTGGTAACGACGGATGGAAAGTAGTTCCATATCATACCGTCGAATAAAAAAGTTTTGTGACCATTTGTGATAACTTAAATTATTTCTTTCAGTTTCTGATTTCTTTTTATTTATCGATATCTAAAATTGAGCTTTTTTTGTCAAATATTTATTGTGCTGATAATTTTACAGTTTCACTCGACGACACATGGACAAAGTAATGAGGCGCTTGACAGTGTTAATTTGACATAAGACGAAAGAATACGCAACGTGCATACAGCAGGGCTTTCAAAAGTGCTCATTTTCCCGTGAACAGCTTATAGTAACCATGATAAAGAAAAGGTATTTGGTTAGTTGTTTAATTTTCTATGTATTCTCGTGCGTTAAAAATCTTCCAATAGTGTGAGTTTTGGAGCATTTACAAACGGTTATTTATTTAACATAGTCTCTCAGAGACTACGTATTTTAAATTATTAAATTCGCAAGTTAATCTCTTGCCAATTTACAACCTTGACACCATTAAGCGGTTAACAATAAATAATATCCATAAGGGGCCAGCAAGCTTTTGTTTGTATTTCTCTCTCAAAAGTCAGTGGGCTAAACCAGGTTCGTTAAGGGATGGAGGTCTTAATTAACTAAAAGAGTTACTTATAATTTCCTTATTTTATTTAAAATAAATACAAACAAAATTCCCTCGACCCAAATTCCCACAATATATTGATATCACTTGCTTTTTAGAATTAATGCCTTCAATCCAGACAATTTATAATTACCTCAAATAAAATAATGAAATTAAATATTTAAACGTCAGTCCCAATAGACAGTGTATTAAACCTATCGAATTATTTTGAAAATTATATGTTCATATTTGACAGTTCCTGTATTTACATAGAAATACGTATTATTGTTAATCAGTCCCACCTCAATTCAGTCCATTTCCCACCATTTCACTCGTCGGTTTTCACACCCTCTAGTCCATTCACACCACGAACACCTCGTGCGTCGTTGCCTCGCAATATCCCGTCGTCGTTCGTCCCTCACCGCACCTGACTTGGCTCCCGCACTCAGACAGATGGCCTACGCCATACTGCTGACAGTTCAACTGTGGCTTGTATTTATAGGGTCGTGGGTCATCACCGAGAAATTCCTCTAAATCCCGCGTTGCGCCGAGGGTCCTAATTCCCAGAATATTCATGTGCATCCTCTACAACTGTCCGCTTCTCCAGGAGGGCGAGGAGGAGGGGCTGTGTCGCCAGCCAGGTCTTACCGCTGTAAATCATTCCCCAGTTGCTCCGGGGGTGGGGCGACGCGGCAGCAAGCGTGTTTGTGGGGGGGGGGGAGGAGAGGGTCGAGGTGAGTCACCTGCCAGAGACCCAGACTACCCACAACGGGAGCTCATGGCCGATACGAGCTACAGCGCATAACACTGTTGTAGTAAATTTCCCGTCTACAAACTAGGGCTAATGTACTGAATATTCTTTAGACGACAAAGTTGTTAGCTATTTGTGGGCTGCGTCAGTAAAGTGTGTTGTACACGCTTGCACATTGATAAAGGCTGTTCACGATAAACTGAGCACTTTCGAATTTGCCCTTAGAAAAATGTAACTGGCCCTGCCTGCATATATTTTAACGGGCGCACTGAGTGGCATGCGCCCAGTAAAATTGGTAACGATGAATGGAAAGTATTTCAATTTCTTAACGTCGAATAAAAAGTTCTAAGGTAACCATTTGTGACAACTTAAATAATTTATCTCACTTTATGTTTTTTTAATGCATCGAAATGTACAAATGAGCATATTTGTAATATATTTACATTTCTAATAATTACACAGTTTCACTTGACCGGCGCTTGAATACAGTGACCAGGGCCATGGCAATGTTATTTTTACATAAGGCGGAAGAATACACAAAATGTGCACAAGTAGATACTAAACAGAGATTTTAAAAGTGCTCATTTTATCGTGAACAATGTAAAGTTACATTTTTTAATATGTATAATTTTTTAATGTCATGTAATAATAGCGCAGTAGGCATTACTGAAGAAGTGGGCAAAAAAGGACTAATCGAAATTACATTTATAATTATATTTACGCTTTTTATTATACTGTATACTCCAAGATCTCATATTTGAAAGGAGATTGAGATTAAAAGTATCAATACACGCGACTGACTGAATACACAAGTACTTTCAAAATAATAAACGTATACTTGTTCCAATAAGTGTACTTCGAAAGCGTTGAAACGCCATGGTGTAATTTATTTATTTTTTGTTATTTTATAATTTTATTTTCGCATGCCTCTTTAAATGTAGCTTCGCTGCCCGACGGATTGCATACAATACCTCTAAGTATAATTTGGAAAGCTTATTTTCTGTCGGCAAGAAGTTACAGATTTTTCGAATAGTGAATTTTAGTCCTAACATAGTGGTAGATATAGGCTGTTCACGGTAAAGTGAGGACTTTTCAGACCCTAGTTACTTTTTCCTTTCAGCCAATTTTTATCCTAAAACCACCTTTTTTTTTTAAAATGAATATTGCCATTTAACTAATAAATACTGTGTATATTCCATCGTACTGTGAATAGCGTATAGTAGTGTATGTATTTATATGCACATTGTAATTATAGCCGAAATAGAAATGGAATTTTATAGGCGGTTGCATCAAACCTTTAAAATAATCCTTCCTGAAAGTGCATAGAGTGTGTGTGTATATATATATCCTCGACTAGCATACCTATAACATTGCTGGCAGTGAGTTGTAGAGAGAAGTTTTCGTCTTAATGTTATATTAGTAAAATATAAATTTTTCACCACTGTTTTCCTTACTTTATATGCACTGGAGTAAATATTGGCGCACACTCTAAATCTGAATCAATGAGAATTTCACTGTTTCAATCAGTCAACAATACCAGACTGATTCAACAGTCATTTCACTGAATTTAACTGATGAAATTTTCCACTGATTTATCAGTCACTTTTTTCACTGTTTTTCAGTAGCTTATTTTTGACTGAGGGATCAGTTAAACAGCGTGTGAAATTGGCCGTCGAACAATGTGTAAAATTACCGTTAAATACGTGTATCAGGTGATATAATGCACTAACTATTAAAACCAACACAAAATACTTTCTAAAATGTATCTCGTCTTTCAAATACCATTTTATGAGGTAACATGAACATTCAGTCTCGTTTCATTTTCATGTAATCATCACAGCTCCCTGTTTGAAGGTATAAACTACATATAATGTGGTGAAGAGAGTGTACTCATATGTAATATTCGTTTAAACTACCTTAACATTACCAACAAAACTAAAAACGAAAATAAATGGCATAGAATATAAACCTTTACATTTTCGATGAGTATCTACAATTAGTAAAATACCGTAAATAAGTTTATTTCACGTAAATTATTTGATTACATGTAATAAAAACAATATTTAATTCGCCACTGCACTCGGCCGTCACTTATTCAATGAGTGAAATTGTTTCACGTCGCTAATTCATTCAGTGGAATTTCCTCGCTGAAACAATCAGTGGTTTTCCACTGATTCAAAGTGGTGTCATTTTCACTGATTAGAGAAGTTGAAAGTAGATACTAAATGAAAGAGCGAGCGCAACTCACTTAAATCAGCAATTTCCATCAAAATAAAATGAAAAACTAACACAAATATTTCCTGTTATTTTTAACGAAAGTACAAGAAAAAATTACAAACTCAAAATCTGAAATTCAATGAAAAACCAAGCAATTTAAGCTCAAAATAAAGTAATTTTTTCGTTTTCAAGAAACTTTTTCATGTTTCTAGAAGCATCAATTTTAGATACTCAAATGCAAGGAAATTTAAACCAAAATCATGTAATTTTAAGCTAAAAACAAGCAAATTTTTCAATTTTTTTTACAAATGACCGTGCAGGAATTGTGTAACTAAAAAAAAATTCTTTTAAGCCAAAATCATTTAAATTTCCCGGTTTAAAGCAACTCTTTCACATTATCTAGAAACGCTAATTTTGTAAGCGAGCAATTAAATTCAATCAAATTCAATCCAAAATTAAGCAAAATAAGCTAAAATCAAATGAAATATTATCTTATTATTCTTTACTGATTATATTCGAAGCTCTACAAACTTTTGAAAACTTATTTTATCTTCTCAAAGTCGTCACTTATTTCATGAAGTACATATTTAACGTCAATGTTTTCTAAGTGCAATAATTGTAAGTTTTGCATATTTAGATGAAATTTGAAAACTAATTCTCTGAGTTCGTCAGAATCATTATCTAATTTATATGAATGTGTATTTGAAACATCACCACCTTTAAAAAAGTTTGTCATAATGCATGGTAACACAGGCGTTTTCATTTTTATTTATAAAGAAATAAACTTATTAAGAGGAAAAGTAAATTGAACATAATAAAAATTGCACACAAATCCTGCACGAATAAAAATGTTACAAATAAAAATTTACACTAGGAGAAAAATTTCATTCTGGTTTAACGAAATAAGTTTTTATTCGATTAAACAACTTAACTATAGATCTAAAAATTTGTATTGAACTATCGAAATATTTTGTTGTTTCCGTAAAATAGTTTAAATCCTCCATTTATTAATTCTAAAAATTTCCACATCTTCAGTGATACTTTCTTTCAAATAATCATAAGTTAGTTTCCTTTGACTAATAATAACAACATTACAAATTGTTCCTTCTTCGACAGCTTTGGGCAAATCTACGCTAATTTTTATGTTTGTTTTATCTTTAACAATAGTTGTTTTTCTATATAAACAATCAATAACAAATTATGGTCTTCGCCCCAAAAATGAATAATAATTGATATTACCTTGAGTATTTACAGTTGTTTTATAATAAAGTTCATTATTTCAATATAGAGTATCTAGTTTCGATTTAGAATTTCTAAAATCATTATAAGCAAGAAACATTTTATCACAAAAATCCATTTTCAATATCTAGATTACTATTTTCGTTAGGAAAAATCTCACTTCTACCATTCTTAACATATTTATTTCTTGCATTACAGTGATCAAACATAGAAGCATGTACATAATGTTCAATACAATTTTTCTATAAACTTTGGGCCTACAATTACAAAATCAGGCATATCAAATTGTAAAATATTAAACTGATTTCTATCAAAATTAATAACAGTTGTTACAGCAGGAACTACTTTTTCTAAAAATTGCCAATAATTAAACCTAACAGGTATTTTTGGATGTTTGTTTATTTTTTCTTTAATTGCAATGGCTGTGTTCGATACTTATTCAACAATTGGCCACATAATTTATAAATTTTGAATAAAAATTTTACCTAGATCAGCATAACTTTCCCGAACTGCATCATCGGCGTCCTTCGTTTCATAAACATATAAACAATTGTTATCAGACGAATATAGAATAAAAGTAATTTTATAACCGCCTTTCCAATAAATGTCATTGTTATATCGAATAAAACCAAACAGATATCTCTATGGATAGATTATTTAATTTGTTTTATCACTGTGAACATATCTTACATGATATTTATTATCTACACCAGAAAATTATAAATAATTTTACTCGCTTGGAGATCTTAACAAATTATTCATCACTGTTGAAGTTAAACCTGGGTTATCAACAGCCTCAATAATATGTCCATGTTTTGAGATTTATATTCTGGAACACTGGAAAGGAAGAAAGTTAGCACAAACATCAATATTATCTAATTTTGTGCGTTTCGCCTCATCTCCTCCTTTATCTCTCTTTAGAAACCTAAATTGTACAAAAACATAAGCATCATTTGGAAAAGAAAATCAATCTTCTATAGGAATATCACATTAAATGATATTACTGTAAACGTTTAAATTCCCTCTAGTTCGATCAGTTCAAGGAAAAGTTTGTCTTTTAAAACTCTCGATACATTTATAACTCATTTATAAGTGAAATAATGTGTGTTAGGGAGGGGGGGGGCCTTGGAGGGAGATATAGTTCACGTTTGCCCCATGTACGAGTATTAGTCCCTGTAAGGAAACTGGCCAACCCTGCTATGGTTTTCTAGCCAAATGTAATGTATACAGGCAGAACTGCATAATTAAAGTGCAACGACCTGGGAGAAATCCATAGCAATAACACGAACACCAAACATTAGCCAACTGGCAATTATTTTTCATACCGCAAACCAATCGTCGAAGTTGCTGGTATTCCACACCAACAGAATTTCAATTACCTGGATATCCCTGCTCACAATCAGGTTCTGTGCAGTCTCCTGTATAGCTATACAAAACTACAAAACACATGGGAAGACATAGGAACCAACTATGTATTTATTTAAAGCAATGAAAAACTTTATATGTTTAAGCAATGATTTAATGTGGGAAAATATCATGGAAATAAATTGCATAGAAAATTTCATTCCCTAGTAGTGTCAAAAATGCAAAAGAATATGCATGCAGCAGCTGGACTAGGTCTACAAAGATATCTCTCATTACGCATGCTACAAATGACAATTAAGTGAATAGAGTATTTGAAAGTAAAAAAATTATTATCTAGACATCTTGAATGTTACACACACTTAAAGTTTTGCAGAGCAGATTTAATTCAGTTCAAAATAAAAGTCACTAATTTTCTCATACTTGGCCGTTACAATAAATTACGTGCCTGTATAATTACGTATTTAAAATACTCCTGGCTAGCACAGTATATGTTGGTAGAGCAATCAGATACTTATTTAAATCTCAGGCACTTTGTGACCACTGAAAATTGTCGGGAAATGATGCTGCTTACTTTAAAAGTTTATTAAACACTCTCAAGTAAGTGTAACGATCACTGTACGTTAAGGTCGGTTCATACCTTATATAAATGTATAGTTTCTCACACTAATTTTACATGTCGCCCTGTCCTGACGGCAGTACCGTGTACCGTTGGCTTATCCCTCAAATTTTAATATACTCTTTGGGTCTAATTAACCTTAAAACATTTAATTTATACTTTTAATGTAGAACTAAGGCCTCACTGGCCTGCTGCCCTTGTGACCCACATAATTCGAGATGGAGTATGGAACATTCCGTCCGCATCAATTATCGGCAGTGGTTAAATATTCAAAATAATACACAGTATATAGGGCTTAACCCAGGCTGCTTTCCAATACCGCGACGATTCAAAAAGGTGCGCCTAAATGCTGCCAACTTGCGCACAATAAACAAGTTACTTGAAACCTGATAAAACAAAATAAAATGACAATTCACATATGGAAAATTAACATTTCAGCTGCTGCGTGTACATTAATATTACATAGAATTGAGAAAATAAAATTATGATACAATAATATTACATGTGAAACATGTGATATTCATAATATTTGTTTACAAATTAAACATGTGTGTGCTCTTATGAT
The DNA here is from genome assembly GCA_029891345.1 of Dryococelus australis. Classification (NCBI taxonomy): domain Eukaryota; kingdom Metazoa; phylum Arthropoda; class Insecta; order Phasmatodea; family Phasmatidae; genus Dryococelus; species Dryococelus australis. Next base: position 51,595,639 of record CM057007.1, read on the forward strand.
ATATTTGAATGCAAACTTAAAGTGTTTTGAAATGCAAATCGCACATATAAAATAAGCACATATAACGTACGTAAAAAAATAAAAATATGGATAAATGAAAGATTCATCAAAGCCAGTTTCTCGAGTTAAATTACTCACTGAGAAATACAAATATTATAAAAAGAATCATGAAGAAGATTATGAAAGAAATAAGAAGAAATACCTACCTTTAATTCATGAATTACGAAATATTGGTAAAAAAAAAAAGTAGAACAAGTAAAGAAAATAAAAATTTAATAACAACACTAGTCCCTGTTGCAGCAAAAAAATTTATATTATCCACCAACACCAGAATAAACATCTACTGAAAGAGGATTATTTTCAGAACAAAAATTTCCTAATTTTGAAGAGCAAATGGGAATTGTACCATTGAAAAATTTGGCACGTCCTGGTTCTACTATAAATCCCGGAAAAGAAATTTCAAAAAGAATAAATGTCATTGATACTCAATATCGGTTACGTGCAGAAGTACAAAATTTTTACATAGGTAATACACAAGTAAAGATAGATATTAATAAAATAACAATTACAAATTAGGAATATAAATTAACGGAAGGACTTTCTCATTTTTTAACAAAGGAAAAAGGAGAATATCTTGAGGATAATTTCACTGCTACTGACTATGAAAACTACACGAAAATTGTTTTAGATAGCAATGCAGCATTCCAAGAAAGAAAATAAACTCTTATAGAAGTTGGAAATACAAAAATATAATTATACCAATTTATGATAATTTTATAAAAGAATCACATTCAAGGACAGCACCACACAAGAACTCCTAGATAGGAGAAGGTATTAAAAAAAAAACTATAATTTACCAAAAGCATATGTTTAGATGGATGATGTTAGAAAATGGGCTGAAGAAGAAAATGCTGGAGATAAAAATTATTACAATGAAAAAGTAAACATAATGAAAATGCTAAAAAATAAATTTTTTGATTTTGTTGCTAATAATCCAAAAGGAATTCCTTATCTTATAAGAGTATTAAATGTAATTAATTACACATTCTTTTTGGAATTCTGAACATCGTTGAAAAGGTATAATAAATTGGGAATTAAAGAATTTACATTTGCCTGAGATGCATTTCCAGGGTATAATTATTGTGGACCATTTACAAAATTAAATGAAAGATTGGAAATAGGCGACACAGGAATAAATAAATTAGATGAAGCATGTAAAAATCACGATACTGCTTATATAAATCATAAAGATTTATAATCTAGGCATGATGCAGATAAAATTTTACATAAAGAAGCAAAATAAATAATGTTAGATAAAAATACTCCAATCGGTGGAAAAATTGCTTCTGCAGCTGTTGCTTCAAATATGTTTACAAAAAGGAAACTAGGTTGACGTATTGAAATTTATTAAATACTTATATTTTTATACTTATAGATGAAGCTAACACATATAACATTCGATATACCCACTGATCAATTATGAGATTTGGTTATAGATAATTTTTTAACAAAGGAACAACTGGAGAGAAAAAATAAAAATAAATAAAAATAGATAAACATTTTAAACTAACTTTATCAATACAAACAATAAAAAAATACTAAACAAAAAATCTGGAAGTGGTTTACAACATGGAGGATTTTTACCATTTGTAATTACAGTTTTAGCTGCACTCTGCACTCAAGCTGGTGGAGCTAGCTCAATTTACAATTCTGCTCAATAAACTAGGAAAAATAAAAAGAAAGAGAAGAACAACAGAGACATAATTTAGGAATACAAAATAAATCAGGAGGTGGTTTAGCTGCAAAACGGGGCAGACCAAAAAAATTTGAATATATCACCGTATCTAATGTTGATATCAAAAAATATGTAAAAATACCAAATTAAAAAAATTTCAGAAATGTTTATATTGAGAGACGAACTACAAAAACAATGCTCAAAAATGAATGTGCTGTGGTTAAATTTGACATTTCATCAAATCCTGGTACTCACTGGGTTTGTTATTTTAAAGAAAATAATAATGTTTACTATTTTGATTCATTTGGAGGTAATGTTCCTACTAACTTAACAAATTACTTCTAAAAGAGAAATGATCATTACTATGAAAATTGAATTCAGAATTGTAATCCAGTTATCTATGGACATTTATGTTTAATTGTGTTACATCTTTTTTTTGAGAGGTTTTAAGTTTCATGATATAATTTCCTTATTATTAAATGACAGCTATATTTGGGAAACCATTAATGAAATAAAAAAAATAAAAAATGCTGACACTAATGCTAATGAATTAAAAACCTATGTAGTTTCAAAATACAATATTATTGTATCTGCTTTTACAAGATAAAATTAGTAATGTTTTTGATTATAAAAATACTATGTTTCTCTTCAAAATCGTAGAAATGATAATATGGTTGATCCCGTAGATGGTAAAGATGCAGCCAATAAAAGATTTTTTGATGAATAAAAATCTAATAAATTACAAAATTTAAACCAATCAGTTTTGAATTATTGTGATTCACTTTTAACTCAAAAGTTGAAAAATGTAAGGGAGAAAAGTCTCATATATTTTAGTTACCTTTTTGATGAATTTGTGCTAATATCAAGTTACCTGATAATACTAGGACTGTTATTAATGATTCTCAAAAATGGATTATAATAAGCCTTTTTGGGTTAACATGAGTGATATTCTATCTTTTAAAATCAGACAAAATAAAATTGATTGTTATGATGATGGAAAAATATAAAGAATAATATTTCTTTATTATTAAATGGAGAATACTTGGTGACTGAAGTCTAAGATTGTTACTAAAAATAATTTAATACAAAATGTAAATACAATACTAAAAATGGACGATGTAAATGTTCAACATGTAAATCTCATAAAACATTTTAAAAAACATGCCCAGTGTAAGAGAAGGAATAATTAATTAATTATATAAACCAGTAAGAAGAAATTTTCCAAGAATAAAAGTAATTTCAATTGGTATTGGTGATTTATGGCAAATCGATCTTGTTGAGATGGATACTGGAAATTTAAAATAAATATCACATATAAAAAATGGTTACAAGTATATTATGCCAATTATCGATGTTTTTTCAAAATATGCATTTGCTATACCAATTAAGGATAAAACTGTCAAAAATGTAACAAAGGCTTTAGAATGTATACTGATTTTAAACATGCACAATTTACAAAGTGACAATGGGTCTGAATTTTATATTAAAATAATTAAATCAATCATTATTCAACATTCAGTGAAATTGAAGACAGGTTGTAGATAAATATAATTGTACAATGAAGGACAAAATGTGGAAGAAATTTGCTTTAAATGGCAATTACAAGTGGGTAAATATAATAGATGATTTAGTAAAAGAATATAACAATACAAAACATTGAATTATTGGTATGAAAATAATTGAAGTAAAAAATTTTTTAAAAATTTAAGACAACAAGATTCTGTGAACACGTTTACTAAACCAAAATATAATGTTGGAGATATTGTCCATGCGAGCAAAAATTAACGATTTTTTGAAAAGGGTTATATAGCTAATTGAACAACAGAATTATTTACCATTTTTGAGATTTAATTTATGAAGTACCCACTTACAAAATGAAGTATACCAAAAGAGAAGAAATAAAAGGCAGTTTTTAGGAATACGAAATTATGAAAACTAACTACCCAAATTAATATTTGGTTGAAAAAGTATGGTTAGGTTTTCTTGCTCACATAACACTTGGATTATTAAAAAGATTTTTTAATTTTAAATATTTGTACATAAGGGTGTGACTGCTGGTTACAGCCTTAATTATATGTAATTATAATTTTGTATTGTTATGAGTAACTGGGTTTTTACAAACCTTCCAATTCAATGATTTTTTTTCAGTGCAAGATTTTGCATTACTTGTATTGCCGAATTTTAATCTGCATAATAAATCTTCACACAATATTTTAAATTGGTTTTCAGTAATGAAGTGATATAATTTTTAAATAGTTTTGTTTGCAGATTAGATGTAAAACCATCAATGCTTAAATACACTGGTCTGGAATAACTGGTTCTAGAATAAGTGGTTCTAAAGAATATATTTCTGCTAGATGATTTTTAGTTAAATTGTTGATATAGTCAGAAGGTTCACTTATGTTTTTAATTGTCATTTCTACAACTTCAAGTAAATAAGTATAATGTAAAACAAATTATTCCCTGTTCTTTTTATCACAAAAATCATCCAATAGCTCATGAATTAACTTTTCTGGTTTGTTTACATTACGAACTTTCTTATGAAAACAGATATAAACATTGGCTTGTTCATTTTGAGAAGAATTGAAATTAACATTTCTAGCCATTAAATTTACTGTTTTACCAACTTTAAAATGTTTAATTGCTGCATATCGATCAGATGTTGCAATGTATTTAAAACCATTTCTTATGTTTTGCTTGACTTTTTCTATAAAATTTTTCTTATTCATGTTAAAATGTTCTAGTTTTTTATATTCTTCTTGTAGTTTCAATTTTTCTTTTGTTCTGTATGTAATTGTTCTTCAAATTCTAAAGCAAGTTGTTCATTTTCTTGTTGAGCTTGAATAGATTTAGTTTTTTCTATGGTTGCTGTATACCTTAGGTAATCAATTAACATTTATTTCTCAAACAAAATAAAATGTTCTTAATTGCTTGTATTAAATGTCATTACAGATTCTCAAAAATCATCTACTGTTAATAAAATCAATTTTTTTTGAATACGGTCATTGGACTTTAAAGTTTTAATTTAATTTTAAATATACTTATATTCTAAAGAAAGAGGAGTGTTATATTTTATTTCTGAATATGTAATTACATTGGTTTGAAGAAATTTAAGGTAAGCTATTATTTTGTGTAAAATTTGCAGGTGAGAAATCTTTCCACCCTGGAATATTATATAAAAAAGCTAAAACTCCCTTATAGATCAATACAATTTTCCTACAATCAGAGGAAACCAAATATTTTTTAACAAATTTCCTAAGCTTATATTATAATTATTATTCTTAATAAATTCAAAAATATTTAAACATGAGTTGGAAAATAATTTAGTGTTATCAATTTTGCAATCTTCTAGTTTTAAGTTATCTAATTGTTTGTCTAAAGATTCAGACATCTTGTAAACAATATGTGAGTATGTAGTAAATAATTTTTTAATTTATATATTAATAGGTAATTAACAGGTAATAAGAAAGTTAATAATTTCACACATAACATAATTTAATATCCTTAAATCACATTCAATATTCCTTCATTTCTAGTTCATATTTCCTTCAACACACGTAACATGCATTCAATGTTCGTTTAGCATTCATTCATCATTTGTTCATTATTATTTGTTCATAGTATGTTCATGCCCATTCGGTATTCATCATTTGTTTGTTCAACATACATTTCACATAGGGTGATCTTTACTTTAATAATTACAACAGGTTTATGATCTGTTATACCACACCAGGGACTCACAGGTTTACGGGTTGTTACACCTTGCCGGTGACCTATTATATAATTTTCTGGCCTTGATATTGACACCAGCAAAACTCGAATTAGAGAAACTTCCTACATCATCAGTGGCTGTCCTTTTTATATATATTTATGTTATAAATTAGGAAGTTGTTTATTTCTTTTATTTTCTAGTACCACCCTTCCCATATGATATTGGCATTCTACATTATATGGGAACACTCCAGCCATGCATCTGTTATATTACATTTATATTATAGAAAGTATTTTTCACTGGAACTTGAGGTGGTATCCATTAATAGCATCTACTGCTCATATTTTTAAACAAACATGAGCAAGGTTCATTGCCTCAAATTCTGAATAATTTGGTCATAATCTAATAATGTAAATATGGGTGCATCACATTCACATTGTTAAATTTTCTGCTCAGACTGGAGTTAGAACCTACATCCTTCACATTTGAAATCAAACACCCTGTCAGTTGGCTGTGTTGACAATATGAATGAAGCAGCGATGATAAAACTTTATGTGGTGAACTACGGAAAGTTGATAGTTATAAGTGACGAGTCACTCTAGCCAAGTGTCAAAGCTGTTGCACCAAGCTTGCCCAAAGTCAACAAGTGAAGCCATTCACAGTTTGAGAGCAATTTTCTACTTCAAGTTCGACTCTTTTTTGTCTTCTCTGCAGTTGCAGTCGGCTTTTTCCTATTGCCTGTAGAGGCCAATATATTATGGAAGCTTTCGCCTGTCTGAACTAGGTTGCAGCACATTAGGAAAGCTATATTCTGTTGCAACTAGATGAAAGCTTGTTTGCTGAAGCAGATATAAGATTTCTCACACAATAAATGCAAATTTTTGTTATATTTGTTATTGAGATGAAGTTATTTTATAAAAGTCTTTATTCTTATTATGACACTTTCCTTCTGTAATTTTTCTATTCGAATCTAATGTAATAAATCTATAATCTTTGCTCTTTATTTTGAAAAAAATCTCTTTAAATTTCTTTTATGTCTCTTACTAATTGCTTGGATACTTTTGAATAAGCCTGAGCCAAATAAAATACATCAACATTTTTATGTATCCCCATAGTAGAGTACATGTGAATAACATCTTGATTTTCTAAGATGACATCATCGAAAATGACTAGAGAATTATTTTCACATTGGTATAGTGGATTTATTCTCATTACATACTTTTAAATGTCTTTGTTGGATAATAACATGTTGATTTTCGTTTAGAATATCTAATACTGTTTTGTGTGATTTACTATTTCTATGCTTTTCGAGCTGTATATTATAATTTTATTTTTCACATTCACATATCACTATCTTATTTTTTAACGCATAATGAGTTTTGATATATTCACTAAAACAATTTTTACATTTTGTTGTAAGTTAGTCTAAAGTTGCTTTATGAGGATAAAATGAATCGATAGATTTATTCTCATCGCATACTACACATGTCTTAGTTAAATAATCATCATGTTCAATTTTATTTGTATTGTGTGATTTAGTATTTTTATGCTTTTTAATATATAGATTACAAATATATTTTCCACATTCGCATAGTACGTTCTCCTTTTTTAACTCACAATGATGCCTAGCATACTCTCTACAACATTTTTTGATGTGTTAATATGCTTATCTTTTGTGTGTTTATGAGAAGGAAAACATTCAATTAATACTTCACCATACTTTTTACATTACTTGTGTATGATATTTTCCATTTCGAGTACTGATTCAATTAAATTTATATGGAAAGAAATTTATTTAAATAAATAAAATTTTCTTTTAAATAATTTTTTTTACTTATAAATAAAACAAAATGGAATAACTTATCAAGAAGCTAAACAATTCATATAAATTGACTAAACTACAAGATCTTGAAATTATTAAAAAGTATGCAGCTTCTGAATTTCAAATTTATGAATCTACATTTGGTAAAATAATTTAATTGTTTACTAGATGGAAAGTATAAAATTACTTTACCAGATCTCTATATAAACATGCTTGATAAAAATGTTTTAAAATTAATAAATGAGAAATAAGTTTTTATAATGTATAAAGGTTTAAAAGTACTGAAAAATGGAAAATCTGTTGCTTAAAATCGAGAAATTTACTTGATTTTGGCTTAAAATTTGTTTGTTTTTAACTTAAAATTAGATGATTTTGTTTTAAATTCCCTTGTTTTTGAAGATCTAAAATTGATGCAACATGAAAACGTTGCTTGAAAACTATAAAATTACTTGATTTTGAGCATAAATTGCTTGGTTTTTCCATCAAATTTTGGAATTTGAGTTTGTAATTTTTTCTTGTACTTTCTTTAAAAATAGCAGGAAATATTTATGTTAGTTTTTCATGTTATTTTAATGGAAATTGCCGATTTAGTGAACTGCGCTCGCTCTCCCATTTCCTATCTGCTGTAGAATTTCACTGCGAATCACTGGCATTCCACTGATGCTAATTTAGAGTGCAGTAGCTGAGCAACTGTGTTTAAAAATGTTTCGCACTATATTTTAATCTAAATGTGGAGCAAAGTTAATTTTTACTCCGGGAAAATACAACAGAGGGGGATAATACACTAAACAGCCCATTAAATAGCCCTGAGTTAATCATGAAGCAGTTACTTTTATTCTATGACTGAAACGGAAAAAAAAAGAAAGAAAAAAAAATCTTCTAACGTTTTGATTTAAAAAAAAAAAAATCCTCATTTAGTGGCGGCGAACGAAATGTTTTCATCAGTCAAAATATTCGGCGCGCTGTTCTTTTTTTTTTTTATTATTCCTGGATGGGTATGGCTTAGAGGAAGCCTAGTTTTTCACGGATGAACGCAGCGGCTTGTAATTCTGCGAATCTCTGTCTGCCCTTTCCAGTTGTGAAACTTTGACGGTGAGGACTGTGTCCGCGCGGTGGGCCGGGTGTCTTGGCCACAATCGACCGCGGATTTAAGATCCGGCGATATCATCTGCGCGATTCACAGGGAAGAAGGCGCTGGAGTCGCTCCATTGAAAACGCCACCGGGGAGGAACGTTCGTTCGCTGGGCAAGGCACTTTCCCAACACTTCCTGCGACCTGCCCATCCTCGGTCGTGCAAAACGGTTTTCAAAAAACCTGTATTTGTGCTGTCTCTTTTTGCGCCGGTAAACTGCTTGTAAAATTTTCGGGGCGACCAAAGGAAATCACGCACTCAGAAATAATCGACGTATTAATGATACCATCCCCGTTGAATGTGGTAGATCGCACCTATAATTTCACATAAATGTATGAAATGTTACGTAAAAGGGTAGATTAGAAGCCTCCATTTATAAATCCCTTCTTTCCCGGTAAGAATTTCGATAAACCTGAAGTATTCAAATCCAACTTACACACTATTTTAAAATACAGGCTGCTAGAAATATTTAAAAGCTGAAGTCGCGATGAAAAAAAAAAAAAAAAAAACCTATCGTGAAACGCTCAGGTTTCTTCTTTTAAATTAACAAATTCACACGTCATCTTGGTAAAATGAAAAATAAAGGATTTCATTACTTTATGGAAATATAACTTCACGGTTTCCTTGGAGTCGTGGAATTATTTCATATAGCATATGTCACATAACGTTAATAGAGTAATGCCTTATCCCTTCATCCCTCCATCATCATAAGAGCAAAGTTATTCTTGAACGAAAAAATATTTGAACATCATTATTCTACCACATTGAATACCGCTTCCCAACCCCACTGCCATCTCTAGTTTGTAAGACCTCTATGATATATAATTTAGCAGCAATATCTTCAGAACTAATTAAGCACAGAAAAAATATTTCACGAGTCAAAATACATTGATAACATAATTAAACCATAATTCTAGCTAGATAAATTCTGTGGTATTGATGAATAATTGGTTAAATCTGCAAATAATGAACGCAACAGCTTCTAGATACATTAATTGTGTATTTTTACTTTATATTTAAGCCTGTGTATTTATGATAATATGCCTGTTTTCGCACCTGTTGACATTTTATGTGTATCAAGTTTATCTAACTAATTTTTGATATACGTAACTAAATAAATAAATAATTTCCAAAACTGGCATTGCTGTGTGACTTTCGATATCTATTTCTGAAACGTTCGTATTTTCCTTCCCTGTCGCATCTTTTACGGAAAAAATTATTCGTTCAGTTATCAGCGTAAATGGCGCTTTATGCCGAAGAAATATGTACATATAATTCATTATTAAGTATTAGAAAAACAGTATCAGACGGCTACAGTGTCACTATCGTATAGCACAGGGAACTAATAAATGTGCAAATATTTATTATAAAAATGGGAAATCCAAGACTAGAAATTAAAATGTCTGCTTTTCTCCACTCGTCCATTTCGTCTAAATACCGCTTCGAGTGAGTGAGTGAAGAGATTTGGGCGGTTTTTAACATCGAAGTCTTGAGAGCAGATGAGGGTGAAGTGAGGCGAGTATGGAGCAGCGCTAGAATGAAAGGGCGGGGGAAACGGGATACGCCCGAGAAAACTCACCGACCAACGGCATCGTCCGCGGCACGATTTCCACATGCGAAATTCCGGGAGTGTTCCGGACGGGGATTGAGCCCGGTTCACCATGGTGGGACGCGAGCAGTCTAATCGCTCGGTCAACGGACGGAAGCCCCACCCCTTTTCGATTGGCTATTGCGCGGGTGCTGCGGGAAAGGACTGTTCAGATGGAGAAAGAGGCCGTTTAACACCCCCCCCCCCCAGCGTTCGCCAGAGTAAACAATCGTAGGGTTGGGTAAACGGCGAGGAGGGAAATAATGGACGTCGGGTAAGAAAAACGTACGAAAAATAAAAAAATAAATAAAAAAGAGATTGCTTAAGGCCGAACGACGCAGAAGCCAGGAGAACACAAACAACGGGGCCGGCCGCGCACTCGCAGTTCGTACGCTGGCCCACTTCTCGTGTCGGAGATCCAACCCCGGCAGCCACGAAGTGTTGCGTTGACGTGTGCGATACGATTGTTGCGCGGGAGCGTTGCGTCATCTTGGTGGGATCCGTCGTCGACTCAACCTCTCCCCCCCCCCCCCCCCCCCCCACGCAAACACCACTCCGACCAACGGTGTGCAAGGTTCCGCACTCGCCGTTGTCTAGACTCTTTAAGACGAGAAGGAAAATGACGAGAACGTTCGGAAAGCGCGCCCCATAGGTCCCACGATGCCGTTAACAATCGTAACCCCCCTCCCCCTTCTGGCCTTCCAAAGGTACGATTCCCACGGATGTTTACAGCGGTATTAAGGGACCGTATCGTACGGGAAGATTACTCGCGCGAAAGGAGTGTGCCTTGGCGCAGAAAAATACGACCCTCCGGACCTGTCGGTTCGTAATCTCGCGGAAAAAGAAAAAAAAACGGGCGGTTGGGGAGGGGTTCCCGCAATTGTCTTCGCAGACCCGCCGCCTGATTCCGATGCTGTGGCTTACCAGAAACGGATTTCGCAAAAACCGTCCTTGGAAATCTTCGGGAAGGAGAGTGTTTGAAACGAAAGGCTCTTCGTGTTGTGAGACTCCCTGCAGACATTTTAAAAGTATCTCGTTAATGCACATAATCGTATATTAGAACTACTGACCCGATGACTATTTCGAAATTTCATGCACGTTTATTGTTTGTTTCCCAAATTCTACAAAATAATAGTTTACGAGAGACTCATTTCATTCAGTCAGTGGACAAAATTCCATTCATAGTTTCAAAGTTAGAGCTGTGTAGAATCACAGGACATACCGTCGCTAATTACGATAGACTTTCGATGATTGAATCAACTCGACAGATTCATGTGTATAAATTTCATGCTTGTGCTGGGAGATTCAAAGAAACACTGATGACGTTTAGTAGGTTGTACGGGACGGCAAACCAATCATTTTTGACGTGAATACGTCTTTAAATTTGCAATCATGGTGGGAGGCAATCCTGAAAATCCGGTGATAACAAAATACGCGGACAGCCTACAGTTTGTTGCAACTCCGAATCTATCTTCTCCATTCAAAATTCAGTTACACCACTCGATTGCCAAAGGACGAAAGATTATGTTACGTTGAGTTATGACTGTGAAGCAACACGGGGAGGGGGGGGGGGGATTAATTTTGAGTTAGTTTCGCCGCGTCTCAAAAATTCCGCCTAGTACAACTTTTGACTAGGAGAAGCTACGATGCTCGTTTGAGTTTCAATTGACAGCTTTCATCAAGATCAATCGATTTATAGTATAAAAAAAATTTGTATATCATGGTTATGGTGAAATTGTATGCGTTTAATGTAAAGCATTAAGAAAACTTAACGCAATTGTCACCAAGAAGCCAATCCGAAATACAGAAATCGTATACGGTTGGAAAGAGCATCCCAAAAGCAATCCAGTGATACCCATAAAACCCCATATGATCGAGTGAAGCGGTGCCGGGAACGTAAAATAAACATCAAAGCGTCCGAGTGCGTCAACGCAGACGTATTCACGCAAAACAAACCGGAAAAGCATGGTTTGTTCGCTGTGGGGCGTCAGAGTTTGGCCAAGATTCTGATATGGCGATTCTCGTATGTTCCACACTGTGTCACGAAACTACCACCAACCTAAACAAAGGCATTATACTGTACAGTAAATTGCTTAAAGGGGTTCGAACTGACGACCCCTTACTTGTTTACGCAGCCCACACCTGTAATGCGGAGATTGACGCACATGGTCTTGTGCTTATTAGTTCAGTTGCTATTTGCATTCCTGCGATAAGCTTATCCTCTGATGGTACAGGAGTATCAGATACGATACCCTTCATAGCAGACCAAAGAAAATGGTCGAGAGCTGTCATATTTGGTGACCGTGGTGGCCATGAAGCAGGCTCCACAGCGCCCAAACCATATTTTTCCTGACATTGGACCCCCTTGAAAAATGATCAGTTGCCGTCTCACGCAACATTCTAGGCGTTGTCGATTTTGTTTTGGATCATTCAGTATAGCATTTTTTGACGTGTTGTAAAATGAGAACGTGTTATGCACTAGCTATGCAGGTTCGTGAAAGCATTCGTCATAGTATTCCAATCTCCTGCGACGAAACCCACATTGTATGTCTAAAGAAAATAGCCAAGAGGAAGATTTTATACACAGCACTAATAATGAAGAATTGAACATTTATATTGTGGGTAGGTAAATAATATCGACAACAAATAGTCGATTCCTCGTAAAGTCGAATACGTATCGATAACTGCTGTAGTTTGCTGCTGAGATGCCGCATGTGTACTTGGTTTCATTTGTTTATGGGAGAGTGACAAATCTATATGCTTTTTTTTTCTGTTGCTCATGTGTTGACCGCGTGAAGCCACAAGGACCGCGATGGTGTGGTGGTTTTCTCATGCCTCCCAGACCGGATAAACTGGCTCGACTCACGAGGGAGTAGCACCTGGGAAACCTGTTGGACATTAACTATAGCCACTGGGTTTTCTCCGGGTCCTCTCATTCACCTTATACATTACACTCTGTCGCTGCTGCACCTCCAACCTACATCACTACTGGTGGCACTTGAAGACTCCAGTCGTCAAACACAGCTCAGATCGCTCACTCCACGTTGTTACTATCGCATCTCTTACTACACGAATGTTAACGAAGTAAAACATAAGTATATTTCGTTGGCTACCAATTAACCGGGGTGGGGGCTGCTCGTCTCCCACCAAGGCGAACGGGGTTCAATCCCTGTCCGAGTCACTTACGGATTCTCGCAAGTGGGAATCGCGCCTGATGACGCCGCAGGTCGGTGGGTTTCCTCGGGGATATCCCTTTCCCCCCATACTTGCATTCTGGCGCTGCTCCATTCACACTACATTTCACCCTCATCGGCTATCAAGACCACGTTGTTAACAGCCATCCAAATATCTCAACTCAACCCAGCAACTTTCCAACGTTTCACTTTTAATAAGGCATTAGGACTAAAGTAAAGGCGCCATAAACCTTATACCGTGAAAATAGCTTCGATTTATTAAAAACGCCTGTGATTGCATTTCAGTTATTTACAAGTGTATTTTAGCGATATAATGTGAACTCGAGCAAAGAATAATTGTGATTTAGACCGATTTCCGTCACCTCTCATGTCCTCAAAAATGACTCAACCAACGCCAAAAAAAAAACTATCAAAATCTCTTGGTTGAACAGCGAGGAACACGTTTGTTTACATTCAGTTTCATACCAAAGTCACACTTTCGAGCTAAAAAATATTTTAACTAACTTGAATGCATTTTTTTTTACATAAATGTTTCAACTTCAAGTTATACATATTCACGTTTCTTTGACGGTGCTGTTGGAAAAACGCAGTGCAATGCTGGAACACGGAAAGTAAATACTGCGCAGCTGGTTTGCGCACTCTACTTCATATATCACTCACGAACAGCCCAGGCACTTGTTCAAAGTCTAACCAACTAAGACGTCGTTCGCGGGAGTTTACTGATGAACTCTACAACAAGTAGCATTTCACTGATCGAAAATAAAAATAAGTGATTTAACTTGATTTCTACGAAATAAATGGAGCACTTCAAAATTCAATCGTTGAAAAATATCAGTGTCACTAACTTTACTAATACTTAATGCTGATTGACATGTTCTCAGCGAAGTTGACACAAATGCAATAACAGTTTATCCTTATTTTAATGCCGCATTTGAGGTGTAACGGTTGATTTTGTAGACACCAAAATAACCAAATCAAAATTTCTCTTTTATGGGCGTTAAGCACTAGGAAATTTTTTGTGTTCCAAAAATGTTACAGTTTCACGTGATTGACGCACGAATAAAGTAATGTAAAAGTTAATCTCAAATAGGGTGAAAGGATGGAAAATTGTCAGAAAAGTGTGTTCTAAACAGGGTTACCAAATGTGCTCAGTCAACCGCGACAAACCGATATCATTATTGCAGAAACAGCAATCAATGTTTATATAAACTATATGCAACTTTAATAAGTAATTAGTTTAAAGATAGATTTCATAGGTGCTCGATTTGTCACAGATTCGTTGTACCAAGAAGAAGTGAGTGAAGATATTTGGGTGGCTCTTAACATCGAGGTATTGAGACCAAACGAGAGCGAAAAGAGGTGAGCTCGGAGCAGAATCGGAATGAAGAGGCGGGGAAACGGAAGATCCCCGAGAAAACCCGCCGACCTGCAGCATCGCCCGGCACGATTCCCACGTGCGAAAATCCGAGAGCGTCCCTGCAGGGCATCGAACCCGGTTTGCCTAGGTGTGCGTCAAGAAGCCAACGCCGTCTTCAAGAAGAAAATATTCGATACGACGATATTTCTAATCCCCACAAGCAAAAACTGCACAATTGTGGCATGTCTATGTGTGTACAAGTTTTCTAAAACCCTTATGATTTTTAACTTTCAGACATTAAAAGCAAGTATATAATTTTTCTTTCAAAAATTGAATCCTACACTTTTTTCTACAATAAATTTTTAATAAAACTGTATGAGGGCACCGAATCTCGTTTCATGAGATATAAAGCAAACTCCGGGAGTCTAGATGAAAACCTGGGTTCAGATACAGCTAAATTATTGATTAAAAATTAGTCGAGAATCATTTTAATAATTGGTATCTCCGAAAATCTACGTTTTCTCTGTGGGTTCACACGAAGTATGATTGTTTTGATAAGTAAAATGTGGCGAGTGAACTGCAGGAGGCTTTCCCTAGCTAGGAAATTTTTACGTCTATTAAAACAGAACCACCATTCCGCTCGCTGGTTTAGACTACATCTGGGAATCTGTAAAGTGACAGCTAAGCAGACATTTGAGACAACTGCATCTAAAACTATAGTCTATTCACTCTTTCTTCAGCCTTTTGGAATAGAACCTTTGAAAAATCACCCTAGGCATAACATGCCAACCTGGTTTGTTCAATCATTTGTATTCCACAAATACATAACATTGTGATTAACTCTTAAGTACTGTATTTTGGAATAAATGAAACTTTCCTCAATATCTTCTATACCTTGTAATGTTTATTTCGTATTATATACAAATTAAAAACAGCGAGTGCAGCGGTGTTTAGGCAACGGCTAGTAAGAAATAGTTCTCAGTTCAAATATTGTTTCAACATAGTTTTTTGGTATGCTCTTTGTAAATTAAATAGCTATTGAAATATTTCAATATTTAGATAGCCGCGTTAGAAACATATTTCTTTGTTACAGTCAAAAAATAGCAGCGCAAAATAACGTACGTAGGTCGTAGTGACGTGGTGTTTATTTTTTCGACCGACGAAACTGTTGGCTGGGCAGAGCTTATCGCTCTCTATCTCCCTCCCTCTATGTCACTCTCACTCTCTCGGGAAATTTTCCATCGCTTGTAAACAATAAATTATACATGTTTAAAATTGTAGCATATTTCGTACTTATTACAGCAAAATTATGATTTTTGTATTTGAAATTTACAACTGAAAAGAGATTTTATTTAAGCGTACGTGTTCCTTTCTCTTACAAACATGAGAAGTACTTAAATTACGAGGCACTTAAAGCTTTCTTCCCAACCCCCCCCCCCCAAAATCCAACGTCTGATTAGTGATCCGCTCTAATTATTTTGTATACAATCACGTCGAGAATATCCAATCATACATTTATGCCGGGATCTACTCTTACAGAACGACTTAGTCAAAAATCTGTCTCCCCGTGGTCGAGTACATAATGAACTCTGGCATTAGCCTCGGCACCCAGTGGTCGAGTACATAATGAACTCTGGCATTAGCCTCGGCACCCAGTGGTCGAGTACATAATGAACTCTGGCATTAGCCTCGGCACCCAGTGGTCGAGTACATAATGAACTCTGGCATTAGCCTCGGCACCCAGTGGTCGAGTACATAATGAACTCTGGCATTAGCCTCGGCACCCAGTGGTCGAGTACATAATGAACTCTGGCATTAGCCTCGGCACCCAGTGGTCGAGTACATAATGAACTCTGGCATTAGCCTCGGCACCCAGTGGTCGAGTACATAATGAACTCTGGCATTAGCCTCGGCGCCCAGTGGTCGAGTACATAATGAACTCTGGCATTAGCCTCGGCACCCAGTGGTCGAGTACATAATGAACTCTGGCATTAGCCTCGGCACCCAGTGGTCGAGTACATAATGAACTCTGGCATTAGCCTCGGCGCTCAGTGGATTTCTGAGCGTTACTCTCAGATCCGATTGTTTAAAGTTAATCATAAGTAGTTAAATTATTTATCAAGCCGTATTTTTCGTAGTTCTCGAGCATTTACAAGAAGAGCATTACACATTCCTTTGCAAAATCCAACAAGTTATGCATATAGCTGTAATGGCGAAGGCGCTACGGGAAAAACTGTTCAATATTTTGACCGTGATCAGCATACAAATCGACATACAAAATTTTTTTTCGTTACTCTGCATTTTTTTACGTTATTCGTAATGTAATTCCATTTTTAAGATAGAAATTATCAGACTGCTTTACTTAATAATAACTTCAGGTACAAATATTCCGGTTATTCAACTCTTGGGTTAAGAAAATAACGTATACAGTAATGAAACGTTATCAAATTCGAATTCATTTATTTGCACGATCTGCAGCTGCAAAAAATAAATAAAATTCGGGATTTTGATCACGCGGATGTGCAGATGGAGGTTTAAGACGACAGGACATTGATTGTAGCCGTTTCAGAATAAATCCATTACTCGGTATATTTTCTTGGGACATAATGGAACCTGTCTAAACTGTAGGTAACCATAGAAAGATTCGAAAATTTACTGAAATTGAGTATATAGGAATTATTTGATGTTATAACGAATAAATGTTAATATTGTGATATACTTTTTAAATATGTCATTATCAAATGTATTTTTTAGTCTATCTACGAAAATAATGAGGAGTGCAAAGTATTTCACTGTAAATTTTAAAAGGTATAATTAATTCAATTGTTTTCAGTTTTAAATGGAATATTCGCTTTTTCCAATTTACTTTGATCTCGTTCCTGATATGAGAGCCTATGGTTCATAAATAAAACACTATGAAAGTTAATGGTATTTTACAATTTTATAGAAGCCTACATAGAAAAATGAAGAAATGCTAATCCAACAGCATGAATTTACTAACTATTAGCACAAATATTTATCTATAGAGATGTATTTCTACCGATCTATTACTGACGCCATAAATGTTTATACTTTATCACGGTGAAAGATCTTATACAAACGACCAATACCGTAAAACAGTAGCTTACAACGTAGACAGAAACCGTTATCTAGAATTGCCGTTTTCCAGAGTTTGTATGTTGGCTTCCAAAATCCTACAAAAAGCATCTGACGTACTTAGCAGTAATTTATGAGAAACAGCCTTTCAAAGTGTGTGTTAGAAGCGAATTCACACATATCTCAATAATGCTGAACAAAGCACAAAGCAGATAGAACATATGGTTTTTCAAATGCAAGCAGATTTTTCTGAGTTACCATTTTTCGATTTGGTTTCGACCAGGTTTAGTAACAAGACTCCAAAATGAGTGGTTGACATCAAACTATATGCTGTCATACTTCTACTCAATTTTATTAATTTCACTGTGGTAAGACATTTTAATAATGATCTTCAAGAGACCGCAATTTAGTTTATCCTACCAAAAATACTTCGCAGTTTAATGCTACTTATTGGTTCATATCCTTCACGTATTTCATTGGAAATACCCACATTGAACTATTCTGTATTATTACATCAATGTACAATAATTATCCAAGAAACTTTTTCGTCGTAAGTTGTTTACTGTTGAAGACTCCTGCTGTAGAATTGTGGTGACAAACTTGCTACTCCAAACTACCCGAGGGTGAATTACAAAGTAAAAGACATAAAACATAAATAATTAGATAAAACTGGTTAAGAATTGACAGTCCTCCAAGGAGGCGATGGACATGCAAAACTAAAAACAATAACCACGATAAGAGAAATGATCAGTAAACAGGAGAAATATAGTTGCGTGGATCCAAGAGCAAGCCAAAGTGCACAGCAAATCAATAGAAGAGCAAAGGAAAAGCGGGTGGGTGGAGAGATCTGGGCGTCTCTCAACATCAAGGTCTCGAGAGCCGATGAGGGTGAAGCGAAGTGAGTATGGAGCAGCGCCGGAATGCAGGGATTGGTGAAACGGGAGATCCTTGAGAAACCCCGCTGACCAGCGGCATTGTACGGCACGATTCCCACTTGCGAAAGTGGGAACCAGGCCGGGTATTGAACCCGGTTCGCATTGATGGGAGGTGTTTATTCTGACCACTACATCACCGCGGCTACACAAAGAAAAGCACATGATATCACCTATAGTTTATTCGCGATTCCTTCACACTTGTTGGAACAAATATTTGGAAAATCACCCCATGCATGCCTTGCTTGGCTTCGCCCTAAATAAGTGATGTGTCACAAGAGCTTTATACTTGTATTAACATAAAAATACCTCCCCTTTTATTGAATTGAATTTTTACTTATAGTTCATCTATAAATGATATTTTATTTATAATTAAATAGCAATCCGCCCCGTCCTCGCTCGTGTTAAATGTGCAAATATGGCATTGTTTAGGTTTACGGCATGCATATACACTAAATGCTTAAGGTAACTAACATAGGATTAATACTACGTTGTTCAAAAATTCTTCGTAAGTGAACCCCTGTTTTTAATCAACTTCTTTTAAAATTACAAAACTTGTTACTGTAAGTCATCCTTAAAAAATAAACATATGCTGTCGCGGATTATTTTGTAGACCGTTTTGAGATATGTTAAATCTGTAGTACAATAATTTTTGCATCTCTTATGGTTTAGTCAGCGCAAGTATGAGCGTCCGAAAAGCGGCTTTTTCCAACTTGATTAGAAAAGTCGACATTTCTCTACGATCCTTACATTAAACATTAATGTATTATATACCTAAACCTTCCTCAAGAAGGTGAAAACCGCATCAAAATCCATCAAGTAGTTTAGAAGCCTTAGCCCAAAACAAAGCCACACACGGCCGGCCGACTTTGTTTTATAATATTTATGGATATTAATAAAACAGGTTGAAAATAAGTGCGTTGGTAATGCCTAGTGAGAAATAGTTATTATGCAAAATATCGTTACACTTTATAAGCTCGAATACTGTGCGCTGCCCCTTTGGTGTAATTTTCTAGGCTCGGTTAGGCTTTGTTTGCATGAGGCGGAGGACTATCCTGGAAGTAGAACTTTAGCAGGGCTTCAGGAAATATGGAAGTTGCATTACCCAGATAGGGCTTACACTCTAAATTCGAATAAGTGGAAAACCACAGATTGTTTCAGTGAAAAAATTTCACCAATTAATTAGTGACGTGAAACCATTTCAGTGTTTGATTTATTTGCACTGCGCAATTGAAGGTAGTAGCCATTGACGGTAGTTAAAAAAGTGAAAGAATTTGCGGAGGTGGCCGGTATAGAACATGCACATCCTTTTATACCTCGCTTTTAAAGGCTGTTTCCGCACCATCTGTGCTCTCAAGTAAAGTTGAAAAATTGGAGGAAAATATGTGTCTTATAATCTTATCGAAATCATCAAGATTTAAATTGTATGCACATACTTTTAGTTTTTGGTGTAATTGGTACCGTTAGGATTGTTAAAACGAATATTATATATGAGTGCACTCTATCCATGACATTATATGCAATTTGAACCTTCAAACAGAGCGATGTGATGATAACGTGAAAACGAAATGAAAGACGTAAACGCAATGAAAGGCGTAAAATGGTGTTTTGAAAGAGGAGACACATTTTAGAAAGTATTTTGTATTGGTTTTATTAGTTTATTCGTTGTTATTTCACTTGAATTAAATGGGTTTTTAAACGTTCTTTGGCGGCCATTTTTACACGCTGTTTAACTGATCCATCGATCAAAAAACAAACCACTGAAAAATAGTGAAAAAAAAAATGACTGATGAATCAGTGGAAAATGTCACTGAATCAATAAGTGAAGGAAATGTGGCATTTTTTCCACTGATTCGCCAGATAAATTCACTGAAGTGACTGTTGAATAAATCAGGCACTGTTTACTGAATGAAGCGGCGATACTCTCACTGATTTAGGCTATTCACGGTAAAGTGAGCACTTTTGAAAGCCCTTTAATTCTGAATAATATTCAATAAAAGTATTTTATTTTAACCTTAGACGTTAATTTCAGAGTGCGGTGGAATATACACACTATATTTATTCTTACATCGCCATATTAATTTTTAAAGTTGGTTAACACACTGAGGTCTGCACACATTTACTTGCACTTAAGACAAGTTAGAAGTGAATCACCTATATCCACTACTGCAAGAACACCGGTTCTGTTGGTGTCTGTGTTAGAACTCATCATCGTCCTGTTGGTCCATACTACACCGGACACTACCCTATACTTTACAGCGTTCGTCCATCAACCAACAGAGAGCCGAGCTGATATTGACCCAATCAAATGTCCTTTATCTTATAAAGGGATTTACAATCAATCATGTTCCTTTGAGTGGTTATAAAAATATAAATTCTATCGTTAGCAATATCATTGTTACTGCGCTGTGGTGTTCTTGTGAGGTCGTGTTAAACACTAGCCGAACAAAGACTGCACATCCATACGAGTCTTGTTCTGAACAAGAAAGAAATGTTTTAATTATAGGCCGTTCACGATAAAGTGAGCATTCTTGAAGCCCTAGTAACTTTTTTCATTCAAATAATTTATATCCTTCTACAACTTGTTAATATAAACCCTGCCATGTGAGTAATAAACACAGTATATACATCCACCATACCCAAAACCAAAAGCCCAAGGCCACAATGAAATGTATTTATTGGTTATTACGTCTGAGGAAAACGCTTCAAAAAGTGCACACTTTACCGTGAACGGCTTATAGCTTTGCTCGAGCTAAACTCGAGCATAGCCAACAAAGTGTTAAAGAATAGAAAATGGCTGAAAGAAAATAAGTAACTAGGGTCTCAGAAGTGCTCACTCTACCACGAACAGCGCGTAGTAGGAGCGGGGGTGACACGTAAGCGTGGCTGGTCTTCGGCTCGCCACGTACAAAGATCTCGGCCGCCGCTGGCTTGGGAACTGGGTATCCATATTTCACACAGCACCACCAGCGCGTGGCGAGAAATAGTACCTCACTTCACTTTCCGTGCGAACCACTTGCGAGAGTGGTCGCCATTGTTACGCAACCGTCACGGGATGTTATATCTGCGATGCGGGATTATTTTTCCCAGACTAATATCACCTCCCACATTCTCCCCTCCTCAAAAACCACCAAGAACTTCCCACCAACCTCCTCGACGACGGGACATTGCGCTCCGCGGGGCCGGCCGGCGTGTGGCAACTAGCTCGCGTCGAGCTGCAACAAGATGAATGTCTTCCGATATAGGCAGACACCTGAAGAATTCGCGGATTCATCTTGGGACAAGCCACAATTCAAAACACGCGTGTATATACAGGATGTTTCATAACCTATGTTACAGGCTTTGGGAGGTGGACTGCTTACGAAAAACGTTACGAAAATGCAGATTGACTTCTGTCCGGAAACAACGTCTAAGAGTGGCAAACACCCCAAAAGCTGGGCTTTAAAATTAATCTTTATTTATTAAAGTGGAAAAATAATAATATTAACTTGCGATATTTAAATATTGTAACTTAGTATTACTTTTTTGCTATTTTATTTAGTAGAAAACCACTTTTAAAGCCCAACTTTGGGGGGTGTTTTCAACTCTTAGACGTCGTTTGCGGACATACGTCAATTGGCATTTTCGTGATGTTTTTCTATACGGAACCACCCCCAAAGTCTGTAACATAAGTTACGAAACATTCTGTATAACCTGAGCCATTGGTCCAGACGGTATTTCGCACCTCCTGGAGAAGGCTGGAGCAATCGTCGCCGTCCACTGCGTCAGCAGACAACCAATGCACAGTCGACATCGGCATACTTATACACAAGACTGTAGAGTCTAACCTGGAGGTCATTGAATTCGCGAATTCTTCAGGTCTCTAGATATAGTCTGTTCACGGATAACTGGACACTTTTGAAATCAACCTTTGAAAAATATCGCTGCTACTACCTGCGTATATTTTAATAGGCACCCTGGGTGCCTATTTTAATAGGCACCCAGTGAAGTTGGTAACGATGGATGGAAAGTAGTTCCATATCTTAACGTCGAATAAAAAAATGTTAGGTGACAATTTGTGATAGTTTCAATTATTTATTTCGCTTCCTGATTTTTAATGCATAGAAGTGTAAAAATGAGCAGGTTTGTAAAATATTTACTTTTCTAAGAATGTCACAGTTTCACTTGATCGACGCATGAATAATATGATGAGGCCCATGGCAAAGATAGTTTTACATAAATCGAATAATACACAACGTGCATAAAAGTATATCTTAAGCAGGGCTTACAAAAGTGCTCACTTTACCTTGAACAGCATATAAAAAGAGTGCTTGTTATTAAAAGAAAACTGCAAAAAAAATTGACAATATATTACAGCAAAATTTCAAATTTATATATGTTTATTTTAACTTTTGATAGTGTATTAATTACTAGAACCTAAACTGAATCTAAAATTAATTACATAAACTATTTTATTTCACATTTCACTTCGCCTTAAGACTTAATAGTTTCCTCAAAACAATAAAGTCCGAACACTGAATTGCGTTATTGCTATATAAAGTGATAGAATACCTATAAGTTTAATACAGTATATGAGATTAATAAATTGTAGCTCTATACTTTCAAGATAGCAAACATTAGCTTTGCTTTCAATTTAAGATTTTTGTCATAAGGATGGATTCAGCGACATAGTAGAGATTGTAGTGTAGTCTATATGTAATTGATCTTAAGAGGTTAGTGTGGTACCTTCAATACTAGATTTACTTTTCTTTAACTGTAGTCTACTTTTCAGATCAAATATATAAAAATGCTGGCTATCAGAGCGTAGGGCATATGTTATGTTAGCAGACATTTTAAAGACCACAGTACATCTCTCATGTTTTTTTCTGCGTTTGTAACCGCAATGAATATTATCTTATCATTAATTTATTTATAGTCTCTCATAAATCAAATAACTTTGGTTACAGGAATCCTGTATAGCAAATTTTGAAATTAAAAATTGCTTAATGATAGCCAGTTATACAGTTAACACATGGTGGTAAGATACCCCCAACTTAAACGTCCTTGGTTCGCAGTCGATATACGGTGTGACTTTGTGACTGGATATATATATATATATATATATATATATATTCCTATGTACGCTGAGCTGAGCCGGAGCTAGCTCACCTTTGTAGGCGCGCAAACGCGTCGGCCTAGCGTTGCAAACGTGTGGCGGCAGGTGTGCAATAACTCGCGAAACGCGGCATTAACGGTTTCCCCTGCTCTGCCTCCCCTCCCCTCCCCCCTCTTCCCTGAAGTTTTTGCAATATTAGCATATCGCCGACTGGCCGCCCGCGCGCTGGTAGGTTTATCACCATCCGCCGGCCACACAGCGCCAGCCTTCCCCTTCGCTTCGACCTCTCGTTATCGCCGGTCGCCAGCAGGGTCATCTCGATACCCCGGGGAGACCATGTATCGATCGCCCGGCTAATGGCCACGCCGTCGCGAGAACGTAGGCGCAGCCGTAGCGCACGTTAATTAGCTACGAGACGTTGAAAGAGCTTCGTCCCTTCAACCGTATATGAAACGTCCTAACCGCTATCTTCGCCGCTCTAGAGCGTCCTGAAATTAGTCTCGATATTCCATTCCCCCCACACCCCTCAAATTCCCACCGTTGGAATGTGTATCTCCAGGTGGCTTTAATGATGTCGCCGCTTATCGCAAAAGTTTAAATGTTCTTGACAAGATGGTCTGATGATACCGATCTTGGAGATTTACTATCGCACTGTCTGCTTCATTGTCGAACACCTGCTTTGACTTCTGCTTGCATAAGGAATAGCTCAGCGAACATTAACTAAATCATACATAAAATATATAGGCAATAAAACCATACATTTTGTTTAGTTTTTTGCCAACTGTAAAAAGCAAGGAAAGCAGAGTTAAAACAGACAACAAAAACAGAGAGATATCAAAAAAGCACAAGAGATTGATGATGCGACATTTTCGGAACGAAATACGGTACAATTTAATACGATTACGCTGTGTTTCATCAGAAGAAAATCTGCGTGGACATACAAACTATGTTTGGTGACTGCACCTTCTTCATAACTTTGCAAGGTATGCCTATATCGTATCTAGTTACAAATTACTGCGAATGAGTAGTAAACCCCTTTCCTCAGAAGAGCTGTTGAACTATCACTTTTATTTTTTCATACCCGCCATTTACAGTAGCTGTCTCTTCGTCGCAGTTTTCTTTCGCAGTTAACATTTCAGCCACGGAGGATATTTGTTTCCTAGAAAAGAACATTCATGTGTGCGTCTTGCTTGCCAGTATTCTACAAAAATTCGAGTACCCACTGAAGCAAAATTATTACAAATATTTCCGTATAACTTGATATAAATGGTTATTTTCCAAGTCAGTGAGTAACAGAACATATGCCGTACGTCTTGTAATCTAGAATTATTATATGGCGCAGCACTATTCCCAATATCGTCATATATTATAGAGGCCGAATACAAAATTGGATGCTGTAAAATTCCACATGAATAATTATTGTTAAGTGTTTTTTTTTGCCGTAAGTAGTTTACTGTTGACGACTCCTGCTGTAGAAACATGGAGCCAAACTTGATCTTGGCCTTGAGCGATCTTAAGTCAAAGGGTTCTTAGTTACCACCAGACTACTCTGTCGCATGTATAAAACTCGCCCCCAACTCCAAAGGGGCCACGGTGGCTGAGCGGTTAGCCTGCCCGCCTCCCAACAAGGCGATCCGGGTTCAATCCCCGACCGGGTCACTCCGGACCTTCGCATGTGGGAATCGTGCCGCACAATGACTTTGGTCGGCGGGTTTTCTCGGGAATCTCCCATTTCCCCCGCCCCTCCATTCCGTGATGAAAATACATCGGAGGCGAATAAGAATGATAGCAAAAAGTGGATCAGTAGCAGTCTTATGATACTCAGTTTAAGAGGGTGACTGTAAAAAGTACAGGGCACTTCTCCTTTTTTTTGTTTTCCTCCGCTTGAAAAACTTTAAAAACATTATAAAATCTATGCGTTACAGTAAAAATGTGCCGTTACAAAAATATATAGTTACAAGTATATGTACAATTACTTAACTGGCACAAATTTTTCCCAATTTAAAATTTACTATATTCTCGAATTTACATGTCTCGAGCGAGAACAAAACCCCTGCGTGCGACCTGCCCCCGAGTGTCTGCCGTCGCTTAGTTTGCCGGGGTATTTATAGTGACGTTTTCGCAACCGCCGTCCACCCCAAAGCTGTGGAGAACATTCTCGAAACGGAAGCAGATCTTCGTCCAATCCAGTTTAAAGTCGGCGCGGTGCTGACGTCACAAGGCGACGTCCTGTCGGTCACCCTCAGCCGCCGCTAGGTGGGAAGAAAACGCCGCGTGCTCAGTATAGTCCCGCCCTTCATCGAACCACCAAGCCCCCGCGTTGCGGAGTCTGACGCCTCGTCGGCTGACGTCACAAGGCGACGTCTTGTCAGTCACCCTCAGCCGCCGCTAGGAGGGAAGAAAACGCCGCGTGCTCAGTATAGTTCCGCCCTTCGTCGAACCACCAAGCCCCCGCGTTGCGGAGTCTGACGCCTCGTCGGCTGACGTCACAAGGCGACGTCTTGTCAGTCACCCTCAGCCGCCGCTAGGTGGGAAGAAAACGCCGCGTGCTCAGTATAGTTCCGCCCTTCGTCGAACCACCAAGCCCCCGCGTTGCGGAGTCTGACGCCTCGTCGGCTGACGTCACAAGGCGACGTCTTGTCAGTCACCCTCAGCCGCCGCTAGGTGGGAAGAAAACGCCGCGTGCTCAGTATAGTTCCGCCCTTCGTCGAACCACCAAGCCCCCGCGTTGCGGAGTCTGACGCCTAGTCGGCTGCCGTCGACGGGCGACGTCTTCGAAGACGTAAGTACCCATGATCGGCGGGAGGCAGCGTTGGGGGAAGACAGAAAACGAGTGACCTTGGTAAATATTCCAATGACTTTGAGTAACCTCGAACCGGAAAAATTTAGGAGATCTCACTCTCAAAAACAATTCGTCGGCTTCGTAAAGGAAAACGAAACGAAATAAGGATTGCACGTGCTCTCTCGTATTGCTACTCGCCCTGCATATTTCGACTCTCTCCTTTAAAAAAAAAAATTATGTATACCTCACTCGCCAAACATACCACACCTATGAAACATAGCGCAATGTCCAATCATAGCGCATTAAAAAAACACTTTAAACATAAGCATTTTAAAATATCCCTCAAGGCCACAAAAGGCCAAGCTCAAGGTCACCAGCTATCAAGTTTGGTTCCGCAATTTTGAACCTACGAAAGAACTATGTACACTGTTGGAATTTACTTGAGCTAGTGAAAAGGGAAGAATGATATAAAGCAGGTATTTCACTGCAACACTACATAGAAAAAAACGAAGTGTAAATTTAAGTTTGAAAATTCCGGCAATTTTAAAAATTTGATGCGTATTTTGTAAAACCAAAAATCGTTCACAGCTTGGAATTGTATATATGTTACACATTTTGTTGTCTTTCTTTCTGTTATGCAACTAGATTCTTTCTTCGAATATATATATAATATGTTGTCATATTAGTCGACAACAGCTAATCGTAGCTCTTGGTTGGTTCTGTCCCAGTTTTATTATAACATGTTTCTAAGTTATAATTTTTTACATTTTTCCCTGCCACTACAACAAAGTATTGCAATGACTTGTGTCTATCATAATAGTCCAGATTATGGTTTTTTTTTTTTTTAGTATATAGGCTACCAAAAATATAGAGGATCTTCAAGTATTTACAATTAAGTTAATACGGAGCGATAGTGGTACGTTTAGGTTTTAATATACTCATTGTTTGAGAAAAATAAGCTCCGAGTTTTTCAGATCTGAGCGCATTAGTTTTAAGTATAAAGGCCACTATGTCATTAAATTTTGTCTTTCAACGGAATAAGTTGGTTTGGGATCAATAGATAGTATTAAAAACCAGTTAGTGAGCTTCCTATGTTTTCAAGGTGTCTATCTACTGATTTCAACCCAACTTAACGCGCCTAACCTTACGAGGAGGCGATTCTAATTGTTTTGTTGCCATCACCACCCTTCATGTACCGAAGGTTGTTATAAAATGATCTAACTTTCTTCGATGTTAATGACATATGTAGTAATATCAGTTTCCAAAATATGAACGTAAGTAGTTCCTCAGCAGCACTTACAAAACTGCTCTCTTTACAATGATCAGCCTGCTCTTATAATTTAGTCACGACTGTAAGCTCTCTGCAATAATACAGAGTAATAAAGTTAATTCACGGTTGCTCCCAGCTTTTCTGAAGCCCTGCTAAAGTTCTACTTCCAGGATATTCTTCTGCCTCATGCAAACAAATCTTAACCGAGTCTAACAAAAAAATACACCGAAGGGACGACGCACTGCATTCTGCGCACTCATTGTAATGATATTTTGCATAACAATTTTTCCTTACTAGGCATTACTACCACGCCTATTTTTTTCTCTGTTTTTATTCATAAAAAATATAAAAGAAATATTATAAGTTATACATAAAATACGTGACGCATATGGAAAACTACCAAACACCTTATACATGGGGTCATTTTTCAAAGGTTTGATACAGAAGGTGTGAAGAAACAGTGAATGGACTGTAGTAAGCATCTCCCGTACGATAAATATCTCATGAAGATTTTCCTTGGGATCTAGAAATGCGTAGAAAAAATTCGGTTTGGTTATGTTGGGGACACGGCCGTTTGTTTTGCGCGAATACGTCTACGTTGACGCGATCGGACGCCTTTATGTTTATTTTACGTTCCCGGCGCCGCTTCACTACATCATATGAGGTTTGATAGGCATCACTGGAATTACTTTTGAGATGCTCTTTCCAACCGCATACGATTTATGTATTTCGACTTGGCTTTTTGACGAGTATAAACCGACATTGTGTTAAGTATTCTTAATTTTTTTTTTTACATTTAACTCGTACACTTTCACTACAACCACGCCACTCAAATGTTTTTATACACGCAATCGATTGATTTTGACGAGAGCTGTTGATTGAAACCTAAACGAGCGTCGTGTCTTTTCCCAGTCAAATGTTATATATCCACCACGCGCGATTCTTCGCAGTCCTCATTCAACGTCGCATATTCTTTGATCCTTTGGCAATCGAGTGGTGATATTGCATTTTTAATGTAGAAGATAGATTCGGAGCTGCAATGCCAAAATGTATCTCCCGATTTTGTTGTCACGGGATTTTCTGGATTGCCTTCCTCTATGTTTGCAAAAAATTCACGTCAAAAATTATTAAATATCACATTGAAAATTTGAAAGTTCCGGTAACAACCATATCACTCGCCTTGCACGACCTTTCACGTCCTACATCCTCGCGTGGGGTAAGGAATGCAACAGCAGGTAAAAGCTTCCATTTATGATTCCACGTCACGCAATAAATGAGGAGCGGAGCGCATACTAACTGGACGTCGCTCTGCAGCGAGAGGGGATAAATTACTCGTGGCTCTGGAAGTATTTGAACTATGACCCCCCCGGGCTACTACGCACACGTCAGAGATAGAGTGAAAGTTATACCCCTCGTGCTGCTGTGCTCTGCGTGTTCGCGTACAAGCGGAAGCTACTGTAAGCCAAAGCGGAAGTGAACATTTCTCTGCGCGTCGAGCGTAACCAGTGCAGGCTGTAAGCAGTAAGAGGTAAACCTATACGATGTTCGCGGTAAACTGAGCACTTTTGAAAGTCCTGCTTGAGTTCTGCTTGTATGTATATTGTGCATTATTCAACCATATGTAGAATAAACGTCGCCGTGGACCTCGTCACTTTAATTGTGCGTCGGTCAAGTGAAACTGTGAAATTATTAGAAAAAGTAAATATTTTATCAATCTCGTTGTTTGCACACTTCCGATGCATAAAAAAAACAGAAAGAGGAAGAAATAATTTAAGTAATCACAAATGGTTACCTAACACTTTTTACTCGGCGTTAGGATATGGAACTACTTTCCATCCGTCGTTACCAACTTTACTGAGCGCATGTTACCCAATGACCCCGTTGAAATGTACGCATGTAGGGGCAGTGACGTTTATCAAAGGTTGATTTCAAAAGTGTATCACTTTGTCGTGAACAGCCCTTAATATGTAATACCGGCGTGGGGAACAGTGCAAATGTCGGAGGGCTCTTAGTGACGAAAATGTTTTAAAATAAAGAGACAGTTTCCGCTCTGCACGTTGATGCTGCGTTAAGAAAAAAAATCCTATTCTACAGCAGTTTTGCATGTATGGTACAGCAATTTGTGGTGACAGTACTCTAGAGGCTGCTAAGGCAATAGTATTTAAAGGCGTTGTGATTTTTCTGCCGCGCGGTTCCACCTTCATTTCCTACCTAGGCCATAGGCGTATGCAATAATAGTTACAAATGCCTCTACAGTTTATAATCCGGCTTATCTAACATTAACCTTATGGCAATAGTGGTATCAGAAATAATTACGGACCCAACGCTTTTCAGTAAATGTCGCTCGTTTCAGAGAATTCTGGTCAAGCGGTATTTTGCATTTCAGCTAAAAATGCACTGGGGATAAAAATATAATTATAAACTAATATTGCAATCACAAAATTGTCAATCATATAGGTTTTACTGATAATATTGTACGAATTTCTCCAAAGTAACGCCATGGTTTTGAAATATCAGAATTTTAATTAATTTTACTAATAGTAACATATAATGAATTTTGATGGTGAAGTGCGAGGGGTTGTAGTAGATATGAGATTGCAAACATCAAATTATCTGAGAAGTCTCTATAAATGCACTATATAAACGTGTTCTGTACAATCGATATGCGGGAGGAACATAAAGTTGGGAACAATATGCGGTATGTAGGAACAGGGAAATTTCGCACTTTAAGGGACCTGTATGCTAGACTCCACTGCCCTGTGTACTTTAGAACCTCAGCTTTCTGTTCATTGGCGTCTACCCCAGTGTGTAGCCAATGTTTCTTCAGGCCAGGTGGCAAAGGATTCGGTGTGTGTTTCCTTATAGGTCTGTTGTTGGCTTACAGTTCAACTGGGCGTGTTTAATAAACTGTTATCTAATGTCACAAATGAAATAAATACACATTTGTTTGACATCTACCTTGTCATAAAATACGCGAAATTTTCCGGTCCCTAGTGATAAGAAAAATTCCAGACTAAAGTAAGAATGGTCACTGCGGGTTGGTGGGTGGGGGGAGGAATAATTCAGACTAATGAAAGGTGTAGTATTGTACAGTAACTGAGGCCAATTTTCAGCCTTCGACAGTATTACAACTTTTTTTGCTGTTTCCGTGTTCTCGTTTTGCAATATAGAACTCCAGAACACAAGGTTTTGCGAAAAAAATGCAACAAAGGTTTTTAAAATCACCTGCTCGCTATGGGGATTAAGGAAAGCTGATATTAAAGTGTTGTATCTTCGTCTATGCCACTGTAGAGTCTAATACATGGCAAAGTTAATGACAAGCTTTGATATTAAATGCAAATTAAGTTACAGGCAGTTCGCTGTTAATACAACAATTCTGAAATCAACCTTTGAAAAATGTGACTGCTCCTATCCGCATACCTTTTAATGGACATACTGGCTGACACGCGCTCAATAAAGTTGGTAATGGCGGAGGGAAAGTAGTTCCAAGACTTAATGCTCAATTAGAAATGGTTACGAAAACTATCGTGTCTACAAAATTGATTTGTTTTGCTTTCTGTTAGTTTTTATGCATAAAGTGTAGAAATGAGCCAATTCTTAACTCATTAATTTTTATTGGGGAAAGTCATCGAAATTGTACCACCGTCTAAATCGTACCACCGCTGGTTTTCTATCAAGCAGGACTAGTGGAGCGCTCTCGCGATGAATACTTGAACTACTAGATGTATTGAGCAGTCCGTGAAAATATCTAGTCGGTGTAAGCACGTGTTGCGTTTTTATTACAGTTATATTGTTTGAGTGTTTGCTGATGTAGTTTTTCTACTCCATATGTAACATAATACAGCACTTCAAGGTTAGTGTTATTGGATTACATGCAGTTATCACTGTGGTGTAAGTAATATTGAACGTAACGGCTGGTCGCTTTGTAGCGAGGCACCTGTTTTAGGTTAGAAATGACGTAAAGAGTGAAGTTGTGCGCAGTTGCCTAAATCGTACCACGTGTGGGGCTCCTAATTCGTACCGGTAAGAATTGAGATATCATGTTATTTGAAGTTCTATATCTGTAATTTATTTGCGTAAATTAAATGAATTTTAAATAAACACAAGTAACTCACGTGTTAATTGTGTGTTACAGAATGGCGGAAAGGAAATATGGTGCCTGGAGTGAATCAGACATGGAAAGGGCTCTGGCAGCGTACAGAAATGGGGAAATGGGTTCAACGAGAGCTGCCGCCAGTACAGCATTCCAAAACCAACACTAAAGCGCCACTTGGACTGTAAAAACGTAATTGCTTACGAAGTTACGAAGGAGCTTGGACGGACTACTACCTTGCCTCTTGAAATAGAAAATCAACTTGTAGAACATATTTTAAAATTGGAAGAACTACTTATTGACGATGTACACAAGCTGGCATATCATATAGCAGAGCACAACCACATTCCACATTGTATTGTTGTGTATGTGAAGAAACATTTGTGGAAGATATGGTTTAGTGTTTAGTGTGCGCATCCTCGGTTCATGAGAGTTGTGCGGGTGTTATGTCAGAACTGAAACATTTGTCTGTGTAGCCTGTAAAAAATTGAATATTTCTTTCATTTACCGTAGAAAAATTATCAAACTTCATTAGTATTTAAATACTACAATAATCGTGTGTGTTATTAAATGCTGTCTTGTTTGTTCTCTCATTTGGTTTAATGTATAATGCTGTTGCACGATTTAGGACACCAGTCTCTTATATCGTACCAGTTGCAGCCTGTTACAAAAAGTTCTTTATTTCTTCCCCGATGCTACATTTTGAAATGTAACCCACATCAATGTACGCATAAATAGTCATACTTTTTGATACAAATTTGTAAAACCTTGTATTTTTTTCATTTGAGACAAATAAAATTGCAAATGTAAAAAGTGGTACGATATAGGAAACACTCCCCTAATAATTTCACAGCTTCACTTGATCGACGGGTGAAAAAAGTAATCAGCAACATGGCATATGACAGAAGAATACACGATGCGGATGCAAACAGATCTTAAGAGTGGGATGGACCCTATATATTTTTTTAAATAGTTGTTCCCCTCGAATACGCATATCTCGGTAAATAAATGTTCTGCAAATACGAAACTTTGGTGAAATAATATTTCTATTCGATAATAATTTATACTGAATTATTGTTTACATTTTTAATTCCTGAATTTGCCATCAAAGAAAAATAAACACAGATCGACCCCCTTGCATTTTATTTCATCAAAGTGGGTATTCGCGTCTACTGACTGTCGTCAGAAGGCAATGTCCCATCCTTCAGTCCGTCGAAAGTTAAAGTTTGAGAAATATATGACGGGTTGACGGGTGTAAAAATAAGTTTTGCTCTACGAATGGTTGAAGATCACGTGACGGACGGGCGAATGCGACGGAGGGCCGCGACGGCTACTGTACAGCTCGCACGTGCACTGTAAAGTCTGGTTCACATGTACGCCGATCACGCCGAACAGACAGAGCGGTAGACTATAACAGCCAATCAGTAGCATTCCTCGGTTTCCGCGCGAGTCGCGCAGAAAAGTCGAGCTCAAGCCGATATTTTATGCTCGCGGAAAAAGCAGGCGTCGCCGATGTTTCCCAGAAGTCAGCTGCTACTAATGTCTTGAATAATCGACGTGTATCGATGCAAATATATGAAAGCTGTTCACGATAAAGAGAGCACTCTGGAAATCAACCTGAGAAAAAAATTTACAGCCCCTGCCTGCATATATTTTAACGGACCCCACGTCACGTACGTCCAGTAAAGTTCGTAACGATGGGTGGGAAATAGTTCCGTCTCTTAACGTAGAATAAAAACTGTTAGGTAACAATTTCTGATAACCTAAATCATTTCTTTCTCTTTCCGTTTATTTTTTAATGCACCGAAATGTAAAAATGAGCAGATTTGTTAGATATTTACTTTTCAAATAATTTCATAGTGTCACTTGATCGACGCATGAATACAGTGATGAGGTCCACGACAATGTTAATTGTACGTAAGGCGGACGAATACACAACGTACATACAAGTAGCTTTTAAGCAGGGCTTTCAAAAGTGCTCATTTCACCGTGAATAGCCGATATGATATTTTAATATAATTATTTATAATAAAATACGTACATTTAAACGTTAATTTATTCAACATTTGTATTAAATAAACGCAGTTTGAAAATGAACAAACAGATAGCACTGAAGTGTAAAATATATTTGGATGTAGAAATAAACGTACTATATCTGATGAGAATGAACGACAACAGGATGACCAAGGAGATCTGGAATGCGACATGCTTAACGGGAAACAGCTGGATGAAGGAAGTTAGGGAGGACTAGAAGGCAATTGGCATTATGGATAAAAAAATCCCCAGACAATAGTACAAGATAGAGTCAGGTACAGGAACACGGTGAAAGGTCACAAATGGACTGACATCAGGATCAAGATACAACTCTCAGAAGCAGAGAGAAACAGGAGGAGTGAAAGAATGAAGAAGTAGTGGGAAGAGCGAAGGCGCGCTGAACAAGTTATTCGTGATCCTGATGGGTCATAAAGAAAAAAAAACGTTCAATCTCTTGAAAATCATTTAGTAAGTAAATCACACTATAATGGAATTAATAAACTAGAGATTAAAGACGACAGTATCTCTTTTGTTATCTGTAATGTGTTTTAGAATCTTGGAGTTCAAAATTACGAATTCAACAACGAAATGGCTACGCTGTAAATCTGCTTATAGGCTGTTCACGGCAAAATGAGCACTTCTGAAAGCCCTGCTTTAGATCTACTCGTATACCACGTTGTATTTTCTTCGGCCTTATGTAAAATTAACATCGCCGAGGGCCTCGTCACTTTATTCATGTGCCGGTCAAGTGAAACTGTGGAATTATTAGAAAAGTAAATATTCTACAAATCTGCTCATTTTTAAACTTCACTGCATCCAAAAAATACATAACGCGAGAGAAATAATCTAATTTTTCACAAACGGCCACCTAGCAGTTTTCGTTCGGCGTTAATATGTGGAACTACTTTCCCCTCCATCGTTGCCGACTCTACTGGACTCGTGTCACTCACTCATTGCGCCCATTAAAACATATGCAGGTAGAGGCAGTGAGTTTTATTCTAAGGTTGAGTTGAAAAGTGCCCGGTTTATCGTGAACAGCCTTCAAACGTGAACAGCCGTCGGCTGTGGCTGCTCCGTCAGTTTGGCGTCGTGAGCGGCGTGCGTGTGAACCAGGCGTCGCACACTCGCGCTTCCCGCTACGACGAGATGCTAATCGACGTCAGCGGGTAAAGGCTGTCCACGATAAAGTGAGCACTTTAGAAACGAACCTTAGTAAAATGTCACTGCTCCTGTATGCATACATTTTAATGGGCGCACTGAGTAACATTCACCCAGTAAAGTTACTAACGATGGATGGAAATTATTCCCATATCTTAACGACCAATAAAAAAGTGCAAGGCAACCATTTGTGATAACTTAACACTTTCATACCTGTTTTAATTTTCTGGTTTTCTGATTATATTCCGAATATTTTTTTTATTTAGTACATTCTGAGCCCCATAAATGGCATTAGTATCTAAAACCATAGCGTAATGATAATAAAATGAGCCAAATAGGTCTTTGTTGCAGTAAATGTAATTTTAAAAAACAAAACACTGTCTAACTTTAATGGTATCAATTGATGCCAACGGATCTGAAAGGGTTAAAATAATTTCTTCAGCTTTCTGGTTTTTTTAATGCATCGAAGTGTAAAAATTAGCAGATTTGTAAAGTATTTTCTTTCTTAATAATTTCACAGTTTAATTTGACCGACGCATGATTAAAGTGATGAGGCCCATGACAATGTTAATTTTCCATAAGGCGGAAGAATATACAACGCGTATACAAGTAGATATTAAGCAGGGCTTTCAAAACTGCTCATTTTACCGCGAACAGCCTATATCGGGAGTGAGCAACTCGCCCGTTCGCGGCGGCTGCCTCTGCAGCGGCCCGGACAGGGAAGAGAGTGTTTTTTTTCTGAGTTTAAGGCGGCGTGAAGGATGACGGGGCGCTGAGGTTACACATCGGCGTCCTCCCGGGTCCGCAATCACGGTACATCAACACCCACGTAGGGTCCGCGGCCCCTACGCGCCGGCCACATAGTCCGCTCCTCGACACCCTGGACCTCCGCGCTGGCCCGAGCGGTTAGCCCGCTCGCCCTCACACCAAAGCGAAGCCCGGTTTCAATCCCCCCCCCCCTCTCGCTCACCTACCCACCCCGGGTACCTCCTGATCTTCAAACGTGGGGATCGTGAAGTGCGATGCCGCTGGTCGTTGGGTTTTCTCCCCCCCCCCCCCGGCCCCTTCATTCCGGCGCTGCTCCATACTCACCTCAATCACCCCCATCAGCTCTCAAGACTTCGTTTTTTAATAACCGGCTGATTCTCTTCATTCACTTTTTGAATCGAACTTTGAAAAATCACCCCATATAAGACGTAGTTGGTTAATTCCTACGTACTACACTTATAAGCGTTGTATACTTCAGTTTACATAAAAGTATCTTATTTTTGGTTAAATTGGACTTAAACCAGGGCTGCCACCAGCCCTGAAGCTGAAATCCTGGTTCCCGTATATCAAAATCCTGTAAAATCATGGAATCATTGGGTCAAATCCTGTAAAATAATTTTCGTTTCCTCGCCATTTTCATATCAATGCCAAATGCAAAACACAGTCACCAAATTCGGATTGCATTCGTAAAAACGCAATTCGCGGCAAAGTTTCTTTTCAATAATGACCTTGGCGTTTGCATCTGGTCATACAGTCAGGAACAAATATGTAGATAACCATATTCCCGCACCAGTGAATAATAAAGCAAAATATATTGAACGTACACTATTCAAGCAATGGTGTGTATGTCCAAAATATTTCGCAAGCATCACTGAAACATATACACATCGATGTAGGTTCTTGTGTCGCATGTAGGTTCTTGTGTAGCATGTACGTTCTTGTGTAGCATGTACGTTCTTGTGTCGCATGTAGGTTCTTGTGTCGCATGTAGGTTCTTGTGTCGCATGTAGGTTCTTGTGTCGCATGTAGGTTCTTGTGTCGCATGTAGGTTCTTGTGTCGCATGTACGTTCTTGTGTCGCATGTAGGTTCTTGTGTCGCATGTAGGTTCTTGTGTCGCATGTAGGTTCTTTTGTCGCATGTACGTTCTTGTGTCGCATGTAGGTTCTTTTGTCGCATGTACGTTCTTGTGTCGCATGTAGGTTCTTGTGTCGCATGTACGTTCTTGTGTCGCATGTACGCAGCAGCCACTTCGAGCAAAGTGCAAAACAAGAAACTACAGTTTGGGTTTCGATTTTTCTAGCGTATTAAAAATCCGTAAAAACTGATAAAATCCGTGAAAACGGCAGGCCTGACTTATACTTATATTTTGTATAAAATAAGAGTAATTCATTTATAAATAATATGTCTAAAACAGGGTGAAAATAGGTGTGCTGGTAATGATTAATAAAAAATAGTTCTCACGCAAGAATGAAAAAATACGGCACACGATTAACATTACAATTAGCTTTTATAACATACCCACTTCGAGTCATATTTCACCCCGGAAAAAAAAACTTAACTAAAAAAAAAAAAAATTAAAGTGCTATCAGCACCAAAACAGAAGTGTGCCATTAGTATAAGTAAAAGTAAATGTTAATAAGTATATTATATCTTTGAATAAGAGCCATCAGTGCAAACACACTTGACTATGAATTTTTTAATTCTCTCCTACACTACACATTGAAACGATGAAACGTACCTTGTGGGCTGCCCCCGGGAGACTAGGGACTCACCGATACAAAAAAAGTGAGTTTAATTAGCACACTTGCAAACAACAGACCAACATACTAGACAGACATCACGATACTAACATTCACTCCAGCCGTGAGGCTGGGGGGGGGGGGGGGCTCACTCCCCCGCCGAATATAATCACACGTAACTTAATTTAAAAATAGGCAACAAATAAAACAGACTTAAACGGATCCGGTGCCCAAAAAAACCACAGCTACACGGCGCCCCGCCGTCTTACCCAATGATTTGAGTACGTGTCGGGGTGCATTTTTGTCTTTACTAACACTCAGTGAGTTATGGGAGTCTAGGCTCCCGGTCTCACGACACACAGGCCATTCGGCGGCGTATGAGGCTTCGGCGGCGGCGGCAAGATATAAATAGAGTGCGCTCGAATGCAGTGCTTTTTCTCTTTGGCGAAATTTTCTAGACTTAGTTTGGCTTTGTTTGCACGAGGCGGAGGAATATCGTGGAAGTAGAACTTTAGCAGGGCTTCAGAAAAGTTGGAAGCAGCCATGAAAGGATTGTAAGTAGTGAGCGAGTGAAGAGATTCGAGAGTCTCTTGATATCGAGGTCTTGAGAGCCGATGAGGGTGAAGCGACGTGAGCATAGAGCAGCACCGGAGTGCAAGGGCAAGGGGAAGAGGGAGATCCCCGAGAAAATCCGCCGACCAGCGGCGTCGTCCGGCACGATTCGCACGTGTGAAAATCCGGTAGCGACTCCGCCGGGAATTGGTCCCGAGAGAGGCGAGTTGTTTGACAACTTCGCCATCGCGACCCCGAGTAAAGGCTGTTCACGATAAAGTGGGCACTTTTAAAATGAACCTCAGAACGATGGAAAGAAAACAGTTCTATATCTTAACGTCAAATAAAAAGTGTTAGGTAACCATTTGTGATAACTTAATTTCTTTTGCTTTCTGTTTTTTTTTTATTGCACCGAAGTGTGAAAATGAGCAGATATGTATTATATTTACTTTCCTAATAATTTCACAGTTTTAGTCGACCGACGAATTTTACATAAGGCGGAAGAGTACACAGCGTGCATGCAAGTAGATCTTAAGCAGGGATTTCAAAAGTGTTCATTTTACTGCGAGCAGCATATAGTAGTTTGTGTAGCAGGGTAACTTCTCACATTTTTATTTGCAGCTCCACAATATCCCATCAATGATTTTTTTTTTTTTTCATTATGTGCAATAGAAAATTCCCTTCTCTTCTGTGAGCTAACCTCGTACAGTTTTCCAGGGAAGTTGTTGATTTTGAATACAGCATTTTTTCACTAGCTGGAAATTAATATTTATTTTTAAGTTCATGGCTTATTCCCGTCTGATTAATTATAAGATATAGCTGAGTATTGTTTTCAACCATCATCTCTGTCACTCAGTTCGTAGGTTGATCATACATTATGCTAAAGTGTTAGGAATTATGTTGTGCATCAAGTCCAATTTCATCTCGGTGGTCTGAGATGAAATAGATGTAGTCGGAATATTTAATTGACGAACTTACATGCGGAACTAAACACACGACTTGGACTAAGTGCTGCTAGTTGGTTTTTAAATACATTAAAAAATACGCATTAAATAATGTAACATCAGTTGGATATCTGAAGTAACTTCACTTATTTAATGTATTCAGACGAACCTAAAAATTCTGGTTCCCGCAAACCTCGAACTGCATGAAATAATTTGTATACTCGTTAGTAAATAATAGAGAATATAAAGGGGGGGGGGTCGAATATCTAAATAAACTTCAATCAGTATAATTTTATAGAAGTCTGCAACTGGATCACAGCTTATTTCAAGCGTCACAAACTAAGCTGATAACAAAAGTTCTTAGTAAATAACGAGAAAAATTATATTCCCGTGCAATCCACAAAAAAAATAACCTCTGAATTTACTTAAGCCTGTGAATTCTAGAGAGCAGGTCACTGAACTCGCGAGATCTTCGGTCTGCAGAAAATGAAAAGTGTAATGTGGGAGCTTGAAGTATCTGATTACCTCGTGAAGTGAGGCAAGCGGCTCACGGAGACGCTAATTATGCCGAATTACGAGTAATAATAATGAAGCGGAGAAAATTACACGGAGACAATGACGGGGACGAACGACTATATAACTAGTAGCAACTGGGAAGAAACGTACGGCACGAAATATGCATGCGTTTATGTAAGGGGAAGATGTTAGCGCTTGTGAAACGATTCGGGCGTTCAAACTAAACAGAACCAGGGGAAGAAACTCGTGCAATTAGTGGTCCTTTGATTAGGAAACACGGCTATTAACGGTATATTGAGCACTTTCTAAGCCATGCTCAAGATCTACTTGTGTACATGACGTATATCCTTCCACCATAGCTCAAATTAACATTGACATGGGCCTGATACCTTTATTCATGCGTTGGTGAAGTCAAACTGAAATTATTTTAACAGTACATAATTTAAAGATCTTCTTCTATTAATTATAATTATATTATTAATTTATTTACTTATTTACTTTTACTATAAGGAAAAGTTTAAATAACAAAAATACAATATGCATTAAAACAGAAAGAAAAATCATTTCAGTATTGAGAAATGTTTACTTAAAAAAATTTAATTCAATGACAAGATATGTAAAGGCTGTTCACGATAAAGTGAGCACTATTGAGACCCTAGTTACTTTTTCTTTTGGGTCATTTTTTATCCTTTAACCAAATTTTAAAATAAATATTGCCATGTAAGTAATGAATATATTGTAAATATTTCACTGGACTCGAAAGT
This sequence comes from Dryococelus australis, assembly GCA_029891345.1. NCBI lineage: Eukaryota > Metazoa > Arthropoda > Insecta > Phasmatodea > Phasmatidae > Dryococelus > Dryococelus australis. Next base: position 51,635,923 of record CM057007.1, read on the forward strand.
TAGCTTCTTCTGGCAAAATAAAATGTATTTACTGACTATTATTCCAAATGAAAGGGCTTTCAAGAGTGCTCACTTTACCGTGAACAACCTTTAGATGTATGCAAGGCAGAGTGCCTGCTAAAATACACGCAGGTGAGGAGAGTGACATTTTTCAAATGATGATTTCAAAAGTGCTTCATTTACCGTGAACAGCCTATAACAGTATGTATGCGTTATCACAGATAATAAAAATGATTTTCAAGAGGCGCAAATTTCAGGGCGTTACCTAATAAAGAAGGTGTCATCATTTTTTCTACCTTATCATAATTCGCTATGCGATTCCACGTACACGGTTGTCTTAAGTAAATTTGGCATCCCTGGGCTACTCCCACAACCAACTCCTTAGCCCCATATTTTAACGGAATTCGTATCCATTTTTAAGTCTAAAGGGGACGATACAGTTATAGGCTGTTCACGGTAAAGTGAGCACACCTAGTTACTTTTTCCTTTCAGCTATTTTTTTATTTTTTTATCTTTTAACCACCTTTTAAAATAAATATTGCCATGTTAAATAACAAACACAGTGTGTATATTTCACTCCACTATGAAGTTAACGCCTAAGGCTAAAATAGAACATATTTACTGACTATTATTTCAAACGTGTGGGCTTTCAGAAGTGCTCACTTTATAGTGAACGGCCTGTACAGGTATTACAACATTTCGTTTGTTTCAATGTCGTTAACGATAAATACAATAGATATTTCACTTACATATTAGTTAGTCAGTATACAAATCAGTATATAATACTGGTCCCACTGAAAATCACCCTACACCTACGTTTTAAGTAATATATCTATATACTACAGTTTTATTTTACGAAATTATTTATCATGGTCCTAATTATTTTGCTGAAGTGAGCAATTTCTGCTTGAAAAACTAAACATTCTTTGTATTTGAACGTAAGTGGTTTTGGTCACAACGTATTCTTCAAAGTATATATTACATACAGTATTTAAAATTCCATCTCAGACCCGCTTAATTGGCCAACACCTGTTATGGTACTGGTCAAGGACCTTTCCTTGGTCCTTGGTCCAAGGTCCTAGATCCAAGGATCTAACTAGTGGAGCGCCTAGCGAATCTGGGGACTCCTCTAGACTAGCTACGAGATTTGCATTTTGCGCCATTATCGTGACACTGCGCACGCCCGTGGTGTTAATTAAATCACGTAAAACGAAGCAATCCAGGGCCCGCAAACTGATTAACCTTTAACGTTGCTGTTTATAGTCTATCCGCGGTTTCTTCACACTTTGTGAATCAAACCTTTGAAAATTCACCCCATGTATGACGTGTTTAGTTATTTCCTAAACATTCGATGTATTACAAGCATTTCATACTTCTGTTAAAATAAAAGTATCTTATTTTTCGTTAAAATAAAGTTTTACCGATATTTTATTTATAAATAATAATATTCAATTTATAGTACATATGGATACAAAACAGTGAGAAAACACGTGTGTTGGAAGCGCCTAGTAAGAAAATAGTTATCATGCAAAATATTATTACAAGCGAGTGCGCACGAGCCCGGTGCCTGTCATCCCCAGACACGACATAAATGAGACCCTAGGATGGTGCGGGCATTTGAATGCGACCGGGGGGGTGGGGGGGACGAAAGCACGCCGAGAAAACCCGTTGGCAAGCGGCATCGTCCAGCACGACTCCACCGGGAATCGAACCCGGATCGCCGTGGCGGGAGAGTCGAGCGGCCTGGCCTCTAGGCCACCACTGCCCCGGCGGTCCAGTGATCTTCAACCAATCTCAGAGTATCTTTTTTTTCCTATCCGTCCAATCCGTCCAATCCGTCTAATGTTTACCAAAATCGGAATAGTAATGACCAAGGCAAGCTAATAGAAAACGAATCAGGACACTGAAGACTTAGGCAATGTATAAGGAGAATGGGCAATGGTATGACCAGGTTCCAGACTAAAGGACCAGTCTACAGGGGGGGGGGGATTGAAAAGGAGTCCACATGCCCCCCTCTTCACTGACAGTTCCAAAACTGACGGCTGGAATCGAATTATATATGATCTAAGTAGTACTAGTTTAGTGCCGTAATATAGGCATAATATAATCATCAATATAACAGAATGTCAAGAAATTGACACCCAAGCTGCTAGGGAAGTCAGGGTGGAATGCAGGAAAAACCGCGCCACTTTCACCTTCCAGGCAACTTTGTGTAGATAGTTGTAATGTTATATATAATTGTAATCCATAAAGGCTGTAACGAGAAAATAAAGTAATCAAATAAAAGAAAACAAAAAGGAACATCCCGTACCCCTGTATTACCCAGAAAGGGCGCAGGTACGGGGTGATAAGAAAAATGCGCGACCTGACTTTGGCTGGCCGCGAAAAAAATTATTATAATAATATTTACAAAACTTTTATCTCTCGAATGGAATGGCAATCCAGTTTGTATAATCGATAACCTGAATCATGGCAACGATCTTCTGTGTCAGTGGCATGAATGTTCAAAGCCCGGGTCACATTTTCACAATATCATTAATGGATATCTGAACGAAAAACCGTTTAAATTGTAGACAATACTCTTTCTTCGCATAAAAAAAACATCACATAGTTTATGTATAATGGGAAGTCAAAATCCCAATTTTAGTGTTTTTGGGGCGTGCAAAATAAACAATCGAATGCGTTTATTTTTTAAAAATGTATTTTACATTTCAATAAGAGCCCACGCAGATCGGAATATTCAAGTGGTATTTCACATACACACACGCGGTCGATCATTTGAATTCCTTCTTGTGTTAAAGTTTGGATGGTCTTTTACCCACACAACCCCGTGTGAGTGAGGACTTCCCCGGCACTGAAACTCTACACGCCACCAGTCATCGACAACTTGTCCACCAAACACATCGTGATTGCTAGTGATTCGGTGGGCGCCAGACAGACACCTCACAGACAACTACCGTACATACAAACTAGTGGAGTTAAATAAAAAGTTTGCAGTTTTCGATATATAGTGTAGAAGCATTATTTATCATGTGATGCTATCTTCCAAAACGGCAGTCCAACTTTTACATCTCAGTTTAATGATCACAACTTACTTCCGCTGTCAGCATACAAAATTTGGTTAAAATCGGTTGAATGGTTTCCGATGTGACATAAGGCGTAAAACTATACAACTATATATGCTATATGTGCTAATATGTTGAAAACTATACAAGTCAGGTGTCCTTACTTAGTACTACATATGTGTACCGAGTTTGGCGATATTCGGTTCACGCGTTCGAAAATTTAAGTGTGAGGGGTATTAGGGGGACCCACTCATGCACACACACACATCTACACACAGACCCACAAATAGGAAAGCGATCTAAAAAATGTAGTTTTTTATGTGCCTATATAAATCCACAAAATTTTGAAAGAATATGGTACAATCTTCTTTCTTTGTTGTAAGCATGCTTTCCGACTGAAGTAAAGGCTTATGAGATCACTTTTCTGTCTGTGGCTGTGTGTGTGTGTGCGTGTGTGTGTGTATGTGTGTGTCTCTCTTCAGTGTTTGAACACGTGCACCAAGTTTTATCAAACTCGGTAAACATATAAAACGGAGTAAGGACAACTGACTTTTATAGTTTTTGACTATGCCGGGCACTTCCTTTCAAAATGGAGGTCATTTTAATATTCAGGGTGATATGTCATTTCTCGGAAACCATTCAACAGATTTTAATCAGATTTTGTTTGCTGACAGCGCAAGTTATAAGCATTAAATTTAGAGGTGAATATTTTGTCGATCCGCCATTTTGTAAGATAGTGACACGTGAAAATAAAGCTTTTATGTTATATCTCTAAAACTACTCAACCAATTTTCTTCAAAATAGGCAAGTAAGTAATACTATGACAGTCCAAGTAAATATAAGTAAATTAACTTACTAGGCGGTTATTTTCAAAGTGGCAGGTATACACATAATTAAGGCTTATTTGGTATAACTACCATACCATTTGGCCAAATTAAAACAAATTTTGTACGCTGATGGTAAGTATTGCAAGCATAATATAATCTAAACAACAGCAACATTTGTTCGCCATTTTGAAAGATAGTGCCGCATGTAAAAGTAAATATTTTACATTATAACTCGAAAACTACTCAACCAATTTTCACTGAATTTGGAATGTAAGAAATACTATAACAGGCCAGGTAAATATGGGTAATTAAACTTTACTAGGCACTTATTTTAAAAATGCCGGCCATTTCAATTTTTTTTAGTTTATTTGGTATAACTACCATACCATTTTACTATTTTCAATCCAATTTTGTACGCAGACAGTATCTTTTACAAGCATAAAATAAGACGAAAACAAAACCTTTATCTACCATTTTGTAAGAAAGTGCTACATGAATAAATTTTTTGTGTAATTTCTTGGGAAACAATTGGCAGATTCCTACCAAATTGGACAATTAAGTAGTACTGTCGCAGTTGATATGTACAGATATGTTTAAAGTATGTCAGACACTTATTTTAATAATGGCGGCCATCTAGCTGTTTTAGCATAGTATGCTCTATCTTCGAAAACATTTTATCAATTCCAACTTAAATTTGTATACGGGGAGCGTATATAACGAATATAAAATGTGTCTACAAGGAGCCTCTTTTGTCTTCCATATTGTAAGGTAGTGTCACATGAATAACTAAAGTTTTTATGACATATCTCGGGAAACAATTTTCCGATTCCTACTAAATATGGCAAACAAGTAGTACTGCGATAGGCTGCGTTAACTTACATGTTTTAGTCATGCCAGACACTTATTTTCAAAATGGTGGCTATAAAGCTATTTTAGTTTTGTATGTTATATTGTCGAAAGCATGAAATTAATTCCAAAGAATCGTATTATGGCTGTATATATTACAGCAATCAAATTCTTGCCTATAAAATCTCTTTGCCCGCCATTTTCTAAGATCGTATCACTTGAAAAATTAAAATTTTATGACCTCCGTAATAACAACCGATTTCTACCAAATTTGGCTGACAATCAAGTGATATATATTTGATTCAAAAGTCAGTACATGAAAAAAAAAAGTAGCAAGCTTGTAATTAACCCCTCTGGCAATCGCGTGATATGAAAATGTATCTACTGTGTATGACAGAAATGAATTATGTAACTGATGCGCCAGTACCATTACATTTAAAAACAATTCATATAAGGGGCCTTGAGCCATTGAACAGTAAGAAAATGGGATATTGAAAGGCTAAATGTGTACATGAAGCGTTGAAGAAGTAATCGTTTCATTGCCTGTTGCATTATGCCCGTATCTTTATTTTACTTTGCCTCGCAGACATCACTGGCTGTACTAGATTATCGTTGCTAGTCCACCGTGTTCAATGATGGGGCCATTTAGCCTACACCTATGGCACAAACGATACTAACGGATTGTATACCATCATTTTCAGTCACGTTTTTCACGGTCGTGCAGCTGTGTTCTGCCGCAGGATGTTCTGTGAAGGATGTACTTTTTGGCTTATGTCCCTCGCTTACCAATGTAAAAGAGTAAACACGAAAAGGTGCGTACAGTCTGTTCGCTTTCATTTGCCCCTCGGGGCGTGACTTCTTAGCTAGTAGCTTTTTCACTGTTAACTCTGCTATAGGCTGTTCACGATAAAATGAGCTCTTTTGAAAGCCCTGCTTAAGATATACCTGTATATACGTTGTTTAATATTCCGCCTTAAGTAAAATAAACACTGCCATGAGCCTCATCACTTTATTCATACGTCGGTCGAATAAAACTTACTAATTGCTAATAAAGTAAATACTTTACAAATCTACTCAATTTTACAATTCGATGCATTAAAAAACAGAAAGCGAAAGAAGTAGTTGTGAGTTATCGCAAATAGTTCCCTAACACTTTTTATATGGAACTAATTCCCACCCATCGTTACCAACTTTACTAGACGAATGTCACTCATTTCGCACATTAAAATATATGCGTGCAGGGGCAGTGACTTTTTTTCTAAGGTTCATTTCTAAAGTGCTAACATTATCGTGAACAGTGTTTACGCATAATTAACTGAATTGACAGTCCATGTTTATTATTTACTACCATACCTCCACGCCATCTCAAATAAATCGTGGTCCACGTCATAAGTAACACCAGTAAATAAATGATGTTTTTTAACCATCTTCAGATGATTTCTTAAAAAATTTTGTCAGCGTGTCTGTGGTATGCCGTACTGACAATACTCTTTTACTGTTCCTCCATTTTAATACCTCATTCAATTATCTATTTATTTTAGAATATTTAATATTAGTAAATTATTGCTTTACGATGGAAAATAAACATTAAAAAATATCCTGCAGGTGAAAATACCGCATAACCGTAAAATAGGCGACAGAATATGGTGGAACGAAAAACACTTATTACTAACTCGAGGTGCTATACGTGCTCATGAGAATTAATTTGAGTTATATGCAAGACCTACGCACACAGCCATGGCTGTGAAAGTGCTGAAACACAAATTACAATACAGGATTTTCATAAGAAGTGGGGTAAACTAAAATCGTGTGCTGTTTTGAAGTATTATTATGGATTAAGATAATTTTTAAAGTTATTTTATCTTGCAAAAGTATTCAGAAAAGTAACCAGTCAAGACATAGTAGAAAATATGTACCTACTTATTCTGAAGCAAGATTTGGAAATATTGAAAACGTACACGTATTGGCACATGAATTTGTTTCATAGTTGCTTATTATCTACAAGAATAGGCTAACATTGAAACGTTATGCTACGAGATTCTGACAGAATTTCGTCTTAACAAATGACCAAATGTTTTGCGCATTCTTGTTGGATGGAATAAGAATTCTCATCGGAATTGGGAATCGTAAATACAAAAGTCTTTGTTCCGTGCCACTGTGCTACTATAGAGTCATTTCGCCGCCTACAGAATTTTCAGCGGTGATCTACGTCGCATATGCATTAGGCTACTTCGGAAACATGCTATATTTAGCGGTAGCATTTATTGTGTGTTAAGTTATTAAGAATACGGTCATTTCCCTTCTGCTATGCATTCAAAATACATATATTAAAATACCACAGCCAGAGTGACACTCAGGCAGGAGATACAGACTGTTAATAATTTATTTGTGTAGAGACTCCATTCATAAATAGAACAGTATTTAAATGAAGATTTTACGGCGAAGCTTAGCATTTGCTTCTGCGTCCTTGGCAGGCTGGCACCTTATGAAGTGGGTACACCTTTATTGTCACTCAGCAAAAGCTATAAGCGTATCTTCTATGTTGACCATACAGGCATACCATTTATGTTGGCTTCTGTATTATCGTTGCCGTCTGATTAACATTATACACTATACTTGGGCAGGTTTGCTGTAATGTAGAACGAAATTCATAAGGCATTATTACGGAACTACTAAAATTACTTAAGTTGTACCATTTTGTTTTGTTTTGTTATTTCATGATGACTATTATATGCACAAGTAAGGAAATTAAAATATATTTACAAAATTAAAATTCTTAGTGTATCACGCCTTTAAGGATAAAGAATTTTTTTAATAGGCACAGCCCAACCCACACTCAGAATAAGTTCCATAGAGTAAAATGCTACCGAACAGTTCTTATACTAAGTTGTATACTGAATTGTGGCCACCATTTTGTAGTCTAGGCAAATTGGCAGAAGCCTGGCGCCTGAGAAATGTGGAATACCACACGCATGGCATGTAAATGCAACACGCAAGGCACGTAGAAGATTAGCCGTTATCGGCGACACATGATTATTGCGAAGAATTTTCACGACTAGTTTCATCTCAAAACGCTTAAGCTCACATGCAGTTTCGTGATTGAAAAAGTTCAATTTTTATGCAGATCGCAGACGCTTAGTATCAGAATAAGATGAAATTAATTGGTTCAGCAAAGTAGGGCAAGTTTTCCCACAAAGACAGGCGGCCAGTAAGGGTTTTTTCACCGTGCGTAAATTTCCAAAATGTAAATTGAAGAACTGAATTTGGAACTACGTAATATATTATAATCTAATGGGGGTCTTTTAATTATTGTATATCAAAATTAAAAAGAAAATCATATGCAGCAATGTAAAAAAAAAAAAACTGAAAATGGTTAACTGTGCTTTTTCAAATAAAACCCATAAAAATCCAAAAAATCTTTTTACCTGAAAAAAATACTGTTTTAAAATTTATACTTCTTTATTATGTAGTTTACTATAGCAAAATTTAAATAATCCTTTTCTTCACATTAAACGCATTTCATTTTCTTAAAAACAAAAACTGCTAATAGAAAGTTTTGAATAAAAATTTTTTTTCTTTAAGGTATAGAAATTTCAATATTATGACATTGCATAGTGTAACATTATATTGTTAATTTAAGAAAATATTTCGGTGTATTTACTTATCGATAAAAATTAGTAGTTCGTTAAATAGGAGATATAACTTCAACTATCGCTGTACGTGATAGCTACCAACATTCGAATATCATGTCTACAAGGCTGACCCCATCAAAATATATTCAGAAGTTCAAATGCTCCTCCTGATTATGTGTTTTGAGAATTCACGCACTTATGTCCATCCCCATAGGCCGTTAACTACAGAAAATCTGCAGTTGTACACACGTACGATATTGAATTCCTAGCCTGCGTGAATTATTTACGCTCAATTCACGCGTCTTTTGCAACTACATGAAATCATGGTATAGGCTGTTCACGGTAAATTGAGCACTTTATAAGGCCCTGCAATGTTTTTCCTTTCAATCAATTTTCTATTTTTCCCCACTATTTAATATGGACATTGACATGTGGCTGATAAACAGAGCGTATACTTTTCGCCACTCTAAAAACTTAATGCCCGAGGCTGTAAAATAATACGTTTATTAGGGGGTTAGTGCCTGTTGGAAGGGCCTTAAAAAGTGCTCACTTTACTACGAGAAGCCTATATGGCCTGTGCGATCGGGCCGCGGACGTGCCCCAGTTTCTTGGGGCAGGGACTGTACACGAAGCTCGCCAGCGACTTCTCAGACCGAGCGCCGAGGCTCGAGCGATTAATCATCACTAAATCTCCACAAATGATGGATCTCGTGGACGAGGGGAAGAGGGGACGGTAACCGGGGGGGGGGGGGTGATAAAGAATGAATTGGAGGGGGAAGGGAGAGACATAGCACACGCTGCCCCAATTCTAAATGTCAGCGGTAGAATCAGACACGGCTCATCCGCGAACCGAGTTCTTCTTTTTCATGGTTTTATTATAAGTTTGGTGTTCTCGGGCACTGATGTTGAAATATGCGAGAAAATGCCACGCGCTGTTCCCGAACTTGACGTTTCATTTGTTTCTCCCTCAATCATTTCTCCATACTCTAAATCTGAATCAGTGAGAATTTCGCAGTTTTCAATCGGTCAACATTACCAGACTAATTCAACAGTCGCTTCACTGAATTTAACCGACGAATCAGCGAAAAAATGCCCGACCTTCTTCACTTATTGATTCAGTGACTTTTCCCACTGATTCAAGAGTAATGTTTTTTTTTTTTTTTCGCTGTATTTCAGTGGTTTGTTTTTCGACTTACGAGTAAGTTAAACCGGGTGTAAAAATAGTTGTCAAACAACGTTTAAACAATATGTTAAACAATATGTATTAAGTGAAATAACAACGAATAAACAAATAAACCCAATACAAAATACTTTCTAAAATGTTTTTCGTCTTTCAAAACATCATTTTGCGAGGTAACATGAACATTCAATCATTCATTCGGTGTTTATGTTTTTTATTTCGTTTTCACGTAATCATCACAGCGCTCTGTTTGAAGGTTTAAAATACATATAATGTGATGAAGAGAGCGCACTCATATATACTATTCGTTATAACAATTCTAACGGTACCAATTAAACAGAAAATGAAAGGTAAGGCAATACAATTTAAATCATCACGATTTCGATAAAGAAATGACATATATTTTCGTTTTTTTTTTTTTTTTTTCAACTTGAAATGGTATTGGCCTAAAAAGCGAAGTGGCCAGGGTTTGTGAGTTCAATCCTGGTCAACCAAACATTTATTTTTACCTTTTTATACTATTATGAATTGCGCAATATAGATAGGAAACTTTCGTAACTATGTTTATTTCTCGTAATTAACTGGCTAAATTCAATAAAACCAATATTTAATTCATCACTGCAGTCGGCCGTCACTTATTCAATCAGTGAAATTGTTTCACGTCACTAATTCAATCAGTGAAATTGTTTCACGTCACTAATTCAATCAGTGAAATTTTTTCACTGAAACAATCACTGGTTTTCCACTGATTACAATTGGAGCCATTTTCACTGATTTGAGTAATTGAATTTCACTGCAAATCAGTGGTTTTCCACTGATTGCAATTTAGAGTGTCCAGAATAAGTGTCATATGGTGAATGAAGAGCAGAAGACGTCTCAAAGAAATTTAGAATGCCAACTAGGCAAATTTTGGTCTTACACTGAGAAAAAGGTTTTGTTGAATCAAACAAGATTTTTTTGGTGCAACCAAATTATTTGTTTGTATAGAAGCAATGGAATATTTTGTTCCTGAAACCAAATTATTTTGTTGTTCTTATTTGCTTGTCCCAAACTGTAAGATTTTGTTGGCACAACAAAAAATTTGTTTGGCTACACATACATTAAACAGTTTGGGCCGATATAAAAATTTTTTACAAGTTCTACCGAGTTTCAAACCTAGATCACCTGCGTCCGAGCACTACGCCTTAGTAATCTTAGCTAACGACAACTGGTGACGCCGGAAAGATTTTCAATACATATACTGTAAATATTGGGCAACGTGTGCAAACAAATATTTCACGTTTTACAGCTTTACTTGTCATTTTCCTGTTGCGTTGTTTTATTAATGTGTTTATATGATTATTAAGCATCAATAGACGCACTAACAACCACAACTACTATCCTAATTGTAACAAAAATACAAACAAACTCTCGAGCTGTATTTTTGAACGAAGGCAGTCAAATGAGTGGCCAAACAAATATATACAGTTGATACAACAAAATATTTAGTTGACAATCTAATTTTTTTTTGGCTCAACACAGATAATTTGTTAGACGAACAAAAGTAATTTTGTTGCTTTTCAAATTTTGTTTGCTCAGCAATATTTTGTTAGGGCAACTAAATATGTATTTGGCCCTATACAAATAAATATTTTGTTCGATTTTCTCTCAGTGTAGTGAAAAGCAACGTGGAGAGTAGTAAAGAGTTTTGGGCGGTTCGTAACAGTGTGGTGAGTAACAGCAAGGCGAGTATAGAGCAACGCCGGAATGCAAGGGCGTAGAAACGGGAAATCCCCGAGAAAACCCGCTGTCTAGTGGCAACGTCCGGCATGGTTGCCAAGTGCGAAAATCCGGGAGCGACCCCACCTGGAATAGAACCCTGCTCGCATTAGGAAGAGACGAGCTCTCTAGCTACTGTGCCACCGCGGCCCCATGTAAAGAAGGAAGCAATCTATGTAAACTGGTTTGTAGAAGGGAATTTTTGTGTTACAACGTTGTTCCGATATCACGTATATATCCCACTCACAAGAATGTTTCCACACTATGAGTTTGAGGGAGTCACGTTCGTAGAAAGCAATATGATATGCAGATCTCAGATATACACATTCGCTAATCTAGATTTTCTATGAACGATAAGGATTTCGGCATTTAATATGTTTCCTTATGAGACGATTATTGAGTAATGCAACACCTCACAATATTTTATTTCACAGGGGCATAGTCGGTATAGGAATGTTATATTTAATGCCTTGGTTTTTGTTTGGATGATAAAGTAAACTGATTATCACAAAAGTCACACTACTTCCTATATGGACCGTATTTAAATCAAATCACTCGCCAGTGAACACAAAAAGGCTGTCAAATATTCAATTTCCTGAATAATATAATTGTTTTTGTTAAAAATATGTTTCCATTATAGTTTAATTGCTTCCAGTCATGACCGTAGGATTTCGTGCTACGGTCTGACGTTGACATCAGCTTGTCAAATTTCGTTTACACACAAACAATAATGAATATTAACAAGGCGATATTGTTACGTTTCTTAGTACACACAATATTATTAGTCTATACAAGATCTTCAAAGTATTTTTGTAGTCATAACTTTTAAACCAAATATAGAGATGGCTGTAAAGAACATGTTATTCAAGAAAAGGGTAAAAAAAATGTTGGGGATTGTTAGCCTGGCGCGATAATGTGACATGATACGTACGATGAAGTTTACCATTTTACTGGTTAAGCCCGCGAAGCATTTTTTTTCCGCACGGCTGCTAGAACCGGAAACTACGGGCACCCACACATACCTCTGAGTATATGTCGCTGCTGGAGTTTGAGTTTATCGTTTCCAGTCTCAATCTAACCTAAAATCAGCTAAATTGATGAACTGGAAGTAAATTTTTATTAGAATGCCACATTTCTAAAGTCACGCATTTCTGTTCATGAATCACTTTAGTTTTATAACCTCAAAACTTTTGCCCTTTGACGCTTGGCTTGTTGACTCCGATGACTCATTATGCAGGCTCCAATCATCGCTTTTGTACGTCGCTGCCTTTCTAAAGAAATGATAACATGGCTGGACACGGATGCTGGAAGAGAGAACTGGAAGACGAAAAATTAGCCAATGCATTATTCCTTCATTTCACATTTACTTATTTGTCAGTAAGGGATCCATCTCTAGCACAATTTGCCAGAATAACAATGGAATAGTGCACTTTAAGGAAAATTGCACAAGTTACGCCATCTTAGAGATATTTGTAAAAACTACATCTCAAAGTGTGGATAAAAGTACGTGGGGAAGGGTGTGACGAAATAAGAGGTGGCAAAAACTCGCGCTAAAAGGAAGCTGACAGCAAGTGGTATACTAGTGTAATTTTCTAGACTGAAGGCCATTTCACACTATCAAGTATTTATTGAATTGAATTACTTGAATTCAATATATTGAACTAAGAAATGGATTGCAATCAATAAGTTTTAAAATTTCCACATGGATATTTATCACAAACTTTTTTTTATGAAACCAGTTTAAAAAACACCAAAGAAAATTTTTAAGAGTATCTACGATTCGTTCACGACACAAAAATAATTGGTTAAATCCCAACTAATTTTCTTCGTTTTAATGTACATTTTCTTGTTAACAAAATATTATGCATACTTTTTTTTTGTGAAAACTTTAAATGTGTGCACACTACTCTATTATTATGAGATTACTTCTATTAATTCTCTCAGAAAAACTGTGATTAATCAATTTAAATTCTGAACCGAAGAACGTTTAGAACATGTTCTAAACGAAAATCATGATAGAAAACGAGAGGTTTAAGAAACTGAAAGAGGAAATGGCCGCTATTATAACGTATATACGACGTGATATAGCATTCAATTAATTTAATTCGATAAAATTGGGTTTGGCTGTTCTGGGGAAACGGCCGTTTGTTTTGCGTGAATACGTCTACGTTGACGCGCTCGGACGCCTTGATGTTTATTTTACGCTTCACTAGATCATACGGGGGTTTTATGGGTATCACTGGATTCCTTTTGAGATGCTCTTTTCCCAAACGTGTACTATTTCTGTATTTCGACTTGGCTTTTTGACGAGTATAGGCCGAAATTGTGATAAGTTTTCTTAATTTTTTACTTTAAAAGCATTAAAATTTCACCATAACCACGTTGAATAAATGTTTTTATACGCGTAATCGATTGATCTTGACGGGAGCTGTCGATTAAATCTTAAACGAGCGTCATAGATTCTCCTTATCAAAAGTTATACTGCGAGGAAGTTACGAAACGCCATCCCCCCTACCCCCCCCCCCCTGGCCAAGCATGATGCTTCGCAGTCCTCACTCGACGTAACATATTCTCTGATCCTTTGAACATCGAGAGGTGTAACCGAATTTAGAATGTAGGCGATGAATTCGGAGCTGCAATGCCAAACTCTATTCCCCGACTTTGGTATCATCGGATTTTCACGTCGGAAATTGAAGGTGCTTTCGAAAGAAAATTTGACCGCGTGTAAGGGCTTTAAACTTCAGCCTTGTTCGCTAGAGGCGACGGAATACACTGAAAGTAGGACTTCCACAGGTACACAGCAGGGTTGGATGTAACCACGAATGGACTGCAGTCGGGGGATCTGAGCGATGAGGCCGCCGACGAAGGCGGAAGAGCGTCGCGGAGGTCGAATGAGCAGACGCGCCGGGGTAAATGGACGTCAACAGGGAAGGTGGGGGGGGGGGGTGGTTGTGTATACGTGACCCGGGGGGGGGGGGGATCCGAAGACGGACAACACCATCGCGGCTGAAGACCTGACGCGATCGACCTCTCGTGCGCACGATCGCCTCGCGCCGTCGTCCGATCCATCGGCGCCCGACCTCGACTCACCCCCTGGTCGACCACCGGGGGGACGTTCGTGACGGGCCGGCGTCGCTAATTGGGCCCGGTGATTGGTGAAGGAGGGATGTGGGGGGGGGCGTAACACGTAGGCCCCTCTCTCAATCCGCGCGCCACGCGCCACGTCGTCATTGATTCCGAGACGGCGCCGCAGAACAGACGTGCCTACAGAGTTGCAGCTGCCGACGCCAAGGCACGCTGCTCTGGTACATTATTATCTAATACGAGCTTGCTTAAATACAGTCTTAGTGATTGTCTTTATGGAAAAGAGTCTAACACTGATATTTTTAGGGGTTATGATTAACATTACCCATATGAAATTTTAATTTTATATTTAATTACAGAGTACTTGCTTATGTTGTCATTTTCTTTAATATTATTTCCTAATAACGTTTTATTATATGAGTTAAACAGTATAATGTTTGGTTATTTTAATTGTTTATTAACATAGTGTTCATGTGTATAGGCCGTTCACGGTAAAATTAGGACTTTTGATAGCCCTGCTTAAGATCTACTCGTATGCACGTTGTGTATTCTTCCGCCTTGCGTAAAATCAACATTGCCAAGCGCCTCGCCATTTCATTCATGCGACAGTAAAGCGAAACTCTGAAATTATTGGAAAAGTAAATCATTTACTAATCTTCTTATTTTTACTATTCGATGCATTAAAAAAATCGAAGGAAATAATTTAATTTATCACAAATGGTTACCTAACACTTTTTATTCGACATACTGGTATAGAACTACTTTCCATCTATCGTTGCCAGTTTTACTAGGCGCATGTAACTCAGTGCGCCCGTTAAAATATATGCATGTAGGAGCAGTGACTTTTTCCTAAGGTTGATTTCAAAAGTACTTACTTTATCGTGAACAGTCTTTAAGTATTTTTCATTTGTTTCTAGACGATATTCAGTATTAATATTTTGTATGTTACTTTTCATCTCGTTCCTAGAGGTTGGTCAGCATTCAATATTTATTAAACCCGTGTACTAAATAAAACTGTACTGGTTGTCTCTCGTCTCACCATTGTTTATTGGCGGAGAGATGTGTCATAATTTTTGTAATTGATTTTATGGGGGTCCATTTGTCGCAACATAAATGGCTAAAACTGACGTAAATAAAGTTAATTATAAAATTGATATGAGACATTATTATTACAATTTTCTTACACGCAATCATAATAGATATTATGACGATATTTCTTGAAGAAGATTTCATTATAAATTCTGATTTCTGAAGTATTCAGATGGAAATACGTTAAAATTTTGTTAAAAACGCAAACTCTACCGATCGATTATTTTTTTACATTTAAAAAGTATACTTTAGTAAAATCTTTTATAATGTTACAAAATATATATATTCGTCTTTCATATACAGTAAAAATTTCACTTTTCTGAAAATTTTGACGGTGTCCATGCTACTTTTTTTAAAATGAATTCTTCATGTTGTATAGTCGGGTGCAGTGCTCCATAGGCAGTTGCTTTACTTCTACATAAAGGGAACCGCGCAGGCAAGCTGGCGAAGATATATATATATATATATATATATATATATAATCTTTTCTGGCAAACAGTCATATTCCCAAGATTTTTATCTTCTGAGATACGCGGAAACGGGCAAAGAACGAATGGATAGAAAATATGCCTGGACTACTGAAGGCTATTCGCGATAAAGTGAGCACTTTTGAAATCAACCTTTGAAAAATTTCACTGCCTCTACCTGCATATATTTTAACGGGCAATCTAAGTGGCATACGCCTCGGGAAGTTGCTAACGATGGAGGGAATATAGTTCCATGTTTCATCGTTCAATTTGGGGTGTTAGTAAAAAAACATTTGTGAAAACTGAAATGATTGAGCTTGATTTCTGTTTCTTTATTGCATCTAAGTGTAAGAATTAGTAGATTTGTGAAATATTTACTTTCATGATAATTACACAGTTTTACTTGACTGACGAATGAATCAAGTGATCACGGTTATGTCAATGCTAATTTAATATATGGCGGAAGAATACACAATGTGCATGCAAGTACATCTTCCGCAGGGCTTTCAAGCGTGCTCATATAGCCGTGAACAATCTAACTGTTAAGAAGGCATGGTACATGAATAATCACTAAACATATTAACAAAAATATATACAAATTTTTGAATACAGTTGTATAAATGTAACAGACTGCAATCTTGGATAATATTTTCACTGACTTCGTGAGTAAATGATTTTCCAGCGTGATGCATTTCTCGCCAGATATTTGCAAGCTTTTGCGTGGCGTTAAAATCTCGCGCTGAAGGAGCGTACTATAACGTCAAAATATTTTCTCACAAAGCAGGCAATACATACCAAAACTTGTTCTCGGTAAAATGAGCACTTTTGAAAGCCCTGCTTACGATCTACTTGTATACACGTTGTGTATTATTCCGCCTTATGTAATATTGACATTGCTATGGGCAGAAACACTCCCACGGTTTACTTTTAGAAATACTAAATGAGATATGAAAAGAATTGCACGAGTAACCAGATGAAGAAAAAGACAGACTCGGGTAAAGGCAGGACGAAACGCACAAAAAAAAAAAAAACAGAAGAACACAAAGGTTTCTAGACCTACCAGTAGCGATGTGTCTAGAACATGCATTTATTTCCATTTTCTGACGTAGTTCCCCTTGTGAGATCATATTTGCACTTCAAACATCTGGTGATTACTATTGATATTGATATTCCAGTGCGTGTTTTTATGCCATCCTTTGAGCTCTCCGAGGCGACATTCACTCTAAAATCTAAATTGTAGAAACTGCTCCGTATAGGCGAATTTTACTACAACTATGGTAAACTGCTGAAACGAGATTAGCAAAATTCGATTTATTCAATATTTTGCTGCTGTTACTGATTTAACAACGGTTCTTACTGATTCCTAGGGAATTACACTGGAATGGCAGTAAAACCGCAGAGATTCCCACTAATAACTAGTAAATATTCACCATGAATAATTCCACTGACTGACGTCTTTGTTCTGATTGTCCGCGATAATTCTTCACTTAATAATTATCCCCGCTGGAAAAATAAATTTAAAAAAGCTTGTATGTGTCTTAACGGCAAGGGGAGGGGGGCCGTGAAAGGCGGAAAATGGCGCTTACAATATCAGCAACTCGTAGGAGACCACGGCAAAAAACCCACAAATGCCACACAAGCGAAATGTTAATCCGTATTCTACTCGTAACTCCGAAGGACAGCAAAAATGACGTCAACTCTTTCCCTCGCCCAGAACAGTTCTCTGCAACACGGCACAATCCCTCGCACTTTTTTCTGTGATTCGAAATCAGAACTTTCTCATTGCCTACCATGCAATGTGCTCAAGAAAACTGGATGACGGTGATATCATAAGTTCTCACGTATTGATTTTCACTCGATACAGGGCAGGTGTACGTGGGATAAAGAAACAAAAATTTTGTCAGGTTGTAATGTGCACATCAGTCAAAAAATGTATCATAGCTGCGGCCTTAACCTACACAAAAAAAAGGGTAATAATTTTTTTTTTCCTCTGCCTACAATATCTTAGAAATCTATGTGAACTTACTGAGAATGACTCAATCTGTGATTTAAAAATTCAGTATAAAGTCACATTACCCAAAGTTCATAAGAAAAACTTTGCCGTACTTTTTACATTTTGGAGACATATTCCATAACCTTACGGTAAAAACAAAAGGTAGGTATTTTTGGTCATTCAATGTGAAATTATATGACTGCACAGGATATCATACGACCATGGTTAAGATCGATTTATATTTCGACTACGAGTTAACAATTTCAAAACCTGGGATAGCAGTTAATGTGCGTGGCGTTTTAAGATCATAAGTGTGAATTTGTTTAGAATATAAACTGTCCTCAGTTATTCTATCCGCATAAAAAAACTTAGACATGTGACGCAAGTCAAGGCAAACGCATGACATATCAACCAAAAATCTTTTCTAACGTTTAAAAAGTCATTAAATTAGCTCATTATGAGATATGTGGCATCTGAAACAAGTCACGCGGTATACTTATACAGAACAAATGCCTGTCTTTAGGACAAACAAGTAGTCTAAAAAAATCATGAAAATCGTTAAAAGATGATTGAAAAACATTATCCGTCCACGTTCTGCAGCCCTGCTAAAGTTCTACTTCCAGGATATTCCTCCGCCTCGTGCAGACTAAAGCTTATTTAAGTTTAGAGAATTACACCAAGGGGCAACGCACTGAATGCGTGCGCACTCAGTTGTAATGATATTTTGCATGAGAGCTATTTCTTACTAGGCGCTACCAACACACATGTTTTCTCGCTGTTTTCCTTCGTACATATTATAAATTAATTATTATAATTCATAAATAAAATACAGGTAAAATTTCAATTTAACGAAAAGTAAGATACTTTCATGTTAACAGAGGTATAAAACGTTCGTGATACATGGAATATTTTGGAAATAACTAAAAACGTCATACATGGGGTGATTTTTCAAAGGTGCGATTCAAAAAGTTTGAAAAAACCGCGCATAGACTATAACTCTAAAGCCCTGTCAGACTGTCAGATATTTCCATCAAATTGCTTCCAATAAGTTTGGTCAAATAAAGTTGGACAGTTATGACGTCGTCGAAATGTCATAGACGCCGCCATATTTGTCTGAGAAAGTTGGTTTTCAGTTTCCATCACACGTTTGAAGATTGGAGCGGTTCTAAAATGTATTAGATGTCTGACGGTCTCAGCTAATCATAATCGTGCACGACAAAATTGGAAGATAATGAACAATTTCTGTAAACGAAATAGGTAATAAAGATAATTATTTATGTAGAAGCTGTCTGAGCATGAATGCTATTATTAGAGAATATTGCACATAATATTAAGAACTCAGTGGGATTAAATTTTTACTGTACATTCCTTACATTTCTTCCTGTAATGCATTGCATGGAAAAACAAAATCAATACCTCACAAAGGAAATATTTTTTAAAATGATAAATCATGTTACACTCTCCCAGTAAAAATATTTGATATTGTGACACATTTTCAAACACATTTAAGATTATTTGATAAAATTTGTTGGAAGGAAAAATCTGATGGCCGTATTTCGTCTTCAAATTTTATTGTTAAATATAATTGAAGGAAAAAATTTGACAGTGTAACAGGGGCTTAAAAGAAAGCGAAAACTATCCTGTTGGAGTGAAATCAACAGTGAAGAGATGAAATAGTGATCTGCATAGTGTTACAGTACACTCGAGGCATTATCTCCCAGAGAATTTTCAATTGTTCGTCGGTCGATACTCAAGTTTGCTGAATGAATTTGCTTCGAGTAGCGGTTTCACCGACACAGAATCTCAGATTGGGCTCGGGAACCGCTCCCGCAGCTGTTCCCGAGGACGCTTCTGATGCGGCGCGATCCCATTCTTGAGGAGCCACGTGACTCGCAGGGCATGCTGGACGGTTAAGGTAAAAGTCCCCCCCCCCCCTCCTTGCCCATCACTCTCCCTATCCATCCACCCACTGCCACGCGCTGTTCGTGAATACGGCCAGAGTAAGAGAACCCCGGAGCAAACACTCCCAGATGTTCTTTCGTGACCAGGGACGCAGGAAGGACGATGCGACGCCGATCACCTTGAGGACTCCGTCAAGAATCCGCGCGTGCTGCTAGCGGACGGAGTGGCTCAAAGGGGGGACACGCCAGGCAACCCCGGCCCGACCCTAAGTGTGTCGCGTCGCGTCGCGTCTTTTGACTTTCAAACGATCGGTTGCATTGCCTCGGACGGAATATTTAAGGCGCAAGTTTTCCTCGTAAACAGCATTAAGTAAACGGCTGACTTGGGACGATCAGGTGAAACGTCACGAATACTTTGCCCTACATAACTCCCTTTCCATTCGTAGGAACATATGCACGAGTCACGTTTCATGGAAAGACAGTACACGTGCAGGGCAGGTCTCTTGAATTATACACTCACAAACGCACATTTTTTCTTGCGTACGTGTTTTTTTTTTTTTTGTGGTTAGTCGCGTACAACAGTAGTACGCAAAATACGTGGAGGTAAGAGATTATGTACCACTGGAAACTTAGCGTTTGTTAATTCAAGGTGTTATCAATAGTCGAACAATTCATTATATTATATTTTATTGATTTGGGTCATGGGAAGTAAGATATTTATATATTTTTTTAACTATAAGCAATTTTTATACTTTTTAATTTATAAATTTGGTTTGATGGTCAAAAAGAGAAATACATATTTTCAGATCACGTCTTCTGAAAGATCATGGCATTGTTTTTTTAGCTACATGTGTTACGTATTAGGTAAATTACATAAAGATATTTATCTGTGCTGCTTACACGCAATAAAACTGACCTTACTCCATACAATTTAGGACATCTATGTCGTGAAACTTCCTATAGGCTGTTCACATTGCAATAGGACCAATAAACACAGTGAATATAATTCACCACCCTCAAAATTTAATGTCTGAGACTGCAATAAAACATATTTATTAGCGATTATAATACCTGTTTAGAGGGCCTTAAAAAGTGCTCACTTTACCGTGAACAGACTATAATAACATTTTCGTACTGTCTGTAGGAATCTCGCGGTGTTTGAGTGAAAGAAGAATTAATGGGTACGTGTCCTCCTGACAGCTGCTAAGGTCGACGTGGCCATGAGCTCCCAACAAAAGCGCACGTGGGCGCGCCAGATAGGAGTCCTTACGGGCCCCGGGAGAGAGATGTCGCGTGGGAGAGGTGAGGACAGAGGACGCAGGCAGATGACAAAGTGGTCACTGTGGGGAGTTTGATACCAGGGCGAGGGGTCAAGGGATGTTAGGGGGAGAGGGGTCGAGTCTCGGGTCAGCAGCTGACACAATGGACGTACCGACCATCATCTCCCCACGATGAAGAGGGAGCAAGTAAAGAAGGCGATGTAGGAGCGAGGGTTAGAAAAATCATCATCTTCGTCTCCTCCAGCTGTTTTTTTTTTTCTTTCCTTCCCGCGACACCCCGCTGAGAATGGCACACTCCCTCTCCCACCCACAAGTCAGGGCCATTGTAACCCCCCGCGACACCTATAAATCTCACCCACGAAGGGGCCAAGCGAACCACTCCGATCCAGGAAATTTGCATCGTCCCTGTTCCATTCCTCCCGGAAAGAAGACAATCAAGGAGGCTCGCGCATTCTGATGAGTGGGCGAGCTGCGGGGCAAAAACAAAATACCAGAAAACACTAAATTATTATTTTGAAACCTTCTCATCTTTTATTTTACTCCCCCTCGTCCGTAGAGCAAGATACGGTGGTCGTCTTTCCTTCTCCTTGCCCGGAGAAGCTGCTCCGTGTTTGCTTTTCAAATAGCGCTCCGTCGAAAAGAACGCCAGCAAATTACGACAAGCGAAACGACGAGAAAATTGTTCGTAAATACGACGCGCGTGGCTAACTTTGCCCGTAGTTCTTTTATCTTCCTCCTGCTTACCCCACAACCTCCAAACGTGTTAGCGATACAGGAATTCTGATCACTTTTCTCTATTAAGGCTCTCTTCATTTAGAGTGAGTGGATGCCACGATTGCTCTAAAGGGAAATTGCACAATGATATTGAATACCATAGTACACCAAAATAAGGCAAGCAATGATGTTTATTATTTAAAGGAGTAAAAAAGTTGGAACGTATAAAATAAATTTATGTTACAGCCCTTTGTTTAACATTATGTCCTTTCACTGATGAGCTAACGAAAAACCCTGTTCAGATGTATTTATCCAAGTTTGCTATACTAGAAAAATTTGGCATTGAGACTCCTGTAAATCTAGGTCACTGAAAATTTAGTCTTACAATAATTCGAGGGTTATTTAACATCGAGAACAGGAATAAACTTTTTTTATACGTTTATTTAAAAAATAATAACCAGTATTTCTAATTGTGTTTTAAAACTTTGATAGGTACAGCACTATGAATTCTACTAATTTCCTTTCATGCACAGGGGTTTATGAAAAGCTTCATCTAATGGGATCGGAATTGAGCAAGCAACGGCATTATTGAAACAGGATTGGGAAATCACTTATTAATAACTGCCCCAATACCTGCTCGTTGGATTCAAACCCATTACCATCTGGATGCGAATCGAATCTCAGAAGGTTTCCTAATACTGAGATTGTTTGCACGAGCCCACACATACGTACGTCACACATTCCTATGTCTTAACCAAGAGAGAAACACAGAAATTAATTTTTTTTCTGACCAATTAAAGGCCAGGCACATTTTCTCATTCTTTTAGAGTATTCCTTTACTTGTCTTGTTAATTTCCTATTGCTTTCTTTGGCCTTTTGTTTGCTTCGAGATCACGAAATTTTTTTAGCACTTTTATTTTATTCTAACACATCGTGTGTTCCTTGTCTCACATGGCAGAAAAGTTCCGCGTTCCTTAATTAAGGACCGCGTTTTTTTGTTTGTTAAGAAGTCGTGGGACGTGGTTTGTTTCGGCACCAGCATACACTTTCCCGTCACCTGTGCGGAACAAAGAAATTGAGGAGATTTCAGCCACTAGCATCTCAAAGAATATATTACCTGTATTAATGACGCAACTGGCCTTCGCCAGGAAACATTCTTTTAAAATAGTATATTCCGCAGCAATTAGCATGCAAATTTACAGCGTCAAAATTTGCCGACCGAAAATGCATCACTCGGTAGTACTTTTCACTCAATGAGGTTTTAAAATAGTGTTTTGTACATTTTACTTTTGTATATTTTCGACTCACTCCCAAACACACTGGGATTTCAGTGACAAAATCTGCCATTTAATTGTGCGCCAAGCCGAACTCCAGTGGCGCAGTAGGTTGGTGCGCCGCCGATCTGCGGTGCGGGAGGTTTTGGGTTCGAATTCTAGGTAAGGCGTGGAGGTGTTAGTTTAAGTTAGGTAATCATTTAGATTGTAAGCCTTCAGGCATAACACCTGGGGTACTTAGAGAGCCCTTTCCAATACAATACTATTTGGGCCCCAAATGTTTCTACATGCTATTCACTATTGACTAAGCATTTTTGAAATTAACTTTTGAAAAATGCCACTGGCTGTATCCCCATATAGTTTAATGGGCTCACTGAATAGCAAGTTACCAAAGGTAAACATCTGTAAAAACCTGAAATGATTAATTTTTCTTTCGGTTTTTTATGCATATGAGTATAAGAATGAGAGTAGACGTAAAAGGCGGGTCCTGGACCATCTCACATTTTTATCAAAAAATGCAAATTTACCCCAAAATTAAGCAAAAATCAAGCAAATTTACTACTTCTTTCAAAATGGCGAACAGGGGTTTTGCTACCTGAAAACAAGCAGATTTCTTGGTTTTCAAGCAAATTTTCACTTTTTTATTTTTTATTTTATTTTTTAAGAAATGTCAATTTTGCAAGCGAGTAATCTAAAACAAGCAAAGTAAGCTAAAATCAAATAAAAAGATGCACATGAATAGAATTTAAATATTATAATAGAATTTAATATAATGTACGGATTTTCCATTTTTCATTTCTTTCAAGCCTGTATAAATTATAAAAATTTGTTCATCATTTTTTAACTTTAAAGCATTTTATCCAAAATCCGTACATATCGATCAGGTAATGTAATTTTATACTTAAAATCTAGAATGCAAGTTTTTTTTTTTTTTTTTTACCAAACTCAGTTTCCTGAATTTGAAAATCTGTGTCTTCATACAATTTATCAATATCTAGATGCGGTAGTTCAATGTATTCAAACAAATTTTTTAACTTCTTGAGAAGTGATTCCATGTG
The DNA here is from genome assembly GCA_029891345.1 of Dryococelus australis. Lineage (NCBI taxonomy): Eukaryota > Metazoa > Arthropoda > Insecta > Phasmatodea > Phasmatidae > Dryococelus > Dryococelus australis. Next base: position 51,660,091 of record CM057007.1, read on the forward strand.
TGTTATTTACAAAGAAACAAATAACTAAAGAAAAAAATTTAATCTCTCAATAAATTAATTATCTTAATAAATACAATGTAAACTAATACCATATCTAAGCAATGCAAAAATTGCGGCGAAGTATTAAACATAGCATGTTTTCCCACGCATAAATACACAAAAGATTAGCATATTAACACTTGTAAACATGTTGTGCTGAATATGAAAAAAATCAATACGAGTTAAAAAAGAAAAAGTACTATGTGAATGTGGAAAATATATTTATAACCTACAGCTCAAAAACCATAAAAAATAGTAAATCACACAATATAATAGCAGGAATTTTAAATGAAATTCAACATGATAATTAGCCAACAAAAACATGTAAAGTATGTAATGAGAATAAATATATAAAATTATTTTCTTATAATAAATCTTGTAAGGATCAACATACAACTATGTGTAAAACATGTTTTAGAGAATATCTTAAAAATTATAGTCTTAACAAGAAGTTAAATATTACTTCCCAATAATTTTAACACCTTTTCGATGCTATTCCACCATATTTATTAATCTTATTTTCATTTTATAAATACAATGTTTTCCCTTTTAATAAACAAATATGGAGGCTTATAAGATAACTAGGGCGTTGAGCGGAATGGCAGTTCGCAAGTCAAGAGGTTTTGGTAAAAAATACAAATTCCATATTATTATAATCTAAGGAAAGCTGATTTAATTTCATTTATTGTACCAAGAACATCAAATTATCAAACAAAAATGAATTTTAGCAATCTACCCACGTCAAAAGTCAATAATATATATAAACGAGAGAAAAAGGAATTGAAAGAAATATTCCCATTTTCTACTAATGTTTTCGTACAATCTATTAAAGAAGATAGAAAAGAATCTAAAGAAACATTCCCTTATTTTATTAATGTATTCATTAACAAAATTAATAGAGAAACCAATAAAAATACTTAGATAATAAAGCTTTTAAAAGTAGAATATCAACATAGAACTTTGAAAATAACTTTAATTTAGCAAAGCCTATACATTTTTTGACTTCAATAGAAAATACATGAACATCTTCTAAAATTTAGAGGGTTGAAAACCAGCATTAATTATATATCAGTTGTCTTAAGCAAGACAATAATCAAGTAGATTTATTAACATTTCAATCACCAAATTATACAATGTTAATGAAGGAGATATAAATAGACAATTTTCTGAATTCCAAAAAGAAAAAAAAAAGGTTCAGGATAGGCTTTAGATAGAATAATGGGAAAACAATTAGCTATAAACAAGTATAATCCATTAAATACTGCAACATGTATAGAACTAACTGAATTTATAAAGAATAATAAAGCATGAATTAATGTTAAAAAATAATGATCAAAAATCGGGCTGTAAAATCTGCATTATTTCCAACACAGTCATTCAGATAGAGTAACCAGATATAAAAATGTGGGGCTTGATATCGATAAAGTAATAGATAATCATGAATATCCTATTAAAATTGGTGATATACCAAAAATAGAAAATCAAATTGATACATCTATAAATGTATACTCTATTAAAGATGAAGGTAAGAATCCATAGTATATCCACTAAAACTTACAAAAAAATACCAAGGATAAGCATATAAATTTACTTTACTTCAAAAATGATAGAAACTCACATTACTGTTAGATTATAAAGACTTATCGAAATTACTTGCAGCAAAAAATAATAATAATACGAAAAGTAAAACTTTTATAGGTGATATTTGCCTTCTACTCTTTTATTCACAAGATAAATTAAATATGCACACAACAGACTTCAAAAAATGAAGCAGTAAAAATTCAATTACCGTCGAAAGGAGAGCAAATATATTTCAGAAATTATAAACGTACAATGAAGGTTCCATTCCAAAAAATGTGCAGATTTTGAATATATTCTAAATAGAATATCAACAACTAAACCAAATCCAAAAGATATATAAATTTAAACTAATCAAAAAATATCCAGTTTTAACAGAAAAATATATTTTAATAATGCCTTTACAAGGTGGCACTCAAAGAAAGATATGATCTTACTAATGATCAAATAAATAACATTGACTTAAAATTGAATGGCGAATCATACACTATGAAATATCAATTACACGAAGTATCTGGTTTTTGTTATTCTATTGTATCTTGTTATGGTTAACATTTTTATACAATTAATAAAAAGGGAAGTAGAAGAAATTGGTGAAATATATTCACAAAGTGAACCAATGCATCCACTAGCGACGGACAAAAATTTCTATATATTAAATTAAAACATGTACTGTATGCGAATATGAATATACAGATGACAATAGAAAAGTGCGTCATTATGATCACATATGTGGAAAATTCATTAATCCTCTATGTAATGATTGTAATCTAACATTAAAACTACCTAATTTTGTACCAATTTATTTCCATAATTTAGCTGGATATGATGCTCATTTATTTATTAAAGAGTTAGTATATGATGATAAATATAAATAAATAAATATATATATATATGAATAGCAAATAATGAAGAAAAGTTTATAACTTTTGAGAAAACTTGGAAAATTTTAAAATTAAATTTTTAGACACATTTAAATGTATGTCTAGCAGTTTAGATAAATTATCATCTAATTTAACTAAAGACCAAATGGAATACACACACAAACATTTCCCAGAAGATAAAGTTGATTTAGTAATAAAAAAGGGCGTTTATCCATATGATTATATGGAGCGTTGGCAAAAATTTGAAGAAACTGAACTTCAACCAAAGAGCGAATTTTATAATAAATTAAAGGAATCTGATATAACTGGCGATGTTTACGAACATGAAAAATGAGTATGGAATCAATTTTATATTAAAAATCTTGGCGAATATCATGATTTATATTTAAAAAGTGGTACTATTGTCAGCATATATATTCGAAAATTTTAGAAACACATGTATAAATTCATATGATTTACATCCAGCGTGGTATTTTACAGCACCAGGTTTATCGTGGGAAGCAATGATAAAAATTACTAAACAACAACTAGAATTAGAGGTGGAATATCACAATGTTGTAAGAGATATGTTTAAGAAAAAAACAAATATTTAGATGATTTTAACTCTAGTCAAGAATTAAATTATTTAGCATATCTCGATGCAAATAATTTATATGGTTGGGCGATGTCTCAATATTTACCATAGGGTAGTTTCGATTTGGTTTATTATACATTAAATTATGTAGATTACAGGGGTAAAAAAAAAATTAGTTTTGCAGGACGATTCTGAGTATGGCTTTATATTAGAAGTTGATTTAGAGTATCCACAATAACTACATAATTTACATAAAGATCTTCCATTTTGACCAGAAAATAAGGTAGTTCCAAAGACAAATCAATCTAAATTATTAACAACTGTAGATAACAAACAAAAGTATGTAATTCACTATCGTAATTTAAAACAGTGTCTAAATAATAGATTAAAACTTATTCAAATACATAGAATTTTATTGTTTAATCAGTACAATTGGCTAAAAAAGTATATAGATTTTAATACAGAGATATGACAACTAATGCAAAAAATGATTTCAAAAAAGATTTTTGTAAGCTCATGAATAATTCTGTGTTTGGCAAAACTTTGGAAAATATCAGATGCAGAGTAGATATAAAATTAACATCAGATGCAGAAAATGTGCAGAATTTATATCAAAACCAAATTTCAAAAGAAGTACTATATTTAATGAAAATATTGCGACTCTACATATTAATGAAACAAATGTGAAATTTAATAAGCCTATATATGTGGGCATGTTAATTTTGGACATATCGAAAGAATTAATGAATGATTTCCATTATAAAGTGATGAAAATAAAATATGGCGATAACATTGATTGTGCTATCATGATACTGATTCATACATTTATAACATAAAAACAGAAGACTTTTACGAAGACATGAAGACAGTGTCAAAAAAAATTGATACAAGTGATTATCCAAAATATTATATATATATATATATATATATATATATATAACATGCCACAAATAAATAAGAAAGTTATAGGTAAAATATAGACGAATGTAATGGGAAAACAATGAAAGAATTTGTTGGTTTAAGAGCAAAAATGTATGCATATAGAGTTGATAATAAAGAAAATAAAAGATCAAAAGGTGTAAAGAAATGTGTTGTTAACAAGAGAATAACTTTTGATGATTATAAGAATTGCTTGTTTAATTATAAGATAGAATATAGAACAATGAATCTAATAGGGAGTGAGAAACACAAAATTTATACAGTAAAAATTAATAAATTAGCTTTAAATCTTTATGATAACCAAATAATTTTATTAGAAAATAAATTAGATATGCTGCCATATGGATATAAAATTTTTTAATTTTAATTAATTTTCTAATATTATATTATAGCATTTGATTTCATGTTTGAAACGGTTCCTATGGTAGGGGCTGATTTAAGTTCAGTAAAGATATTTTTAAACTTCTTTAATCTCTAAAACAATGTCAATTTGAGAACCATCAAAATCAACTAATTTAGCATTTTCGCCTCTAATTTCTAAAACCAATGTGGTTAACTCGCTCATTATTAATTTTATAGAAAAATTAGATACAGAGGCTCATGAATTATATAATCTCCAAAACCAAACAGAGTTTTTGGTGGAAAACTAGCAATTATGTCAATTTATAATTTATTAAATTCATCATATTTTATCAACATTCCGTATGCCAAACTACAGTGAACATTTATTGTTTTAAATGGGGAAAAATTAGGTAATTTAGTATCTTTAACAACTTTGTCTTTTTCAATAGTTTTATTTCTTTCAAACCTAAGAATATCAGATAGTCGATCATAAAATTTACTATCAAACTTAGATTTAATAGATATTTTATTTTTCACACTATCTGTTAATAATTGAATGTAGTTTGTTGGAAATGGTTCAGTTTAATTTATAGTTTCTTTCAAAGAGTCTATATAGTATTGACCTCTAGGAACTGTTATAAATTCCCTTTTTTTTTTATCAACAGGACTCATTTTTTCAATTGTAGTTCTAGTATTATTGACTATATTTGGCATAAAAAAATGTTGTATGAAAATTAACTAATGCTATAGATTTTTCACTATGGAAGATATCATAGTGAAGTTTCTTCTTTAGTATAGAAGTATTATTTGCTAATTTAAATACTTTATTAACCATTTATTACAATATTTATTTTTATTAAATTAAGAAGTGACAGTTAAAGAAACTTATGCTGCGCAAAGTTAAATGGAGTGTCGATGTTTTAATTTTTAAAGATAATTCTGAAATGTGAAAAAATGGCTAATTATTGCCTGGTAATATGAGGGCTATTACATTAGGTCCAAGTAATGCTGAAAAAAAACTAATTTGATAATAAAATTTATTATAATTTAGGATGGATACATTTTAATAAATTGTATGTTAGTTCAAAAAGTTTAAAGCAACCAAAATATATTGAGTTACAAAATGATTTTGATGAGGCATTAAAAAAATTAGAAGTGAAAGAAAAAATTGCATACTTTTAAAAATAATACTGAGGAAATAGTTCCTTTAGATCATGAAAAAATGATTATGTAATTGTATTTGATAATTTATTTTATACAGTCAAAACATAGCTCGCAATTATTTTGCTAGAGGAAGACATAAAAATTTAGATGTATTCTATTTAGCTCAAACTTATTCAAATGTACCAAAACAATTGATATGATATAATACAGTTTTTTTATGTATATTTAGACAAGATGTTACTAATTTAAAGCACATTTATAATGATTTTGTTGGTGGCGATATGTCTTATGAAAAATTTAAAGAAAGTTGTTCAAAATGTTGGATGGAGATTATGGCTTTATTACAACACATTTGAGTAGAAAAATAAAAGAAGGAAAGTATATCAATGAAATTAAAGATTTTATTATTTTTTAAAACTCTTTGTATCTATATTCTTTAATTTTATATAACAATCTATAGCCTGGAAAGAAGTTTAACTTTTGTGTGAGTACTGATATTTTATAAATTTATATTCTTCAATTTTTCATTTTCTTTATAAAAAAGAATATATAATATATTTCCCTGCATACAAGATGGCCAAATCACTAGAGAAACAACTGGAAAATTTAAAACTAGAAAATATTAATAAATCGAATGCATTATTTCATTAAAATAATTTCATTTTCGGCGAAAAAAATAACTGTTGTATTATATGAAGAAAATAATTCTTAATTTTATGTAAATCAAAAAGCCGAAATATTGGGGCATAAAATATCTAGAAATGCTATTTATAAAAATGTTTTCCCCAAAATATAAAACTTCTCTTTCAGAAATATTTAAAGATCTTCACAAATACATTAATTATTATAATGCTGGTAAAACATTTTATATCAATAAAAAGGATTAATACAACTAGTGACAAAATCTAGAAAAGCCAATAAATCATTGGTAAAACAAATTTCTAAGCAACTTAATTTAAACATAAATGTTTTTGGAGAAACAAAAGAAACAAAATATATCTCTCATATTATTAAATGTTTTAAACTTTTAAATTATTAACAGCAATACATTACAGACAATTATAGAATAGATTTATATTTTCGAGATTTAATATTAGCTATTGAGTGTAATGAATTTAATCATAAAGATAGAGGTGTTAGTTATGAAATAGAAAGACAAAAGTATTTAGAATTTCAGTTACATTGTAAATTTATAGATTTAATCCAGATGAAATAGCTTTGATATAACTGATGTGGTTAGTTGTATTGTATTGTATTTAAATAAAATATAATATTTATCACTGAATTTGGTCTATATTTTATTAAATTATATTCTTTAGTTTTTCATTTTCTTTATAAAAAAGAATATATATAAAGTCTTAATACAACTTACCAATTTCACTTGTGCATAATTTCGTATATAAAATGATGGACTCAATTTAGACATAAACAACAACAAACTTATTTACATTGTAAACTAGTTTCTGTGATTATTGATGAGAATAATAATCCTTGGTTTTATGCTAATCAGACTGCTCTATTACTTAGCTATAAACGGCCTAGAGATGCTATTACAGATCATATAAGTAAGATACTTAAGAAATATTTTAAAAATTATGAAGATTTGACCAGCAGTAAAACACCGTTAGTTGAGAATATAAAAAATAATACTAAATTTGTTAATGAACCTGGTCTTTTTCAACTTCTAGCAACATCTATAATGGAAATGGTGGAAAATGTTCAAAAAGTCTGGTTATATGAAGAAGTTTTGCCATCAATTAGAAAACGTGGTGAATATGATATTCAAAAAGATGTATTGCAATTATATAAATGTAAAATAAAGCACATTAAAAAAAATGAACAAAATTAAAGATGACCAAATTGATCATTTAAAAGATATAAATAAAATTAAAGATGATCGTATAGAAAATTTATGAGAATCGGTTCATATGGCTTTCGATGAAATAGCTTACAGAAATGAGGTAATCAGAGATATGTCCCCACATGTTGTACCACAAACACAAAATAAAAATTTAAATCCAACTTTCGTTCTCTTAAAGTTAATGATGATGCTTGTGAATATGATTATTATGTCATTAGAACTCAAAGAAAAAATCTTCAAAAAAGTTTGCATAGAATTAAAGACATACATCCAAATTGTCAGCAAATATTGAGATGTGATTATATTCCAAATTCTATCAATTTATATCAAAGAAAGAAAGAAGCAACGAATGAATAGATTGATGTGTGTAGTTTTCATAGTCATTATTGGTGAATTTACCTTTAAGATCTTTTTTTTGTTAATAAATTAGAAAGTCTTTCCATTAATTTGTATTCTTTATATTTAACAGAGATTTTATAATCGTCTATCTTTACTTGTGTATTACATATGTAAAAATTTTGTCCTGCACGTAATGCTTACTGAGTATCAATAACATTTATTCTTTTTGCCATTTCATTTCCGAGATTTATAGTAGAATCAGACGCTGCTTGTGGTAAATTTTTCAATGGTGCAGTTCCCATTTACTCTTCCAAATTAAGAGAGTTTTGTTATGAAAATAATCATATTTCAAAAAATGTTTCTTCTGGAGTTGGCGGATAATCTAAATTTTTTTTGCCACTATTGGAACTTGTGTGTTTATTAAATTTTTGTTTTCTTCACTTATATATTCGATTTTTTTGCCAATATTTCGTAGTTTGTCAATTAATATCAGCTCTTTCTTCTTCTCTTTTTTTCATATTCTGCTTCATGGTGTTTTTAATAATTTTTATATCTTACGTTGAGTAATTTAACTCGAGAAATATCCTTTGTTTCTTTCATTTATATATAATTTATTTACTTATAAATGAGTTATAAAAGTATTGAGAGCTTTCATAGAAAAACTTTTCCTCCGACTGAACAGACTAGGGGGAATTTAAATGTTTATAATAATAGAATTTAATTTGATATTGCTATAGGAGATGGCTTTTTTTTTCCAAAGGGTGCTTATGTTTATGAACAATTTAGATTACAAAAGAGAGATAAAGTCGGAGATGCGGCAAACTATGATAAGTTAGATAACAATGATTTTTGTTCTAACTTTTTTCCTTTTTAGTTTTCTAGAGTAGAAATTTCAAAACATGGACATATTATTGAGGCTGTTGATAATCCGGGTATAACTTCGTAAGTGATGTATACTTTGTTAAGATCTCCAGGTGAACAAAATTATTTAGAATTATCTTGTGTTGATTATTATCGAGTAAAAGCTACTCATAGTGCTAAACCAAATTGAAATAATGTATCCACTGGGATATTCTGTTTGGTTTTATTATAGATAACAATGACATTTATTGGAAAGGTGGTTATAAAATTACTTTTATTAGTAATTTATCCGATAACAACAGTTTATTTGACTTTCAAAATAAGAAAGCAGATGGCACACTAGATAGAGATCATGTTGATCCAGGTAAAATTGTTATTGAAAAATTAGAAATTATGTGGCTTATTGTTCAATACGAAGTTAACACAGCCATTGCAATTAAAGAAAAAATATACAAAGAACTAAAAATACCTATTAGTTTTGATTATTGGCAATTATTTAAAAAAGACGTTTATACTGGAACAACTGTTTTTAACGTTGATATAAAAGATAAGTTTAATAATTGACAATTTGACATACTGATTTTGTAATTGTTGGGTTTCAAACTAACAGAAAAAAATCGTGCTGAACGTAATTTGCATGCGTCTATGTTTGATCACTGTAATGTTAAAATATTTGTGTTAAAAATGGGCGAAATGAAATTTTTTGGAAAGAAAATTGGAATCTATATATTGCCATTAATTTTTGTGATATAGCGTTTCTTGCTTATAACGATTTTCATACTTCTGAAACAAAACTGGCTACTGTATGTAGAAATAATTAACTTTACTATAAGCCAGTTTTATACTTTGATGGTAAAACCAATTATTATTAATTTTGGAGTCGAAGACCTTTGTACAATATTGATTGCTTATATAGAAAAACAACTGTAGTTAAAGAAATAACAAATATAAAAATTAGTGTTCATTTTGATAAAGTTGTTGAAGTACATAGAATTTGTAATGTTATTTTAATTAGCCAACGGAATTTAACTTATGATTATTTGAGAGGAAAGGTTACTGAAGATATATAAATTTTTTAATTTTATTAAATGGAGGTTGTAAACGATTTTACCGAAAGAACAAAATGTTTCAATATTTTAATACAATACTTAATACTCATATTTGAGTGGTTCCATTTAAAAGTTTTACGATATTTTAGATATACAGACATAATTCTAATTAAAATTTTGTCACTTTTTATAAATTTTTAAATATTATAAATGGATCAAATTATAGAACTTTTTGAACGTTGGGATAATGAGTATGAAATTATAGAAACAGCAACTTCCATTGATAAAGAATTGGACATTGTTCATTTCAAAATTGTTTTAAAAATCAATAAAAATGATCTAAGATCAGATAAATTTTCTGATTTTAAAGACGATGTTTATGATTTGGATTTCTGTGATGGGTTTATGTAATCAGTACTGGCTATGCTTCAGATTTTTCTTTATTTTTAGACTTTAAAAAGTTTTATTAGTGTTTTACTTTTATTGAATAAAATCTATAAATTCTATTGATTTGAATCTTTTTTAATATTTTTCATTTTATTTGCTTTATTTAGCTTGCATATTTAGCATAAATTTGCTTGATGTATAATGCTCGCTTGCAAAATTGGCATTTCTAAAAAAAAAAAAAAAAAAAAAAAAAAAAAAAAAAAAAAAAAAAAAAAAAAAAAAAAAAAAAAAAAAAAAAAAAACAACGTGAAGATTTGCTTGATTTTAAGGTAGCAAAAACCCTGCACGCCATTTTGAAAGCAGTAGTAAATTTGCTTAATTTTTGCTTAATTTTGGGGTAAATTTGCATTTTTTGAAGAAAATGTGAGATGGTCCAGGGCCCACCTTTTACATCTACTGATGAGCGTAAGACAGTTACTTTTTAAAAATAATTTTGCATTTTTACTTAACCAAAGCATGAATAAAGCGACGATGCCCTTGGCAATGTTCATTTTACATATGGCGGAAGAATACACGATGTGCACCTACAGAACAGATTTTAAAAAATGTCACTAGTCCCCGGCTGAAGGCCATTACTGGTCGATGTTAAAAGAATTAAAACATTTTAAAACAAATATATGTCGAAATATAAAATTTGCCGAAGCAAAAAATTCATAGTTACGATCTTTAAAATTACACAAGGCTAAAAGATGATTTTAGTTACATTATAATTTATAAAATAAAAGTCAAATGTTAAAATCGGTGCTTCTATCTCCTTCCCTTTGACACCTCATTCTACCCTAATGTCTTCCCTAAGCGGAGACAGAGGGCTACCGTTGTTCGTTTGAGGTGTCCATACTATGTTGTGTTGGTGTCTGTGTTGTGTTGTATTTGTGTCAGTGTTGTGTTGTCAATATTGATGTTATGTATAGTGTTGGTGTTTGTTATTTCATTATGTGTTATTGAGGTGTTATGTACAATTATTTACCTGATATTGATATATTTTTATTGTTCATTTGACATCAATGTGCACTTACAAGTAGCAAGATCAATAGCAACGTCCGCCACGTTTCACACAAGTGGAAATCCGCGTGTTACCCCGCCAAGAATTGAAACCCGTGATATTTATAGACCACATTTGCTCTGTTACGAGAAAATACAATATGCTTCATTATAGGTTGGTGACGGTAAACTGAGCACTTTTGAACGTCCTGCTTGAGTTCCATTTGTTTCATCATTGTGCAGCATTTCATCAAAGACAAAATCAATACTGCCGTGGGCCTGAAACTTTATTCGTGCGTCGCTTAACTGAAACTGTGAAATTATTAGGAAAGTGAACATTTTAGAAATTTCCTCATTTCTACACCCTTATGCATTAAAAATACTGAAAGCAAACTGAAATAATTTCAGTACTCACAAATATTTACCAAATACTTTTATTTCGACATTACTGCATAGAACTACTTACACTCCGTCATTGTCAACTTAACCGTTTGCATGCCGGTCAGAATGCCCGTTAAGGTATACACAGTTATGGGCAGTGACTTTTTCAAAGGTAGATTTCAAAAGTGATCACTTTACTGTGAATAGCCTGTAGTATTGTACCTAAAAGTACAAACTATGTAGGTTTGACGGTTCAGAAATAGGTTAACTGTACAGCTATAATCTACTCGCAGTAACGTCACACTTTCTGAGTCAACCTTCGGTAAATCACCCATGTACATCGTGTTCGTTTGTTTCCTATAAATATGTAATGTATAGCAAGGGTTTTAAAGGCTGTTCACGATAAAGTGAGCACTTTTGAAATCAACCTTAGAAGAAAGTCGCTGACCCTGCTTGCATATATTTTAACGGACGTGCTGAGGGACACGCTCCCAGCTAAGCTGGTAACGTTGGATGAAAAGTAGTTATTTATCTTAAGGTCGAGTAAAAAGTTTTGGGTAACTATTTGTGATAACTTATATTATATATTTTTCTTTCTATATCTATTTTTTAATGTACGGAAGTGTAAAAATGACCAGATTTGTAAAACATTTGCTTTTTGTAATCATTTCACAATTTCACTTGACCGACGCATGAATAAAGAGATGAGGCCCATTGAAAAGTTAATTGTACATAAAGTTAAAGAATACACAACGTGCATACAATTAGATCTTAAGCAGGGCTTTCAAAAGTGCTCATTTTACCGTGAACAGCCTATTTACGTATTTATGTTAAGATAAATGTATCCTATTGTTGCATAAATTATATTACGTTTCCTTATATTTAGTGATAGGAATATTTCGCAAGTTAATTTCACGACAAGATAGACGTCAAACACCTGTACACTGAAGTTGAATTTGCAATTGGATCGCAGTTTACTGGACACGTCCTGGACGACTCTGAGCCAATAGCAGACTTGCAAGGAAACAAGTAGCGAATCCCATACTGCCAGGTGTGAAGTAACACTGGCTACTCTCTGGGAAAACAGCCAATGAACAAACATCTGAGGCTCGAGTACACAGATGACTGTGGAGTCTGGCCTACAGGTCATTGAACTCACGAATTTTCCCTATCCCTACTCATATTTTATACATAAATTATAGTCGCCTGTTTAATTTATAATTGATATGAATAAAAACTGAAATATATTTGTGCTGGTAGCGCCTAGTAAGAAATAGTTAATGCCAAATAGTATTAAACTGACTGAAAAAATGCGGCATGGCGTCCCTTTGGTGTTATTCTACAGACTTGGTTAAGCTTTGCTTGCAGGAGGCGCAGGAATAGCCTGGAAGTACAACTTCGGTAGGGGCTTCAGAAAAGTTGGAGGTAACAGTGAACGCGCTTTTCCCCCATATTCCCCACTACGGTCTCGCTAGGGTCACGTGTGGCGGGATGCCCCATGAGCGACGACCGTTCCAAGGGGGGAGTTTCGAAACGCGGCGGTTCACGGGCCCCGGCATCTTCCCGTCCGCATTTCACGCACATATCTCCACGGATAGATCTGCGGGGCCGTGAGCGGCATCTGGGACGAAGCGACTCCCAGATCGCTATCGGCCTTAATTGAGCTGACAGACCCAGATTCCCGCCTCGTGGGTTGGCCAACGCCGCGTCCTCTGGCGAAATCCCGAGTGTGGAAACGTAGCTCTGGGGTGTTTGGGAAGGGAACCTGGCACGGAAAAAAAAAAAGTTTTTTTTGTCGCCTGTCGTGTCGATATGTATCTTTCGCGAGAGCACAGCCACCGGAGAGGAAAAGTATCAGCTATTTCCTAGTCAATATTGAATGAGTGGGAGAAGAGATTTGGGTGGCTCTTAACATCGAGGTCTTGAGAGCCGAAGTAGGTGAAGTGAAGTGAGTATGGATCAGCGCCGAAATGCAAGGGCGGCGGAAACGGGAAATCCTCGGAGAAAACCCGCAGACCAGTGACATCGTCCGACACAATTCCCACTAGAGAAAATCCGGGAGCAACCCCGCCGGGAATCAAAACCCGGTTCGCCTAGTTGGGAGGTTAGTAGTCTGACCACCACACCACTGTGGCCCCACGTCTATGGTGTAGAAATGTTATTATTTATGCGTGCTTAAAGGAACGCTAAGAATAATTCAGTCGAACAACCAATCGTATTATTACACAACTAGTGGAATGCACTGTTGTAGACTCGGGAACAATCTAAATTACTTACATCATGAACTATGCCACATTTGTAAGAAGTTCCGCGCTGTGCCTCTTTCATAAATTTGTGTATCGAATGAACTTTAAAAAAGCGCTAGTATCGTTAAACGCTACATATAGGAATAAAAGTGATAATGAACTATTTTATTCTCTACGAAATGAGTAAAAATAAAAAAAGGTCTTAACTTTCGACATTTCTCCAAGTGGCAATTTGTTTACTTTCCGAGTTAGTGCAAGTTTCGTTTTGTATCTATAATATATATTATCTGGTGCTATGTTTAGTGACCTATCAAGCGATAATTAAGAAATCTTTACGGCTGAAAACAACTTTTTTCTTAAATTTTAATTTACTTATTTTTTATTTAATTATAAAATTCCTTTTTACAAGACCTCCAACGTGGAAGAATTAGCAACCAATTAATATTTTATGGCATTATTCTCTAAGGATAACAGTTGGCTCCATGCATTTAGGAACAATGTATTGCCCAGGTACAAGTTCAAGCTGTTGAAGATTCTAAAATGATGTTCCATATCTAAAGGAAGGTTGGTAGGTAAGTGGGCTTAACGTTTCATCGACAGCGAGGTCATTAGAGACGGTGCATTTTGCACCGAAGATGGAATTATGGAAGGATTGAGAAGGAATCGGCCATGGCCTTTGTTAGGGACCCATCCCAGCATTCGCCTGGAGTGATTTCGAGAAACCATGGAAAACAGAAATCAGGATATCCGAACCGGGAATCGAACCCGGGTCCTCCCGAATGCGGGTCCAGCGATTCACCACTGCACCATCTCGCTCGGTGTTCCGCATTTAAAGCATAACTTATTTACTACTTTTGTGAAATGGCACAAAATATTGAACCAGCAAAAATAAAAACAAGACGGGAATTAATTTTCCAAACCTAAACTAAAGGAATTGTAATATTTTAAATCTTGTACATTTTGTCCAACATGTTTTGGAAAGTACCCAAGTACAATATTTGGCTACTGCTGAAAGTAATTTATAATTCTACTATATGCTATAAAAATATTGCTTAGAAATTCAGTGTTGTTTGTCTTCAGATTCAAGTTCTACTATGAAATTCCAGTCTAAAAATGTAAGAGTTAATTTTTATTGTTCGCGAACCAAGTGTTCATTTCAAAGTAATTGCTTCCTGGCACTCTTATTTCAGCAAAGTGGAAAATACATTGTTTTATTATCTTTATGTAACTTAACAGCCATTAAATTTATAGTTAAAAGAATTATATTTAAATAAAATATATGGCATAATTCAAGTATTTTAATCTTTTTACTGTTGGTTTCACGTTTAAAAAGTATGACATTTTCTCATACCCTAAAAAAATTTCCACTTTAATACCCTTAAGGCATTTACCATGTAGCTTACGTAGCCACTCCAACAGTTACGTGAGAGTTACAACTCAATGAAGGTTGTAATTCAAGCACATCGAGACTGTGGACCAAGAAACTCGTACATTGAAAATTTGGTAGACGCTGATGATAGTACTTGGGTTTCCTCGGGAAGATACCTTCCTTCCCAAACCAGTTCACTTCTTAGCTTTCTTGCTGCGATCATCTTCAAATTCCATTCGCTCTGAGAAGGTCCCGCCACTGCCACGAGTGTCATCATCCCACTCGCGGGCGCACATTACCAAGCCGGTGTTATATTTGTTGTGGCCCAGAGGAACCTCCCTTTGAGAAAATAGACCCCGCACATGTCGGGGATGCTCGACAATTGGACCACGGGAGATGGTCACGTATCACCCACCGGAGGTTTCGGCTTGGGGTCGTCGTTAAATGGGTGGAGGTGGGATGTGGATGCTGCGGTCTCGACTGACTCTCTGGAACGAATCTCGACCGAGTCACGTACCAACTGGCCGAGCTGCGGTGGCTGATGTCTGGAGATGCGTTTACCTGTCGATTGAGTCTCATCTTCTTCTTCCCTTTTTCGCCCACTCCCACTGGTCGACACTGAAGGACTCTACCCTCGTGTCTTCCTGAACTAGATTACCCTCGAGAATGCAGTCCTTACAACCCCCCCCCCTCCTTTTCAGCCCCTCCTCCATCCACCCAAATACTTCTATAATTCTGGGTCAGCAAAACAACAAGAACCAACAAATAAAGGATGTTCGACGGTAAAGTTACCACTTTTGATATCAACCTCTAGGAAAAAAATTACCGTCCATAACTACATATATACTAAAGTACACATTTTCGTGCATGCTCCCTGTTAAGTTGGTAGCAAATTAAAATATTATTGCGGACCTCTAAGACTTGACTTTTTATCCACATAATAACTTATAAATTTATGGTAATAATATATTTGCAGCTTTTTTTCACACTTTTTGAATCTAACTTATGAAAAAACACACCATGTATGGTGTGTTTGGTTGTTTCATAAATATGTCATATTTCACGAGCGTTTTAAACGAACGACAGTGACCGAATAGGTAATGCCTAATAAGATATCATTCTAATGCAAAACAATTATTAGACTGCGTGCACTCGCTGGTCATCTTGTGTCAATTTCCAAACTTTGTTTATATGAGGCGGAGGAATACACTGGAAGTAGAACTTTGGCAGGGCTTCAGAAAAGCTGGAAGGAACCTTGAATGGAGTATATTACTGAAGTTATTGTTTCTTGTTTTATGCACATTAAGAGCACGAATTTGTAAATTATCAACCAATTTAATTTCGTAAAAATTCTAGTATTTAACTTGTACAAGGCATGAATAAAGGGATACGGTTCGTGGCGGAGTTAAAATTTTTTGCAGCGGAAGAATACAAAACAATAAGGAAAGTAGATCCTTATCAGGTTTTCGCGTATTCAAAGACTGTTCACGGTAAAATGAGCACTTTTGGAAGCCCTGCTTACAATCTACTTGTATGCACGTTGTGTATTCTTCCGCCTTTTGTAACATTAACATTGCCATAGGCCTCATCACTTTATTCATCCGTCGGTCAAATGAAACTGTGAAATTATTAGGAAAGTAACTATTTTAAAAGCATGCCCATTTTTACATTTTGAGGCATAAAATAACACGGCAAGTCAAAGAAATAATTTAAGTTGTCACAAATGATTGCCTAGCACTTTTTATTCGACGTTAAGATATGGAACTCTTTTCCATCCATCGTTACCAACTTTACTGGGCGAATGTCACTCGGCGCACCCATTAAAATATATACAGGCAAGGGCAGTGACTTTTCTTTAAGGTTCATCTCAAAAGTGCTTACTTTATAGTGAACCGCCTTTGCCTCTGTTTGACACATTTGTTCTCACGTAAAACAATTTTTTTAACTGTAACGACAAAGTTGCAGCTTTTTTGGACAATTTACTAGAGACGTGCAAAATTCACGTCATTATTTAAGGATAAACTAGTCTGCAAGTTACCTGTGCGTTTGACTGACTTCAATCATTGCTAGGAAATATGCCTGGCACGCCTAGGGGAACTATTGATCCAATAATATTGGTCCATTGGTGGAGTAACAGGCTGTTTAAGATCCACCCTATCCGAACGACTTTACCATCTCGCATGAATAGCACAACCTTCAGTTCGAAGAAAAATAGCTGCTAACAAGGAAAAGAAGAAAGTGGACCATGGCGTGGGCATGAATCAAACATGCACAGACTTAGTCCAGGAAGAGTTTCCTAAAAAAACATCAAAGGAAATTACAACCACAACTGGAAAAGCCAGATTACAATTGTGGACAGCTAAGATCCCTCTACCCTCTGGTTGGAAAAGAGTGCCTAAAACTGTACCACCTGGCCACGACAAGGGATGGCTGACATGGAAGTCTTTGTATAGGCTGAGATCAGGAGTGGGCAGAATCAAGGTTAATCTGGCAAGATGGGACTACGCTAAGGACAACATCAAGTGTGACTGTGGAGAAGATCAGGTATGTCAACACATGCTCCAGTGTCGACTGTGTCCAGTCTCCTGCACGGAAGACGACCTAAATCAGGCCTCGGAAAATGCAATGGAAATGGCCAAGCTTTGGTAAAATATTATTTGATTTTTGTTACTGTGTAAATATGTATGTTTCTGACACAAGAATAATTTGTGGAGTAGCCAATATATTTTAAGGAGATCAAGCAGGTAGGTGGCGTTGATAAACGCGCAAAGGCCACTGAATCCACGGAATGTGCTCACTTGTTTGTGATTCAGTGGAGTTTATCCTCTCACCAAAACATAACGCGAATTTTTCACGTCTGTACAGATTGCTGTCTCAAAACCTTTATATATATATATATATATATATATATATATATATATATATATATATATATATATATATCGCTTAAAATTCTGAGGAAGCACAGAACAAATCACACCATGTTTATGCTAATTTTCCATCGCCGTCGCATTTCTTTCTTGCGGTAGGACGTTACCTTATTTTTATAGGCAGTCCCCTTAAGGCCGTCGAAGTGCCCAAAATTTTTTTCTGCAATTTAAAGGTATTTTGCAGTTTTGCGAGGCAACAGTAATAACTATTTGATAAAAATGCCAAATCAGTTTTTATTCGACTCTAGCATACTTTTTTTTAAAAGTAGAACTATCAACACATTAACCTTAAAATTTGTGCCGAACAAATTTCGAAAAGTTATACGAGCACAATGATTGATTTCAGAAAAAAGTGTTTTTTGAAGATTTAGGAACGCCACGAAGTGGCCCTTCGTTCGCCTCCGATTAGTGTTTAACTTCTGGCTGTTTTGGTTTTCAGTTTCACTGTAAAACTTGAAATAAAATTATAGCCGAACCTCATTCTAATGACGTTAACAATAAATCTGAAGTGTAGCCAAATATAATAATTTAGCATTTTTATAAATTTGTAAACCAATACATATCAATTTGAAAGTCCTGTATTTTCCATCATTAATTTTTGAAAATTAATTTTCCATGGTTTTCGATACTTTTATAAATATACTATTTGATGTAATGCAATACAATTATGAAATATCCTAAAAATATTGAAAATCATTTTTATAACTTGAACACAATTAAGGTGGCCGCCTGGGTAGGCAACACGCCCAACGGTGAGCAGAGCTACAACAGAAAAAGTTTTATTAAAAAACAGTCCAATGTGTCTGAGTGACGTCTGTTTGGTGGTAATAGCTAGAGACCTGCAAAATTAGCGTTATTATTTGGCATCAGGCTAAACTTCACAGTTCTTTACATATTCAGGCTGGCATCGTTTCTCCATTGGCGGCTGCATAAATGTGAAGACACGCCCTTTCTGACCGGACTGAGAGTGATTGGGCTACCCAATTGAAAAGTGTCCATTTATTGGCGCATAGTTACTTAAGGCGTGTGAAGTAAAATATAGTCCAATGACAAACGTATTGCAAAGGTACATGTGTTAGACGTTCAACGTGTCCCGAAATAATAACACGAATTTTGCAGGCCTCTAGTAATAGCATTTAAGGAACTTCACGCATCTGTATTCGTTTTTCAGTTCATCCATTTCTCTCTAAAGCATTTTTTGTGATAGTTGAAATGGCTCCTTCACGGTCATTTTTAGGTATGAACATTTCGGTACAAAACATTAAAAAAGGAATAGGGCCGTGCATCAAATCTTCTTTATTTTTATTTTTGAATCATAAAATGGCAGGGTCTCCGATGAAAGTCCCATAGGGGCGCGTTATCGACGGCAAGACTGCACGCCAGTAGAGGCGATGAGAGAGTTGATGCGCATGTCCCGGTCGCCCCTAGCACTAACACGCTTGTACACCTCAGACGTGCAAGATTCCTTCAAACAGGCGGCCACCTCAACCGAGATCAGCATTCAGTACGCCGGCGGAGTGTATTGCGTGGAGAAGGGAAAGGGCGAGAGGGGAAATTGCACGGGCTCCTCAAATTGCACCGAAGCAGCGCATTCGGAGTGGAAGAGTCACGAGAGCATCTCCTTTGTTTACGTAACCGGCGACGCCTCCGTGGCACGTGGGTTATTCCCGCGCACGATCTCGGCACGAAAATGACCAAGGCGAAGCCTAATGAAAGCATGAATTGCGTGTTTTGGGAGTAGGAGGAGGAGAAGGAGGAAGAACTTGCCTGATCGCCACAAGCGCTATCATTGTTCCTCTGTCCCAGTCTGCGCGCACGCAACCTGACTTCGGGATCGGCCAATCCCCGAACACGAGCCAGCTCATCGCTGGACGCGTGTTGTTAAACGTCGTTAAATGCTCGTGCAGGATCGTGCAGATCAATACGCGCGCGCTGTTAAACCAATGAAAGGTTAGAGTTGTATGATAGCTGGTACTCATCCCTAATACAACCGCAATAACTGATGATTTGTAACATGTTTGTAGCACCTTCTTTCTCGTTTGGCAGAAATTCATGTAGCTTCGTTTTACAAATGAACAAGTTGAAAGCGACCTAGAAGTGGACTCAATATCGCGTAATATTTAAAAATTACTCCTACCTTAAGTAAATTTTTCTTTAATACAATTAATCGAAACATGCCCAAATATTAGTTAATTATTTACAATAATATACAAAAAATTATTATATATATAATCTGATACGTATAAATGACATTAGTGCAGCATTGCATTTATTTTCTGAATACGATTTGATTTAAAAGCAGAACGTTATGAAAATTTCAGTGCTGTAATAATTTTCCATTCCTTTTTAACTGTCTTTTGTACGTAAGGGCAACCGCTCTCTACCACCACTGTAAATCAAAACTTCTGTTAATAAAATTATTTAATTTATTTATATTATAAATATAATATATAATATACAAATACAGTAAATCTAAGCAGATTTGCTGTCTTTGTGTAACATCTTAAAGACTTAAGCTAACTAATTTTGTACGAGTTAGCATATCCATCTCTATTGAAGCAATACAAGACAATTGAAATATCTCTTGTTTACATTAAAAAAAATTGTTGTAATCAAATTATGAGTAAGAGTAATAATTGACAGCTGACGGTTTTCAAATATATTGTATGTAACCAGTACGAGTTAAATAAAATTATAAAGTTATACATTTTTCCTCTCCCAAAAATTTCCTAATTGTCATAAGGGCGCTTTTATTTCTTAAGACACAATATATCAAGTAAGACTTTCAAAGGTATTTAACAGCGATGCGTGAAAGACGAAAATAAATAGGGAAATAATGCTATTCTAACAAAAGGTTGTTTTGGCTCAACGCCAACTACGAAAAGCGTCCTTGTACGGGCACGCATTGTACACAGTGTAGCCTGTATACTGCTAATTTACGGTTGTCTGATAAATTATAAAACTCTCCTTTGGTGACTTCTTTATGATAAGTGCTTGTTATTCTGTAGCCACGCGAAAAAAAAAAACACGCCCAGTGTCATCAGTCTAATTGCAAGTAAGTATAAACAACACACGTATAAACATTTAAGGGAACCAATGAGGAAAATAATTTCTAAACTTCAAGATCCTTATTATCACGTCACAAATAGTTACTTGACCGTATAAATATATACGTGGAATTAATTTCTTCGTTAAAATGTTTTTACCTATTTGTTATTTAATTATTCCCAGAAACAAGGTCACAAGATGGTCATTGTGAATTTAGATATTAATAAATAGTTAGTAACGAGTATTTTGTACGCATAACGACGGCGAACTATCGTCTTATCGCGACCTCTGTGACAAAAACCAAAATAGGAAGATTTTCTTCGAATGGGTATCATATTATAACGTAGTATTACATCTGATGGCCAAAGACTTATAAAATGGAATCCATAACTTCACCTTCCTCTAAAACATTTGAATTAAAATAAAATTTCGTTTTAGTGAATCCTTGCGTAAGAATTGTGAAGTCAAAATTTTGGGTGTTTAGTTTCCGAATAAGTATATTCGCGGTTTCCCCACACTTCTTGAATCAAACCTTTCAAAAATCACTGCATGTTTGACGTGTTTGGTCTTTTTTCCACATTATAAACTTGTAACAGTGAGAAACGAGCCAAATCAGTGAAAACTGAGTAACTGATCATCAGTGCGAGACAACTAATTAATACAGAGGTTGAATTTCCCTGATCTATTTGTGATTCACATTGAATGTTAAGAATTACACTGCTCTAAATCACTTGTAACCAGTTCATTTGCTTTATTCGCTGGGCAGCAGTAGCTTGTCAAATGATGCTCAGTGAATGTTATTTCACTGATTGATATCACTGGTTCAGACTTAGAGTGTAGATATGTCATGTGTCACAAGCGATTTACACTTCTGTTACCATAAAAGTATCTTAATTTTGATTAAATTGAACTTTTAATTATATTTTAAATATTAATTATACTATTTCATTTGTAGTTAATATTAATAAAATCAAGGAGAAAATAGGTGTGTTGGCAATGCCTGACAAGAAATAGTTCTCATGCAAAATGTTATTGAAATGTGTGTGAACGAATACGGTACGTTGACCCTTCGGTGTAATTTCTCGAGACTTAGTTAAACTATGTGTGCATGAGGCAGAGAAATATCCTGGATGTAGAACTTAAGCAGGACTTCGGAAAGTTGGACGTTACCGTGAAATAACTTTCGTATTATTACAACATGTATGCAACAAATAGAAGCCGACGTAAACTATAGCATTTGTAGTAAAAAATGGGGCGTGCCTGTGTTGGGGACACGGCCATTTTTTTTGTGTGATTAAGACAACGTTGACGCGCTCGGACGCCTTGATGTTTATTTTACGTTCCCGGCGCCGCTTCACTCGATCATATAGGGATTTTATGGGTATCACTGGATCGCTTTTGAGATGCTCTTTCTAACCGTATACTATTTCTGTATTAAGTTTTCTTAATTTTTTACATTAAATACATACAATATCACCATAACCACGCCACAAAAATGTTTTTATACACGTAATCGATTTATCTTGAAGAGAGCTGTCGTTTGAAACCTACACGAGCGTCCTAGCTTCTCTTAGTCAAAATTTATACTACGCGGAAGTTATGAGACGCGGTGAAACGAACTCAAAATTGCACCCCTCCCCCCGCTCCCAAATGATGCTTTGCAGTCCTCACTCAACGTAACATATTATGTGATCCTTTGTCAATCCAGTGTGGTGTAATTGGATTTTGAAAGTAGACGATATATTCGGAGCTGCAATGTCAAACTGTATCCCCCGATTTTGTTATTATCGGATATTCTGGATTGCCACCCACTATGGCTGCAAACTTAAAGCCGTATTGACGTCAAAAACGTTAATTCATCTAGTTATATTTCTAACCAGTTGCCAACCAAACTTTAAATGAACTAGTTATTTATTATGACAAATTTATGCCACGCGGGCTGGGATATTTAGAAAGTGTTTCTACAGTTTTCAGACAATAATGTATCAGCTAAGCAAGGAAACTTAACACGAAGTAGTTCCTTATTT
Source organism: Dryococelus australis (assembly GCA_029891345.1). Classification (NCBI taxonomy): domain Eukaryota; kingdom Metazoa; phylum Arthropoda; class Insecta; order Phasmatodea; family Phasmatidae; genus Dryococelus; species Dryococelus australis. The sequence continues at coordinate 51,683,150 of CM057007.1, forward strand.
CCAAGTCTGGTTCCTTGCTATGCGAGGCAGCGGAGATACTGCTACTATACCGTGCCATCCAAAAGCAAAACGATGGAAAAAACATCATCCTAAGAAAACTCTGAACAACAGGTGTCGAGATATACACGCCTGCAGGTAGGCAACATTAATTTCATCGCTGCTCTGCTCATCATTTCGCCCTAGGCTGTAGGAGTTGCAGCAAGACAAAATGATCAAACAGATTTACCCACGGGTAAAATGAAATAAAATTAGCAAATATATTTGCTCCGAGTGGAAACGCTGTCACGAAATAAGCCTACGTATTCTTTATACGTTCGTCTGTGACGGAGATGATTGACTTTCACACGGTGAAATAAATCGGTGATTATTTTTGTACCATATACTAATGTTCGCTGCTTACTACATCACTAAATAAGAAAATAAAGTTTACAGTGAAATGACATATGTTCAGTTCACACAATCAATACATTGAAACTCGTTAACAAAGAAAATCACTATATATTATAATCTATGGAAACTATGAAAAACGACAATGTGAACTCTGTTATTGTAATTGTTCGATTGACGAATTACTTTTAAGACGGCAGAAATATTGTTCGTTAAGTTACTTCGTACAAGCGTATATAATATCAAGCTTCCTCAATGTATTTTGAGCATCAGAGCAGCGCCTCGCCAAATTCTATTTTTATAACTGCGAAACCTAAGTACTTCATCGATGTTGTTATAAGCTATTCACGGTAAAATGAGCACTTTTGGAAGCCCTGCTTTACATCTACTTGCATGTTCGTTGTGTGTTCTTCCGCCTTGTGCAAAATTAACATTGTCATGGGTCCCATGACTATATTCATGCGTCGGTCAAGTGTAACCGTGAAATAATTAGTAAAGTAAATATTTTACAAATCTGTAATGTTTTTACTTTTCGATTCATAAAAAAATAGGGGAAAGAAACAATTTAAGTGATCAGAAATGGTTACCGGACGCTTTTTATTCAAAGTTAAGATGCCAACTTTACTGGACGCATGTCACTCAGTGCGCCAGTTAAAATGTAGGGAAACCGGGACTAGTTGTCACAAAATTCACTTTCAAATTTTTTTCTTTTAACATGGTGCAATTTTATTACAAACACTGTTTTATAATTAATTACATACATTTGTCTGTCGCATAATATTTCTTACAATTGAATGCCACAGTGTTAAAATACAGTTATTCGCTTTCAAAAGCGAGTCTACAAGTTTGACAACTTACCCCATCTTCGGGGCAAGTTGTTACTTACAATGGGGTTAATTGTCACATGCAAAACATACAGACATACATAGTATAAACTAAAACATCTAAATTGCTACAAAATTCCTAAGTTATAAAAAACTTTAAAAACTATATAGGAAGGAAAACCTCTGGAAAAAAGAAATGAAGGCTTCCATAGAAATTTAAGGTGGACATAGCTAGCAGGAATAAAACTTGTTAATTTGTCTTGTGACATGGAGGCTACTATAAACTGTTCTGCATACACTAAACCAATCTCGTTTAATGTTTTATCACTAAGCACATAAATCTTAAACTATAGTTTGGTCTGGAGAATCAAAGTCACAGCTCTGGCAAACGAAATAAATCAGCTGTGATCCATTTTTCTGTGTGTACTTTTCACGAGACCATGAGTGACACTGAACACACCTCACCCATTCTTCTCCTGGAACACTCAGTCCAAACGGCTCTTCGCACACTAAACACTATGTGTCTTCAACTTCAGATGATGCATACGACTGAGTAGAGCTTTCAGGCCTTTTCTCGGAATTTAAAGACTTCTTTCCACAGAGATCTAAATGTGAAACTTTTCTTCTCCCTTTCTCTGCAGCTAATGAATCTTTTAGTGGCGTGTCTGTCAGGTTAACCGATTTTCTTGTTTTCTTTTTGGCGGCAATCGCTTTTCTTTCGGGAGCCTTGGGAAACGGTCTGATATCTTGTGGTGAAACATTGGAAGTAGAAAATTTCGTGCTTAATCCTGCTGTGGACTTGTAGGAGCATCGGCAGAAGGATGCAAATCAGAACTGTCTTTTTTTAATGCAAGATCTGATGAAGAAGGATCTGGTCTGTCTGTCACATAGCTTGGCCATAGTCTACTTCAGAAAAAATGTCTGGATTAAAAGGGTATATACCCGTGGCTTTGAATCCGACTGTAACATTGTTTGGGGAAATAACACGAGGAATATTGTGGAAATTATGGATGGACTGACATATATGCTTAATTTTGATCAAGGGTGGGTTTTCAACCAAGAATCGCACATAGATTTAACCAACTTTTTCAGTGGGCCAAAAACACTTCTGTCAAGTGGCTAGAGTTTGTGTGAACAGTGGGGTGGGAAAGAGGGCATCACAACTCCATTTTCTTTGGCATAATTTAGAGCAGGGACTGAAAGATGCGAACCATGATTATGAAGAAGCAAGAGAACTGGCGATTGTTTAGTACACTTGACAGTTTCTACTAAATTATGAATGAAATCCAAGAAATTTTCTTCTTTCATCGAGCCCGATTGGATTTGCTGTTTGTTCCCCGACACCTTGCAGGTCCATCGCGTGTGAAATACTGTTTAGAACGAACACGGGGAAAAACAAAGAAAGAAGGCACGCTGTTTCCAGTAGCTGACACTGCTAATGCCATTGTCATCAACGAACCCCTTTCTGCTGATGCCATAGACCCTACGTGTTTCACACTCTTCCTAGCAACAATACGTTTCTGGACGCTGGACTATTGTTATGCCCGTTCCGTCCATGTTATAAATGTCTCTTGGGCGAAACTTGTAACGTTCTAACAGAGATGAAAGGTTGCTGAAAAATGTTTCGACTTTACGTTTATGGAAGCTTGCTCTTGAAAGACTATTGGCTTGTGTGGGCTTCGTATGGATATATCATTGTCTCTTGCTAAAAATGCCGTAAAGGAATCTGGTTCTGCCATTTCATTATCACACCATATCTGCTGCATTTTTGTTCAGCGCCTTACCATAGCTGTATGCTAATTTCCGGACTTCCTTAGGAGAAAAACCAAAATAAATGTCACTACTTGTTTTCAGATATTGCTCCAGTAATGCTTCTTCCTCGCTAGAAAACACCTGACGTGGCATCTTATAGCCAAAAGTGGGCAAATCAGGTGACTTTTCTTTTAGTTGTCCAATACTTATACATTTACAAAATCCAGCTAGATTTCTGTAATGTGCATCGAACAACTCAGCATCTTTCCTTATGGAAATCGGTTGGTGTTGATCCTTAACAGCTTTTGCAGATCTTAGGAATAAATCAGGGGATGGTGTTTTTCTATCCGTTTTCCGTTTGTACGTCCTCGTCATCCGCAAAGCATAATACGTTGCTAGGTTATGTATATAGTATTTTCTATAAAATAAAATTTATAATTACTATATTAGGTTATGTGGGCCTGTATACCTTATATTATCATTATGAATGCAAGCTCACCCTACTGATGTAACATCAAACAAACCTGGTCTACGTGAAACCTTGCTTTGGGCATTGTTGCCGACACAGAGTTCGGTACCTCGTGCTATATAAATAAATACGCCACTGTTTCCATTTATTTTCGTAGTTCGACTAAACAATAGAAATGTACTGAAGTACAGTACCCCGGTACCTTTATTTTTTTCCTTATAGAGAAAAAAAAGGGGTGAATTTTATAATGAAATCACGAGCTTTATTTAAGTATATGAGCACCAAGACAGAAATAAGTGGTTCGGAGTACCTCTTTTTATGAGGTCCAATGTTTACATTGTTGCCCATAATTAGGCTATCTCAGTCGAAACTTACATATTTCAAATAAAGAAAGTATTTATTTTTGACACAATTGTGGATAAAAAAATTTTCCGAGGTATAAGGGGCATGTTGTCACAGTGACAACAAACCCCGCGTTTTTTGTGACAACGTACCCCACAGTGTCACATTTCACTTGTTATTCACAGCTTTCTACAAAAATGTTAGATATGAAAGTTGAGCAACGTGTTTTTAAAGCTAAAAGTACGTAGAATAGATATTGTAATTTAATATCTTACGGTTTTGCAGCAAAGTTGTCAGACTAACACATGAAACATGCACAGACATTTTACTAATACACTACTAATCCAAACAAATGTCTCTTCTGAAGTAGCTAGAGCAGTGAGAAGCAAGTTGTTCATATTCTGCCCGCTAGATGGTGACTCTCGTTACGTCCGCACAAGACTTCATAGATGAAACCATTCAGAAACGGTAGATTTTTACAATTTGACAACTTGCCCCTGTGACAAATAGCCCCGGTCTCCCTATGCACTTAGGGGCAGTGACTTTTTTCTGAGGTCGATTTCAAAAGTGCTCACTTTATCCTGAACAGCCTTTAAACCCGGAAAATCTCCGCCCCTCTCCTCAACAAGGCCTCCGATGCAGCAAGGTATGAGTCATCAAGACCCTAAACCCCTTACCAAAGCGGGCGCGCTATGTCGACAGGTGGGCGGGGGATGACAGCTGACATAAACTGGCGCCACCATCTCCCTACCTGCTCGAGGGGTCAAAGACTGCGGGACATTTCAAGAACTTTCTGGTCGACGCGTAAAGAATGTTTTGGGCCAGGGGCACCGACACTATAAATACCGCCGTTACCGGAGGGTCAGTTTTCTGTCATTGCCATCTGGCGAAGCATGGCAAATTGTGAACGGAGATTGGGCTATCGAAGGAGATTGAAAATAATGACGTAACATTTATTGCGAATAATTGCTTATTATTTCGAACGTACCCACTCTCAAGCGAGTCGCCCGGCTGAATGTGGTTTGGCATACATAGTAAAATTAAATAACTTAGGGCCAACATATAGGAGATGCATACATGTTCATGCCGACTTAGGATTCGAACCGAAAACCTTTCGAGCGCCCTCGAGAATGGTGCTTTCAAGGGAAAGCTGGGTGGGGAATTAAAGAACTTCGGTGAGACATAAATGAAAAAATTTCATGTCAGGTAATACGATGTAAACCTCATGGTTGTCCGTGGCGAAGAGGTTGTATTGGAGTGGAGAGATCTGGGTGGCTTTCAACTGTGAGGTCTTGTGAGCCGATTAGGGTGAAGTGAAGCGAATATGGAGCAGCGCCTGAATGCAGAGGCGGGGGAAACGGGAGATCCCCCAGAATACCCGCTGACTGGCGATTCCCACGTGTGAAAATCCCGAAGTGACCCCCCCCCCCCCCTCGGGAAACCGGTTCGCCTAGGTGGGAGGCAAATTGTCTGACAACCACACAACCGTGGGCCCAAAAGAGTTTGAATAGGCGATATTTTGCACCCGAAATCTTGACTCAGTTTATGAGCAGCGAGTGACTATCGATTTAGGGATCCTCCTGGGTCAGTGAGAGATTTGGGCGGCACTCACCCGGGGCGAGGGGGCTGAGACAAGTGCTGAGGATGAAGCATCGACTGAACGTAATCGTCGAGGAGACAGGAAAACCCAGAGAAAATCCACTGACCATCGGCAACGTCCGCAAAGTTCCCGCGGGCCGCTAAATTCGGGCTTGAATTCATCGGGAATCGAGCTTCGTGCCTCCTGTGCTGGGATGCGAGTGCCCTGACAAGATCGCCTACCGCGGCCTTTGAAGTGTCGGAAGTAACGCAGCATTTGGAATTCCTGTCCATAGTATCGCAGTAGGGTGACGCCAAGTCTAGGCATTAAATGTTTCATTATCCCGATTGCTGAATTCCTCTGGTGTATTTATGACTTTTAACTTAATTCCCAAGCTCTTTATTTACCAGTATATTCCACTGGCCGGCCAGATCGTAGCAGCTCATAAAATTCTTTTCTGTGACTAATAATTCACACGCCGCGTCGTTGGTTTTGCTATAGAGTGCGAAGTCTGACGAGAAAAAAAAAAGACTTGAGCTATCGCCTCACGTATCCTGCAAGACGACGACATTGTCGAACGTCGCGTTAATAACCAAAATGGATTCCAATCTCCGACAAAAGGATATGTTGCGCACACTGTCGTTGAAGGCGGATACTTCGCCGGTAGCACAGAGAGGGGCCGGTGGCCACATTCTTTTGAAATAACAGTGGATAAATCACACCAGGGCTATCAGGTTTCAGGGCCCGCAGGGAACATAAAGGGAATCATACAAATTTTTAGTGTACATTCTTTTAATCAGGTATTTAATTTCAAAACCAAATTAATATATGGGGTCACAGTTTAAAAGTAATTTTTCCTGCCAACTGAATGGCGCGAAAACAATCTTCATGGATATTTTTTATTATATTGATATTATTATAAAGTTTATAATGAATGCAGCGAAAAGATAAGTCTTCAATACAGGTGAACCAAATATAGTCAAATATTGAATTTCTAATAAACTTCAACATGCAATTCCTGTGACTTCAAGAAATGCTTCAGTTGAAGGCGAACTTGAGACACGTACGCTAATAATTACGCGTTGTCTCTCTCCCCCTTGCCCCGTTTCCCCACGCAAGAATGACTTCACCCGCCCGCCATGAAAAATTACTGATCGAGCGACGTGTGGTGAAAACAAATTATGTGAAAAACGAACGAAATATAATGCAGAACTTATTTTTATACTTAAGAACACTTACATTTCTGAAGAAGGATGCCCACGTTGATCGAGTTTCGGCTCGTAGTTGCCTAATTAGCGAACAAATAATGTTTTGTTGGACATGCTCCCGACCGCGGCAATGTCAACGTTGAACTGTCCAGCGGCATGGTGCCGGCGGGAGTTGACGCGGCGCCCACCAGATGTCACAAGTGTTCCTTGTTCACAGTGTGGCGGAAACCACGCACCTGACCCGCACCAATTTGAATCGGCGGACTTTACGTCAGAAAATTTAACTGGACTGTTCTTGGCACAGCGAACTGTGGACACACCGCTAGGGGATAATTGCGAGGAGGTTTTATTCGATACTGGCTCGCTATTGGTGGATGATTGTACATACCGCCGTAGTGAGGCAACGCTCGAGGTTTGTATTTAAGCGTTACCAAAACCTGGTATCGGGGTCAGAAGTTTGGCTGCGAGGGAAGTCTCCCCATATAACAGGTCAGGTATTTCGGTTTGATCACTGGTCAAATAAAAATGAAAAACCCTTAAGGAGTAGCAGGAAAGTCATTCTGACGCTTTAATTTTTAATTTAAAGTCAAAACATTTTTGCATAATATGTGCAGGATAAGTATTTTCTGCACATCATAATAAGGAATCGCTTCCAATTTTTTAATAAGACATATTAACAAATATGAAAGGAGGAACCTTAAATTTTTCTTGTCAAAAATAATTTAAAATTTCCCGAAAATGGTACTCTGTATGTTGTCAGTTCTCTGCAACTTTTGGGCTGATCAAATAGCTTCATTCTTGGTCTTGTTTCGCCCCCCGTTTTGAAAACGGGCTGTTCAGGAAGATTAAATGGCCTCTGCCAGGGCTTAGAAGCCAGAGATTTTCTCTGTTTTAATTTGAAAATGTGGTGGATTTACATTTTTGAATAATGAATTGTTTAACTGAAGTAAACCAACTTCACCTTAAAAATGCCTGTTAATGGCCATGAAACATCTTAGGTGGCCAGGTTTGGGAGACATAAATTTTTGCTTTTGTTGTACAAAGCCAAAGATGAAATTTTAAATGGCGGTAAATGTTTATGGATAGGGAAAGTTAAGGATGGAACGACAGCATGAGTCATCGCTTGCTTATTTTTAATAATTTTTGTGAACTTTAATCTTCAAATTCTCTTGGCTCAACACTTAGGTGACTTTCATAAATGTTTTTAACCAATTATTGCGAGGAAAGTAAAAAAAAGGGGGGGGGGGGGGAATTTGTTATTCCGTGTGGAAATGATCCTTTCAAGAGTCCATGTGGGACAAGAAATGTAATGAGAAAGCAAATAATTAAAAGTCCATTTTGGAAAGAATATTTTTCTATGCATATTTTCTAAATATTATAGTAAAATACTTGTTTGTTTTAAATAAATGTTCAAATGGACTGTTGCTATGATCCCCTTGAGGTCTTTGTAATATTTGTGCAATAAAAATTAAGAAATATTAAAAAATAGTACAGATAATTCCAATCTTTCACTTTGCAATGTAGTTTTAACATCTTGTATATTAATGCAGTTTGGCCGGATACATCCCGCCTTAGTTGATTTACAACTCGATGCTCTTTCCTATTTTCATGATGGTTTTTAAACATACTTGGGTTTTATGTATGGTTGAAAAATGGGTTACTTGGGGTGTCCCATGGTCTTGGGGCCTCAAACTGTTTTAAAAGAACATTTTGAAATTCACATCGTTCAACAATTTCTAAGTTATAATGCTTACAAGTCCGCTATACCACGTGTTTCTAAAATATGGGGACAAACTTTACGAAAATATAAGACGGAAATGTATGTCCAACTTATTCTCTAAAGTGGTTGACAAGGGAACTGTGCGCCCCCACAAAATTTGAGTTTTAAAATGAGTTTAGTTGAAAATATCAGTGAACGGTGTTTCGCATAAAGGTAATCATATGCCTCTAAAAACGCGGTCGTTAATATAATCCTCCTTCCTTTTGGAAATGGATGTTGGCGCCCTTAGTTTCTACCAAAATTTGTAACACAACGTTTTAAGCCATTTTTTAAGACAACCTGCGAATCAGGGCGTGTAAATAAACAAAGGGTCGTTTTGTCGAAAAATTCTCAGGTAAACCGTTCGCGAGATTGAGAACAGTACTTGTGTTGCATACCAGGTAGGCAAACCACAATCCAGAGTAAGGCAATCTAATTGAGGATTTTTCAAGGGCGCACAACTCTTGGCGAGAAAAGTTGTACTTACATTTTAGATATATATTTTCCTCGGGAATACACTGCAGAATTTATCCCCATGTTTGAGAAACTTATCTGTATAAAAATGAATGTATAATTATATATAAAAAAATCATATGAGGCAGCCAATTTCAAAACGTCTCTTATCCTTTTTTCCTATATGAATTTATTTGATCCACTGGATTCCCGATGTTCTTTTGTCGATAAATCTGCATCATTTGCCTACCAAAACGTCCTTTCTTTCTATTAGAATTAATAACGGCAGTTGCCTGCAGTTGCAAAGTGTCTCTTCTCTTGAAGCTTCATACAAAATGGCGGTTGAAGAACTTATCCCTTAATTCAGAAACAAAACTTACCTCGTTGCTAGTATGGCTTCTGTGTTTCCTTGGCCTTCCACTTCCATAATGTCTCTTTGTCCATACATTTCCTACACGTCTTTTCTCCCATGTGCTGTTACAAATCGTCCCTTGTTTAACATGGTTTTGGCTTTTGAGCAAGCTATTACGATATTGATATATATATTTGTTAACTATTGATTATCTAATAAATTATACCATTGCGCGACAGTATTTCGAAGTAATTAGTTTGTAAAGTATTCACTCATAAGTTTTCATTTATTATTCACAAGTTTTGCTAAATGGACACAGACGTTTCGGAATTAGACACCACATATTTATACATATGAATATATATGTGTGTATATATATTACATATACATGTATACACATGCATACATTTACATACACGTGCACACATGCATACATGAACATACATCCTACATATATTGAAACATGAGAAAAAAATATATATAGCCGACCTCCCGTGGTGCAGTCGGTTGGTGCGCCACCAGTCTGGAGTGCGAGAGGTTCCGGGTTCGAATCCTGGGTAAGGCTTGGGTGTTACTTTAAGTTAGGTCATAATGCTAGCACTTTAGACATGAAGAAGTCACTGCCCTTGCCTGCATATACTTCAACGGACGCACTGAGTGACGTGCACCCGGTAAAGTTGGTAACGACAGATGGAAAGTAGTTCCGTATCTTAACGTCGAATAAAAAGTATTAGGTAACCATTTGTGATCATTTAAATTATTTATTTCGCTTTCTGTTTTTTTAATGCACCAGTGTAAAAATTAGCAGATTTATAAAATGTTTACTTTGCTAATAATTTCAGAGTTTCCCTTGACGGACGCATTAATAAAGTGATGAGGCCCATGCCAGTGTTAATTTTACATAAGGCGGAATAATACATAACGTGCATACAAGTATATCTTAAGCAGGAATTTCAAAAATGTTTATTTTACCGTGAACAGCCTATATATATATAGTACCTTTTTTTCTAAGGCTGATTTCAAAAGTGCTCACTTTATGGTGAACAGCCTTTATATGAGAGTAAGGAGAGTGGCGGGGGCAGAATACCGTGGACATCCCTGCGCCTCATCTCGGCGGAGTGATCGCGACCCAGATAAAGATCGGCGGCACGAGGGTTTGTCCCGGCGCTCAATCTCCAGGGGAATGCGGGCCTGTGTTCTCTGCCGCTCGCGCCGGCCACTCAACACGAGTCTCAGCTCATCGACCTCTCCGCTGCCTCTGGAGGTCGCTTTACCGTGGAGAAACAGCTACGTAATCGACGTGTGCGTATCGAATTGAAAGAAGATATAGGCCGTTCACGGTGAAGTGGGCCATTTTGGAAGCCCTGCATCAGGCTATTTATATCCTTCCGTCGCTTGTTGACACATTGAGGTCTGCACACATTTACTGGCACTTAAGACAAATTATAAGTGAGTCACCTATATCCACTACTGCAAGAACACCGGTTCTGTTTGTGTCTGTATTAGAACTCGCCATTGTCCTATTTGTCCATACCACACCGGGCACTACTCTATACTTTATAGCATTCATTATTGGCCGGCCATCAACCAATGGAGAGCCGAGCTAATATTGAACCAATAAAATGTCCTTTATCTTAAAGAAGGATTTACAATCAATCATGTTCCTTTGAGTGGCTAGGTAAAAAAAAAAAAATTCTATCGTCAGTAATATCATTGTTACTGCGCTGTTGTGTTCTTGTGAGGTCGTGTTAAACACTAGCCGAACAAAGTCTGCATCCATGCGAGTTTCGATCTGAACAACAAAGAAATTTTCAAATTAGCTTTGCTCGAGCTACACTCGAACATAGTCTACAAAGTGTTAATGTAAACACCGCCACGCGAGTAATAAGCACAGTAAGTAAACTCTAAATAAATTTTTTTTTGTAATTTTACAAGAAAAATCTAGGGAAAGCCAGTTGCCAAGAAATTTCTTTGTAAAACTACAAACCCTTTCCTTGTAAAAATCTGCAAAACATATATCCGTAATATTACAAATGATAGCCTTGTATTGCAAACTTACAGAATTGAAAAGTGTACATAAAATAATTTTTCTTCTAAAAAAAAATGAGATGAATTTATATAATATAATGTCTTAAAAAATATATTTCAAAATATAATTTATCAAAAAAAAAACCCACACCTTGCCAGCACGGTGACTAGAAACCAATATCATCATATGATTAGTTTACACCCTTAACCACTACACCAACTTAACTTATGTATTCAAAGCTTATTTTTATATTAAATATATAGTAAAGTGCTTACAAAATGTTACGGAAGTAATTTGATTAAGAAGGATACATTACCGGTGCTGTATTTCATTTTCAGAGTTCAGTGTAGGCATCAAAAACATTGACAGTTAATTATTAATACGGTCACGTTTGATTGAAATTATCGTTTTATTATGACCATTTGAGTTCTTTAAGCGTTTTACGTTATTCAAACTCGCAATACATTTCTTCTTGCATGCAACTACACTTTACATCACCCATAGTTTTTGGCGCAAACGCAGCTATATACGGTTTTACGTTGTCGGTTGAATGTCCGCAATTTTGCTGAAGCTCGTGGATACGGGTCAGTATAATACAAACATTTCTTGAGTTCCACTGCAAGCAAGGCCCTTGCAGGTTTACAAACGAATAGTTTTACAGGAGTAATCTATCTACTGTTACAAACAATTGTAAAATTACAAACAATTTCTTAGTAAAAAATTACAAGAATTTTTTACAGTGTGCATTCCATCAATATCAAAACCAGAAGTCCGAGGCCTCAAAGAGATGTATTTATTGGTGATTACGTATGATGAGACTGCTTCAGAAAGTGCACACTTTACGGTGAACAGCCTATGGTTTTACGAAACGGTTGATGGACATTACGATGTGTGTCGTGTAGGAACATCCTCGACGAGTAGACGTGTAGGAAATGGAGATATTTAATTTCGTGTCTTGTACGTAAGGCCTTCAGCCAATATAACTGCAGGAGAAGATAATAATAAAAATTTATGTATTGTTTAATTCGAATATCTAATTTATACAACGGAATTTACGTTTTTATTCTCCTTTAAAAATTCGTCTAAATTATTATATTTGCTAATAGATCATCACATTAATAAAATCAAATTAATTTCTAGTCGTACGTGAGTTGAGCCATGCTACGGCATGATCTCTCCTAAGCTATTTTTTCCCCTATTGCTTTTCTAGCAATACCCGTTTTTGCAAAGCCCGTTTTATTTTCTTCTTTCTTTATGATCTTTCATTGTTTCCAGTCGCAACTCCACATTTATGTTAATGTGTAAGAAAAAGGGTATTTTTTAAATATTATTTAACTGAGCAAACCTAAAAAAAATATATGTGTTAAGGTTATTGGCATTTATAACCTTTATCTCTGACAATAAAAATATTGTTTTCGTTTCACTCTCGTTTGCCAAGTAGAAAAGCCATAATATACTATATTATGTATTTATTTATCTGCCGCTTCTCACTTCAGAGGGCAGCACCTGTAACATATAACGAATACTGTCGTTATGTTCATTTTGGCAATTTGTTCAAATCACTCATTTTACCGCCGTATTAAGTGTGTGCACGATATTTTATTGTCTTTTCTTAATGTTGCTCCACACTTTGTGTTAATTCTGAACCATACTGGATAACATAGTCCATGTTCATTTGCTATAAACAGCGCAAAAAAACTACCAGTATCGTAACACGTTGTTATTCCATTATCAACTTTATTTTGTCTCTCTATGATTGTGCCTGTCCGCCGCTAGGGTAGGTGGCAGCACTAGTACCGCAATAACGTGAAATATTTGTATCAAAGTTTTCATTTTCCTGACTGTAATGTGTTACGCTTGTTTGCTACCTTTATTGTAATTTATTTAATGTCAAGCATGTTATTTGTTTTTTCGTTACATTAATATGCAATATGCAATTTTCTATTGTACTTAACTCTACTATATAGCTTTTCGATATTTATCGACTGGTCATGTCGCGAGTTTGGGACATCGTACAGTCACTGTCATACGTGAAGGAATGTGCTGACCCTGTCTTCTACGACTTTTAACTTCCACACGATGTAGTCGGATTTGAAAATTTACTACCTGACTTTCAGCTTTATTATGGCATAAGAGCAACACTTCACCGCCTAGGCGAGTGATTTGTACTTACCTTTTGGTAAGTGGTTGCGGTAATTGTTTGTTGCATTATCGGTGTTCATTTATTGTGTTTCCCTTGTAATTTTGTTCAGTGCGGTTCCCCGGCTACGCGACCTAGCCATTTTGGTGATGTGATCTGTCTCGCGATTTTCAAGTGATGGAACCCCGGCTCACGCTATGATTTAAGCAACAGTGCTGTGTCAACTCCTAGGCCACCGGCTTTTCATCCTTTTGGTCAGGAAAAATGTTCTTTTTGCATGTGATTTTTTTGGGTTACTGCATGACACCACGACAGTGGCTGCCTTTTTTTTATTCTGGACTCAAATATACTTGAAAATAACATGTTATAAATGTAATACTTACCTTGTTAGAGGTTTTTGACATGAAATGGTGTGGAAAACAATAAGAATTTCCTATTTACAAGTTTTAAATTTTTGTTGGTCCTAAAATAAAATTAATGAGAAAGCGAGAAAGCTGTAGCTAAAATGTTAAATTTCGGGCGCATCCTAAGTTATTTTTGCTGAATATAAAAATAATAAAAATATGCAAACACACAAAAAAGGTTCTGTTAACTGTAACTAGTTTGAAGCAACTGTAATGCTCATAATTCCAATTATTGTTTTGTTTAAATGTTATATATCTGATATCTTCTCATTGTGTGTGTGTGTGCGTGTGTGGTAAGAAGGGAAAAATACTCAAATAAAAATCCAAACTAGATAATAATTTTTTTATTTGTTAAAAAAGTTTAACTAATTCCTACGACCTTTTTTTTTTTCCGTAAGTGCACATTCATGTTCTAACTTATTTATTGACGAGAGTTCTAGTGAGTTGTTCTTGTTTTTTTTTTTATGGGTATTAAAAGAAACCCACAACAGTGTACCTGAATGGAGAACAAGGTAAGAGAGAGGAGTTGGATGTCTAATAATTATTTCGGGCTGGGCTTCCTTTCTCCGTGGTTATTTATTTATACAGTGAAGGATTGCACGTGGGTGTGGAGATACTTCGTTTCACGTCCTCCTCTGGGGCACCTTGGTGTTTCTGTTGGGGACCAGCAGATGGGGTTTTCCTTTTGTTGGAAAGCACTGGGCTGTTTTTCTTGTCCCCTGATGTGGAGCGCTAAGGGGTGGCTCAGAGTGATTGGGTGTGAGTGAAGAGATTTGGGCGGCGATTAACAGCGAGGTCTTGAGAGCCTATGAGGGTGATTGAGGTGAGTATGGAGCAGAGCCAGAATGAAAGGGCGGGGGAAACGGGAGATCCCTGAGAAAATCTTCCAATCAACGGCGTCGTCCGGCACGATTCCCACGTGCGAAAATCCGGAGTGACCCGGCGGGGGATTGAACCCGGATCGCCTTTCCAATCGTACGTGATCGGTTGAGCATAGGACGTGTATATTCAATATGAACCACGCATTTTTGTGTAGGCTGTTCACATTATATGCAGACGTTTATTGCGTGCACGGAATTGGATCGTGAACCGTCCTTGACAATTACATCCCTGCATTTTGACACCTCTTTAACGTTATCATTGGTTGCTTGGAACTATGCGGTGTCATTTACCTCTGCGACCTCTTTAGTGCAGATTGGTTTCGTTACCGTTGGGCTCTTTGGTATTGGCTCTAAGCGTCCATGGGACGTAATGCACAAGATGTGGACCGATGGCAGGCGTCGAACGGACATGCAAAATCTTGAAGTTCAGTCTACATCCCACAAAATGAAGCTAATTTTGCAGTTCGCTAGGTATGAAACGTGGTTGGAGCAACGACCAAACGAAAGCGTGGGTGTGAACGATACTCCCACACTACGATTGTACACGCGGCGCTATTAACATAATGAATTTCAGCCCCTAGGAGAGAAATACGAGTGGAAAAGTATTGCAAGAATCGTGGGTCCGTAATAATAATTACTGCGCGTTATAAGAATGTAATTTTCACCTTGATAGCAGACGTCTCAGACCGCCTGCAAGTTGGTGGTTAGCGATGGGTAGAGACCAGGATATTTCGCGAATTCATTCGGCAACAAGCTAGACTATCTACTATCCTTTGTGCATTCGAGCATCAGTTAGTAGTTCATTGGTAGAGACCTGCAAAATTCGCGTTATTGTTTGGGGACGCGTTGAATTTTAAACACGTGTACCTTTTTAATACGTTTGTCATTGGACCACGCTTTACATGACACGCCATGGGTAACTCTGCACCAATAAATTAACACTTCACAATTGTGTGCCCCAATCACGTGCAGTTCGGTCAAAAAGGGCGTGGCTTTACATCTTTGCGCAGCCAATGGAAAAACGACGTCAGTTCCAGTGCAGACATTACTGTGGAGTTCAGCCTGATGCCAAATAATAACGCGAATTTTGCATGTCTCTATTCATTAGCTTTTGCTCCAATTTAACGCCAGACAAGGTAGCAAAGGATTCGGCTGTTATTTTCCTTGCAGGTTTGTTATTTCTCTCTCTCTCTCTCTCTCTCTCTCTCTCTCTCTGTGTGTGTGTGTTGGTGTGCGTGTGTGCGAAGGCCGCTAGATGCGATGCGTTGCACGCGTCCTTCGAGTTCGCTGAGATGCACGCCAGCAGATAGCCGTAAACCAGTTGGCCATACCAAGAGTCAAGCACCCGGGCGCAGAAACGTTAGCACCCCTGCTGTGTAATCGCTAAGCGAGCAGGAATGTTTTACACAACACTGCGAACCTTCCTCTCTCGTGGCGACTTATTTCCCTGCCGCAGGACGCAATAAAATATGTGTTTTGGCGGTGGCTATCACTTAGAGCT
This sequence comes from Dryococelus australis, assembly GCA_029891345.1. NCBI lineage: Eukaryota > Metazoa > Arthropoda > Insecta > Phasmatodea > Phasmatidae > Dryococelus > Dryococelus australis. The sequence continues at coordinate 51,699,230 of CM057007.1, forward strand.
CCGCGGGCTTAATGAAAACTCGCTGGCGGTAGGAAGCCAAGTAATCTAGGTGGGGATTTTTATATGTTCCTGAAAGAAAAATGTGATCGAGGATGGACCATACCTATCTTACAACCTGTGGAACTATAAATTTCTCCCTCTTTTAACAACTACCGACACCTAAAACTTAATTGCGGCATCAGTTTTGCAAATTATAACTAAATGGAAATAATTCCGAATGCTTTTAAATAATGCATGTCAGTAATAAATTCTTACCAGTTGAAGTGCAGACTGAAAAAAAAAAAAAACTCATGGAAACTACAAACCCGTTGAAAGCTGTTATTTATGTATATTCTACAAAATATCTAAACTCAATCGTCAGTAAATGTAAGTCAAATATTCCTCAAAAAGGAAATTAGATTTATCTGTAAATTTTTTCGAAAAAGTCTAACTGATCCAGAACATATTTTTATGCTTGGGGTCAGTGTACAAATATTTAAATACAAACGTTTCCATAATAAAATAATACTTCATGCAACAATGGACATCTTTCTTACGAATATAATTACGTGAACTCTTCACACCATTATTATAATGTATCCTTTTACTAAAGGGAAAGGTCAGACGCTTATGATAAAATAAGGAAATATATTATATTAACATTATTTAATAATTTTAAATGATAATTTAAATTTAAGCGAGATATGATTGTGTTACCAGAAGGTCGTCAATGAAAATTAAATACTATCCTTTGGAATAAAGTTTTAAATCACTAGCGGAAATGGAGGAAAAGTCTGAAGTCTGATGTCAATTATTTTGAGTAAAATTTATCATTCAAATTTCAATGCAACAACTAAAAATGAAAGTAAACAGGAAAATAATTACACGTATACTAAAATATATTGGAATTAGTCACTGAATTAGCCTAATTAAATCCTACTTAGCTGTCACTGTGGGAGTGAAAATTTATTTTAATAGAATTTCTGCACTCTCCCATATAATGTGCCAGAAAAACGCGCCTACAAGTAAGGTAGTTTCATTTTTAAAAATGAAATGATAAAAATCAAGAATTTCACTGGTCGAACGTGTGATAGTTCGATTTTACAAGATCTCCTGCGTAAATTGGCTGTAAGAACTTTTAAAAAATCATGTTTGCTTGAAGTTGTAGAAATATTTCATGTTTCCTCAAAAGTTTACAAAGTCTTTGCCGTGTAAAATAATGACAAATATTCATAGCCGTAATTGTTTATTGTATATCGTAGTAGTATTGGTATACCAAATTTTTCACAAAATATTTAAATAGTTATTTAGTATTAAGTTACTCAACTATCCAGTTTAAAATACTACTAAATCAAAAGGGAAAAGCAAGTTACTAACATATATTATTTTTATACTGACCCCGTACACTGTGGTCATAAGGGCTAATGTTTAATTTTTCAAATATGACCATACGAAAGAGGAAAATACATCAAAAAGTTATAATAAATAAGAATTTGAATAATTACACCCATATGCAATATTGTAAGCATTTATAGCATTACAATAAAATAAAATGTACTATATCTTATTTTAAACAATTGTAACTTGTGTGGGAGATGTTAAAAATATTTTCTGTCGATATATAATATGTTGACAACATCGAAATATAATGTTCATTTGATGAAAACTGTTAGTTATTGCTTAGAGAAAAATAATTGCAAGGTTATGAGATTGTGTTAGGTGAGATAAAGTGGTTCTGGCGGTTCCTAACATCAGGGTCTTGGGAGCCTATGAGGGTGAAACTAGGTGAGTATGGAGCAGCGGCGGAATGCTAAGATGGGGCGGGAGAAACGGGATATCCCCGAGAAAACCCGCCGGTTAATGACTCCGTCAGGCACCATTCGCACGTTCAAATACCCAGGAGCAAACCCGCTGGAAATAGTGCCCGGTTTGTATTGATGGGAAACAAGCAGTAAAGTCGCTGCTGGTAGGAAATGGGGTAAGATATATCCATGGTTCAGCGACTTTATATTAATATGGAATTTTAGAATTATTATAGAATCTTTATATTTGAGCCCACTAAAGATGGTTTCCTTTTGGTTTTATACACACTAAAATAGGGAAATGGTTATATAGGAAACAAATTTACACCTATATAAAGCCTATATCACAATAAAATGAGCGATTTTGAAATGAAACTTCGAAAAAGGTCACTGCCCCTGCACGCATATATTTTTATGGGCGCACCGAGTGACATTCGCCCAGAAAAGTTTTCTAACGACGAATGGAAAGTAGTTTCATATCTTAACGTTGAATAAAAAGGTGTTAGGTAACCATTTGTGATAACTTAAAATATTTCTTTCGCTTTCTGTGTTTTTTTTTAATACGTCGGAATGTAAAAATGAGCATGTTGGTAAAATATTTACTTTCCTAATAATTTCGCATTTTCTGTTGACCTACGTATGAATAAAGTCATGGGGCCCATAGCAATGTTATGTTTTCATAAGGCTGAAGAATACACAATGTAAATACAAGTAGATCGTAAGCAGGGCTTTTAAAAGTGCTCATTTTACCGTGAACAGCCTTTACCTTATATCATTCATATAATAATTCGATTGGTTGACGCATCTGTTAAACTAGTACTCTTAAGGATGTTGGCTACAAAAAATGTGTTATTTTATAATTTTACCTCATATTATTCAACTTGTATACATTGTATGTGACTAAATTTTCTCCAGGTAATTTTTTTTAAATAGGATGTTTATTTGCAAAATGACATGTCAAAGTATAATTCCACTGTTTCGAAAATAAGTACAAGTGAATTTTACCAGATTAGTTGCAAAAAATCTAACAAGGGCAACAAAAATATCTTGTCTTAATTCATTTTAGAGTATTTTTTTAGCGAAATTAATTTTACAAATATTCAGGGACAGCCACGAATTAAATATATGCAAGAATTTCCACAATTAATTTAATAATGTTTTGAAATTGCAAAAATAATTCCTTGCACGATTTTAAAGATGTCTAAGTATTTCTTGGCATCTCTTCTCAGCGTAAATGATCAAGTTTCAGTATGTAAAATAGTTATATTTATTTTTACACCCCTAAATCAATAAAATTGTGACTTTGACATGTGTTTGTACGTAAATAATGCAGTAATTTTTTTGCGAGGAAAATGTAATTAGAGATAACTTCTAAAAGTATATGGTAGAAAAGCAATTTTCTAGCTGCCAACCCTCTTAACTTACGTCAATGGTGATTTTACATACGGTAAATATACAGGATATGTCAGCGCCTCTGAGAAACATTTCTCGAGGATGTTCCTTGCAAAATGTCAGTTAAAAAATGTGTGACAACGAAAGCCAGGAAATCACTCCTTGGGGCATAAGACCCTTGTGAAGATGGGGTTGAAATAATGAATTTTATGTCATTATACGGAACCCATTTGAGATTAAGAGATGATATTTTGTATGCATGTCAAACAATGCGATATTTTTAACAAGTAAATACCATTGTTGGTCTACCGCATTCCTTACATGGTAAGATGGGGGTTGCCACCCTTTTGAACAGTGAAAAAAGGGCCTTCGTAAATCGTCATGTAAAGTGTGATTACGGGTTGTAAATTACAATGGCAAGACGTAAAAACAAGCCCTCTTAGCGAGTAAGCCTCCGACGAATGGTATGCGAGAAAACAGACGTTAAATGTTACAAATGCCATGCAAAGCTTGAGACAAGTACGCTTATAAATGCGCGTACAGTTTGTCTCTCCACCCCAGCCCATTCTCTAAGCAAGACTGTTTTCGCCTGTCCTAACATCCACGAACACTTACGTTTGTATTGATGGAAGCCCACGTTGGTGGATTTCCGGCTCGTTGTAGCGTAAATACCGAACAAATTATGTTTTCTTGGTTGGACTGGCACTTCATCGCGTCACAGCCCCGAGCGTCAGTTAGCACACTGGCGAGTGCTGCTCACAGGGCTGGAGTTGACGCCTGCCGCCAGTAGAGTTCAGCGGTGTTCCTTCTGCGTAATGCACCGGAAGGACGGGCCTAGCCCGCGCAATTACGAATGACTAATTTCGAATGTAACGGAGATGACGTCACAGATAATGCACTGGACTGTTCTTTACTGTTTGTGAATTATAGAAACCCCGATAGGGCGTAATTGAGAGAATGATTTTTTTGACAGTGGCTCGCTATTGGTGGATGATTGTGGCTACCTCCATAGCGAGGCAATGCTCGATTTTTGTATACAATCAATGGTAAGACCTGGTATCAGAGTCAGAGGCTTGGCTGCGAGGGAAGTCTCCCCTAGATGACAGGTCAGGTATTTCAGTTTGATGATTGGTTATAAAGAAATGTAAGGAACGTCATTTTGACGGACTAATTTTTTATTTACAGTCAGGATATTTTTGGATAACATGAGCAGCACAAGTATTTCTGCACAACATAATAAGGAATCGCTTCCAAGTTTCCAATAAGATATATTAGTAAATATGAGAGGAACCTCGAAATTTTCTTGTCAAAAATAATTTAAATTTTCTTGGAAAATGGTACTCTGTATGTTGTCAGTTCTCTGCCATTTTTGGCCTTATTGAATAGCTTCATTCATGGTCCTTGTTTCACCCACCGTTTTAAAAAGCGGGCTGTTCGAGAAGATTAAATGGTCTCATACCAGGGCTTAGAAGCGAGAGCTTTTTATAATTTTTAATTGGGAAATAATCGTGGATTTACATTTTTCAATAATTAATTGTGTAACTGAAGTAAGATAAATTTACCTTAAAAATACCTATAAATGGGCATGGAAAATCTTAGGTGGCCAGGTTTGAGAGACATAAATTTTTGTGTTTGTTGAAAAGCCAGAGATAAAATTTCAAGTTGCTCTCAATGTTATGGCTAGCGAAAGTTATGCACGAAACTTAAGTATGAGTCATATTTTACCCATTTTAATAAATTTTTGTGAATGCTAATTTTGCAATCCTTTTTGGCTCAACACTTGGGTTGTTTTGTAGGGGTAATCTTGGTGAATGTTTTAATCCATTTCGGCGAGAAAAAAAACCAAAGAAAATATATATTTAAAAGAGTCCTTGTGGGGCAATATTTTTTATAGACATATCTGTTTCTCTGAAATATTATTGTAAACTATCAGTTTTCTTAAAAATTGTAAATTGAATATTGTTACAACCATTTTGGGTATTTGTAATGTTTCTCCAAAAGAAAACTTATTATGCTATATAAAAATCAATACGAAGATTTTCATGTTTCAATTTGGTAGTGTAGTTTTAACTTTATACAATTTAATGCAGGTTTCGGTAATATATTTTCTGCTTCATTGACCACTTTTATGCATACTATATGCCTCCTTCCTTATATCACCTTGTTTTTAAATATACTTGGTCTTTTAAGTATTCTTGGAGATTGTATATTTGAGGTGTCCTGGGTTCTCAGGGCCTCGTGCTAATGGAATTGGCTAAATTGTTTATACTGACTGACACGTACCGCTGTAACATAGTCATATGTTTAACATCTGCTGTTTTATTTTAAATATTGTATTAAATGTGTTTTATTGGTATTGTTCTTTGTTTATGTTACGTTAATGTTTAATTGTTTAATTATTTCATCATATGTTTGTTTATGTTTGTTCTTTATTACTTGTCATTTGTTCAAAATTTTTATGCTTATTTACAATGTTATTTTGTTCATAATTTCATTTCCTTAACGTGTTATTTAGTTGTTTAAATTGATTTTGGTCATGTCATTAATTGCATAATAATACACATTTAGTTTACCATTTCAAAAATACAACAAAACAGGTGCTAAACAAACATATTTCTATTTTACTGCCGTACATGTCAGTCGGTATCAACCATTTAGCCAACCTCGTAAGCATTACGTGGCATTTCTTATCATTGTTAATGTATGTTTACTCGCATAACATTTGTTGGAGGCGTTCTCACAAAGAGGACTATTTTTTTCGCCTTGCCATTTGAATTCATAACCCGCGATAACACTTTACGCGTAACGATTTACGTCGATCCTTTTTTCACTATTCAAAGGGGTGGTAACCCCATTTTACCATGTAGGGAATGTGGTAGCCCAGCAATGGTATTTGCGTGTTAAAGTTATTGCATGGTTTGACATGTATACGAAAATAATCATCCCTTAATATCAAATGGGTTTCGTGTAATTAAATAAAGTTCATTATTTCAACCCCATTTTTACGAGGGTCTCTTGCCCCTAGGGGTGGTTTCCTGGCGTTCGTTGCCACATATTTTCTAACTGATATTTTGCAAGGAACATCGTCGCTAAGTTTGTCACAGAGGTGCCGTCTCCTCCTGTATTTGTAACTGGCATAAAAATAAACTGATCACGACCTTCGAAAGTGCTCACTTCGTTATGGTCTATAAGTATCAAAATTACACTAAAACTATTAATCTTACTTGGTGCTGTTGATATCATACACTGTAAAATGTACTATAAATGAAGATGAGAAATGTTTGCGGTAACACACAAAATCGTAAACTTAACATGTCTGAGCATTCAAATTACCAAATGTTAACCTCACTAAACTAATACTTAAATACATCTAACTAGAGCCCGAATTTTTAAGACCAAACGAATTTCCAATCATATTTTGGCAACCTTTGCCATTCGAGTACACTAATTACCTGGAAGATAGTTTATGATCTACGAGACAGAGAGGTCTTTTTTCGGATGGTTTCAAGGAACGTTGCCTGCTTTTTAATTTTGAGAGTGACGCCATTTAATTTCGCAAGCTCAGTTCGGCTAGTTTTACTAATAAAAAACTTTTGTAGGGCCGAATTTAACATTTGTGCTTCATCAGTGACCGCACATTAATATTTGTTAAAACACTAAAAACTTTTGTAGGGCCGAATTTAACATTTGTGCTTCATCAGTGACCGCACATTAATATTTGTTGAAACACTAAAAACTTTTGTAGGGCCGAATTTAACATTTGTGCTTCATCAGTGACCACACATTAATATTTGTTGAAACACTAAAAACTTTTGTAGGGCCGAATTTAACATTTGTGCTTCATCAGTGACCGCACATTAATATTTGTTGAAACACTAAAAACTTTTGCGGGCACTGACGCTAACAGTGTTTGGCAACCATATTTCTCTTCACAATATTAGCGTGTACTTTTCACTCGCAGGAGGTTTGGTCAAAAAGCATCTTCAATACTCATAAACGCCCACGTCGCCGAAGACGGACATGGTATAGCCTGTTCCACCAGTACTTGGTCGAGTGATTTACGGTCGCACGGGACTGTTTGTTATGTTTACTACGGCCGGCACGCCCCGAGAATAAATCGCAGACGTCCCGAGATGGGTTCCACACCTCCTGGGTACATATCGACCGCAGATTCGCTATTCCTCCAAGACGATACCGCTGCTGCTGGCTTCCAGAATACATCGATTACTCGTTTGCTGTTTCGATCTACATGAAAAGGCGACTGTTCCTCGCCATTCGTTACATTCTCTTGGTGCTCACAGAATGAATACCTCCATAGCATTACCCTAGCATGAAGCTGCTGGTTTCCAAGTAGCAAAGGCAAGTTACGTTCAATAAAGCAAGGAAAAGAAGTCAACGTAGTTGTAGTGATGGTCTATAGAGGGAGAAGTGATAATACTAATCTTTCTCAATATTATATTTCTCAATGCCAACAAAGCTGTCTTTAAGAGGCTGTATCGCCCATTATACAGAAAGTATTCGTTTTAGTGTCACCACAGACGAGTCTGGGCATTACTGAAAATGTTTCATTATAAAAGCATTACATTCGATGTTTATAAGTATAATTTTGTACCTGATTGTTTATAGATGTTCCCTGTCCCTAGTTGTCATTAAAAGGCGAGGATAAATTATTACATAAATTTTAGTACTAAATTCATTTTTGCAAAAATATGCGTTACTAGTTTATATATGATGTCTGTAATGATGAGTAAAGTAATTAGCTAAATTTCTATTGTCGAATTTTTCAATAAATCCTTACAAATTTAAACAGGAAGAAATAAATCAAAATTTCAATATGGCCGTTACACGAGCTTGTAAGCATTTCGATAATATTTTTTCCCCTATTATGCTGTTTCTGTTGATGAATTCGTATCATTAGTATAAAAATACACGTATTATGTGCCTATCGCAATTAAAACCACTTAGTGCTTTTGTTCTAAGTAATTACAATTTTATTGTTAACATAAATGAGCAGTACTTGTTTAACTACTATTATACATGATACTGTACAAGAACTGCGCAGGGAATTTTGAAACCATTGTGCCTGAATGTTTTTCATTTGCGCCGTGTTTGTTGTATTCATAAAAACAGGACTTGTTAATTGTAAGAAATTTTTAAAATGCCAGTACATATGTATGGAATTGGCAAAAATATAAGGCATTTCTTGGCTAGTAAAAATTATTTTTTATCATTTTCTATTGTATTTATTTGTGTAACAATCCATAGAATTGACAGTTTTATGTCATTATGTAGAAAATATAGAAATTTATAGAAAAGTAATCCATCAGTTGAATATAATTGAACAAGAGTGAGTTAATGTTATTTATTTGTTGGTATGAATGCGTTTTTTCAACATAAGTTGAAATGTTTCTGCACTATGTATACTGCATACCTTTTGACGCATACTATTGTGATGAACTGCATATGGCACTGGCCGGTTCTATATGAAATAGGTCGTACTGAATTCATATTGGCAAAGATTGTAGTTACCAAAATGAACTTGTGAAGTTAAATTAATGATGCGCCTAAATTGGTTTGTTATGAGCGTTGCATGTAATGTCACGTTTAGTTGTCTGCAGTCTGCTTAGTTGTCCAAGTATAGCATTTAGAAAGACATAACTCTATTCTAAATTAATTTACTTTATAATATGGTGTACATAATGGTAGTTTTATATGTATGCCTTTCTATAAACTTATAATAGGCTGTAAAGTATTGTTTGAGGCATTTAATGGCTACTAATTATTCACAAGTACAGGGTAAATGAATGAAAATAACATAGTAACATACTGTATGTAATAAAATGTTACAGGGAATATAAATACTAACTATAAATTATTAGTGAAAGTAACCTAATTGCCCACACAATTGCTTCAATAACAAAATTTCCAAAACCTATTACGTATTAAATTAGTTCTGCACACACTGTAGCTACTTTATAAGTAATTTGGAGACATTACATGAACAGTTAGGTATTCCTGGTTTTTTTTATAGCGAATCCGTTTACGAATCCGGAAATTACTTAAATGAAATTATTCGATATGTTTGCTACAGATTACGCTATTTTATTTCGCCACTCTTTTGAGATCTTGTGGGTTTATATTGAAATATTTTTCCGCAACATAAGACGTGCGTGTAAAGGTATCAAGGAGTTCATTACTAGTAAAATTATCAATTTAATTTATTTTTATCTACCTAGACTATTGGCAAAAACCTTATGAATTAAAAGATCATAACGTCATGCCGTCGCCTTCAAACACCGTAAAAAAATTTTTCTGGCGAACTTCCTAAACTGAAATGGACGTTTTTAACCTATACAATGTATGGAAATGATAGCACACATCAAGCTGCAGATATATGAATGTCTCTACTATACACATTTGGGAACTTCCCTAAGCATTTGGCTGTTCCTTGAGCAAATGCAGGAACGCTACAGTGATTGTATAAGGGAAATAACTAACATTCCAGTTTTCCCACTAAGCGTATATAGTCTATTCACGGTTTCTTCACAATTTTTTAATATGACCTTTAAAAATTACCCCATGTATGAGATTTTATTTATTTCCTAAACATGTCACGTATCACAAGAGTATAACCTTATTTCCGGTTAATTTGAAATTTACTTATATTTATTTTATCTATAAATAATATTTCACATATAATTAAAATGAGTAAAAACAGTGAGAAAATTTTGTGCTTGTAATGCCTAAAAGGCTGTTCACGATAAAGTGAGTGAAGAGATTTCGGCAGCTCTTAATAGCGAGGTCTTGAGAGTCGATGAGGGTGATTGAAGTGAATATGGGGCGGCGCCGGAATGAGGGGGCGGGGGAAACGGGAGATCCCCGAGAAAACCCGCCGACCAACGGCATCGTCCGGCACGATTCTTACTTGCGAAAGTCCGGTGACCCGGCCGGGGATTGAAACGCGGTTCTCCTTGGTGGGAGGCGAGCGTTCTAATCGCTCAGACACCGTGGCCCCTGTTCACGATAAAGTGAGCACTTTTGAAATCAACCTTAGAAAATTTCACTGCATATATTTTAACGGGCGCCCTGAGTGACACGCGTCCAGTAAAGTTGGTAACGATCGATGGGAAGTAGCTCCATATCTTAACGTAGAATAAAAAGTGTTAGGTAACCATTTTTCACAACTTAAATGATTTTTTCGCTCTCTTTTTTTATCCGTTTAAGTGTAAAAATGAACAGATTTGTTGAATATTTACTTTTCCAATAATTACACGGCTTCACTTGACCGATGCATGAATAAAGTGATGAAGACCATGCATATGTTAATGTTTCATTAGACGGAAAAAATACACAACGTGCATACAAGTAACTTATGTCTGTACTGCTGGGTATAAGGTGTAGTTTCGGAGTGAGAGAGTGAAGATATTTGTGCGGCCCTTAACATCGAGACCTTAGAAGAGCCTATGAGGGTGTAGTGAGGTGAGTATGGAGCATCGCCAGAATCCAAGAGAGAGGGAAGGGAGGGAGGACAAGAGATCCCCGAGAAAATCGCCACGATCCACACATGCGACCCCCGCCGGGTATCGAACCCGGTTCGCTTAGGAGAGAAGCGATTAGTCTGACCACTACGCCACCGTGTCCCCTCGTACTTTCGGAAATTTATTATTTTTAAACATCGACAAGCTACGCTAGAAAACCCAACCATGTAGTATGGTCGAGCCGGGGGCAGAGTCCTACCCCCGGCTCGTACACGTTGACTCTGATAAAGGAGGGGGAAATGTGTATATGTGTATTTACTCGGTTTTAGGATCATTACAAAGTTATGATTGTATTTTATTCAGGCTTTGAGTACCTTTTTCCAGGACTTACAGATCAGAGATTGGCCATTCGTTTCCTTCCGCTTCTCAATTGGTTGCTGCACTGTCGCCATATTTCTTCACCCCGCACCTCTCACCTTCATTGCTCTACATACCAAAGTCGTCGAGTTGCTTATAAATCTCTCAACCAATCTATTGCTATTGACAGTCATAGATTATTTCCGTACTTTTGATCCAAGTTTAGAAAACATGGGGTGTGCTGTGTCGTCTACATTGCAGTAGGTATTTTTACGTGACGTCTGTGGGTGGCGAGAGGAAAACAAATGATAGAATGTGTGGGTTTGTTTAAATCAATTTATTTGTTATTAGCACGCATCTCGTCACGTGATATGGCATGTGATGATGATGCAATCGCCATGTCCGCATTTCGCTGCTGCGTAGAATTGTCAACTTCTTCATATAGGTTTAACTCCGAAATGGATTGAGCTAGCTTAGTCATCCTTTCGATATTATATTGGTCATTTCGTGCAATATTCATGTTGTTAATATTATTAGTGTCCTTTTTGCCTAACTTGTGGTTTCAAACTACTGTGGTTTGTAATCTGCAAAAAAAAAGTTTATTGGTTGGAAAGTCACTATGTATATTTATTATTTATGATTATTGGTTATATTTTCATTTACTCTTTATTTTACGCACAAACCGACATTCATTTCTTTGATCTGATGAGCTGTTCGGTCGAAATCAGAGGTTAGCAGCGCAGCTCCCACCGCGGCCTGATGACGTCAGAACGATAAGCTTGTGTGTGAAGCATGAAGCCAAAGGACTGTCCTATACTATCATACATTTACAATTAATATACTGCTCATTCACAAGGAGTAATTGCCACGTACCCTCGAGTAACATTTCGTGACGCTCACTTTCTGAACAAAAGGGGCTGCGATGTAAGACGTCACGTCAAAAAAAAAAAATCCCTGTCAATAGCTGCACGAATTTCAACGGATAAATTGACTGGCGATTTTCCATTTAAGTTGGCAACGAGGTATAATACTAGTAGCTCTATGTCTCAACGTAGTATTACAAACGTGGTGTTGAAATTTATGAGTACTGAATTCACGCCGTGATTCTCTCTTACCCATCTAAGGGTGAGAACTGTCATATCATAACGCTTTAATGTTAGCAAAATTTTCACCGAGCGAGGTGACGCGATGTTAAACCACTGGACTCGAAATCGGAAGGGCCAGGGTTCGAATACTGTTCCGACCATTCTGATTTGTATTTTTAATTATTGTCAAGCCTAGAACCGAATCCTGCAACCTGTGAAACACTTGCCATCGTAATTTTTTTCCTGTCACTAACGGATCCAACAAATTAATATAATACACCAATAGGGGATTTGGTGTTGAAAATCTCAGCCATAGGCCCAGTGGGGCGTAATTGGATCGAAACTGCAAAAGGGTGTGGTGGCCAGGACCATTGTGGGAGGGGGGGGGGGTGCACTGACCCCCGCATCCAGAGGATCTTGCAACCATGGAAGCTCCATGAGGCTAAACTGCACTAGATCGAGTACATATATATCATGTAGTTACACTGAATTCGGCACAAGAATGATCCCAAAGCAACAGCGATACTTCTAGCGCATTGTCGCAACTCCAGTAAAGGATTCTAGCCAGGGACTGGAGCTGTAAATAAGCCTTGGTGGTGTTGTTTTTGTTGTGACTAACTGACGCATTACTCTGAACATATTGGTGTAGGATGTTTGCTATAAAATGGGCAGTTTTAATAGCCCTGCTTAAGATCTACTTATATGCACGTTGTGTATTCTTCTACGTTATGTGAAAATAACATTGACATGGCCCTCATAACTTTACTCATGCTTCGGTCAAGTGAAACTGTAAAATTATTATAAAAGCAAATATCTTACCGATCTGCTCATTTTTACACTTTGGTGAATAAAAAAAACAGAAAGGGAAAGAAAAATAATTTAAGTTATGACAAATGGTTACCTAACACTTTTCATACAACGTGAAGATATGGAAATATTTTCCTTCCATCGTTACCAACTTTACTGGGAGCGTGTGACTCAGTGAGCCCGTTAAAATGTATGCCAGGCAGGAGCAGTGACATTTTTCTAAGGTTGATTTTAAAAGTGTTCACTTTATCGTGAACAGCCTTTAAGACTCGGCCTCACCCGCCATGTCGAATTTTCCATTTACATGCCATAACTTCCTGTTCAGTGAAATAACCAAATATTTGTTACTATAGCAATTTAACAATTGACGATCCCCTTCAAATTTTTAGTCGTCAAACTTCATCCACATGTGATATGGTGATTGTAAAATTTCATTAATCTGTTCATAATTCTCGAAAAAATACGGCATGACTACGTAACGAATTTTCAGAATTTATGTTCGTACTTCAGCGTAACATATATTGTCATGATTGTATAGTGACAGTTTCGTAATAAGTGTCGGTATACAACTGGAATAATCTGGAACCAATAATTCAAAAAAATATATATTTCTTGATCGCCATAAAACTGATTATTTTTTCCCGGTGAGTCGGCTCGACCGCGTTTCAAAACATGGCGGATGAAATACGCAATGAGAGTCCCGCCGCCGACGTCGGCGCAAGGTTCAGTGGGCGTGGCGTGGCGAACGCTTCAAACGGATTGCTGCTTTCGCGGCAAAGCCCCGCCCACTCGTTACGACGATGAACGCAAGGAGCTTTTTTCCCCGATTAGGCAACTACGTCAAGCTTGCGACGTCGCACTAGTTATGGCCATTCCTCGGCGACTGAGCCGTGTGTTACTGTAAGACATTACTCTAAGAAATTATTCCGGGAATTCACCGTAGAATCCATTCACGTTTACTCCACTCTTATCTGAAGCTCTGCTAAAGTTATACTTCCAGGATTTTCCTCCGCATCGTACAAATTAAGCATAAATGAGTCTAGAGAATCACACCAAAGAACAACGCACCGAATTCGTGCGCACTCCGTGAAATAATATTTTGCATAAAGACTATTTCTTACTATAGGCTGTTCACGATTAAACGAGCACTTTTGAAAACCCTGCTTAAAATCTACTTGTATGCTCGTTGTGTATTTTCCGCCTTATCCAACATTAACATATCCATGGGCCTCATCACTTTATTCATTCGTCGGTCAAGTGAAACTGCGAAATTATATCATACATATAAGGACTGAACTGCTGTATCTCGTTATCAGCGGTTAGCTTGCTCGCCTCCCGCCAAGGTGAACCAGGTTAAATCCCCGGTCGTATCACTCCAGGATTTTCACATTTGGGAATAGTGCCAGACGATGCCGCTGGTCGGTAGGTTTTCTCGGGGATCTGGCGTTTCTCCCCGCCCTTTAATTCCAGCACTGCTCCATACACACCTCGCTTCACCATCATTGGCTCTCAAGACCTCGTTGTTAAGAGCCGCCCAAGTCTCTTCGCTCGCTCTTTATTTGTCGCAGTATAGATTTTACCAAAATTTTGTCAGAATTAAAATTGTGACGTAATTATGAGTTAGTAGTTCCCTTGTCTTGTCTTACAGAGATATTTTCGGATTTTTTTTTAAGAACATAAAATAGCTAGAAAAACTGTATGATTGGAGGTTTCCCTTAATTAGAACTGTCTATTCTACGCGAGGGCTCGAACCATCGCGTCGTTCCAGGCTGGAGGCTATTCACGATAAAGTGAGCACTTTAGAAATGAACCTTTAAGTGACTGCCACTGCATACATATATTTTAATGGGCGCACTGAGTGACATTCACGCAGTAAAGTTGGTAACTATGAATGGAAAAATAGTTCTATATCTTAACGTTGAATAAAAATTGTTGGGTAACCATTTGTGATAGCTTTAATTTTTTTCTTTCGCTCTCTGTTATTTTTACTGCACGGAAGTGTCAAAATTAGAAGATTTGTCAATTGTTTCCTTTTACAACAATTTTACAGTTTCACTTGACCGACGCACGAATAAAGTGATGAGGCCCATGGCAATGTTAATTTCACATAAGGCGGAGGAATAAATACACGACGTGCATACAAGTAGATTTAAAGCAGGGTTATCAAAAGTGCTCATTTAACCGTGAAAAGCCCATATACAGAATAACTTATTATGTAAGGTACGAGAACGGCGAAGAAACAGCAGAGTCAAGTTGCCCGCCTACACGGCGTACGAACTGCGTTGCAGAGTGTTTGAAAAGCACGTTTTTTTCTACGAATCTATTAAACGCTCGTCCGAAGTAAGGTGTGGCTGTTTTGAGGACACGGCCGTTTGTTTTGCGTGAATACGTCTGCGTTGACGTGCTTTTTTTTTACGTTCTCGGCACCGCTTCACTCGATCATATAGGGTTTTATGGGTACCATTGCATTGCTTTTGAGATGCTCTCTTTCATATCATGTAGGGATTACGTACTTGGATTTTTGACGAGTATAGACCGACACTGTATTAAGTTTTCTTAATTTGTTACATTAACCCATGCAATTTCACCATTACCACGCCACACGAATGTTTTATGCATGCAATCGATTGATCATGACGAGAGACGTCGATTGAAACCCAAACGAGTGTCGTAGCTTCTCCTAGTCAAAAGTTATACTACGCGGAGGTTATGAGACGCGGCGAAAAGAAGTCAAAATTGAAACCCCCCTCCCACGGGGCTGCGCGCGATGATTCGCAGTCCTCACTCGACGTAACATATTCTTTGATCCTTTCTTTGGCAATCGAGTGATTTGATTCAATTTTGAATGTAGACGATAGATTCGGAGCTGAAATGCCCAACATTATCCCCCCGATTTTGTTACCATCGGGTTTTCTGGATCGCCTCCCACTATGGTTGCAAATTTAGAGACGTATTCACTTCAAAAAAACACACCCTTCAGGCGGGCGAGGGCTGTCGAGTACTTTCGAAATGTCACGCACGTTAGAAACGCCGTTTCACGTACTCCAAATAAGCTTAAAAAAAAAAAACTGGTATTCCAAAGGGCTCTAGCTCAAACAAACACGCATCATATACATACAAAACTACCCAAGGGTAATGTTATGATAGATTAGATGTTTATAGAATTATAATTGCTGGTTGGTCTTCTAATTCTAATTATTCGTCATTAGGTGGTTCACGATCTGTTGCACAAACAATTTCTTATGAAGTAAGTTTATTTCTAATGTTACTTTCTTTTATTATTATTACTGGAAGATATTGTCCACTTGAATTATATATTTTTCAGTAATATTGTTGTTATATTATTTTATTTTTTTCCTCTTTGTAACAAAGTTTTGCCACCATATAAGCAATATTATTTGGTCTATCCCTTTAGACACATTCCTCAAGGCGACCCCACGAGATTGAGGTCTGGCGATATTGTAGGCATCATTGCCAACAATAGTTTGCTTGTTGCTTGGCTTGCAGCGCAGAGCTGTCTACTGCCAGGCCCAAGGGAATCAACCCGAAAAAAAAAAAAAAAAACGCCAGCGCAGCTCCGGGCGCTTACGACGCGACGAAGTTTCCGATCTCGGCAGCCGCCGTTCGCGAGTGCACTGCAGATTGAAACCGTGGCTCTTGGCGGCAAGACCCGAGCTCAAGGCACTCTCCACGCCTCCCCACTCCTGCAGTAAATCTCAGCATACCTTCCTGTCGTGCCAGCTCCCAGCCCGTCTCCTTGTCCACCGAAGTGCCTTATACCGCAGTCGCGGCGAAGATGACAGCTCAATCGATCCACCTTGCCAGGGAGTCTCCATCGCAGTCACTTGTATAGGCTGTTCATGATAAAGTGAGCACTATTTAAGGCCCTTTCAAATCTTTCTTTCTTCAAATTTCCATCTTTATGTTGCTTTTTAATTAGAACATTGCAATGTGACTGATAAACACAGTGTATAAAATTCACCACCATTAAAATTTTATGCCTGAGGCAGCAGTAAGACATATTTACTAGCGGTTAATGCCTGTTGGGATAGCCTTAAAAAGTTCTCACTTTATCGTGAACAGCCTATAAGCTTCCAGCGTGCTTCGACAAATTTTCCGAGCGAGGTATACTTTAGATTATGTTACGTTTTTAAAAGCGCGTGGCTTTAATGTCGATAATTACATTTTACATTAAACGTACATGATGGGGTCGGCGTACTCAATGGCGAACTAAAACATATTCTGTCTCGTCGCTGTATTTAAATCACTATTAAGTAGCATCTCGTTACAATATGTTTTACAACTCGTTACAGAATGTTAGTTACGCGTTAAATCTCAGGAGCTCTCGTTAAGCTTACTTGATTACATTGTGTTAGATGTGAATGTGATTCCTTATTAAATTACTTGTTTGTATGAAAGGCCACTCTGACTAGTTTACTATGGCCCGACTTCACCTTGTCCACGATGCCGTAGGCTGAAGACTAGACGCATGTCGGCGGACGGAACGCTGCCATCTCTGGACGTCTTTCTGGCGCAGTGTCTCGACGACAAAAACCTCGTTCGCCGCGTTTCCGGCCATAATATTCGGCGCACTCGGCCTGCCTGGCGGGGTTTGTTTAGAAGCGCTCAAGGCTTCGTCCCGCCTCTTCGCATTATGTTTGTGCTACCGCAGTCAGGCTAGCTTTCCCGTTGCTGCACGCAACAATTCGCAGTATTCTCACATTTGTAAAAATCAAAACTTTGAATTCGCCCCATATATGACGTGTTAGGTTATTTCCTGAACATTTCATCTATAGGCTGTTCACGGTAAAATGAGAACTTTTGAAAGCCCTGCTTAAGATCTATTTGTATGCACGTCGTATGTTATTCCGCCTTATGTAAAGTTAATATTTTCATGGGCCTCGTCTCTTTATTCACGCGTAGGTCAACTGAATCTATGAAATTATTAGGAAAGTAAATATTTTACAAATCTGCTTATTTTTGTACTTTGATTCATAAACAGAAAAAAACTGAAAGCGAAAGAAATGATTAAGTAATCAGAAATGTTTACCTACGACTTTTTATTCGACGTTAAGATATGGAACTACTTCCTATCCATCGTTACCAACTTAAATGGGCGAATGTCACTCAGAGCGGTCATTAAAATACATGCAGGCAGGGGCAGTGACTTTTTTCTTAGGTTAATTTCAAAAACGCTCACTTTATCGAGAATAGCCTTTATCAAAAGTGTTACATAATTCTGTTTACATAAAAATAGATATAATTTCAAGTTAAATTAATTTATATGAAATTTTATATGTAAACTATAATATTTCTTTTATAATTTATACGAATAAAACAGAGAAAAAACATATTTTTTGTGCCTAGTAAGAAATACTAGTCATGCGCAACATGTTTTTAACTGAGCGAACACGAATACGGTGCGCTGTTCCTTTGATGTAATTTTCTAGAGGAAAAGCAAGAAAGTGGAACCCAAGCAGGGCTTCAGAAAAGTTGGATGTAACAAGGTCAACATTTTACTGGCGTCTATGCGTTTTAAACAAGCTGCGAGTGGCCTCAAATATGCATATCACAACAAGTGCCAACTAATTAATGAAGAAAACCTACTTCATCCCCGAATCGTGATTTAACTATTTACGATAGGCTGTTCACGAAAAACTGAGCTCTTTTCGAAGCCCTGCTTAAGATCTACTTGTATGCACTTTGTGTATTCTTTCGCCTTATGTAAAATTAATATTTCGTGGGCCTCGTCACTTTGTTGATGCGTCGGTCGAGTGAACCTGTGAAATTTGCTCATTTTTACACTCCGATGCATTAAAAAAACCACAAAGCGAAAAATAATAATTTAAGTTGTCACTTAGTTACCTTACACTTTTTATCCGACGTTAATATACGGAACTACTTTCCATCCATCGTTACAAACTTAAATGGGCGAATGTCCCTCAGAGCGCTCATTAAAATATATGCATGCTGGAGCAGTGAATTATTCCTAAGGTTGATTTCATAAGTGGTTACTTAATCGTGAACAGCCTTTATGCGAAAGTTATCGAAGACTTGGGAACTCGTGCATGCCTGAAAGAAAATCCTGTAAATATTGTGAATATGTACTTTCTTGTATAGAAACTGGGTAAAGGACGACCTCCCGTGGCGCAGTCGGTTGGTGTGCCACCGACCTGGGATGCGGAAAGCTCTGGGCTCGAATCCCGGGTAAGGCATGGGTGTTAATTAAAGATAAGTTAGCCTTTAAGCCACCCCCTGCTAAGCTTCCAAGCATTAAACCGCGGGACGTTAAAAAGCACTTTACAATAAACAATGAGAACTGGGCAAAGGCACTCAGTCAGAAGCCTGCTACCAAGACGGGGACGGCGCAGCTGGATACGAACTTCTTTGTGCGGGTGGCTAATCCCGAGGGTGCCCGCAGCGCGGCGTTGCATGCAAAACCCCACGGCTGTGCACATTAAGTTGACTGGTTGTCGAAGTGATCGGAGCACATGCGAACCTGTTCCCGGCTGGCGCGACATGCATGCATGTCGACGTCGCGCGCCGGTTACTCTGTCTTCTTCTCGTGATGTAAACAACTGCTTTGGTGTCGGATCGGGCCCTGGAACCTCGCACTGGCCAGCTAACTGACCACGACGAGCAGCGAAGATGCCTAAGCTCCTAATCCGTCCACGTGCCGCTCGTTAACGACTTCACCATTAAGAACTCCTTCAATATTATTTGCCCTGAATATTACACTCGCAGATACAGTTCACGAATTTTCCTACGGTTATGCTACTCATAGCAGCGCAGTTGTTCGTCAAAGAAATTGTTCTGTGGTAGCATCGGTGTAGTCGTTAACTGTATGGAGAAGTGAACAACGTAATAAGTAAGCAATGTTTTCTTTCGTTTAAGTTATTTGATATGATTTTTATTTTACTTTATACTGTCAAGCGAATACGTGAAAAAATCTCCTAATTTTCTTCTTACTTTCACATGAGACTGAAATATTATCATTTCGGCGGCAATTTAAAAAACATTTAGTGTCACCCTTCAGAAACGCAGTGCACCCAATCACTGTGTGCTACAGTGAAAAAGAAAATTTGTAATCTTTACTGACACATTGTTTGTAGTCTTACAAATGCTTGTAACAGTACAAAGATTCTTCTTGCGAAACTATTCGTTTGTAAAACTGCAAGAGCTGGGTTTGCAGTAGAACTCGAGAAATGTTTGTACTATACTGAGCCGTATCCACGAGCTTCGGCAAAATGGTGGACACTCAACAACGCAAAACCGCACATAGCTGTTCGTGTGAAAATTATGGGTGATGTAATGTGTAGGTTGCGTGCAAAAAAGAAATTTATTGCAAGTTCGAACAACGTAAAGCAATTTAAACAGCTAAAATAATCAAAATGAAACGACATGTTCAATAAAACGTGACCGTATTATTCATTGACTTTTATCGTTTCCGAGCTACACAGAACTCTTACATCGGCTCTCAAGAACTCGTTAAGAGCAGTCCAAATCTCTTAGCTCAACAACATAACACTTAGAATGAAATAAATGTATCTGTTCTTCTTAGCCAAATTACTTCATTAATATTTTGTTGGTACTTACCGTATACATAATTACAGAATAAACAGGACGCTCGCAAGTGAAGTTGGTCTTGCGGCTAAGGGTGTCGGCTGATAACACAGGGGGTGTGAGAGGGTGTAGGTTCTAGTCCCGTGTTAGCAAAAGTGTGATTTATTTTCTTAAATTACATTTTGAAATCTATTTTTTTAGTTCTTTTCTGTTAGTAATTTAGTACGTTTGTTTTCTACAGGAAAAACAATTGTGTACCCTTCTCAATATTGTCAGTTGTAATACAAGGCTATAATTAGTAATATTACAACTTGTTTTGCAGATTGTACCTCTTTGCAGTTTTACAAAGGATTTTCTTGGGAGTGTATGAAGTTTTTTTCATGTGTGCATACTTTTAATAGCGTTAAAGATAAGCTAAAAGTGAATCGCCTATAGATATCACTGCAGATAATCACTGTGTTGTATTGATTTCTTGTTTCGTGTACAGCCATTCTATAGGCCCCCGCTAAACTAGACTTTCATCACTGGCTGGCTGTCAACCAATGAAGTGCCCAGTCCCAACCAAATGTTATTCTTTAACTAATAGAATGTAAAGGACACTGCGTTCTTTTCTTTATTTATAAAAAAAACATTAGCCTGTCATGTTGCGTTGCAATAAAATTCTGATAATATTCGTGAACCAATCTATCCTTATCCAGGAAAATTTGTTTATTATTGTCAATTGTCAGAGATAACGTCTTTACTTTATGACAGCGTAGCAGTCATGGTGTAATGTGGCTTGTACTCTAAAATGACCTGGAATTATGCCTGGAATCGGTAAACACGCCCCTTGCATGTATAAAATTCAACTTGGAAACTTATGGTCCAAACAGAACTCCCTAACGACGTAGGTCAAAGAAGTCGCTATCGTACTGCGAATTCTGAGATTTCGAAGATTATAATTTGCCTCGTAAGATTAACTGAGATCCAAAATAGCGATCATTCTTGTAAAAACTATTAATTTTTTTCTGTGAGTACAAACTTTGGTATGTTATTATTGCATGTTTCAGTGGAATGCAATTCAGTTCGTCAAGCCGATGGAATCAAGTCAGCTGATAACGATAGTTCAACACCTTATGCCGATGTGATGTAAATAAAAATAAACAGAGTATGGTATACTGCAAAGATGACCAGTAAGGCTAACAAATATTACGTAGCGTGTGCTGGTTATTCAGAAAAACACATATTAATGAAGCAAATCGTGATGGGGGAAATGGAGAATTGTGACGAACTTGTTGGTTATCATGAATATGTAACGAATGGTTAGAAGTAATGCACCTCAATGCTACAGATATCTGGAAACAAAATATCACTACTGTACTGGTATATTACCACTCCGAAATGCGTTGTGAAAATCCGAGCGTGCAATGCGAGTAAAAATGTAAGTAGGACAGGTTTTCTGCGAAGTGAGATATGGCGCCAGGTTTGAACAGTCACGTGTATATCTATAAAATGAGTTTTGGCACGAAAAGGTTAGAGAATCTTTCCCCCGAATTCTACAGTCTTGAAACAATTTTAATCGACATTCTCAGGTTCAGAAATCTGTTATTTAAATCTATGTACTCTATACATATCTCACAAAAGTTTTCTGTACAGCAAAGCAAACCATTTCTTTGAGACTGATTTGTTTACAGTAACACACTATTGCTTTAATTCAAAGAGAAGATATGGTTTGCTGTTAATAAATGTTATCAATATAAATTTTTGTTAATGTCAATAATACCATCCCTTATAACAAATGAATAACCATTCATTGAACTGATTTTATTTACAGTAAGGAAATATGCACTGCTTTCTATAAAAATGTAACGTTTTAGCGATATTAAAAGTTTCCTGTTGTACATTGTGGTTTTCAGTACGTAATTGTTTGCATCTACGCAAAAATTCATAAAACCGTTTTCTTACACTGATATAGGCTATTCACGGTAAAATAAGCACTTTTGAAAGCCCTGCTTTAGATCTACTTGCATGCACGTTGTGTATTCTTCCGCCTAATGTAAGATCAACATTGTCATCGGCTTCATAACTTTATTCGTACGTCGGTCAAGTAAAACCGTGACATTATTAGCAAAGTAAAATATTTACAAATCTGCTAATTTTTAATCTTCGATTCATAAAAAATTTGAAAGCGAAAAAAATCTGAAATGGTTAACTAACACTTTTTATTCGACGTTGATATATGCAACTACTTCCCATCCGTCGTTACCAACTGTACTAGGCGCATGTCACTCAGGGCGCGAGTTAAAATATATGCAGGTAAGTTCAGTGAAATTTTTATAAGGTTGATTTAAAAAGTGCTAACTTTGCCGTGAACAGCCTATACCATCGCGAACACAAACGCTTGTGGCGAGCAGTCATTGGCAGCCGTGCTAACGGGTGTCTGGACAAGATGCAGCGACGCCAGCGACGCTGCGGACGGCAGTGAGCCGTGTGCGCCGACACAGATTGATATGCCACATTCCCGAACTCCATCTAGCCAGGGACCGCGGTGTCCAAGCGGTTAGTCCGCTCGCCTCCGACCAGGGGTCGATTCACGGCCGGGTCACCGGATTTTCGCATGTGCACTGTAAAAAACCAATGGGAAAAGTACCTCACAAGTGTAAGGTAATATTCGTGAACTTGTGGGGGGGAAACATAGTTTTCCTTACAGGTAAGATAAAATTACCGCACTCTGGAGTAAAATTCACGTACATGGCAGTGGAAAATCCCGTAAAGGGATGAGAAAATTATCTTACGACGCGTGCATCTCTTCAGTATTCTCAACAGCTAAGTGGGAGGACGGGCGGAAGAAGCGTTATTTTACACGCTTATATTCACTAATGCAGTCACGCTGTCGTCGTGATGTAATGGACAGCGCATCGGCCTATCGTTATAGAGGTCCATGGTTTGCGCCCACCCACCAGCAAGTGTCGAGGATTCTATAGTTGAGGTTTCGGTTACTATACGTTTTAGGATATAGATAGGTAATGATATAATTAACAGTACTAACACTCCGGGTTAGTTTTAAATATAATTTTATTATACATTGTAGTCAATTTTCCCTTACCTGTAAGGGATTTTTCCTCCTACATTTTTTTCTGGTACTTCTCGCGTACAATTAGGAAATAGTACTTCACTTGTTATGTAATTTTACTCTACATTTGAGCGGTAGTTTTGCCTTACATTCATAGGTAATTAGCTTTACTTACATGTAAGGGAATTCCACCTAAACTTTCTCTACAATGTGGGAATCGTGCCGGACGATGCCGTTGGTCAGCGGGTTTTCTCGGATGATCTCCCGTTTCCCCCCGCCCTGTCATTCGGGCGCTGCTACATACTCGCCTCAATCACCGTAATCGGCTCTGAAGTCCTCGCTGTTAAGA
The DNA here is from genome assembly GCA_029891345.1 of Dryococelus australis. Taxonomy (NCBI): domain Eukaryota; kingdom Metazoa; phylum Arthropoda; class Insecta; order Phasmatodea; family Phasmatidae; genus Dryococelus; species Dryococelus australis. Next base: position 51,723,094 of record CM057007.1, read on the forward strand.
GCCGCCCAAATCTCTTCACTCACTACATTTGGCCATGGTTAAGGGCCTTTCATATTGAGCGGTGTCAGGTCATGAATAATATTGATATACCACTCATTTCATCAGGAAAGCCTATTCAAAATATCAATTTAAAGTCTCTTCACGGTAAAGGGAGCGCTTTTAAAAACAACCTTGGGAAAATTTCACTGTCCCTGCCTGCGTGTGTTTTTAACGGACACGCGTAGTGGCGTGCACTTAGTAAAGTTGGTAATGGCGGAGGGGAAGTAGTTCCATGTTTAAACGTTGAATCGAAAGCGTTCGGTAAACATTTGCCAAAATCACAATTATTATTTTTTCTCTCTGATTCTTAAATGCATGTAAGTGCAAGAATTTGGAAATTTATAAAATATTTACTTTTATAGTAATTTTACAATTTCCTTTTACTGATGCAGGAATCAAGTGATCATCAGGTCCATGCAAATTTATATTTTCATATGACGAAAGGATACATATTGTGCTCACAAGTAGATCTTAGGTCCCGTGAACAACTTATAATAAGCGATTTATATGGAAGGTTATTTTTGAGAAACTATACCAACATTTGCCTATCGTGGTAATAGATTTGAATGCGATTTATAGGCTGTTCAAGGTAAAATGAGCACTTTTGAAAGCCCTGCATAAAATTTACTTGTACGAACGTTGTGTATTCTTCCCGCCTTCTGTAAAATTAACATTGACGTGGGTCTTGTAACTTAATTCATGTGTCGGTCAAATAACACTGTGAAATTATTATAAAAGTTAACATTTTATAAATATGCTAATTTTTACACATATTATGCATTAAAAGAACAGAAACCTAAATAAATAATTTAAATTATCACAAATGGTTACCTAACACTTTTTATTCGAAGTTACAATTTATCGTTACCAAGTTTACCGGGTGCAAGTCACTCAGTGCGCCCGTTGAAGTATATGCAGGCATGGGCAGGAAATTTTCTTCCATGGTTGATTTCAAAATTGCTCAACTTTATCGTGAACAGCCTTTAAGCATACTACCTCTGGTGCCAACCAACACACTGACAGAACGTGGAAAAATATAAAGACTTACTATAAGAATACTGTCCGGCCCACCTGATTTAAACTCCACATCGCAAACTGCACTGTTAAGGGGTAGCCTACCTCTCAGGCAGCCTGGATTACTTACGAAGGGGTTTTCTACTTTTTCTTTTTCTCCTAGGTTCGTCTCACCAACTAAATATTTTCCCCGGTTCCCCTACGTAATATATAATAAACATACACGTTTTAATATTTAGCTTAACATTTTGTTAGTAATGTTTTGATTTATTTCTTAGTATTATTTTATATTCAACGCATTTTAAATGCCCTAAAACGATTTCTTCAAGAAAAACATATAAAATGTGAATATGAAACTAAAAAAAAAAAAAATACAACATAAAAGTTTTAATTTACTCTAAAAAAAATAATATTATTTTTAAAAATTTATTGTGAATCACCCCATAATGAATAACGTGGAGAAATTCACTGCGAAGTCAACAGCTACCGACTGTGGAAATACCTTTTATACGAAAAACAGTCCTTGGCGCCCCAAGTGGTAATTCTTGGCGCACCTGGTTGTCATGACACACTTGTTAAAACCTAGTGTCATAGCGTTCCTCTTCCCCTTTCGGATTTTCGCAAGTGGGAATCGTGCCGGACGATGCCGTCGGTCGGCGGGTTTTTCTCTGGGTTCTCCCGCTTTCCGACGCTGATCCATACTCTCCTCAGTCACTCGCATGGACTCTCAAGACATCGCTGTTGAGGGCCACCCTCCCTTCCCCCCCCCCCAAATCTCTTCACTCACTCTCTTCGCTTACTCTTCCCCACATCCCCAGGCGACGGTCTTTCGTGGGGATGGCACCCGCATGTGACGACATGGATCGAAACCCTAGGATGGACTGAACTCAACGGTGGGGGGGGGGGATGGGAGCACACCGCGAAAACTCGACTGCCAACTGCAATGTCCGACACGCGCACCCCGCGTATGAGCCGCCGCAGGGAATCGAACCCGGATTCTCGAGGTGGAATAATGACGCGATGGCCACAACTACACCACAACCCATTCTCCCCGATAACCATTTCCTTGAATTTTGACTACCGACCTGCCAAGTGAACCCATCTTATACATCCCCTATCACCAACGCCACAAGAACATATTTAGGAACTAAACCTATAAAAGCTGATCGGAAGCTGACTTGAAATATTTCGGAAGGTGGTAGATATTTCCAATAACACGTATAGCTTAGCTCAATTCCTAAGGACGCCCTTGAAAATCTAGTTTGGAAATTGAATGTTTGCAAAATATCAGAATCGCTGTGGGGTTAAACTACGATTCTCTGTATAATTTAGTGTTATCGAGACCTTCCACCTGTGACCAAACAGGAGGTGAGCCCTTCGCCTTGACAAAACTAATTGCAATGTACACCCTATAACTACATACAATTCTTTTGTTCTGGTTTGTTATGGAAACTTGATGCCGTTTCAATGAGCAGTACGACATGCATAGCAAAAAAAAGGTCCTGGTATTGCAAGGGCCTAGGACCCACCGTTTCCTTTTAACACTTAACACACTCACAAAATATTCAGCGGCAATACAATGCCTGGCACGTAGGAAATACTTCATACACGCGGGGATACACATGTCAATGATAACTATCCGGCAGTGGTGAGCAACAAGATTTTGAGCTTTAGCTGTTCACGTGCATTTATATTTGTTTTTTTAAATATGTTATGTGGATGTCTTCCGATTGTGTGGTATTATATGTATGGACATTTGATTAAACTAACTACCAATTGAAAACAAAAATCAGTTTGTGTTAAGTACCAGTATGAGTATTATAAACTTGAATACACTGCAAAAGAAATTCCGAAAAATTAATTTAAATATAACGTTTAATTTCAGCAAAATTGGTTTGTACAAGACATAGAGGCGTCATAGAAAAAGTTTCTTTGATAACTGGTAATTGTGCGCCTCAGATTAGAGTTTAACTTGCGACTACATTTAATTTTATCTTGTTAACTACAATGGGGCAATGAGCAAAATTGCGTGGCGGTGACCTATGATACGGGCGTACCGATTCTCTGGCTGTTTTTCGTAACCCAATGGTAACGCAGGGGCCGCGGTGGTGTGCTAGTCAGACTACTCGCCTCCCACCCCGGGTTCGATTCCCGGCGTGATCGCTCCCGGATTTTCGCACGTGGAAATCGCGCCGGATGATGCCGTTGGTCGGAGGGTTTTCTCGGGGCAGCTCCCGTTTATCCCCGCCCTCTCATTCCAGCGTTGCTGCTCACTCACCTCGCCTCACCCACGTCGGCTCTGAAGACCTCGATTTTTAAGAGCGGCCCGAATCTATTCACTCACCCGAAGCTAACGCCTTTGCGAACTCGGCCACGCGGACGTCGGGGCAGCCGTGCCTGCAAAGTCCTGACAGCTTGAAGTCTTGTGTAGTCCATTCACGGTTACTTCAGCCTTTTCTGAAGCCCTGCTAAAGTTCTACTTCCAGGATATTCCTCCGCCCCGAACAAACTAAGTTTAACTAATCCTGGAGAATTACACCAGGGGGACAACGCACCACATTCGTGCGAACTCAGTGTAACAGTATTTTGTATAAGGACTATTTCTCACTAGGCGCTACCAACATACGTATTTTCTCCCTGATTTTTATTCAAATTGTTTATAAATGATACATTATAATTTATAGATAAAGCATGAATAACATTTCTATTTGAAAGAAAAAAAAAGTATTTTTCTGGAACAAGTATAATACGCTTGTGATGGAGGGCGTATTTAGGGAATAACTAAACACGTCATACATGGGGAGATTTTTCAAAGGTTTGATTCAAAAAGACCGAAGAAACCGTGAATCGACTATAGAAGGATATCAAATGCACGTACCAGTATATACTTAACATCTCCGTGGGCAGACTTAACACGTACTTGGACGAGAAGTTCGCTGTGGAGTGTGCTTGTGGTTAGGGCTGTTAAAAGGGGGGGGGGGAAGAAGTATCTTACTACACCTGCCAGGAGAGGGAGGCGGGGGTAATGAGGGCCCTCTGTGGCTGGCGGCTGCCGTCGTTTTTAATGGTCACTGAAGAGCAACCGACAAGTCGACGGCTCTGCCAAGGACGACCGGCCTCAAGAGCATATGCGGTAACTTCTAGCGTCCGTCCTCCCTCCCCCTCCCGATCAAAGTTCCTCTTCACCCACCTCCTCCGCAGTCCGCCCCAATACATGCTGGTACCGGCATACCGGACCGAAATGTCTGAAGCCGGATCGATTTCGGCCGGTCGGAAACCCCACCCGGATTGCCGATCCTCTATCGAAGCACCCCCACCTTGCCGGCAATTACTGCTCTTTTCCAGGGTCGTGAGATTTCAGCTGGTCATTACTGATCGCTTCCCGCATGATAGGACTTACAACTTGAGCCTTCTGGCAGGTGCGAGGGCTGGCAGTTCCGATTACCTTTCTTCGACTGGTAAGAGGAAGTCACTCACTGCAAAGGAGGATGATTGAGAGTGCAGCATTTCCAGGACATGGTGCGACGAAGTCGACGTACGTTAGGCCATGAGTTCTTAGGTAGGTCTGCACTTGGCTGTGGTCCACTGGTTCGATACACCAGAATTCCTGTCTGGAGGCAGATGACAGTTCAGACTGGACTTATCCACATGCCGAAGGAGATTCGAGGTAATGTTGACACATTTCCGACGCTGTCCTGGAAAGATAGGAGTGGAGATGGCATCCCTCCCGGATTGTGTGGAGTGGAGAGATTTGGGCTGCTCTTAACGTAGAGGTATTGAGAGCCGATGAGGGTGAACCGAGGAGCGTATGGGGCAGCGCCGGAACGCAAGGGCGGAAGAAACGGGAGATCTCCTAGAAAACCCGCAGACCAGCGGCATCACCCGGAAGTGACCCCGCCGCACTGAAAAAAAAATATTTTGTGGCCTCAAAAAAATATTCTTTTCAGTGCGGGAATCGAACCCGGTTCGCCTACGTGGAAGGAGAATAGTCTGACCACACACCAGCCCGGCCCCGATAATTCCGAGAGCTGATATTCTGGAAAGGTGTGAGAGGAGGGGGGTAGTGCTAAATGAAAGTAACCACTGCACTAAGTTGAGGTTTTTTTGTCTACTTACCTTTAGTGTTAACTTGACGTGCAACTGATACAGCGTATATCTACATTTTAACAAGAAATGATAAATACGCTAAAATGATTGCTTTTGGTATTTTCGGTTTGAGATCGTAATATGAAGTTAATATAGTTTTGATAGCTTAGGTAGGGAAACGCTGTCTTCGATAGTACACGTTGATTAGCTAGATCATAGCTTAGAACAACGTATTTATCAATACGCTCAATCATGCAACATAAAGGCGTATAACATACCTAAGGGTTCCGCAGGTGAATTATTCACCTTCACAAAAAAAACATATGTAGGCCCCATAGAAAATCCTCAAAACTGTATTTATCTCCAAAAAATTTCCTATCAAGGTCATGTCATTCAATTTGAATAATAATTTTCTTTCACGCACAAAGATAATTACCAGCAGCTTTTAACGAAATATGTTTCCATGCAATCATTACTTGAGGTTAGTTTAATTATATGTGCGTGTGAATGAGATGCTGTATTTAGAAAGGATGCTTTCATTAAAAACGTAAGTTTGTCGGTTTTTGAAAGTTACTTTACAACAACAGCGTTGAACTCTTATTTCATTTACAAAAAAGTAAATGAAAAATATTTAATTCATGTAAGTTCTACAGTTATAAAACAATACTGATATAATGTGCGCCTTGTGCGTTTTCTTTAGTTGTAAACCAGTGGCGAATCAAATTAACTGAAATGCATCTATATTTAACTGGAGCACTGCGTTGACAAAACACCCACTAATTCAACAAGACGATATCCAACTTTTGACCTCACGATTGACACTAACTCGGAGGAGAAATATCTATATCCATCGGAAAATAAATAAAATGTGCTCTCACTATATTGACGGCGCTGTAGGAAACATTCTAAAAATATACTAATTAATTTTATAGGAAAGGTTATTGGAAACTTCGAGACATTGCAACTCAAAAATGTAATGTGTATCTTCTATATTCTGTGAATTAAAAAAAAAAATAATGAACATCTTGTTGCATTACTTAGATAAAAAATGGAACCCACATCCCATCTAACAAAAATGTTTAATTTTATTACAAATAAAACCGCATCTGGTTAGTTGTTTAATCTTCCGTGTTACCGCACAAATTTTGGCAAGATTTTTATTGACACACGAAAGTTATCTCAGAGATTCAGCAATCGAAAATGTCTGAAGGCACAGTGTACTACAGACATCTGTCCAATAGCTGGGAAATAGGTTGGGGTACATTTATACTGGGTGAGTCATCAGCTCTGCGACAAACGGCCAGAGGACGTTCCTTGCGAAATATCAGTTAGAAAATGTCTTGACAACGAACGCCAGGAAACCACTCCTAAGGGCAGGACACCCTTGTGATGATGGGATTGCAATTATCAACTTTATTTAATTACACTGAAACCATGTGATATTAAGGAATTAATTTATATAGGCATGCCAAACAATTCAATCACTGTAACATGCAAGTACCGCATGCCTACATAGTAAAATGAGGTTTGCCACCCCTTCAAATAGTGAAAAAAGGGTCTTCATACATCGTTACGTAAATTATGATCACGGCCTATGAATTACCATTGCAAGATGTAAAAAAAAAGTCCTCTTCGTAAGAAAACAGACCTCCAAGATGTTAAAGGCCTCATGAGCATTACGCGGTTTTTAATATCTTGGAGGTCTGTTTTATCGCAAACCATTCGTCGGAGGTTTTCTTATCAAGAAGACTTTTTTTCAAGTCTTGCAATGGTAATTCATAGGCCGTGATCATAATTTACGTACCTACGTACGACAACCCTTTTTTCACTCAGGTGGCAACCCACATTATACTATGTAGGGTATGAGGTAAGTCAACATGGGTTCTTGCATGTTACTGTGACTGAATTGTTTGGCATGCATATAGAAATTCATTCCTTAATATCACAAGGTTTCAGTGTAATTACATAAAGTTCATAATTGCAATCCCATCATCACAAGGGTTTCCTGCCCTTAGGGGTGGTTTCCTGGCGTTCGTTGTCAGACATTTCCTAACTGATATTTTGCAAGGGACGTCCTCTCGCCGTCTGTCGCAGAGCTGATGACTCATCCTGTATATTAACTTTATTTAAGCCAGTGTAATAATATGCTGGTAATTCGTTAGGCCTTCACCTGCATATTTTTATCATATTTTTTTAAGTCCCAGACCCTTTTATTCGCTTTTTACAAGCATTATGAGTTTCATAATAGCACGTTCAAATAATCAGTCCGAGGAAACGTATATGTTTCGCCACTCATATGAAGAACTTTATTGAGATGGAAGGTGTGATTGCGAGTCACATTTGAAATTCAGTGGAACATTTAAACCCTTGATCATTTACGTCACAAACTTAAATAAAAATTGCTCATATCGAGCGAGTAAAGTAATATATTTTCAGTACACGTTTCTGTTTAGTATTACACTAGACAAATTGTAAAAACCTCTACATAAATTTGTTTACAGTATGTTCACAGAATATTGATTTCGAGTCAGGCGCAGTATAAAGTACTGGATCTGTTTATACGTGTTCAAGACCTACAAGAACAAGTGCGATAAGGATAACACAAGTAAGTGTATCATATGCGACATCAGCTCTGCGCAAAAGGAGATACTAAATAGGATTCGCGACATATATAATTACTTAGTTACGAACTGATTTCTCAATTGCTGTGCGGTGTTTTCCTCTCTGGGAAATTCAAGATTGACAAATTAATCATTTGTGGCGTAATAACAAACACAAGGGCCTGGAGCACATTGCTGTATTGCTCCAAATATTTTGGACTGCAATCATTTACGCAAGTAAATGGAAAGTGATATTATCTGGTTTTTTTCTTCACATTTTTCAAGCGAAAAATAATGTACGATACAATTAGAGACTGTAACAGAAACGAAAATAATACAATGCGAAACATTAATTTAATGTGGCTTTACGTATTGAGACACGCATAAAACAACATAACTAAAAAATTGCCAACAATAGCTACGCAGTTTACTTGGAGGCCTTGGCAGGCATAAGAAGTAAAGATACATGTTTTGTATAGGCTGTTCACGATAAACTGAGCACTTTTGAAAGCTCTACTTAAAATATGCTTGTATACAAATTGTGTATTCTTACACCGTATGTAAAATTAGCATTGCCTTGGGCCTCATAACTTTATTCATGTGTCGATCAAGTGAAACTGTGAAATTATTATAAAAGTAAATATTTTAGAATGGCCTATGCTTATTTTATACTTACATGAATGAAAATATCAGAGAGGAAAATAAATAATCAAAGTTATCACAAATCGTTGCCAAACATTTTAAATCTGATGTTAAGACGTAGAACTACTTTCGCTCCATCGTAACCAACTTTACTGGGGCCATGTCACTCAGTGTGCCCGTTAAACCCGTTAAAATATATGCAATCATGAGCAAGTCTTTACAAGGTTGATTTCAAAAGTGCTCACTCTATCGCGAATAGCCTTTACCAGGTAACACGTTACTATTAACTGTAGTCAGCGAAAAGGCACTTGAAGAATGCTCTTATAGGCTGTTCACGATAAAATCAGCACTTTAGTAAGCCCTGTTTAAGATCTACTTGTAGGCACGTTGTGTATTCTTCGACCTTTGGTCAAATTAACATTGGCATTTGCCTCATCACTTTGTACATGCGTCGGGGGAGTTAAACTGTGAAATAGAAAAGAAAATTTTTTACAAATTAGCTTATCATCATACTAATACCCATTAAAAACAGGAAACAAAAGAGATCATTTCAGTATGCACAAAATGTTTGTTTAACACTTTTAATTCAACTGTAAGACTTGGGACTACTTTCCTTTCGTAGTTACCAACCTCACAGACAGCATGTCACCCAGTGTGCCAGTTAAAATATATGCAATTTGGGGCAGTGACATTTTCCATATGTTGATTTCAAAAGTGCTCACTTTATCGTGAACAACCTTTACACGTGTTTTTGGCCGAACAAGTCCTTTGGCTCATTTAGCTTATTATCTTACAACGTAGTAAATAGCACTAGCTGCAGATGTAAAAAAAATAACTTGGTAAATGTATCGGCTTGGCATATATGCCCACAAAGTGGAAATATACTATCACCTAGCGTTTCCTTCCCCCCCTCCCCGTATACCCGTAGACATCAATTTAAGTCCCTCGCGCGCTTAATTTTCCCCAGGACGGGGCAATTATCAAGTCGGCATCTGTTCCGTGTATGAGGGTTGAGCGCGTTGTAGTACATGTGGTTTTTCGGGTGCCGCGAGGTAAAGCTGCTCAGTCGAACAACAACAGCTGCTCCCAGGGGGGGGGGGGGGGGAGAAAGGCATCTGCGATCGACGCAGCTGACTGAAATGCTTCCGTATTCGGTCCCAGACACCGGGTCTTGATAGACGGCGCGATGCGTTGCTGTAGGTTTTCAGGAATTGTGTATGAGGAATCCGCATTGCCTCTCCCCATCTTTACAAGACCCTGTAAGAACCGCTTAGTATTCCATTGCAGCAGCCGCCGAGTCGCTTTCCTGAAACCAGACTCCCCTCCTGGCATCTGCAGTCTCGCCATTTAAGGCGGGAGAAGTAGTTGAGGGAGTGATATTAATAGCTATCAGGCATCTGGCAGCCCTCAAGGTCGCCAGCTACGAGTCGATATCACCTGCCTGGAGGCGCACACGTGCCTTCCCCAGACCCCGGAATGAATTACCCAGTAGACGTTCACTGCTTCAAGTAGGAGGGGTTCTGGGTTTGAGTCCCGGATACACCTTACTGTGACCCCGCTTCAGCTAACAAGTCACGCATTCAATTGTTAAGGGGAAGGCGTAGTCAATAAGGCAAGAGCACTTATATCAAACACTACAATTAATTGGAATCTTAAATAATACAACAAGACAATATAACAGGCGTTGCATCACTCAGAGAACTCTGCGTTATTTGCTTCAATTATCTAAATACCTACTTCAATTAAAGCGCAAGCAGTTATATCAAAGTCTCGCTCGCCTTCGCCTCGCGATACCTGGACGTCCTGGGAGAGATAATGCGGAGACGACAGCGGGCTGGCTCGTCTCAGCGGCAGCTATCTCCTGGCGTCGAACCCGGACCGCTAGCCTGGCGGTCCTCGCGGCGAAGATCTCTCGGGCGGCCCTCCGGCGTCGGCTGGATCAAAATGGCCGCGAGCCTCCAGCTCTCATGTTATTTATACGGCACGGCCCAGCCTTGTTTGGGATACCGAACCCTTGCTGTTGCCACAACTACCGTCGCCATGGTCAACTTCCTTCCAGCGGCAAGCTTGGCCTGACAACCCTTTGCCTGGTGATGCTCACAGCAACCGGCTTCGTGGTTACGGATTTTCACGAGTCTTCCCCCCCCCCCCCCCTTAACATTCTGAGGATATTTTGTGTTTCAGTCGCATTATGTAAATAGAAAATTCATTAAATGCAGTAGTTTTTAAGTCTGAATACAACAATTTTAGTTAGAATCTTCGCCGTTTTTTTTTTTAAAGAGTTTTTGACGTCACAGAAATGGCAACTTGGCATTTCTTTGAAATCCGACACTTGGTTTACTTACCTGTGGTAAGGAAGCTATTTTGACTTCGAATTTTATATCGAAACTTGAAATTGAAACACCTATAAAACACCTAATATTTCCAATATTACATTCTGCATGACATCCTGATAAGATGGGCAGTTGTTTTGAATGTATTCTGAAGTACATGTAAAGGTAAATTAAAATTTCCTGTTCTTAACATAATTATTTCTTGAAAAGTTATTTTCCGTCATTGTAATTATGTGTTTTTTTTTTTTTTTTTTTTACAAATACCACGCCAGAAAACTGCGTCGCTGAATGAACCACTGCAACAATTCCCACGCTTTCGCCTTTGCCAGCCAAATTGCAAAGCAATGTAACTAAGCTATAGGCTGTTCACGGTAAATAAAACCACTTTTGAGACCCTAGTTACTTTTTCCTTTCAGTCATATTTTGTCCTTTAACCGCATTTTAAAATATGTATTGCCATGTAAGTAATAAACACAGTGTGTATATTCCACCGCATTCGAAAGTTAAAGTTTAGGGCTAAAATAAAATATATTTATTGACTATTATTCCAAATGAGAGGGCTTTCAAAAGTGCTCACTTTACCGTGAACAATCTCTAATCGAGAAAATTAATTGAACCTATGTAGCCCGGGAAGGGTCTAATAGGGCGTGCTTTACATTCAACGAATGATATAACTTCGAGGTCATTAAGAGGAAACCAATATTTTAAACTTTCCAGCTAGGAAACAAAATATTTACTTGTGCAGCACCAGTATTGTAACTAGCATAGAGAACACATTTGAATACAGGTGAAAAATTATTTAGTTGTAAAAATATCGAAGGTTTACAGTGACTGAAGGAAAGGATTATAGATAAAAAAAAATAATAAAACATGATAGCATTGCTTAAACGTATAGCGTTTCCTGATAAACATCCATAATCACTCTCCGTACTGCTTATTGCACAACACAATGGCGGAACGAACATGTGAGAGCGGTCTTACACCTACTCGGAGTGGAGTCCCGGAACTACAAACAAAAACGCGAAGAAAATGTTGTACAGGCTCCGTCCCTTTTTTGCTAATACGGGCTGTTCTTTGTGCTAAGTGCACATGCTGGTTTGTAGTGCTATTCGATAATAATTTCAAGTCACTGATTGTAGTTCCGTTCGTAAACTCGGCAATCGGAAAATAAAATATAATCTCTAACTGAATTTCTAGAGACACTGTTGTTATGGGCTAAAACAATTGATATATATATTTTTTAGTTCAGTGGTGACTTGAGGAAACTATATCGCACATAAATGAAAAGGTAGCTATGAGTTCTACGTTTCATGGTTATGGTCAGAAAGTCTAACAAACGAAGGCACTTTTGACGATTACAGTCGGATTCAAGCAACTTTGAGCCTTGTGTACGGTTTTTGTAATTAATTCAAAAGTGTAACTTAAACTTTAATACCATTTTAACAGTTCTGTATGCAATATAATAACTCAGTAGGGCCTATTATGTTGGCCGTTAATGTTTTTTATAGAGCTAGTATTGTTACGTGTCGCTGGCCGCCACGCGAGCGAGCGAAGAGGAGGACAGAGAATAATTATATGATAGCGGCAGCAGTGCGAGCGATGGTGGCAGCATATCAGTTACAGAAAGCGTGCCGACACTATAACATATTTTGCTGCTCATTCTGTTGACCCTGGTTGTATTCATTTCTGCGTTTATCTGAAGAATGCTCTGGATTACTGACGTCCTCTCAGCGCGACTCAGGGCGCGTTGAACCTTCGAGATGGTCACGGCCGACGCTATAAATATTGCGGCAGGACTCCGGGCCGTGAGTTGAGTTGGAGTTGATGAGTGAATGAGTGGCTGAGTGGCTGAGTGGCTGAGTGGCTGAGTGGCTGAGTGACTGAGTTCCGAGCGATAGAAGAACAAGCGGCTAAAGAAGTGAGCAGCGGAAGGGAAGTCTGCGACTGCGAGTATCAAGCAGTGAAGGATGCGGCTGGCTGACTGGGCTATTGGACTAGATGCGTGAGCAAAATACATTATAGATGACGGCAACAGATAGACTGAACATGTGTTGGTAATGAGTATGAGTTAATTGCCTGTAACCATAAGAGACAATCAAGAAGAACGTTAATTAGAGTTGAAATATACATCAAATATTGCCCTCACAGTTAAATAGAAAGAGCAAAAGTGCAGACAGATAATTTAATGCTGTAAATAATAGCTGTGTGAATAAAGTAGAAATAAAATTTAGTTTCTGTTATTTTTTCGTTAAGACATCCATCCCTCGCGAACTCAGATACGTCCTTCAGGCGTACACATGTAACAGTAATATAAATACAAAGAGTTAGCTTACGCCGACCTGAATACAAATTAAATATTCACATGGCCCTTAGACAAAACTCTGGTTTTCATAATTTTACCCCATGCCAAATATTGGACGCGAAAATTTGCCGTTCCCCGACTTATCTTCTCACGAGCGTGACACCATGGCACGGCTGGCAATACATAATTGATCACACAAAAAAGGTAATGCGCGCAAGATATGCATTAACTTGCTCGCAGCCGCTCCGCATCGTTTTCCTTTCTCTGCCCCTCGGGCGCGCGAAACGCATCGCTTCAAGGGCATCAAACCTGTAATCGGGGAAGCGCGCGAATTTACAAACGGGCCGCAACGGATTACGTTCTACAATTTTTTTTTTGTACGTTTACGAGAGAAATCCTTGGAAACCCAGTTGCAAAGAAAATATTTTGTAAAACTACAAACAGTTTTCTTGTAAAATCTGTAAAACGTATATTTGTAATATTCCTAATGATAGGCCTGTGTTACGACTAACATTATTGAGAAGTGTACATAAAATTATTTGTTATTCCAGAAAACAAAATTTTACGAATTAATAACAGAGAATACCTTATATATATATATATAAATTATATACATTGCAAGCACAGTGACTAAAATCCACGCCCCTTGCATTATTATCCCGCAACCTTAAACACATGACCAACTTGACTTATGAATCTGTTACTTATTTATAAACTTATAAATTTCAAGTACTTACAATATTTTGAGGAATTTATTTCATTAACACGAATACATTTATTTCATTTTAAATATTCTGCTTAGCTAGGAAACTTTAGCCCTTAATGACTAATAAGGTCACGTTTTACTGAAATTGTCGTTTTATTATGATTATTTGAGTTATTTCAAATGGTTTACGTTATTGAATTTTCCATTACATTTATTATGTATATATATATATATATATATATATATATATATAATATATATACACACACACACACGCATGTCTTTTTGCACACAAATGCACTTTACACCACCCATAGATTTTGTACAATCATCTATAGGGCCTAAACGGTTTTACGTTGTTAAGTGTCCGCCGCTCGCGGACAAGGGACACGGGTCAATATAGTAAAAAAGTTTCCTAAGGTCTATTACAAACACGGCCCTTATAGTTTTACAAACGAGTAGTTCCACAAAAGAAATTTTTGTACTGTTACAAGCATTTGTGTAGTTACAAAAAATTTCTCAGTGAGAATTAGACTTTTTTTTACAGTGTATTGACGCGTGTCGCGATAAGTCTACCGGGACTCTGCCGCTCGTTTCCTTGGAAGGAGTGGACGTCTTGGAATAGTCGCTGCTTGAATGTTCTGATCGTCACCTCCACATCCCACTCTGCGTGATTTGTGGTGCGAAGAGCCTTCTGGGCCAGGCTGACTGAGCTATATAAGCCAAGGTGGGCCCCTGTGGTGAGAGTCTGGAGTAGTGGACGCACACTAAAGCCAGGTGTGTGGTACAGTTGAAACGACGAACGACGACAATGACCAGTGAGTGTGGTCTGTGTGTATCGGGGGAGTATAGAACGTAAGACTAAGCAGCCGGATTACACGGAGAAGTGAGACTGGATGCGTGAGTGATATGAATTTGGGATGGCGTTAATGCATGGAAGTGGATATTTTAGGTTTATATGTGTAAATAATAAGTTATGATTAGAGACCCGGAAATTTCGCGATTTCATTTTTCGGACATGCTGGACTTCAAACACGTTTACATTTTACTTTGTGTCTCAATTGGATCGCAGTTTGTAAGACACGTCCTGGACGAATTTGAATCAACAACTGACCTGCAATAAAACTAGGATCGTATACCGTTCTACCTGGTCTGCGATGAAACTGTGGAACTGGGGTATCAGCCAACGAACAACTAGGCGAGGCTCTAGTGCACAATTGATAGTGGAGTCTAGCTTGTTGCCCAAATGAATCCGCGAAATTTCCGAGTCTCTAGTGATAGTTAAGTGACTGTATCTAGTATAAGGACATTATTTACAATTAAAATGGCACAGACAGTCAGTTTAATGTTGAAAGTTACAGCTTAAGATCATTTTCCATCTCAATTTGTATCCTTCCGCTACATGTAAGATTAACATTGTGCCAAACCACCTCACTTTATACATACGTCATGCAAGACAACCAAAGAATTTTCATGAAACTAAAACATATTATTTATGTGCAGAATTGTCCTTTTATGTGTATAAAACAGAGGTCAGGAACCATAAATTTACATATTACGCTCTCAATACATCAAGTCGTGGATATATTTATACTGATCCCCTGCCAACTCAACTGGCATCCTGCATGTCATTGTAGACGGTAGCATATACGTACTTATGGGCAGTGGTTATTTTCAAAGTTTTATTTCAAAAGTGCTCAATGTAGTAAGAAATCCTCTTCGTCACATGGTCAGTGCGATGTGACAAACTACGGAAGCAGGGTATACATTGCCACTTCCTTTGATGCTGTTGCCTGGTTGAGAATTAGGTACAGGGAAATTTTATCGACAGGGTTTTTTTTTTAAATGTAAAAATGTGTTTTTATTTGCTATCGAAGCCTTTTATAACATTAGTGTATAACCTGTTTCCTGGAAAAATCATAAAACGTAATAATTAATTAAAAAATTAGTGGGAAAAATGTTTATATTTAACTATATACAGAGCTTTATAGAGTATCATCTCTCGCAATTAAGTTATTATTTCAAGCTTATATTTTCAACATTGGCTTCAAAAATCTGCATTTCATTAAGATGAATTTCCCTATACCAAATTCTCAACCAGGCGACAGCGGCACCAATTTAAGACAACATTGCCACTCAAACCCTTTGTGTTCGCCGAGAAGAGCTGATATTTTGTATATATCCTGCAATGAATTGCTATAATGTATTTATGGTATTAGTATACATATATTTGCTTCTGGGTTATCCATATTTTACTCTTGCATTCCGGCACTGTCACATACACCCTACTCACATCGCTTCACCCAAAATCTCCCAACTCCACTCCATCTTATACGCAGCATGCAAGTTAGGTTTTTATCGCACCAATGCGATATTTATATGAGAAGCGAAAATGTCTTAGAAGGGGCGCCTAAAGGTTTTCCTTGCGGCCCTTCCTCTAAGTGGGGGTCTAAAAGCGTGACTCCTAAGTCGGATACGTTATTTCTCTTCTGGGCGCGGTGATGAATAGCAACGTTTTATACGGCTCCAAGGCCACCCCCGAACTGAGTCCGCTGACGAAATGATGTCGGGAGGTCCTTCGTCGTGACGAACAGTGGATGACGAAGGGGTCGACGAGGAGGGGGGGGGGAGAACCGCTCGCAATTGTACGACGGGGTCACCAAGAAACGGACGTAGCAGGGATAATGGGGGCCATTCGTGCGGTATACGCATCGTGTACGGGAGATGACATCTCGACCAGCGGGTGGTTATCTGTTCGCGAGCCGGGTCGACGAAATAACAATAAATTTAAAAAAAGGACTCTCCCGCTGGCCGCGTGTCCTTTTTGACGTGATCGTCGTCATTTGTCAAGAGGAACATGGTCCCGGAGGCTGCCCCCGCGGAGTGGTCACTATCGCTTTGCGGGGCTACGCTCGCCTACTGCAAGCTCCAGTTTACGGGCCCCTCGTGAAGTTTTAAGGCCGCCGTTTTCGGGAGTGGGTCGCACCTGCGCATTCAAGGCCACGGCTGATGTCCGCTTTCTCGTCACTGCGACCCGGCCGTCAATCCTTGGCAAGAGGCTGCGTAGGAAGTCATGGCGGAAATAAAAAAAAAAAGGACGGAAAGAAACTGAGGTGGTTTAACCATGTTGAAGTGAAGGATATTTTGTTAAGCTGGTAAATACACAGCCGTGTTTCCGTCGTGACGTTATACTGTGCAAATTAGATCTTTAACAGTGGGGTTTTAATACACGCAATGAAAGCCCACAGATTAAACTATGCCTGTATCTTCGTACTTTTCTTTTGCCGCTTTAGAGAACTGCTTGGACAATCATTATAAATAACATATTTGACCATGTTCACAGTTTTTTTCTCCGAGAATACATTAAATATGATAGAAGTAGAAAAATACGTACATAGATAATTGTTTTTTGTCTTTTCTGTGACAAAAAGTCGTATTTGCAGAACAATTATTTACCGAGATACGCGTATTCGCGCTACCAACTATTTCACAAAAAACCGCGGGGGTCCATCCCACTCAAACTGTGTTGAGTATATTTTGTTACTCTGAGAACGATTAAACCGATTGTTTGCCATTGTTATTAAATGCTACAAAACATTTGGACTCTCGGTAACCTAAGCAGATGCCACGCGTTTTATATGCCAATTTTAATATAAATATGTATTTTGTTAAAATACGCATGCAGTATAAGCGAAACGTTGACATTTTGATAATGTTTAATAAAATCACCCCGCAGACGTTCATCGTTACGTTAATTACAAAACAATAGAAATAAAACAATAAAACTTAATTAATTTTTTGTGTTAACAGTTTTACCATAAACAATGTGGAATCAAAATCTTTAATTATTATAAATGCATGAATATTATGGGTAATGAAAAATACTTCCCCCCATTAGGGATATATTTGCAAAAATTACGTTTTGAGTTAACGCTATCAAGCTCACATAAAATTAAAATTTGTATTGAATTCATCTTTTTAAGTAATCGCACTATCAAAGTAAATTTTACAGGTAATTCGTTATGAATTTATGCAATACAAAAATTCGATAATTAAATAAACCCATGTATAAGCCCAGGCACTGAAGAAAGTGTATTCTTACAATCATCTCTTAAACCTGAGCACTTTTGAAAGCCCTTATTGAAATTTACTTGTGTGCACATCGCGTATTCTTTCACCACATGTAGGTAGGCTACATACAGTTTGCATTGCAATGGACCTGATCACTTTATCCATGCGTCAGTCAAGTGAAACTGCGATATTATAGGAGACGTAAATATTTTGCATATTTTTTAATTCTTACATTTATATGCATTAAAAAAAGTAAAAAGCAAAGGAAATAACTTTAGTTTCCACACATGATTACCTAAGACTTTTTAAATCAACTTTAAAACGTGGAACTGCTTTCTCGCTGTCGTTATCAACTTAACAGGGACTCAGTTTGCTTGTTAAAATATACGCAGGCACGGGCAGTGACTTTTTAAAAGTTGATTTCAAAAATACTTAAATAACTACTGTAAACAGCATTTGACACTGAAGAGTTGAGTTACGTTGCGAGGATTTGGTCGAAGTTTAAGAGCGAGGTCTGAAACGCAGGTGAGGGGTTAAATAATATTTAGGCCATTGGTGCATAAAAGTAGTTTATTTATATAATTTTTGTCATAATTTGTTTTCCAAAGGGATTTGCCGAAATTTTTGGCTCGACAAGACGCTAACAACAACTTTTAGCACCTTCTTACGTTGTTAGATGTTCACTGTCGTCATTATTCTAGGAGCACTGATGGAAGAAAACAAAGAATTCCTTATTTCTAATCTACAATCAGTGCTACGAGAATAACGAACATAGTGAATTTGTAACAATGTAAGAAGGTGCTAAAAGTAGTTATTTACGGCTTGTCCAGACCAAAAATTTTGAAAAATCCGGTTAGAAACAAGTCATGACAAAAATTATATAAATATACTGCTTCCATGCACCAGTGGCCTTAAGGTAGACGAGCAGCAGAGCGCAAGGGCGAGGGATAAACGAGAGAACCCCGAGAAAACCCGTTAGCCAAATGCAAAGTCCCTCAGTCACCCCATTCGTGCACCGAAACGTTGGAAGAGGCGTCGCTTTATCTTTCCCCGACGAGTGTCGCGCTTCGCTCTGGACGTCGACAATGTTCGTGTCCGGATACGGGGCCGCAGAGACGAGCATCAGCACACGGGATGTCCTCTTCCGTAGGTGCCTCGAGGGCTCCTGCGCGCCTGGAGTTGTGGTTTGGGACCCCAGTGGTCACAACACTGGAACAGAGCTCCTGTTGGCGCAGGGTCCGCCACTCTCGTGGCGCCGATGTTGCAAGGAGGTCGTACGTTCTGCCGGTGTTCCGCAACACGGCGACGCTTGCGCACACGCCGCGGCCATCGTAAAACGCAACTTCTCAGGTACGGACGCCTTACCTAGGCCTGGGAGATCACCACACCTACTGTGGCTATTCACGATAAAAACGAGCACTTTTGAAAGCCCTGCTTATGATTTACTTGTATGCACGTTGTTTATTCTTTCACCTATTGTAAAATTAACATTGTCATGGACGTCATCTCTTTATTCATACGTCGGTGAAGTGAAACTGTGAAATTATTGGAAGAGTAAATATTTTACAAATCTGCTCCTTTTTTACACTTCGATGCATTAGAAATAATTTAAGTCGCCAGAAATGGTCACTTAACTCTTTTTATTCGACGTTGAGAAACGGAAGTACTTGCCCATTCATTGTTATCCGACTTTACTAGGTGCACGTCACTCAGGTCGCCCGTTAAAATATATGCAGGCCTGAGAAGTATTATTATTCCGAGGTGGATTTCGAAAGTGCTCACTTTACCGTGAACAGATTTTATCGGCAAAATGAACAGGTATTTATGGGATTGGATGAGAAGTCATCACATCTAGCACCCGTGAACTTCCCAGTCGCGTGAACATCGTCGCCACTTGGACGAAGAACGCTCGAACATATCCCGGGACAGTTTTCGGGTTCTGAAACACTCCATGCCGCGACGGGTGGCCATGTGCAATGCCTCCGAAGGAGTGCAAAGACAATATTAAGTTTTGTTTTGTAGGTAATTTGCCTTCTTGTTGTGTCGTTTCATTACGGTATATTAAGCCCTGTTTCATTGATACCGTATGAGTTGTTTGAAAGATGGGGACGAATGATTAGGTGAAATATTTTGAACATACATCATTGCTGCACTATGTCGTCAGAGAAAAAACAGTCTGAGACATGAAACAAACACGAAATGAGTCGAGAGTAGGGGTAGCAAAAATGTATAAAGGCTGTTCGCGATAAATCACCTTTGAAATTAACGTCAGAAAAAAGTCACTGCCCCTACCGGCATATATTTTAACGGACGCCCTGAGTGACATGCGCCCAGTAAAGTTCTTAACGATGGATGTAAAAGTAGTTCCATATCTTACCGTCGAATAAATGTGTTAGGAATCAATTTCTGTTAACTTAAATTATTTCTTTCACTTTCTGTTTTTTTTTTTTATGTATAGCAGTGTAAAAACGAGCAGATTTGTTAAATATTTACTTTTATAATTTACAGTTTCACTTGAACGACGCACGGATAAAGTTATGAGACCCATTACAATATTAACCTTACATGCGGCGGAAGAATACAAAACGTGCGTACAAGTAGATCTTAAGCAGGGCTTTCGAAAGTGCTCATTTTACCGTGAATCACCTATAAATAAAACGTATAGTAAATCTCACAAGGAATTTTGTCAGATAAATAAATAGAAAACAAAACAAAAATTACGTAACGAATTATTAAACGACTAAAAAGCTATAAAACTGACTACCGAACCAAGACAGCACAGACGAACACCGACACGAAGACAAAATTTCGCACAAGGCTGGACACAATGATGACCGGCACTGAAGACCACAGCAGGTTTTTCTTAGACGAGCATGTCTCCACGGTCCGGGAGCCGACAATCTGCTCCCGTCTTCAGGCGGACTAGTAGTCTCACGTCTCAGACTTGGTGTTCTGTGACGACATGGTGCAACAATGGCGTATGTTCTAAGTGTTTCATCTAACTGATTCAGTATGTTGCGGTTGCGTGAGCAGGCCTTAATTCGGCGGCCTCCCCGAACGCGCCATCCCACGCACAAGAATAATCAGGCCAGCGGACGATATTGATCATAGTGCTGCTGGTTGAAACAGAAACCTTACTGGGAACCAGGATGCCGTCGCGAAAGGCTCGGAGACAAAATAGGCCAACAAAACATCATAAACAGGTGCTTTTATTTCCACAAAGTGACTAGATTTCTATGACAAACAGTGTTCATTACAACAAGAGAAATTTTAAGAAATTTGATACTATATTTGATCAAATTAAAGGTGCACCCAAAACCAAGTTTCAATAACTTTAAATGTCCAAGCTAAATATATATATACATATATATATTTCTGAGAATACCTATTAGCTATTAAAGTGAATGTGTATTGGAAGGAAAATTATCTTTCTTATAGGCAGGGCCACCTGTTTTTCGCGAAAAAGATTCCACGACTAGTTGTACTGGAAAACACGTTAGTTCAGAAACAATTTCGTGGTTGGATGTTTCGAACTCTCATGCACCTTGGGTGTCTGCCAGTCAATCACGGAAGTTCACTGCCGGAGTCACTTAATTCTGATAGGCCCATTCGAATATAAAATGAATCGTCCTACAGACACCCGGTCAATAGCCAAAGGATATCTGCATGTGTGCATATAGAATGTCGATGTCTATCCTGCACATAAATCTTATCGCGAAAAACAGGCGGCCGTACTTACAGGCTGTTCACGGTAAACTGAGCACTTTTTAAGTCCCTTCTAAATTTTTCCTTTCATACAATTTCCATCTTCCTGTTGCTTTTTAATATAAACATTGCAATGTTACCAATAAACACAGTGTATACATTTCCTTCCCTCAAAATTTAATGCCTGAGGCTGCAATTAGATATGTTTATTATTGGTTAATACCTGTTGGGAGGGCCTTAAAAAGTGCTCAATTTACCGTGAACAGCCTATACACGAAATACTCGAAGCTTCGCTCGCACGCAGCGGAATAATGAAAATCCAACCAGTCGAGGACGCGGTTTTGGGATTTGTTACGAGAGCGAACACGGACCCAGGACGACGAGATAAACCAGAAGTTTCTTGCGGAGCAGCCTGTAGCATGTAGCACAGTGAATGATGTCTGGGATCTTGCCCAGTGGAGATGATGACCCTCGCGAGGTCGTCTTCCTCGTGCATGACCGGCGTAAGGGACGCGGCGGCGACGCGCTCGAGAGAAATCCGGTCGCCTCTTCTGGAGTCAAGGGGCCGCGGTGGATGTGGTGGTCAGAGCACTCGCCACCCATCAAGGCGAACCGGGTTCGATTCCCGTTGGAGTCCCGGATTTTCGTATGTGGGAATCGTGCCGGACAATGCCGCTGCTCGGCGAGTTTTCTCGGGGATCTCACCTTCCCCCGTCCTTACATTCCGGCGATGCTCCATACTCACCTCGCTTCACCCTCATCGGCTCTCAAGACCTCGATGTTAAGAGCAGCCAAAATCTCTTCACTTCCTTTCTGGACTCGACTGTGGATGTTTCAATGTCCTCGACGAGTTCGTATACTAACTAATGTGAGTTAAGTTACAAAAGTAGGTATAGGTTGTTCACGGTAAACTAAACACGTTTATTGCCCTGCTTATGCTCTACTTTCCTGCCCATTTTGTATCCTCCCGTCATATATTAATATTACTAATCACACGAACCTTATCACTTAATTGATGCGTCATACAAACGAAACCGCGCGTAGGAATGAAAATGTGTTACTAATCATTAGGGACCTGCTAAATTCGCGTTATTATTTGGGGACACATTAAACTTGAAACACATGTATCTTTGTTATACGTTTGCCATTGGACCATGCTTCATGTGATACGCCCTGAGTAAAGCTGCGACAAGAAATGAACACTTCACAATGGTGTGCCCCAAATCACGTGGATTTCAGTCAAAAAAAGGAGTGACTTCACATCTATGCAGCAGCCAATAGGGACACGACGCGGTCTCCTTTACGTACATTACTGTGAAGTTTACCCCTAACGCGGAATTTGCAGGTCCTTACTAATAATACGTAAATTCATAATCTGATGTGAACAGAAAAGAAACATTAACTATAGGAACTTCACTGCCTATAAACTGACACATCACAGTCACATGACAGCGTCAAGTTCTAAGAACCATTTTTATTCGTTGTTACCAACTTACTTGTATCCTGCATGTCAATGTTTACTCTAGCATACATGTGCTTTTGGGCAGTGACTTTTTCGAAGGTTTGTTAAAAATTTTCTCACTTTACCGTGAACAGCCTTTAGCTAGGTGGGCGAGGCCTAGGTGTCTCGTCGACAGCGAGGTCATAAAAGGCGGGCCAAATTGCCTCAGAGAAGCAATGGCGGTAAAGGAATCGGCCTCGAGCCTGTGGTATGGAACCATCCCACCATTCGCCTGGAGTGATTTCGGGAAACCATGGGAAACCGAACTCAGGATGGCCTGACCGGGATCCGAACCCAGGTCCTCCTGAATGACAGAAGGTCTTCCACTGTGCATACCCCGCTCGGTGATGAAGCTACAAATTTATCTTATAGTTTCGAGTCCCGGCCATTGCAATTATATATGTAATGTCGTTTATTACGTACAATACCAAGAATTTTTTTTGCCTGCCGCCCCCTGACTGTGCTCGGAATAGGTATTACGGAATTATCTTTTCATACTGTCCTCTATTTGGCTTCTTTGACCTCGTTAGATCATAAAGTCTCTGAGTATACGAAACTATTATGAAGAAAATTTGCTATCTTAGGGAAAATGAAGGTTTCCATGGTTAGAAGCCAAAACCGGTTAAATAAACACGGGTCTTACTCCTGACGAAATATTAGATATTCTGCTAATAAAATAGAATGAGCAATGTGTGAAATGATAAAAGTTAAAGAAATTCGAAATTGTTCGAAATAACCTGGATACAGATTTATTATGCGGGATGTATCCGGAGAGTCGAGTGGAGAGATAAGGGTGAAGTGAGGTGAATATGGGGCAGCACCGGAATGCAAGGGTGCGGGAAACGGCCTGCACAGAGAGAAAGATTTGGTTGAGCCAACCATACGTGGGTTTTTATATAGCGAAACAAACATATAGTTGCTTTAAAGAAATATTTTGTTAAATAAACCAAATATGAAATTCAATACAACTGACTTGGTTCAACTAACATAATATGTACTTGAACCAAACAAACCATGTTTTTTGAGCCAATAAAATCTGCCTGACAACAAAATATTGGGGTTGAATCAACCGTATAAATTAGTTTCGCCGTATACAAACAAACATTTTGTTGACTCAGCCAAACCTTTCTCTCAGTGTGAGTCACACGATCTAGGACTATTTATTGGTCCAGCCAGCTCCCACGCGGGGGAGGGGGAGGGCGAGATGCCACTGGGATCACGGGCACCCGAGAGTTGAAGACGCCCCCACAACGTCAGCCTCGACCCCTCCTCCAAATGTCACTGCCAAGCGTACGGCCCCCGTGCAGGGTCGACTCCTTCGACCTATCGACCTCCGGCAGGGCAATTAATCGAGACAGTGCAAGGGGGGAAGGGAAGGGGCCCTCCTTCGTCAGGTAATTGGCACCGTGTGGGTATATAATGAGGTAATGAAGCGACCGCGGCGTGCGGGTTGCCACGGTGGCTGCCCTGTTATTACTTGGCGGGCTCCCGGCATCCTCCTTCTGCGACATTCGTGCGCATGCGCGCAACAACCGCGCATGAGCCGTCTGATCTCTCCTCTGCGCAGCTTCCAGCTTGCTGGTCACCACGGGACTCGTCTCGAGCGCTTTTAGAGTAAAAGTTCGGACTGGATCGAACTCGGATTGGAATCGACTTGTCGCGAACTCGGAGTGAACTCGTATCGACAATAAGTAAAGTTTCGAACATGGACTAAAGTGTAAACAAGACTGAATGTGGATTGAAACGGGATAGAAGCACTCTATTGGTGACTGGCAGAACTACCAAACAAGCATAATATAAAATGAATTTCACATATTTATCCAACCAAATATTTCTTAGTTCCTTCGTGGCCATTTATTTTTCGCTTCACTTTAAAAAAAAAAAAACTCTTTTTTTTGCTAGTCTCAGTGTGATTCTAACCGCTTACATAATCAAAATAACGAGTCAATGTGGCGGCCACTTCTTCTTTGTTCTAATTTCAGTCCGATCAGTGTTTGAAGTAAAATTTAAATCCGGATTCTACATTCCAATCCACCTCGACAACTGGACTGGATTATCTCACTCCACTCCTACTTCAGTCCAGTACGGGTGTGTTTATACTAACATTTCAATCTGGATTCTTCAGTCCACACCAGGTTCAATCCGGATTGAAATGTTACCGTAAACGCACTACTTGTTTATACTCCATTCACGGTTACTTCAGTATTTTATGAAGCCCTGCTAATGTTCTACTTCCAGGATATTCCTCCGCCTCGTGCAAACTAAGCTTAACAAGTCTCCAGCATTACACCAGAGGGACAACACACCACATTCGTGCTCACTCAGTTGTAATGATATGTTGTTTAAGAACTGTTACTCACTAGACGTCGCCAACATACCTATTTTCTCCCTGCTTTTATTCAAATAATTTATCAATGAAGCATTATAATTTATAGATAAGATATTAACATAATTTGAATTTAACAGGAAAAAAAAGGTAACTTTTATGAACACAAGTATAAAACGCTTGTGATATTGGGCTTATTTAGGAAATAATTAAACACGTCATACATGGGGAGAATTTCAAAGGTTTGATTCAAAAAGGCCGAAGAAATCGTGAATGGACTGTATGGACGTTTGCTTATTGTTTTCAATATTCAAAGGCTGTTCACGATAAAAGTGAGCACTTAAAGTCACTGCCCCTGCCTGCATAGATTTTAACGGGCGCACGGAGTGACATCCGCCCAGTAAAGTTGGTAACGATGGATGGAAAGTAGTTCCATATCTTTAAGTCGAACGACAAGTGTTAGATAACCATTTGTGATAACTTAAACTATATCTTTCGCTTTGTTTTTTTTTTTTTTTTTTTTCATGCGTCGGAGTGTAAAAATGAGCAGATATGTAAAATATGAATTTTCCTAACAATTTCACAGTTTCATTTAACCGACGCATCAATTAAGTGACAAGGCCCATATAAATGTAAATTTTACATAAGGCGGAGGAATACACAACGTGCACACAATTACATATTAAGTAAGGCTTTCAAAAGGGCTCATTTTACAGTTAACAGCCTATACCTGCGAGAACAAGTTATAACACGTAATGGTTAAATGAGGAAAATGAAAAATCATTTCTGCAATACTTCACGTGGCCTCTCAGTCCGTTTCCAAGCCCAGCGTTCACCTCATTTGAATAACAATTATGTGTACATATATAAACATAAATATTAATTAATTAATTTGTTGTGACAGTGTGGAACAAGATATACAGAGCACTAATATGCCGAATCTATACTAGTATAGTATGAGAATAAAATATCAATTTGAAAGAATAAATGCAGTTTTGTGAACCGGAGGGCCTTAAGTGTAAGCAGGTAGAGTTGACTGTTTATGGCCATCAGTGATTAAGGGTGCATTGAACATAAAACAACGCTAACTAAATTAATTTTATTGAAACCTAAAGGTAATGCCAGACAAGTAAATAACTTTCCATTGTGGCATATTTACGTCGGGGTGTAAAATTGTGCATTTTGTTACGGTGCATGACATTATGCTAGGCAGTGAGGGTGAGTAGCAACCCATTTAGACCAAACTAGTAGTAGCAGGATTTTCAAGTTTGTTTGGTGTTACAAAAAACAAACACGGGCACATAAGCATGGCTCCGTGAAGGTCGAGGTTCAAACATAATGAGGAAATACGTAGGCTAGCTTCAGAAGCGTCAGTAACTCAAGGTGGAATCTAAGAAGTTTGCATTGCAGAGCATTATATTATATTTCATTGATTAGAGATTATAAAATTAGTCTAACTACTTTACTTTAAAATTTTTTCGAGATCTCCTCCACAAAGATATTGCGCTCCCTACCTAAAAGCTATTTCCCGCATTTGAGGCCCAGAATTGCGGGAACGATAAGGGCGAAAGTCGCCACAGTGCGCGGGGCTCTGAACTAGCATTCATTGTTGTCGTTGTGTTGCGTGTACTTAATCGACTTAATGCTGTGACCCTATCGCTGATTAATAAATTTTGAGACGAGGGCTTTGAAAAAATAACAGGTATTTTACTAGTATTGAATGTTCTGAAATGGCGCTTCTAATGAGCGTGGCGTCCTGTAAACACCCAACAGGCCTCGTCCGAAGTTTGCGTTCGTTTCTCAGATAAACACATTAGACGCACGTTTTATACACACACACATGAAGGATGTTGGCTGGGTCAGTAGAAGTACTACAAAAAAATACGCTCGCCAAGTCTGGATTGTATTCTGTACAGAAAGTGTGTATTTTCAAACCACACTTCATCTTGGGCCGCGAGCGACCTAGCGGCTCGACAATCCCTTTTGTGCAAAACTCTTTTGAGACGTGTACTTTCGCAAGGGAATGCGTATTTAAAAACCAATTCAACGCACTTGAAGCGCCTTGTATTCCGAGCCGTTAACGAGACTTCAAATGGCTCTGCGGTTGTTGTCCGACGGATGGTCGCGAGGGGTTGTCTGACAATTCCGGCCGCATATCTACAAACACTTGCACAAGGCCAGTGACAATTGCAGCCACAAACACCTAACCTAAGCCAAGCTAAGCTGAACTAACCTAAGCTAACCTAACGTTAGAGTTTTACGTCAGTGTCGATGGAAACATTCACAGAAGCAACGAAAAGTGCGAAAACACAGATACTCTTTCCTTCCATGTCGAGGGACCTGGCCGGAATCATCAAATTTTCTGGTAAACTCCTAAACTGTACTAAACCTATACAGTGTATGGAAATATTACCACACATCAATGTACAAATGTAGGAACGTTTAGTATCACTACGGTACAAAGATGGATATTTCCCTAATCATTTGACTGTTCCCTAAGCTAATGTAGCAATGCTACCATGTATGTATGGGAAAGAACTTAACCATACGCGCCTTCCCACTACACATATACATGCATGCGGTAAATTTTCCAATAATTTCTTAGAGTGCAGACTTGATCAACGCAGTGCCCAGCAGCTGATCTTGGCGATGGCGCTATCACCCTCGTACCACATGATACATGTTGTCCATAGAAACCTCATTCTCTCGGAACACCCTAGCTCCCGCCGGAAGCATTAACCATCTGGTGCTGTGTGCTCACGGCGTCACCATCGGAAGGGCGACCTAGCGTGTTCGGGCATATGGCGAGCCTGGAATCCAGTTCGGAGGGTTGTAGATTCGATTCCTTTTGACTTCACTGGGAAAGTTCTTCCACGTGGGCTCCCATCCATGTTCCAGCCAAACTCTGGAGAACATTTCCATATCTTCGCCTTTCTGACTTAGACCATGTGTACTATCGGCGAATAAAAGGAATTTAAAGATTGTATTTAACAGGGACGGAAACTTCCTTCAAGGCATCTTCCATCACGCACAGTAAGGTGAGTCATTTACATGTTATTCACTAAAGAATGAATTAGTAAACAGTTACAAAAATTCTAATCTGTGAAGTGTATTGCAACCACTGCTCGATAAATTGTTATTGAATGAAAATCCGTCGTATACTTTTCCGTTCGTAAGTCTATACGTGAAACACTAGTCAGTTTTAAGCATAGCCAATTTTGTAAATATCATGTAATTACCTGTAGGAATTTTCGTAAATCTCTATTTAAAATCGCACTTTGGTGACTTCCACAGTTACGGAACTTGAACTATCTTAAAGAAGAGAAATACGAATAAATCCCTAAAATGTTTAATACTTCAAATTACAGCACAAGCATTACATTTAAAAACGCCAAATTTTCATTGGAATTGAACACATCAGAAAACGTTAAAATAATTCCTCATGGCACTTTCTAAGCTTATTTTGAGGTAGCTAGTGATACATGATTTTGACTGAAACCTTTTGGGCTTGGTAAGTCATTTATTATTATTATTATTACTATATCACATATACATCAATTTTTTCTAAGTTTAGCTGTTACAAAAAAAAATAAAGGTAAAAATTAAGGTAACTGAAAGTATTAATTCTAAAAATTTACAAATATTTCGTTGAAGTATAAAATGTTTTTCTAATGAAATTTGTGAAGTTCAGTCCTTGAAATAGTACTAATTAAAGCTATGATTCCAGTATCTTAAGAGTACTGGTTTCACAGCCCGGGATAGACATTTTCAAATTTAGAATGTACGATGCTAAAATAATTTATTTCTGCTTAAACTCCCAACCGGGACCAGCGGCCTGCGTGTACAAGCATTGAACAATCCACGCACCAGACCAACGCCTAACACTAGATACTGAAAGATTATAAACTCACCATTATTGCTCGTCTCCTCGAAGACGGTGGCCATTCTTTGTCACGCTGGTGCTTGCATCCTGCGTCCAGGTCTCATGTAACTATTTCGTCGTGGTCGTCCCCAACGGACATCTCCGAGATCTCGTGTTTGGTTGAGCAGTGGCGCATAGTTTCTTGGGTAAATCATACATTTCACCCTCCTCCCTGAAACAAAATTCACTGTTATTACTCATAAACCTAAAACTACTATACGTGATGTGACTTCCACAATGACATTATGGCTGGAGCACTTCCTACGTGAACAATATACACGGTGGAACAAAAGGCTGTGTACAACGTTTGGGGGGACTCCACACCTGCTATCTCCTTTAGCATTTTCACTAATGCCCCCACGAGTTTAACTCCTTTTCTTTCGGCATGGGTTTTACTGTGTCTATGAAGGTTTTACCATACTCCTTCTTAACGTAGCTTTAATACACGTACACTTAGGGAGGTAGGCATGACCCCAAAGTGCAGGCCATGGCTACCCAGCCCCTCTCGGCCGCGATTCCCGCCTCCTTTGCATGCAATTCCCTCTCCTTTAGGCGTAAGGGGCGCAGCCCTGAGACGCAATTAGAACCCGACCCTACCTTCGGGCTTACACATAACACTTAGAATAATGTAGTTAAGAAAAGAAAAGCAGGTGTTTCCGAGATGATCATTGCAGCTGTAGCAACACGGGCAACCAAATATACTGCGGTTGCCAAATACTCGCTGTTGATCGTCCTCGAACAGAAACAAGTTACTCTTCAACATATGTTGACAAAGTTGACCGACCTAACGAATAATATCACGAAGGATGAGCGCTCCTGGACTCCTACCGCATCCACCTTAGCTGGGCCCCTAGCGGCAAAATAGTCAAAGTATATAACTTTCGGTACGTACAAATTATGTTCATTTTGACCTCCTTCATCATCCCCCAAGCGTTGCAAACAACCTTTTATTCCATCCTGTATGTCGTGTTTGAGTCGCGAGGTCTTTTAGCTTGAAACATTTTTATTTTTGTAGTAATTGATAACGTCTCCTCGTTGACAGCAAATTATTTCCAGGAAAATATGTCGCGAGCATCTGTGTTGTCCAGGCAGGTAACTGAAGGTTCTGGAACGTTGTGAGCACGACGATAGAAACACAGTTCCAGTGTGCTTCTATCCGATTTTCCCGTTAGTTTGGTATACGTGCATTGCAACAGATTACCCCAGACCACCACATTGTCAACTTGTAACACCGCCGTTACAGTCGCAAGTCATATTGGCTAAAAAAAAAAAAAAAATATTTCGCAACGTGAGTGGTCTGCAGCTAGACATCAGCAAGTCAGGTAATCAGTTCTGCCAAAAAAATCAGTGTGCATCAAGAAAGTTGTGTGTTAATATCCTGTTCGCGAGGCTTTGCACTTACTAGATTAACAGTAGAAGTGGGTAGCAGTATACTGGAACTGTTTCTTTCCTCGTACACCCACAACACAATAAACTAATCGGTTTCCTACCGGTAGAGCAATTCTGTAAACAAAGTTATACTAAAGAGGGGTAAATCCAGGGGGCTTATTCTAAGTCTCGTCGGTAACTGTCCACACAGGCCCACACCGTCATGAAACTACTGCTGTCTCGCAGCCGACAAAATTATCGTCGGAGCCAAAACGGTATTCAGAGTTATAGCACGGAGGCGCAATCGGGTATCTTCGGCTTTCCGACTTTCCCCACTCCAAGCTAGACGAGCGTTCGTCTTTGCGCACGGTTGCCAACGTACCGACAAATGATTACTAGAATTGCTTGTTTTAAAATTTCACAAATCTTTATATATATATAATTCTTCTGTACGTGTGTATGTCACTGAACTCCTCCTAAACGGCTGGACCGATTTTGATGAAATTTTGTGTGTGTGTTCAAGTGGATTCGAGATGGTTTAGATTCACAATTCGGTCCACTACAAAATGTTTTTTTTTTTAATAAATTTTTTATTTATAAGTTATTGTTGATCTTGGAATGTTTTACATTGTATCCGGCAGACAGCGCTGCGATCGCGGTGTCGAATATCCAAAAATATTTCATTTTACTTCCAGTTTGTCCCGATAGTGGCGCTGCGATCAGATTCAGGAGAATTTCGTAACTTTGTGTTGTTATTGTGTTAAAATTAATCGCGTGCTAATTGAAATATTACATTCAGATGTA
The DNA here is from genome assembly GCA_029891345.1 of Dryococelus australis. Taxonomy (NCBI): domain Eukaryota; kingdom Metazoa; phylum Arthropoda; class Insecta; order Phasmatodea; family Phasmatidae; genus Dryococelus; species Dryococelus australis. The sequence goes on from CM057007.1 coordinate 51,754,513, forward strand.
ATTAGTGTGTGAAGGGTTTTGAAGTGTAGATAAAAAACTATACATTGTGCAAATTTAAGTTTCTATTCAACATAGCTTCTATATTCAACTTAGCTCATAGTATATACATATTCACACGCAATCGATAGGTCGAATTGTGGTAACTGTACATGTGATGACGTCAGGTATTGTAATAACTTTTTTATAAAAATTTCCATCAAAATGGTCCAGATTGTTATAACTTATTACAAAAAGTTTGAAATTTTCGGATTTAAGACATATGTACAGGACAACGTCTGTCGGGTCCGCTAGTCTGTTGTAAAAACATTACTTAAAGACATGAATAGTACGCTTTATATATATATATATATATATATATATATATCTTTTTTTAGCTAGTAAACAATAGTATATGATTACAAATACGTTTTTTTTTTAATTAAGAAAATAATACTGTACAGTTTTCGCTGATTTTGTGAGGAGTTTGAGAAACTGTGGTTGGTGGCCATGTTGAACAGTATTTTTTTTCCCCTTCGTGAGATATAGATGTTTATGTGTTACGGACGAGGCCTGTGTGTTTAGCAAACTATTTGTGTATGTGGAAAAGACAATATTTGGCCAAGTCTAAGTGGAGGAATGTTACAAGATGTTAATTATAGATTTCACGTAAATCTGTCCTGAATAACCAAGAAATGTACACGGCTTAAATGGATTATATTAATATTCTTAACCTTGGTGTTCGCCGAAGTGTACTGCAGAGCCATGGAAAACATCGTGTTGAAGTGAGCGCGAATTTTACAAACAGTAAGTTTGCGTGTTTTGTACATGTATTTGTAAACCGTTAATATAATTATTGAAATGTACGTGGCCTGAAAAAGCCGCTCTTTCCATATTTTTGTAGTAAGTGAATAATATTTGTTAATTTGTCTATATCGTAAATTCAACGAGTGTAACGTTAACTTCGTTCAAGTGTGTGTGTGTGTGTGTGTGTGTGTGTGTGTGTGTGTGTGTGTGTGTGTGTGTGTGTGTGTGTGTGTGTTGCTGCATCTATACGAATACGAACACTGATGTATATGAATCGCGTTTTGTTTTTTACTAAAGTAAAAATTTTCGAAGTTAAATAATTTGAATATTATTTCCATGCAAGCAAAATTTTCCACTGATCCATCAAATTATCTAATATTCAAAACGAAATGCCGCACACTCGTTAGAACATCAAAATAATGCCGTCTCACGAAATACGTGAATCTAAAGCGCCCCCCCCCCCCCCAAAGCATCAATGTTTCCTTTTTCACTCGAACCAAAATAAACAGAACCCCAACATATATAACTTGGTAATTACAAAAACTAATGAATTTGGAATGCCAACCTAGCTATAATATCCTACATTAATTAATGGACGGAAGTTAGATAACATTAGTCCTTCAGTGCCCGTCACGACAGGAAACACGAGGAAAGAGGAAAATGCAAGTATGCGTTGGACTCAAACATTTCTTTAAAAACGTATTTTTCTTCTCTGACAAAACAGCTGTGGTGGAAGAATAAGTTGTCAAAACTTACCCCACTTACATGAAATAGACTATAACAGAGCCAGCCCCAAAACATTACAAACTGTAGGCTATTAGGGGCCAAAATGCAAATGTACCCAGCTTATAAGCTTTCTTTTTTAAAAAATGTTGTTACCGCATAACATCACATAACTGTATTTAACATATTTAAACAGAGCAAAAATTATACAGGAGGGGAGTTTCGATCTCATAACATAAAGACGCTTGTTAGAGGGGTGAATACATTTTTATTTAAGTTAGGTAATAGTCATTTATAGAATAAATATTTACAATTGAGTATTTGTACATTTACGCTCTTGTAATGACATCCCACATGTAAAATAGTCTGCACAATGTTGTGCACAAGGGCAGACGTGTGTGATGGACGGACGTTTGTAATAGTTATAACCAATCTTTTCATGCTTATTCGTATCGTAAATGTACGCGTAGTAAAATTATAACTCCATACAGCACAAACACATGCTAAACTGACTTGATACTATATAATATTTATTTCCGTATCATTGAATACACGGCAACATTTAATACCGACGCCCGCCATATTGGCTTACCTACGAAATTCTGGCCTGCCAACTGCTCGTGAGCAGTTGAGAAGTTCCAACTCCACTCGTGACGTCACTCGACCTTCGTTTCAAGCTTAGTATACCGAACGGTGGTCTGATCCGACAATTGTAAACAATCTGTCTTTTTTCGTCGGAATGAGAGATTTAGAATAACCCCCCAGGACTCAGTCCTGGGTATAGGCGGTGGGGATGTAAGGCTTTACTAGATATTAAAATGTCCGTATTGACTAGTACACTCGTTATTGAAATTCATAATTTAATGTGAATAAGTTTTAACATAACTTCACTGTTCAGTATTGAAAATCAAAAGATATATACAATATTTGATAAGGGCGAACACTTGGAGAAGGGAGTGATTTCCCACTACTCCCCCCCCCCCCCCATGGCAATCGTATCAACTCTGATACTGAAGTCGGTTAGTTATTTGGTCGGTGTCTGTATTATTACCAGCATCTCTCTAATTGTACTATTTCATTCATCTGAAAGTGAGAGAAATATATGCTGGTTATTTTTGGCGAAGATTGTGAACTCTGCCGAGATAGTTGAGGCAATTTGGAAAAGTTTCCGTCATATAATCCTCTGTAAGGCACTGCTAATGTACATACGATGTTTCAGGTGTAAATTGATATCATTCTATTATGTGCCCCTTCAGCTCTATTAACGGCACGGCACGAAGAAGGGGTTGAAAAACAGTAAAAAATAATAATGAATGGAGACGTCACATGAATACTTAAGTATTACAATACGCTAAAGAAATATAAAAGTGTGAAATCAAAATTTATGCAAATTTAACAAGTTTATGTCAGAGTGGCCACTGAAATGGTTTCTACAAAAATAGATGATAAAGTACGAACTGTAAAAGGTAACATTCCCTATCAAACACCAGGTGTCTTGCATGTTTTGAAAGTCGCACAAGCTCGGTATCGAAGGAGACTTTTTACTAAGATGACGGGTGGTGGGAAAATTACGATTCTCAAAATACCATCGCTGGAGTAAACGGTACAAGAAATAATATACGTACTGTAGCATTTCCAGTGGCAAATGCCACCAGTCAACGCCAAGGGTTAAATGGCGAATGTCGTCTTTTTAACCCAGTGAACCGCGCGGAATTTCTTCTCCCAAATCGAACGTTCGCAATGTATCGTCGGGTCGGGTAAGGAGGGGGGGGGGGGGGCAATAGCAGCCAGCAGGAATGTTTTTCCGAGTTTCGTGTCAGGGTCTGAGTGAACGAGGGGGAAACGAAGGAATGGTGTAGTACAATACGCGAGGCAAGTTAATCTGCGTCGTCGTCGGCGGATCCGAAGAAGTGCCGAAAAGGTCCGCGTGGTGCGGGCCCGAATACAAAGCAGACGGCTCGCGAAGTTGCTCCCGCCAAGAGACGGGTCTTCCGATATACGGGCTTCTTTAACAAAAACATTCAGGAATTTTATGAGACAGCTGCGTGCGTCTTGGTGGCCCGGCTGCGAATGCCCCACCAAACACGGCGTGCCGACGAAAAAAAATTCAGGATGTGACTCCAGCAGGCCCGTCTTCGGCATTCCTCGGTGGGCCCGGCTAGACAATGCACCGCGGCTGCATCGCGTGCCTTGCAGTGCCCGGCCGAGAGAGAGAGAGAGGGAGGGAGAGTGAGAGAGAGTCTGGGGTGGGGAATAAAGATTTTCGCCGTCGACCGGTTCGGGGATCTTCCATCTGATGACTCCCAATTATTGTCATCCACCCCGCGGACAAGGGAGACGAAGAAAGAGAGAGGCTTGTTCAGACTTCTCACGAAATCTCCGAGCTCCCAAGAAGAGGTCTCCTCTTACGTCACGTGATTGCCGAGGAGATCCTGCCCAAGTGGTGGTTTTTCGAGTCCCAACCCCTCGGGCACGACCCGGCAACTCGAGCACACGATGTTCAGCGCCCTTTCGTGATCACGCACGCAGCAAATTTTTTTTTTTTTAATAACGCCTGTGCGCATTTTTTTTTTGCGGCGAGCACAAATTTTTCCCCGAAGTGACCAACTTCGTGCTTCGCTTCGCACGCGTGGGGACTGTCCGCCTCAAGCCTTGTCGCTAACTTAAAAAAAAAAAAATGTTTTTTTTTATCTCATTTTACCATCTCACGTTTAATTAAGGAAAACATTTTCGCACCGCTTGAAGAAAAAAATCTCGCGTGGTTAGAGAACCCAGGGCGAGGCAACACTCACCGAGTGTGGGCTTTCCAACTGGGACCCGTAGGTGCCCGTCAGCACCGGACATAACATGAAATGAGACCTTAGGATGGAGCGGCGCTGGATTTCAAGGACGGGGGAAACGGGAGTATTCTGAGAAAACCCACCCGCAAGCGACATCGTCCAGCACGATTCCCACCGCTTGAAGTGAGAGACACTCTGACAGCGCATATAGGCTGTTCGCGTTGAACTTTCGCCTTGCTTTTTTTAAATCTATATTTCTTCTTATTTTGTATATTTCTGTCTTAGTACTATTAAAATTGCCATTGCCCGTCTAACTGTATTATTAGGTAACCCAATAGAAACCATTTTTTGGAAAGTAAAATTGCTTGCCCTTATTTTGCATAAAACAGAGAACACTGTCTCAAGTAGACAAAAATCGAAATACAAGACTCAATACAACGTCAAGTCTTGCATTGCAAAAAAATATTTCTACTTACACTTCCTAAACTTCAATTGAAGTGGAGGGTAGTGGAGAGATCTGGGCCGCTCTTAACATTGATGTCTTGAAAAACGACGAGGGTAAAGTGAGGTGAGTATGGGGGCAGCGTCGGAATGAAGGGCGCGGGGAAAATAGGAGATCCCTGAGAAAATCTGCTTACCAGCGGTATCGTCCGGCACGATGTCCACGTGCCAGGATCCGGGAGCGACTTGGCAAGGAATAGAACCCGTTTCGCCTAGACGAGAGGCAAATAGTCTAAACAGAAATTAAAACCTTTTAATGACAAATGACCATTACAAAAACATAATTTATATAACAAGGAAATTGTATAAATAATAAATGAAAGTATTAGTAAAATATATGATTTGGTAAAAACTACGAATGATGATTTAACTGAGTAGTCTTAGGGAGCGGATAAGAGTTTGCTGGAACTAAAGGAATTATTGAGTGAGTCTTTGTGTTTGTCTAGTGTTCTATCGTTTAAATTAAATAATAATTATAAATAACTCTCTCTTTTAGATAAGAAACAGAATTCTCAGTAAATACTGAAGTTTTGCAGAATAACAGCGGGGAAGAAAAATTGGAAAGCTCCAAACACGAAAAAGTTATAAAGAAGAACACAATATCTGAAATGAATGAAGAATTGAAGGAAATGTGCAGAAAAATAGAAGGACAAGGAGGAAGAGAAGGATAAGAAGAAGAGGAAAGAAAATGAGGAGGAGAAGCATTAAGAAAGAGAAGAAAGACAAGATCTGAAATGGATGAAAGATGAACGGAATGAACTGCGCAGAAGAAAATCTAAATGAGGGAAAGATGTGATTTGTGATAATATGTTGGTTGATGTCTGTGTTTAAAATGAGGGGGGGGGGGCACCCGTAAGAGCGTATTTCCATTCCCTCGTCCGCCGGGAAACGAAGGCCTGGGTGTCCAGACGGGGTACTTCGGTGTCCTGGACGATGCTTAGGTTGGAGCAGAAAGGTGGGCGAGGGAAACATAAAAAAAAAATTACAAAATAGAATAGTACAGATAGGGAGGGGGCTGGGGTCCTTCGGGTTCGTGGGCGGGGCCATTCGATCGTTGGGTGCCATGACGGACCGGCCGAAAAGCTAGTTAGCTGTGTGCGGGCCCGACGGTGTCTGCGCGCGGGGGTGGATTCGTGGGAATCCCGGTCTCTGGTCTGTTCGGGCGGGGGCGGCGAAACGTTGGGAGGGGGGGGGGGGCGAAAGGATACCCGTCGGGGAGCTGTCTCGGTCGGGGCAGAATAGCTAACCACCTTCCTAGGAAGTGTGAATGATACTTTTGAATATAAATAGAATTTGTAGCTTAAATTACGGGATTGTTAATCTATATAACTAATATACTGTTTGTTAAATTGTAGTAGCCATGAAAGAATCGAACACCCTGGATGGCTGTACTGCTAAGTAGGGTTAGTGAAATAAATTAAAAAAAAAAAAAGTCTAAACAGATATAGATATAATGAAGATTAAATCAATGAACAAAGGGCATGAGAAATCGGAATAGTAATGACCAAGGCAAGAAAAAAGGAAACGAATCAGGACACTGAAGTCTTAAGACATGTTATGTATAAGGACTAATGGTATGACAAGGATCCTGACTTAAGTACCGGACTACGGGAGAAGGGGGATCGGAAAGGAGTCCACAGACCCCTCGCCCCTGGCAGTTCCAGAACTGATGTCTGGAATTGAAATACATATATAATTTATCAAGTAGTAGTTTAGTCCCGCAATATAGTCATAATGTAACCATAAATAGAATAAGTTGTCAAGAAATTGACCTCCAAGCTGTTGGGGGGTCAGGGTGGAATGTAGGAAAACCACACCACTCTCACCTTCCAGGCAAACTTGGTGTAGATAATTTTAAATATTATATAAATATCAAATTAAATAAAAATCAAATAAAAAAATTGTGTTTGGCTGGGTTGGGGACACTGTCGTTTGTTTTGCGTCAATATGCCTACGTTGACGCGCTCGGACGCCTTGATGATTTTCTTCTTACGGTCCCAGCAACGCTTCACTTGATCATATGGGGTGTTATGGGCATCACTGAATTGCTTTTGAGATGCTCTTTCCAACCGTATACGATTTCTGTATTTCGACTTGGCTTTTTGACGAATATAGGCCGACATTGTGTTAAGTTTTCTTAATTTTTTTACATTAAACTCATACAATTTCCACCATAACCACGCAACACAAATATTTTTATACGCGCAATCGATTGATCTAGACTAGAGCTGTCAACTTAAACTAAAACGAGCGTCGTAGCTTCTCCTAGTCAAAAATCTTACTACGCGGAAGTTATAAGACGTGGCTTACGGCTTCGTTACCCCCCCCCCCCCCCTGCCCTAAACATCACAATCTCCCGCCGTGCGCGATGCTTCGCAGTCCTCACTCAACGTAACATATTCATTGATCCTTCGGCAATAGAGTGTTGTGATTGAATTTTGAATGTAGACGATAGATTCGGAGCTGCAATGCCAAACTTTATCCCCCGATTTTGTTATCATCGGATTTTCTGGATTGCCTCTCACAATGCTTGCAAATTTACAGATGTATTCACGTCAAAAAAAGGAACATCCTACACCGCTGTATTACCCAGAGAGGCAACAGGTATGGGGGTAATAAGAAAAATGCGTGACCGGGCTTTGGCTGGGCATGACATTACAACACCGCGCCGCGGCCCTAACCGTAGTTGAGGTTTCTAACCTGCGCACTGTATGGAAATAGTGCCAAACATCTGTCAGCAAATACAGGAATGTTTAGCGTAGCTGCTAAACAGTGGCGGATCCAGAAACCCATTAAGAGGGACATGTACCTGCGCGTTCAACTTCAAGAAGCGAGGGGCCGATACGGGCGATACTAACACGCACCCCTAGCATCTCATCGCTCCTAAGCGCAAGGCGTGCAGTGTTTCCGTTGTGACGCTCTACTGTGCAAATTAGATCGGTAACAGTGGAATATTATTGCATGCGATGAAAGTCTACAGATTTAATTGCTTCCGTATATTCGTACTTTTCTCTTACCGGCATAAGGACACTGCATAGACAAGCTTAAAAAATACGATAATTAACCACCTTCGCAATTTTGTTTCTCTATGAATACACTTATAGGCCATTCACAATAAAGTGTGCACTTTTGAAGCCCTAGTTACTTTTTTCCTTCAACCAATGTATATCCTTCCACCACTTGTTAATGTAAACCCTACCATATGAGTAATAAACACAGTGTATACATTCACCATATCCAAAACCAAAAGTCAGAGGTCACAATTAAATATATTTATTGGTTATTGTATCAGATGAAACAGCTTCAAAAATTGCTCACTTTACCGTGAACGGCCTATATGATGAAAGTGATAAGATAGGGACGTAGATAAAGGTTTTTTATATTTATATATTTATATATTTATATAAGTCGTATTTATTGAACATGTAATTGCCAGGATACGAGTATTCGCGCCAACAACGATTTCACAGATAATGAAGAGAGTGAAGAGATTGGGACGGCTCTTAACAGCGAGGTCTTGAGAGCCGATGAGGGCGATTGAAGTTAATATGGAGCGGCGCCGGAATTGGGGTTGGGGGGGGGGACGAGAGATCTCCGAGAAAACCCGTCGACCAACGGCATCGTTCAGCACGATTCCCACTTGCGAAAATCCGGTGACCCGGCCGTGGATTGAGCCCGGTTCACCTTGGTGGGAGGCGAGCGTGCTAATCGCTCAGCCACCGTGGCCCCTTCACAGAATATGTTTCAGTACATTGTCCTCTTAAGGAGGGGACTACTTGAGCGGCAGAGCATTGTTCGTTACAATCAAACAAACGTGTTAAAAGGCTGTCCACGATATAATTAGCAATTTATTAATGAACCTTATAAAAATGTCACTGGCCATGCATGTATATATTTTAATGTACGCACTGGGTGGCACTCGCCCAGTTAAGTTGGTCACAACATATGTAAAATAGTCCCATATATTAACGTCGAATGAAGAGGTTTAGGCAACTACTTGTGATAATTTAGCATTATTTCTTTTGATTTGTGTTTTATTATTCGTCGAAGTGTAAAAATTAGTGGATTTATAAAATATTTACTTTTACTACTTATTAGACAGTTCCGCTTGACCGCCGCAAGAATAAAGTGAGGAAGCCCATAACAGAGTTAAGTTTACATAAGGCGGAAGAATACATAACGTGCGTACAAGTAGATCTTAAGCAGGGCTTACAAAAGTGCTCACTTTACTGCGAACAGCCTATCCTGTATTTCTACAAGGAATTATTTGCAAACTAGCGTCCAACGATATGTTTGGAAAACCACAATTAACAACTCGTAGACTATGCTCCAGTGTGACTCGAGCAAAGCTCATTTGAAAATATCTGTTATTTTAACACGACCTCACAAGAACACGACAACGCAGTAACAATAATATTTTTAACAATATAATTTTTTATATTTATAGCCACTCATTTCAAAAGTGCTCACATTATCGTGAACAGTTTTTACAGCGCTGTAATCCACGGCGTTGATCCGCCTGCTGTCAACGTGTCTGTCTGTGGGGACGAGTGAGTAGTTCGTCCGCCTGCCGCCAGCCGCACGGGATGCGCCACCGTCCGGCCGCGACGCGTCACCAGCGCAACTTCAGTCTGCAGTCTACTTGTGACGAAGCCTGCGCTGCCGCGACACCTCCATTCGTCACTGGAGGTGGATGTAACAACATAAATGTTGCCCTGCAGCAGTATTTCAGCACTCAGTTTGTAAATCTTGTGAAAAAGCTGCTTATTTTTTTTGTCCTTTGTTTATCGATACGCCACTTACAGTCTGTTCGAGGTCTCTTCACACTTTCCTGAATAAAACTAACTAAGGAATAAAATTAAGGAAAAAATAACACTATGTATTACTCGTTTCGTTATACACTTATGTTAACATATAATACTTTATTTTTGATTAAATTTAACTTTAACCTTACCTATAAATTACACTATTACGTTTATAGCTTAAATGACTTAATAAAAAGAGACAGTAGTTATGTTGGTAATGCCTAGTAAGAAATAGTTCTTATGCAAAATATTATTACACTGATTGCGCAAGAATGCGGTACGTTGGCCCTCTGGTGTCATTTTCTAAGGTCAGTTTGTATGAGGCGGAAGAATATCCTGGAAATATAACTTTGGCAGGGCTTCAGGAAAACTGGAAAAAACCGTGAAAGGACTACACCAAAATAAACATTGCTGTCAACCTTACTATGGTTAATCAATTAACGAGACGAAATTCTTAAGACCATTGGAAACTGTTCCTAACGCGATCACCTGGAAACTGAGGAAAATGCAACAAACATGATAAAAAATAATCATTACTAGGCAACTGTTCCGCAAACATGTACAGGTTTGACAAGAAGCTATTTGGTGCTTTCCTAAATCTAATAAACGAAGGTATTTAAAAACTTTAGAAAATTTTATTTTAGTTCCTTATCGCTCTGAACTAAAATTGTTCCAACAGGTATTGAGATGTTCTCCGTAGGCTATCGAAGAAAGTGGAAACACAGATATTACTAACTATAATATAATTCTAACATGCCATAACCGGAAAACCTTTAGGCTTTCTTAAATTTTTTAAAACCTGAATGTGGTGTTCTGCACTAGGCATAAAATTACACGATGTCTACTTCCAATTGTTGATTTTCCTTTTTAAGTCAGTAAACTTCCTGTTTTACGAGAGCGTACAGCATTCGCTATCATTACATCCAGATGCCTGTTATTGAATGTAGGGCGTGGCACGTACATTTCATGCCAATCAGTGGTGTGCCATCGTAATAAAGTGTTATGAAGTCTGTAATTCTGCTCAGCTTATACGACGCTATATATCAATATGCAAACATGACAGCCAATTTATAAGCTTTCCAGCATTAAAGAGGAGAGAAAACGGCAACTCGTTCTTTTCCTACCTTAAAACGATAAGAAGAGTAGAACCAATATTACTTTCAAGGTCCCACAGTCCGTTATAGAAAATAATTTCTTGCTTCCGATGTAACGTACGGTTCTGTTACCAAAACGCTGCTGGTGATAATTGCAAAGAAAAAAAATTCGTAATTTTAACGTTAGGTTATGCGCTGAATAAATACTCGTTCTTCAGGAGCCTAGCGCAGGAGAATCTAAATATGGCAAGCCAGTTTGGTGGTCGATCTGATTAGACTGTTTAGAAGTAACTATCATGGATGTGAGTATACGGTGAAATGTTAATTTAAGACGTCTGCCGCAGGCATGAGGAGGCAAAGTCTGGTTTGTAAGTAGGCAGTGTTAATGTGTCGTCTGGACTTGAAAGCCTTCTCAGCGCTACGAAATATCATCCATTCAATTGCAAAAAAAAAAAAAAAAACATGCAATAAGAATAAATATTAATAGTTTGTTTGTATAAATAAGAGTGGCATATTCAGAGCGCCACGCATATCCTATTATATAATAGGACGATCTCTGGATGTCTGTCTGTCCCTCTTTAATACTACTTAGTCCCTTGAAACTCAACAAAAGTTATTCAAATTTTGCAGAGCGAACCCTCGGGGTCAAATACAGGCCAAGTTCGAATTTCAGCAAGATCAGATTACAAAATCATGACTTTTGACCCTAAAAACTAATTTTTTAATTACTTTTTCCTATGAAATTTTTGTAGTAATGCATAAAGATTATTGCATAGAGATATGAAGGTAATGGAAAATAATTTTTGTTTACTCTCAATGTCTCGCTTCAATGTTGAGTTAATTTACAAGTAAGACCTTAGTGGCCCAGTGGATAGAGCGATTCCAAATGGGGTCGCAGTGACACAGTGAATAGAGAAATATCAAATATGTTTTATTTTCAGTCTTTGTATGATAACCAAATTTTTTAACATTGCAAATATTCTAGTCACGTGGCCATACTGGAAACACGGTCATGGGCTTAACCCCTAGTTGATAATAAACACACGGTTTTATCGGCGGCTAGTCTGGCTGCTCCATAAAGGAAACGAGTTCTCTATATCATTATATTTGAGCTCAAAGAGACTTTCGTATTCTGTGTTAAGGCTTCCGCCTATCTAGCGGTTGAACTGCGTTGCAGTGTTTTAGTTATTCAAGTTTTTCTGCGAAACTATTAGACGTGCGTCCAATGTACGACAAGAACACACACTTCAGACGACTGCTGTTGAGTGTTTACCAGACGTCACGCACATTAGAAACACCGTTTGCGAGTACTCTGAAATTGCTAAAAAAAAAAAAAAAACGACTTTATCAAAGTGTTGCATGGCAAAATATGCGTGTCCTACATACGAAATTACTAAAGGGCCCAGCATTGAACCTTCCTACAGACTTTCCACCAATAAAATAATAGGGTCACCGCTTAGAGTCTCATAGGTACACGCAGTGTGACGAGAACACTGCATGTCAGTTCACAGTCTTGCACATAGTGGCGATAGCGTACTCGATGCGCAAAGCAGTATCGTCCTTAACGCTACCACGCGTATCGGCTCAAAAGAGGAAAAAGCTTCAGTTAGGCGGAACCTTAATACGTGGCTGGCCAAGTGAAAGGACGGGGATTTACATATTGCTCGGAAAAAAAAAAAAAAAAAAAAAACTATATTTGCCCGGGATACATGTTACGTAAAGGTTGTTTTGTGAAATATTAAATATCCAGAAAGTCGCGGGTAAATTATGATTAATAGACTTAAAAAAGCTAAAAAGACCAAATATTAATTTACTGCTACTTGACGAAAGTAGATGCGTTTCAAAGTAACAACGAAAAATGCAGAAAGTGTCATATTGTACATAGGGAAATCTTTGTTCGAACAAACAAAATATTGCATATGGCCAAACAAATAAGTAGTTTCTATAACGAAGTATTTTGTTGGCCAAACAATACCGTAAATGCAACAAAACATATTTTGCTCACCTAACTAAATATGCACTTGAACTGACCAAACCGCTCAGCTGGGCAAACAAAATCTGTCTGGCAAACCAAATATTTGTTTGAATCAACTGTGTACATTTGTTTGGTCATATACAGACAAATGTAGTGTTTGGCTCAAACAAACGTTCCTCTCAGTGTGACCAACTGCACAGACCCGGGCAGGCTGAGAAATTTTCGGACGGAGAGTGGCGAGGGATCCTGCGATGGAAATTGTTACGGAAATGTGCAGTCACGTCAATATGGCTGGATATTTTCTCTTTGTTTCTCGTGCCCCACGTCTCATTATTTCTTTTGTACTTGGACCAATCACGTTGCAGTACCAACACCGAAGGTTTATTCTTCGCTACTATGCGGAGTGCGTGCTCTCTTCGTGCCAGTAGCAATTTCATCTTGATGGCACCGGTTCGCACCCTCTCGGATGGCTCTAAATTATAACTACGATTAACAGTCCCCATGCGAGCGTTGCCGTATACTCAAGTTTGTAAACGTCGCCCTATTAGAAAAATATCTAACCTCGTTGCAAGCAGCTTGCACGTACATATTTATTTTAGTGATTGCTAACCCACGTATTAATTGCAGTAATCTCTCAAGTGGTAAGAGGTGGTCTCCCGTCGTTTTTCAACAGGCCGTTTTATGCGCGACGGTTCAAAACAGCTCTAACAATTTTGATTACACTTTTTCTCTTTTCGATGCAGGCCTAAGTTTCATGCTGCGAAATAACTACCTCGTGCGACGTTTTAATCAGAAATATCCCTTCATAACCCTACTTAATATGCATAGGAATTGTAAATCGAAAGCAAATAAACATAGCTTGTATTTTGTAATAAAAATGCTGTTACATATTTCGCTTTATTGAAGCATGCGTAATTTATGGCCAAGCGTATATTATCCAGTTATGTAAACACAGGAAATTATCATACTGGGAAAATATTCTGCATCAGTTTGGGTATATGCCCTTATACAGTTTTAAAATATCAAGGTTAATAGTGTAAAAAATAGTCAGAAGTTAAAAATATCAACAATGATATTGACCCTTAATTGCTTTATGATGCTTATGGCATATTTTTATTATTTTATCGAATTTTCTTGTACCATAATGCATGCCACTTGATACACATGATACCGTACCACACCTAAAGAAATACGAATAGGGAAACGTGCAGCAGCTAGTATTTTCTCATCCCAAATTTATCCCTCAACAGTACAAGCATGTGAAAACCTGAAACCATTACAGCAAAATGTGGTTTGAAACACGGCTAGTGGTTAATACAAGTTTATGGAATACCAATATTTCCAAATTCTTAACTTCTTTGTTCTTACGAAAGGAATTTCAGTGTTATCTCTCTTTGAATAGTTGGTTTTCCATAAATTTAGAATTAATTATGACATATACGATACGTGCTCAAGGTCAGCATTGGCCTCCATTTTGTGGCAAAGTATTGGTCAACTTTTTTATGGTAATAATGTTGGGACATGTTTCGAATACCCAAGTGACGAAACATTAAACATGTGATTCCCATAGGACGTATTTTAAAGAATATGATAACTGATGAAATGTATGCGTCATATTTATAGGCTGTGTAAGTTATATAAATAGCAAGAAATATCAAGATAATTTTTAAAACTTGTGCATTGCAAGTGAATGAGTATTCACAGAGATACAACATTCAATCAAGATATTATTTTTTCGTAGCCCGCACTAGTTTAAAGGCAAAAGGCAATACGTTTATATTTTAGTAGTTAAGCAAAAAAAAAAGCTTTTAAAGTCAAAAAACTTGAGAAACTCCAGCCATAAAGAGAGCGTATAGAGAAAATTAATAAGAATTTCATTAACTAAAGTTTTAGTTTGAAACCCAATTTTCGAAAACCGGGGAGGTGTAATGTTAGATAATGGTCTTTGCCCACTCTTTGGGCATATATTTTTCCAGCATAGAGAGTTTCTGAGCCGGGAGATCATGTAAAAATTTACGACGTAGAGATAAACAAAAAAAAAAAAAAAACGCACCATGATCTCAAAATTTTTATTCGAAATGTAGTCCAAAGCCGTTATTTAAGGTTGTCCTTTTATTTTTTCAAAACTGGTTTCTAAACTTCTGTCGAAGTCAGCATGTTTAGCGTTAATTTACGTCCGCGCCCACACACACAAATAATTTAACTATTTTATACTAAGAATGACAAGGGGCCGCGGTGACTGAATGGTTAGACTGCTCACCTACCACCAATCCATCACCGGCCGGGTAGCTCTCGGATTTTCGCATGTGGGAATCATGCCGTACGTTGCCGCTGGTCGGCGGGATTTCTCGGAGATCTCCATTTTCCCCCACCCTTTCATTCTGGCGCTGCTCCATATTGGCCTCACATCAACCTCATCGGCTTTCAAGATCTAGCTATTAAGAGCCACCCAAATCTCTTCACTCACTAAGAATAACTACATTTTTTTTTTTTTTGGCTTTGTATAAGTATTTTATTCGAGCCTTGTCATGTTAAAAAACTACTTATTCATAGCCTGGGGGGTTTTCTAGCGGCATTTATAAATATATCTTGAGTTTAACAGAACAGTGTGATTTGTCCAAGCTGGCTGCAATGCAGAGCACGTGAACTCTAAGTCTGAATCAGCGACTTCAATAAGTACCATAAATCTTCTAAATATTCAGTCAATGAGTTGTTATCTACTGGAAAATCTGTGGAACGCACTGAGGTTTTACTGTTAAGCCCATAGAGGTAGATTGCTGATTCGTGTTCTGCACATGTACCTAACATTGACCTACCCCATAGGAACACAACTGTTAAAGTCACATGGTCAACAGTGATAAAAGTGATTGTTTATATCTTAATTTTTAAATTACAAGTATTCTTATATTAATAAGATACTTTCACCAGTTTGAATTTAATCTAAAAAGATTTGAAATTGGTTAGAGGAAGTAAACATACATCTCAAAACACCTGTTCACAAATCAGTTTTCTAACCTAACATCCAAACTATGCCGTTTCCGCTAGACGTATTGGCAGAAAAGCAGTTCATTGTTGGGACACGGAGATTGGCTGTGCGCAGCTAGCGAGATTGGTCTACCTTATCTTTCGTGTATGGTCACGCCAGTTCTGTTCACTAGGAACCTGTAGATATCACTATTTAATCAGTGAATACCATGCAGAAACTAAAACGATCATAGATTTATACTGATTCAAGTGGAGAAGTTTCAACAAATCTGCAGTCAAATTCGCTGATTATGATCTGTTTTAACTATTTATATTTCAAAGTGTTAAAAAAATAAATAAATAAAATAAAATAACTATCTTAACTATTTAAGTCCCGAATTAAAATATAAGCTCGCGTGTTGCAATACTTAACATTTTTTGATGAGCTTTGTACTTGTTTCAATCGTGCTTTTCGCAACCAGAGAACAACTTCGTGCTTGTTCGCTGGTGACAGCATGAACCATTCACAAAGGAGATGCGTAGAAACTTCAACGAATTAGATGATTCACAAAGAAGACGTTCAAAACAACGGGCCACTGATCACTTGCGGTGTACAGTGCCGACCATGATTACCCTTCACGGGCAACACGTCCCCGAAGGTCTCGTGTCGAGAAGGAGCCTGCACCAAAGGAGATTGGTGAGATTGATCCAAACAGGATAATCTGTTGGAAGACTTTTCCAGTTCACGAGGGCAAGGCAAACAATACTGCTGTAATCAGTGTTTTTGGTCATGCGTCTATGTATTCACGTAAGAAGACGAAGACAGAACTTGATGATCAGATTTGGTTGTATCGGAAATAGTTGGTTCTACTGGTGACATGCATATTCTTGGTCATGTGGATGTAAGTACAGCGCAGAGCGAAATCACAGCCTCATTTGGGACAGTTCACCACTCGCCGCTGTGGGGGCGAGACGACAGCAACGAACCTCCGAGGTCAACCGACAAGACGCCGATGGGAAAAGCGTCCTGTCTTCTTCTGGGACCAATTCCACCCCCGCTAACCGCTCCTCCTCCTCTCTCCGACTGGCTTCGCCGACAACAAGTGTACTCCATCTCGTTGCAACGAAACGCAACGCCCTACAGGCTGTTCACGGTAAAGTGAGCACTTTTTAAGGCCCTGCTAAATTTTTCCTTCCAACCAATTTCTATGTTTGGGCCACTTTTTAATATAAACATTGCTACATGACTAATCAACACAGTGTATACATTTCACCACTCTCAAAAGTAAACTTCTAAAGTTGCAATAAATTATATTTATTAATGATTAATGCCTGTTGGGAGTGACTTAAAAAGTGCTCACTTTACCGTGAATAGGCTATACCCTATGTCCCTTCTTCTCACATCCCGTTATAGGCCCTGGGGGCCGCGGTGGTGTAGTGGTTAGACCACTCTCCTCCCACCTATGCGAACCGTGCTCGATTTCCGGCTGGGTCGCCATCGGATTTTTGCACGTGGAAATCATGCCGGACGATACCGCTGGTCGGCGGGTTTTCTCGGAGATTTCCTGTTTCCTCTGCCCTCTCATTTCGCCCTCATCGCGCTCTCAAGACCTCGACGCTAAGAGCCGCGTGCATCTCATCACTCACTCGAAAGCCTTTTCGGTATCTACTTTTTCTTCTCATTCTCTACCTAAATTAACCGTGGAATTGATAGAAACGTAAATGTGTTGCTAATATGCAATATTCATAGTTTAATGCCTATAAAACAAAAGAATCGAACTTCCGCGTGCATAATTTTATACGTCATGCAACCATTACAATGTCATGGGTTAAGGACTATTTTTAAATAGTTCTCTGCCGAGTTATTTAACATAGCCTGTATACCAGCGTATACAATCTATTTGCGGCTTCTTCAAACTTTTGGGATCAAACTTTTGAAAACTAACCCCATGTATGACGCGCTTGTTTTTTTCTTAAATACGTCCTCTACCGCAAGCCTTTTAAATTTCTGTTAGCATAAATATGTCTTATATCGGTTTCATTGAACTTCTGCTTATACTTTATCTATAAATTATATCATTATATTTATTATTAAAATGAACAGAAGGGAAATAGGCTTGTTGGTAACGCCTTTAAAAAAAATAGTTCTCGTTCAATAATATTATTACACTGAGTGCGCATGGAATGCGGTGCTCTGTCCCTTTGGTGTAATTTTCCAGACTCGGCTAAGCTTTGTTTTCAGGAGGCGGAGGAAATTCCTGGAAGTAGAACTTTGGCAGGGCTCCAAGAAAAGTTGGAAGCAAGCGTGGAATGGACTATATATGTAGCTAAGAGCAGTATCTTTAAAAATTTCTATTCAACATTGCTCACGTCATCGTAAACAGCGTATAGCAGAAAACTCCGTGCGAGAGTGTGTTCCTCATCCACCCGCCACCAGGTGCATAATTAGCGCGACAAGCGATGCAGTTGTTTTTGTCCTCCCGGCAGTAGCAACGGTCCCGAAGTAGAGCGCTGAAGGGACTTCGAAATCAATGAGATACCACTCAGCGTGTATCTTATATATCATTGTCGACGTTTCTTTATTTGAAACTTTGAGAACTATGCCCGAGCGTAGTTCGGGCAAAACTAGTATGAATATTTCTCCCCACCCCTCCCCCCCGCACACACAATAAAATTCAAAATTGGCCTGGATGTAGTAACTTTGTTTTCATATTTCCATCGCGATTTAATCACGAGGTAACATATCATTTATAGGCAATTTTCTCAAATAAAAGGAAATTTTTCTACAGTGTCTGGAATTAACACGGCGGACTGTAAATACTGTTCGATACGGTGGATCATTTGGTTGGTAGACTGCCAACTTCACAGTAGGTTCGCTGATATAAGGCCAATAACGAAAGTGTGGCGGTGTTTGACCAATGAGACGGTGGTATTACAGAACAGAGACCAATAGAATACTGTGTCCTTGCAGGGTTGTAAATAAGGGACACACTTCTAGCGTGACTTTAACACTGGTAAATGCTTGCCGACTGCAAAGTGTTAACCTTTCATGCCGAATGTAGACGATTGCCTACGTGTTGCAGAGGAAGTCTGTGCTTGACCGGTACTGTACAGTGCGAGGCCAATGATATTTCCTGTTGGTAGCTGGTTCGTAAACCGTGCCACTACTCTGCATTATGGCTTCTTCATATCACTCATCATCGAACACAAATCCTACAACTTATTGGCTGTGACGACGAAAAGAAAAAACTTCTCTGCATGCTTAGGTACAGTACGAATCGAAAAATGCCTTGCTTTCACCACCTGAAATCACAAATTAATATATGTATAAATGAGTTAAAAAAGGAGAATAATTTGCACCGCGAAGTACGTATATTTAACCTCTCTTTTAACGTTCCAGCCCAGGCGCAAAAAAAATCTGCAGTTTTAAAAATATACACAACAGTTTATCTCGACGTTTTTTTTTTAAACATACCATTGGAAAAGTCCTATTTGGGGGGGGGGGGTAGAAGCCATTTAAATATACTTATTTTTCCAGTTTTTTTTTTTTTGCAAATATATCAAAACTATCAAGTTTGGAGATAAAATAGAAATACACTAACATTACCATAAATTCCCGAAGCTCCACACAAGAGATGACTGTCACTAGGGGCGAAGTTATACACCTTAATGTATCTTTTAAAGACCAACGCACGATGTATGTAGCCGTACAGTGGGTGCAGAAGTTGCTGATGAAGGCTTGTTTCGTCATCTTCGATCAACCGCTGTACATCAAAGCGCGGGAGATTACTGCATAAAGTCCCAATGGTAGCATTGTGGTCAGACTGGAAAGATTTCACATGATATTGCCCTACTTCGAATGTACTGCCCATACATTGGCGGAAGTGGCTTGGAAGAATAGTTGTTGTACCATTCCCCCAGGCCATAACTAAAGTAGAGCTATTCCATCTCGTTTGCTTACACTCACTGCTTTGGCCAAAGCAATTCTGAATAGTTGTGACATCTCTAGTGAGTAGAAGGAAAGCGTAAATTATATGACGAGAGCTGTGTTAAATAAGAGAGCATCTCAAGAAAACAAACATCAATGTGCATTTATCCCCCCTGCAGCTGAAAATCAAATGTGGATTGAATCATTTGAAAGGAAATAGACATACTGCTGCGCTTTGGAAAGAATATTTCCATATCCCTCTCAGACCCACTTTAATTGTGTGATGCGTGTTTACTTAATTTCACACGACAATTGTTTCGTTGTCATAGCCAATGGGCTGCGGGTTAAGTTCCGCTACAGTTATACGAACCAATTAAGACCTAGACCAGTAAGACGCTTTGCTAGTCATTTACGCACAGGTAAGATCATTTGTCATTGATAGAAACCTGCAGAATTCGCATTGTTTTTCTGCAGCCGACTGAACTCCATGGTGGTGTGAATGCTACTGACTTTCCTCAATGGCTGAGAGTATTTGTGGCACGACGTAAAATACTCTTTTAAAAAATAGTAACGGTTCAACGGTATGACTGATTGTATTATTATTATTTCAAACCAATTCAAAACACGTGACTGTTTAATTCACAGCGTGGAAGTTTTTCTCAAATAGTACATATACTAGACCTAAGGTTTTGATTATAAGTTACTAAACCCACCCATCCAAAAATATATCAAAGTTTTAGAATTACAAAGTCAGTAGACGTCGTAAGTAATACAATTTACAACGAATAAAATAATTTTCGGTCGAGTAGTTTTCCGTTTCTATATGGTAACAAATATACGTTTACTGAATCGTTCTATTATATTTACCCCATTAAAACGCGTGAGAGATATAAAATAAATTAAACTGAACAATTAGCCTTCACTTATTGGCGTGCAAAATAATAACTTAGGTAATGATTGTAAAACATGGTAAAACTTTATTAGAGATTATTTTTAAAAACATATTAAATTTAAACTAAATTTGTGTTATAGAAATAAGATATAAATCCATTTTTTATTTAAAAATATTCAGAAAAATTAAAAATGTACGTTATGCTAGGGGGTAGTAAATAAATAGAGAAATCTTTGAACTCAGGCTTCCTGAATGAAAAATTCCGAGTGTAATGTGTTTATATGCAAGTGTAAATGAGAAAATGTCATTATATTTAAGTGCGTCTTGGGAAGAAACAATTTAAAAAAGCATAACACATTACACAATTATTTTTAATATGATAACTTCTGATACTATCCGACACTTTGATCATTTTCTGCAACAACTTTCGCTTTGAGTGACGTAGTTAATTTTTGATTGGTTATAGCTTACATGGTTGTATAAGATACAGTTTATTCCGGTCGGTATTGCAGTAGCTGGTATTGCTATCATCTTCACAGTTACAGTAAATTAATATTTATTAGTATGTTGCTCCTCTATTAAATATTAAAACTGTAATAAAATACCATTTTTTTTATATTGGCCTTTACAGAGAAGACAAATATTTCAACTAAAAATAGCAACCTTAAAAAAATACATTAATTGCTTAATTTAACACGTTAACCTGACGGCATGTTTCTTACCGCTACGATTTTGGTGCAAAACTTGGGTGGTATATTTAGGCCAACTGTTGACAAAAAAAAACTGTTTGCCATTGGATTCTCCCGTATTCCCTATCACATTTCTAGAGGTATTGAAAGGGGAGGGGGTGGAAGCCCTCTTCTGTAAATGATTGCTATCATCTGCAGCCTCTGTCAACACGTGACGAACACACTCCAAAAAAAAATTACCCCTACAGTCGCGGGACACGATTAACATTATAAACGAACCACATATAAGATACAGGGGTGTGCTAAAGCATAATCGGTGCCGCCATTATTTAACGCCGGCATTACTTAAAAACAATTTATTATTTGAAAGCTCTGCCACGGCAGACTTAAATGGCGTCGTAAATTCAGTCATCAACTCACGCGGAGTTCTTTAGAGAGGTCATAAACCTTAGCACGTCTCCCCCCCCCCCCAACTCGTGTTATTTAAGGTGATTAGCCTCCGGTCTACAATCGCAACAAGGCATAATACCGGGAGCGTAACTTACATCCAGTGACAAGGCATTACGGCTATTGCAACGTGTTCGGCGTTTCACTCGGGGATTCTCGTTTTCACAACGTGGGCGACTATGGTAGGAGGGCGGAGGGTGGGGGAGGGGGGGGGGTGTATTGTCGGGTACACCCATCGTCCCCACACGTTCGTTTGTCGGTCTCTACATGAGAGAGAGGAAAAAAAAAGTAAGAGCGGAATCACTTAGCGTTACATTTCCAGGCGCCCAGAGGGCCGCTGCGTCGCCTGCGAAATTAATGCGAGGTGTTAAACACTTCCAATGAGAGCGCCCACGCGCTTAGCACAGCACGCACGCGCGCGCACACACACACACACACTCTCTCTCTCTATCTATCTCTCGGTTAGTGCCACACCTCGGTTAATATTCAGACCGCACGCTCCAATCCCCATTCCCTTTCTCGCTCAACCATAAGCCAATGACCTAGTGTTAACAGTGTTGGGCCCCAAAAAATTAATAATTTTATTTTTGTACCAAACATTGTTAAACTTGTACACATTATATTTGATAGCATTTTCCTCGACGAAAAACTTTTTTCGCTTTTTATTTTTATAATAATTTGATGTGAAATTCAATTTTTCTGTTTTGTTGCAGCCATTATAACAAATACTAACTAAGATGTAGACCTACAAATAAAAAAAAAAAAATAAAAGTAAACTAATGCCGTGTGCTACCGTGTGACATATGTTATCGCCAAATAATCGCCCATACATAAAAAATTCCTTCATATTGCTGTGATGTACCACCTCAACCACGACCTTATTCGGGACGAGGGCACGAGTAGCGGATTATTATTAAACAAGACATTCGTAACAATCCGGCGCGCGCGGAGGACTGAAGCGGGGGCCTGTCGCTGACCTGCCGCCTGAATACGGACCGCAAGATGGTGTTCCGTCGCCGCCGACTCCGAGACTTCCGCAAGCAGCCTCCGGCATCATTAACAAGGTCGTATTTGTCCAGTGAGTTACTGCAGAGACTTTATTTCATATTGATATCGTGGCTGATAAAGATAATCGTATCAAAGAAACTCCCACCGCACAAGGGTAAAGTGAAGTTTGTACGAGTTATGTCAGTTGTATTCAGAGTGTGTGATATATAGAGACCTTAGACACAATGCTGCCTTTAATTTATAGATACTCTATCTGACTACATATATCCCTCTACTAAGTGCGTGACCTTTTCCCTCAGGAAGAGCCACGGCAATATCCAACAGTATTTTCCATATATCTGGCTTGTTATTTGGTGATGAATTATATGTCGCGCGGTAGTCCGTGACATTAGTTTACTTTGTACATTTTTTTTTTCAGTTCTACAACATATTATGTGTTATAATGACTGCAGCAAAACAGAAAAAAACATTTGAATTTGACATTTAAGTAGATATATAATGCGGGAGCCAGCACAGCACACTAAATACGGCAATTTACGCCAAAATATCATGGAAAATATTTCCTGCTATATTTTAAGAAAGTACAAGAAAAAATCGAAAACTCAAAATCTGAAATTCGATGAAAAAACATTCAATACTGAGCAATTTAAGCTCAAATTCAAGCAATTTTATCGATTGTAAGCCACTTTTTCTTGTTTATGTAAGTTCCATTTATCATCAATTTTCACCAAAAATAAGCAATTTTTATCAAAAAAACCATCCATTGTAACCCAAAACTCAAGTAATTTCGTTGTTTTCAAGCTACTTTTTCAAGTTTCTATAAACCTCATTTGACATCAATTTTCAACTCTCAAAAATAAGCAAATTAAGCCAAAATCAAGCGAATTTAAGCTAAAAACAAGCTATTTTAAGCTAAAAATCAACTAATTTGATCGTTTCCAAGCTACTTTTTCTACTTCTTAGAAGCCTCATTTGACCTTAAATTTAATAAAAAAATCAAGCAATTTAAACTCAAACCAAGCAAATTTACCCCTTTTATAAAAAAAACAGCAATTCAGGATTGGTGTCAATTTAAAAACAGCAAATTGAAGCTAAAATCAAATGAAATATGAAATAAGATCACACAAATAATCTACATATCTAAACATTCGTAATACTTTTAAAAGTAACCACCTTATATAAGTCAAAAATATTTTATAAAAATATCGAAACATTTTATTGATTCTTCCATTTAATAATATTAAAATTTAATATATCTTCAGTAATTCTTTCTTTCAAATCATCATTCGTTAGCTTTCTTTTACTAATTAAAACAATATTACAAATAGTACCTGCTTCAACAGCTTTATTAAAATCAACACTAATTTTTATGTTTGTTTTTTCCTTTAACTACAGTAGTTTTTCTATACACACAATCTATAACATATATTGGTCTTCGCCCCCAAAACTGAATAGTAATTAATATCACCATCAAAGTTTACAGTTGTTTTATAATACATTTCATTATTTCTATAGTTGGTATCTAATTTGGTTTTTGAATTTCTAAAATCATTATATGCAAGAAATTGTTTCAGACAAACACCGTTTGCAATGTTCAGATTCCAGTTTTCTTAAGGAAATATTTCATTTCTACCATTTCTAACATAACTATTCCTTACATTACAATAGTCAAACATAGTAGCGTGTTTATGCTGTTGAGCACGATTTCTTCTATTAAGTTGAAAACCTACAATTACAAAATCAGGCCTATCAAATTGTAAATTATTAAGCTGATCGTTTATATCAAAGTTAAAAACAGTTGACCCAGCAGGAACTTCTTTTTTTTTTTAAATTGTCAATAATCAAAACTAATAGGAAATTTTGGATCTTTGTATGTTTTATCTTTAATTGCAATGGCGGTGTTAGATTCATATACAACAATAGGCCACATAATTTCTAATTTTTGAATAACAATTTTACCAGGATCAGGGCGATGTGTCGTAACTTTATCATCTTTATCTAAAGTTTCAAAAAGAAATTAAACATTTTTTTGTCAGGTGAATTACGGAAAAACAAATAATTTTATAACCACCTTTCCAATAAATTTCATTGTTATCACGAGTAAAACCAAACAAATATCTCAGCGGATACATTATTTCATTTTTTTTATCACTGGAAACAATTTTAACATCTGTTATATGACTAGAAACAGATTTATCTCGATATAGATTATCAACACCAGCAAATTCTAAATAAATTTGTTCACTTGGTGATCTTAATAAATAATTCATCATTGTTGATATTATACCAAGATTATCAACAGCTTTATTAATATTTCCATGTTTTGAAATTTCTACTCTAGAAAACTGAAAAGGAAAAAAGTTAGAACAAACATCAACATTATCAGATTTATCATATTTTGCCTCATCTCCAACCTTATCTCTATTTACTAAACTAAATTGCCCATTAACATATGCATAATTTGGAAAAGAAAAACCCATCACCTATAGGAATATCAAAGTCAATTCTATTATTGTAAACATTCAAATTCCCCCTAGTTTGATCACTAGGAGGTAAAGTTTGTCCCTCAAACCTCTCAATACTTTTATAACTCATTTATTATATATATATATGAAAAAAATCCATATATAAATGTCGGAATCAAAGGAAGGTTCTCCATTTAAATTACGCATTCAAAGATATAAAAAATATACAAAATATAAAAAGTGCCATGAAAAAGAATATGAAAAAAAATAAGAAGGAAGAGCAACCATTAATCGACGAATTACAAAATATTGGTAAAAAATGTAGAAAAGTTAATTCATGAAAACAAAAATTTAATAACAATGTTAGTTCCAGTTTCAGTAAAAAAAAAAAAAAGATTATCCACCAACACCAGAAGAAACATCGTTCGAAAGAGAATTATTGTCAAAATCTAATAATTTGGAAGAGCAAATGGGAATTGTATAATTGAAAAATTTACCACATGCAGTGTCTGATCCAATGCGTACAGCATCTGATTCTACTATAAATTTCGGAAAAGAAATTTCAAAAAGAATAATTGTTATTAATACTCAATATGGTTTACGTACAGAAGGACAACATTTGTACATAGGTAATACACAAGTAAAGCTATACGATAATAAAATATCCGTCAAAAATATGGAATATGAACTAACGGAAGGACTTTCTAATTTGTTAACAAAAGAAGAAGAAGAAGAATACCTTGAGAATAATTTCACTGATACCGACTACGAAAATTACACGAAAATTGTTTTAGATACCAATGCTGCATTCCAAGAATATAATCCAAGAAAGAAAATGAAGTTGGAAATACAAAATTATAATTAAACCAATTTGTGATAATTATATAAAGGAATCACATTCAAGAACAGCACCAAACACACCAGAAAGAATGATTCCTCTAAGAACTCTTAGATCTGAAGAAGGTATTAAAAAATACAATAATTTACCAAAAGAATATGTTTGGACGGATGATGTTAGAATATTGTTTGATAGATTATTAGTTATTCATGGTGAAGAAAATGCTGGAAATAAAAGTTATTACATTGAAAAAGTAAACATAATGAATATGCTTAACAATACATTTTCCGATTTTGTTATTAATAATTCAAAAGGAATTCCACATCTAATAAGAGTTTTAAATGTAATGTCACAATCATTTTGGAATTCGAAACACCATGGCAAAGGAATAATAAATTGGGCATTAAATAATTTAAATTTGCCCAAAATGCATTTGCCAGGTTACAATTATCGTGGACCATTTACAAAATTAAACGAAAGGTTGGAAAAAGGAGACACGTGAATAAATAAATTAGATGAAACATGCAAATATCACGATATTGCTTATAGAGACCATAACGATTTAGAATCTAGACATAATGCTGATAAAATTTTACAAAAGGAAACAGAAGAAATTATCTTAAATAAAAATACACCAACTGGAAAAAAAATTGCTTCTGCTGCTGTTGCCTCAACTATGTTTACAAAACGAAAATCACGATGGGGAATTTAAATGTTTTATTAATTATATATATTTTTACTTATAAATGAGGATTAAAAGAATAACTTTCGATATGCCCATTGATCAATTAAGAGATTTGGGTATAGATATTTTTTTAACAACAGATCAACTTGAGAAAAAAATATAAAAAATTTAAAGAAGGTAAAGGTTTCTTACTAACTTTGACACTTCCAATACTCAAAAGAATATTAAAATATAAAACAGGAAATGTATTACATCATGCAGGAATTATGCCACTTATATTTACAATTTTAGGTGCACTTGGTTCTTTAGCAGGAGGAGCTACCGTAATTTATAATTCTGTTGAACAAACGAGAAAATATAAAAAAGAATTAGAAGAACAACAGAGACACAATTTAGATCAGGAAGTGGTTTAGTTGCAAAACAGAAGGGAAGACCAAAAAAAAAAAAAAATTTAATATATACCCATTATCTAATATTGATATTGAAAAATACGTAAAAATATTAAATATAAAAAATTTCTAAATGTTTTTATGAATGATAAATTACCAAAAAGAATGCACAAAAATGAATGTGCCGTGGTTAATTTCGACATTCCATCAAATCCTGGTACCCATTGAGTTTGCTATTTTTAAAACATGACAGTGACAATTACTATTTTGATTCATTTGGACACAATATTCCTAGTAATTTAACTAATTACTTTAAAAATAGAAATGTTTATTTCAATTATTATATAATTCAGAATTTTAATTCAGTTATATGTGGACATCTATGTTTAATTGTTTTACACCTTTTTTCGAACGATTTTAACTTCAATGATATAATTGTTTTGTTATTAAATGATAGATATATTGGAAAACATTAATCAAATCTTGATACAAAATTCTTTACACTAATGATTATGCTTTAAAAACATACGTAGATTCACATTAAAATTCTGATATTTCTTCTTTAGAAAATAAACTATCCTCCAACTGTTTTGATCGTACAAGATCTTATGTTTCTTTTCTAGGACGTAGAATTGTTAATATAGATGCTACTATAAATAATAAAGATGGGGTTAATAAAATTTTTGTTGATATACATATGGCAGATTATGCATTAAATACTGATGTAGATTCGAAACACAGTAATATTGTTGCTGATTTAAAAACATACGTACATCCACAATGCAATTCGAGTGTTTCTACTTTACAAAGCAAACTAAGTGCTTGTCTTGATTATACAAACTCTTATGTTACTTCTTTAGGTCTTAGAATTGTTAATATAAATATTCCTAGAGATGAAAAATATGCAGTCAATAAATTATTATTTTAATATACGTATAGCACATTATGCATTAAAAACCGATGCAGAATCAAAAAACAATTTCATTGTTGCTGATTTTTTTTTTGAATATGCAGATTCAAAATATAATATCATTGTTACCGATTTACAAAATCAACTTAGTAAAGTTTTTTTAACGCAAAATATAATGTTTCTCTTCAAAATCGTAGAGATAATAATATGGCTGATCCTATAGATGGAAAACATGCGGTCAATAAATGATTTTTTGATAAAGAAATAGCTGTTAAATTACAAAATTATACCAATCAGTTTTGAATTATTGAGATACACTTGTTAACTTGAAAATTGAAAAATGTAAGGAAGAAAAATCACATATATTTTATTTACCTGCAAAGTGGAATAAAAGTAATAACAATTTTCACTTAGATAATAATACAATTTTGTATACATTTTTGATGGATTGTAATGTTTATAAAATAATTACTGTTTTTCCCAATTTACCTGACAATAATGTGACCGTTTTTAAGGGATCTCAAAAAATAGATTACAGTAGGCCTTCTGGTGTTAAAATAGGTGATATTTTAAATTTTAAAATAAAAAAAAACTAAAATATCTGAATATGATAAGGGTTTGATGACTACAATAGGAATATTCGTAAAATATAAAGATTATTTTTATTCTTATTACATGGAGAATACTTGGTGCTTGAAGTGAAAAAAGTTACTGAAAATAATAATATAAGAATTGAAAATACTAAAAATGGACGATTATTTCAGAAAAGTATGTTCAATATGTAATTCTAATAAATCTACATTTAAAAAAATTTCCCAATGTAAGAGAAGGAATAATCAATGAATTATATAAACCTCCACGAAAAAAAATTTACAATAAGAAAAGTAATTACACATAGTATTGATGATTTATGGCGAATCGATCTTGTTGAGATGGATACTGGAAATTGAAAAGGCATATCACATATAAACAATGGATACAAGTATATTATGAAAATTATTGATGTTTTCTAAAATATGCATTTGCTATACCAATTAAAGATAAAACAGCCAAGAATGTAGTAAATGGTTTAGAATCTGTATTAGTTAAAAGAAAACTGCGTAGTATTCAAAGTGATAATGGGTCCAAATTTTATAATAAAATATTTAAAGAACTTCTGCAAAAATATAACATCAATCACTATTCTACATTCAGTGAACTTAGAGCTAGTGTTGTAGGAAGATATAATAGTACAATGAAGAACAAAATCTGAGAGAAATTTGCTTGAAATGGCAATTACAAATGAGTAAATATATTATATGATTTAGTTAACGAATACAACAATACAAAGCATAGAACCATTTGTATGAAACCAATTGAAGTTAATAAGACCAATGAAAAAAATTTAATGCAAACAAATTTTGTAGACATGATTACTAAACTGAAACACACAGTTTTATTTAGTTACAATGTGTCCTATATATTTGCCACTCGATATTGCATAAAGAAGTTTGTCGGTCGAATTTAGCCCCATCATATATACAAGTCTAATTGCGCCTTTTTGTATCTCGGCTTTGAAGGACCACATATTTTTTTTTTTTTGCAAAATTTGAAACGGTATAATAAAGATTTAAGTAACACATCCTTTAAATAATGATTTTAAATTGAAATAATTTAATTGTGCACGGAAAATTAAAATAGGCCTGCTCTGTAAGACCATCGTTTTAGAAGCTTTGTCTGTACAAGTTTTGTGCACTGTAAAAAAATTCTTTTTTTTCTTTCTTTATTCACTGTAAATAATTCATGTGAACTTCCTTAACTATATAATGAGAGTTTGAACCTTAATATACACATGTGTTTCCCATACATTATCAAGAGACAAACATGCAAAAGTTGAGTACTGGTTCTGTACTGTTCATTTTAGTCTTCACTCAACAAATGTAGGAATTTCACCGCAGAGGAACGTAAAAATATAAATACCACTCGTTCATACTCACTATTCGTTTACAATGATGAGGCGAATTCGAGAGAAATTTGTCGAAATGTTTTTATGAACTTTATCTTTTGACAAATTATAGTTTTTCTCGACATTGTGAAGCGAAGTGCCTGTACAACCCTGCCAGTTAATGTAATACAGTCATTTATCTGTAGTAACTAACATAAAGAGTAAGAGCTAGGTAATGATGTGCTAGTCTACACGGTTAAACTTCTGATACGGGATGCTTTCCGATCACGTTTCCTCAGTGGTATTGAGCTATGGACGTAAGCTATGGTGACTGCGGGCACGGCAAGGAAGTGGAGGGGGAGGGGGGGGGGTCCTCTCAAACGGTGAATAGCGTCATATATTCGAGGCTTCACAACTGTATTCCCCACTGCAGATCTTCCGCGTGTACCTGGGAATCATCTTGTTATGTCCTTTCGAATGTGTCCACCGTCTGAATGCGCCCCGTAGAAATTTATACCCACTATTAGGGTATTCTTCCGCCAGCATACTTCTCGCTTACCTTGCCCCTCGGAGTATTTCTAGGCGTAAAGCATCCCGTGTACGTCAGGAACCACCAGAGCTGTGAATGGAATGCAAGCGGTGGGTGCTATCTGGTCCCACAGCATATTGTCCCGTCGCTTTAAGTATTCAAGTTTTATATATATATATATATACACACACATTGCGCGGGGGAAGAGCCGGGTCGGGCGATGCTTTTGGAAAATGAAATATTTGTTATGACAGTGGGACACGCGAAGATGGTAGCTGACCCTAGAGTGCGACGGGCAAGTTCCTGCCCACCGCCTTCTTAATTGCCTCCCTAAACACTTAAACAAACATGCGAACGTCGCTTTCGCACGCGAGCGTTGTTTGTTCGGCGGGAGCAGCCCACCGCCCGCTCGGCGCAACACAACATAACCACCACGTTTATATGGAAACTTGAAATAAGCGAATAGGGCGTGGCTGTGTTGGGGACACGGTCGCTTGCTTTGCGCGAATACGCCTACGTTGACGCGCTCGGACGCATTGATGTCTGTTTTACGTTCCCGGCACCGCTGCATTCGATCACATGGGGTTTTTAATTATCTTTCCAACCGCATACTATTTCTGTATTTCGACTTGGCTTTTTGAGGAGTATAGGCCGACATTGTGTTAAGTTTTCTTAATTTTTTTTTTTTTTTTTTTTACATAAAATGCATATAATTTCACCATAACCACGCCACACAAATGTTTTTATAAACGCAGGAGACTAATCTTGACGAGAGCTGTCGATTGAAACTTTAAAGAGCGTCGTAGCTTCGTAGCTTCCCCTTGTCAAAAGTTATATTACGCGGAATTTATGAAACGCGTGCGTTCTTCAAACAGTTCGCGATTATTTTAGTAGGCTTATTTTTCATTCTGCTTTGTTAATTTGGTCTTTCGGACTATCCGTGCCACTGTAAAATTTAATATTGCTATACCCACTGGTGATTAAAGCCCATTAATTTACGATGTTTTTACACCGAGTAATTTTGACTTACGTAAACATATAACTATTTAACAAGCTATTACTTAAGTGCCTGTAATAAGAAGCAAAACCAGTTTCAACTGCCACAAATTTCCAACACCACATTTATTAATAAAATGTTAAGACACTACACTTCTTTTCATAATTCCCTGACAATACTGTAGACAGGGGCACCTAATTCTAGTGAACATATTTTACGACTAGTTGTAATTCAAAACTTTGCAGCTAATCCACGAAGCAGAAGCGTAGACTTGCCAGCCGTTTACATACTCGCCCCACAGTTGTTTGTCCACTCGCTTCTGCCAGCGTGAGATTAGTATTTAAATACAACTTGGTTCCACTGCTCGCATACGATGCCGTCAAATTATTTCTTCCTATTTATTGTAGGCCATGTCAAAAAGAATGGTCTGATCAAACGAATATACGTGTTTGTATACTAACTTGCCACCTAAAATATACGCGTGGCATCTACCAACCATATACCCTATCTACAGTAAACTGTTTTAATTATTAGGCCTATATGTACTAGCTGTCTGCCCACGAATCACACACGTTGACTACAGGGGACTTGATTGGCTCAGGCAAGTTTTAAATAAAGTTTTCTCTCGAAAAAACGCAACCAACAACAAATATAAATCTGCAGATATACGCGTAAGACATTACAGACCACCCTACGTTTTTAATCTTTTGCGCGAATCAGGCACCATATTTGCACATACACTGAAATGCAAAAAAAAATATCCAATAGGTATGCATTTCATTTAGCTTGGCAATTTCAATTTTGTCTTTAAAATATGCAACTTCGGTCGCATTATTTTTACGCACAAGCATAACTAATTTTCGTTCAAAAAATAATGTTCCGTGTCGCTGGTCTACATTGGCCCACGCTAGCGATCGGAAGAGGAGGGGTAGAGTGGTTATATAATAGTGGGCGCGAGTCACAAGGAATGTGTGAATGACAGGTGAGCGATAATCCAAGATGCGCATAGCTTGTTACGAAAAGCGTACCGCAGCGATAATCTTTCTGCGGCGCGCTCCTGGCCTTCAGCTAATTGAATTTCCTCGTTTATCTGAAGAATTTTCTAGTGGTTTACTGATCCAGTTTCTCTCAGCACCACTCGGGGTGCGTCGAACTTTCCAGGCCGAGGCCAGCGAGCATAAAGGTGCGACCGGCCTCCGAGCCCGAAGTTGACTAGTGAAGTGTAGCGTAGAGTTTATGAGCGTCGGGAATGTGGACTATAGTGCGACCTTAAGCGAGAGACGACGAGCGAGGAGAGAAACGGGTAGCGCCGGAAGTGACCAGTGGGAGGAAACTCTGCGACTGCAAGCATCAGAGCAGTGATGAGTACGACTGGCAGGCTGGACTAGTGGACTGAATGCCTGAGTGAAAGACATTACAAATT
This sequence comes from Dryococelus australis, assembly GCA_029891345.1. Lineage (NCBI taxonomy): Eukaryota > Metazoa > Arthropoda > Insecta > Phasmatodea > Phasmatidae > Dryococelus > Dryococelus australis. The sequence continues at coordinate 51,787,262 of CM057007.1, forward strand.
ATGGCAACAGACATACTCTACATGTGTTAATAATGTGTAAGAGTTAATTGACTACAACCAAGCAGACACATTAAGAAGGATGTTAATCAGAATTGAAAAAGACATTTAATATTGCACTCACTGAGAAACAAAAGAATAATAGTGAAGTTAGATATATTACTGCTGTAAGTAATAGCTGTGTGAGTAAATTAAAAATCATATTTAGTTCTTTTATTTTTATTAAGACCTTCATCCCTGACGAACTCATATGCACCCTTCAGGTGTCGAAGAGTTCCTATTTCACTCGTTATAGAATCTTTTCGAACTGAATTTTGATATGTTCATATATAGCGTACGGGGACATTAGTTATCGCTTTGTTGCTGTTATTAGCACCTCGGCAATGTCCGATTCAAGATATAAAAAAAAATTTACCATCATTCTAGTAATTTTATTGTAGAAATGAAAGACATGCCAGGCATTAAAATATAATATAGGCTGTTCACGGTTGAATGAACACTTTTGAAAACCCTGCTTAAAATGTAATGTTATCTTCCAAGATGATGCACTAACAAAATTACGAATTTCTTAATTTAATTCTCGTATGATGCACTGTCAACATACAAAATTCCGTTTAAAATGGTTAAATTTTTCCCCACATATTGGGAAAATTTTTCCCCAAAATTATTTAATGGCCGACATTTACAGTAAATGTCTGATGTCCTCATATGTGTACCTAGTTTGGCGAAATTCGGTTCATGCGTTCAAAAGTTTTCAGGGACACACACACAGAGAGACACACATACACGCGCGCCTTCACGCATACACACACACAGACGCACAGACAGGAAAGTTATCTCGTGAGACTATATTGCTCCGTTTTTAGCCTACTTTCCGAAGAAAAGATTTGAACGGGCACACTGACTCAAAAGTGTTAAGTAAACATTTTGCTTTCTATTTGGTTTTAATGCAAATACACGTGTAAGTGTTAGTATGGGCTGTTCACAATTAAACGAGAACTTATGAAATCAACCCTTGAAAAACGCTACTCTTCTACCTGCATACATTTATAGCGGACACGCAGACTGGGCAAACGTCCAACCAAGTTGTTGACGACGCTGAATTAAAAGTATTAATTAAGCTTTAGTGAACATTCATATTGTTTCTTGCTTTGTTTTTTTAACTGCATATAACTGCAAAAAATGGATAAATTTGTAAAATATTTATTTTTGTAATAATTTTACACTTTGACTTAACCGAAGTATGAATAAGACGAACAAGTCAACGTCAATGTTAATTTCACATTTAGCGGAAATTTTTCCACGACGCCTGTACAAGCATACGTTAAGCCAGGGTTTTTAAAATTGCTGGGTTTACCGCGAACATTCTGTATATTTGTATTATACATATATGTACTTTTCTCTATTTAAACCGACCGGCGGATGAATAAAGTGCTCAGGTCCTATGCAATGTTGATTTGAGATATGCCGGAAAAGGTAGAGGAATATTATGGAAGTATAACTTAACCGCGAATGGACTATAGTTGTTTCACAGCAGATTATTTTGGTATGTCGTTGACTCTACTATAGCATGTCTTCGCAATAACGTGACCAAGAGTGGCATGTCGTGGAGTGGGCAGTTTTCTAGACCGGGGTATTGTGGGAGGTGGGTCGGTGGGCTGGGGGTGGAGTAAAGCGCCTTCCCGCAGTTAAATCCAGATCAGGGGGCCGCCGCGCATGGGAGTGACATAACTCGGTCGATCCCGGGGCGCCGGAGTGGGAAGCCGGCTCACGACGTCAACCGCGGGGGGCGCTCGCGATCACCGAGGTCTGAGGGGAGGTGGGGTTCGACGCAGGCGTACCCCGGCAGGTCGACGGCGAAGGGGACGGTATGAACGCACCCGCAGGGTGTGTCCACCCGGGCTTCGGACCGCGCTGGCGCTTGCGTGGGGTGGGGGGGGGGGGCGACGGTGGCCGGTTCCCCGACCCGGAGCTGCACGACGGGACGCGACGCGTGCCGCGCGACGTCGTTACCACACACTGGCTCTCGCGGATAACGATCTGCGGGCCCGAGGTGGAGCCCCAGTTTTCTCTCTCTCTCTCTCTCTCTCTCTCTCTCTCTCTCTCCCCCCCCCTCCTCCCCGGCCATTCCCCCCCCCCCCGGTCCAGGGAAAGGCTGTTCACGACAATGCGAGCACTTTTGAAATGAACCTTTGAAAAAAAAATTGCTGCCCGTGTCACGTATATTTTAACGGACGCACTAAGTGACATTCGCCCAGTAAAGTTGGTAACGATGGAGGGAAAGTAGTTCCATAATTTAGCGTCGGATAAAAATTGTTAGGTAAGCATTTAAATTATTTATTTCCCTTTCTGGTTTTCTTTTAATGCATTGAAGTGTGAAAATCAGCAGATTTGTAAAATATTTACTTTCTTGATAATTCTACGGTTTCATTTGACCGACGCATTAGTCAAGTAACGACGCCCATGGCAATGTTAATTTTACGTAAGGCGGAAGAATGCACAATGTGTATACAAGCAGATCTCAAGCAGGGCTTTCAAAAGTGCTCGTCTAACCGCGAACAGCCTATATAACACGCGGGTGCAAGTCACACCGAGGGCAGGCACACGCCGCCCGCTCGCGATTTTGCGCAACGGCCCGGCCCGTCCCGTCGACTGAGCGGCCTCGACGGGTCGTGCTGCCCTCATCTCGCGGGCGTGGAAGGAGTTCTCGGACAAGGCATTTCGCTCTCGCCCTTTCACCTGCCGAATCTGATAGCGCCCAGCCCCCCCTACCCCTTCACCCAAATCCCTTCTCAATTTGCTGCAAGTTAACCCTTTGCGTAGTATGCACGCATATAAACGAGGTTAAAGACTGTTCACGATAAAGTGAGCACTTTTCAAATCAACCTTAGAAATAAATCACTTCCCATATAGGCCGTTCACGGTAAAGTGATCACTTTTTGAAGCTGTTTCATCACACGTAGTAACCAATAAATACATTTCATCGTGGCCTCGGACTTTTGGTTTTGGGTATGGTGAATGTATACACTGTTTTTATTAATCACATAACAGGGTTTACATCAACAAGTTGTGTAAGGATATAAATTTGTTGAAAAAAAAAAGTAACTAGGGCCTCAAAAGTGCTCACTTTACCGTGAACGGCCTATACCTGCTTATATTTTAACGGGAGTAATGCGCGACATGCGTCCAGTAAAGTTGGTAACGACGGGGGGGAAAGTAGTTCCGTATATTAACGTCAAACCAAAAGTGTGAGATAACCATTTGTGATAACTTAGATTATTTCTCTAGATTTCTGTAATTTTATTTTATGCTTCGAACTGTAAAATCTAGCAGATTTGTACGATATTTTCTTTTTTAATAATTCCACAGTGTGTACAAGTATATCTTAAGCACGTCTTTTAAAAGTGCTCATTTTTACCGTGAACAACCTATACGTTAATATGAGTCTTTTTTTCTCTTGAAGATAAAACTAACACTTTATATTTCTACTGTTTCTCTGGTCTTCATTGGAATATAAATAAAAGGTTATAAACTGTTAATATTTATATTAATAAAATTAAAATGTTAGTTTTCAATCATTTCTCAAATGAACGTGATGGACTGTAAAACTTGTTACCTCTGCCGCAACCCATTAATTGGTACGCAATCAACGCGCGACTTCATTGGCTGACGGCAAGCCAATAATAAACGTCGCGGAGTACAGTTAGTGCGTCCAGTGTAGCCAGGACCAATAAGACTTTGGTAAGTATAAATAAAGAGTCCTACAAACTTGATACTGCTGTAGTGGAGAACATGGGCAGCTCACTTCAACCTTGTCTTCAGTGACGGCAAATCTGTGCCCTGCTCGGAGGGTTAACTCTAGAGCTCGTTTCGACAGTCACGAAGACGCACTCTCTTTCTACTCCTTCGAGACATCCAGAAGAATCCTCGTGTTTAAGGGGGGAAGTATCTCTGCAATGTTGGATTTACGTTTTGTCATCCAGTACTTAATATCAGAGTCAATATTTAAAAACTAAGTTAGTCAAGGCATGGGGAACACCGTAACAGTTATTTCAAAATTCAACTTATTTTTTTACGTGATAAGTTTCACATTTGTAACCTTTATCAGATATGCCAATTAAATTAATAGTGACATTCCTACATGGGATAGAGGTATTATAAAAAAATGTATAGATTTCATTAAATTCTCTGTAGTTCTCTATGCCATGTCTAGCATTGACCTTTTAAGGTCTGGTGAAAAATTTCCATTACGAAGATTTCAAGAAACATTGAAGATGGAATGGATATTACCCCCTTAAATAACTGGTGGGCAACATATATACCTTCAGTGCATCAAACGTGGTGGCAGTTAAACAGAACTTAACAGCTCATAGACAGTGAAATCATTAGATATGGAGGGAGCCGCGGCGATGTAGTGGTTAGACTACTCGCCTCCCACCAAGGAGAAACGGGTTCGGTTCCCGGCGGGGTCGCTCCAGGGATTTTCGCATGTGGAATGGCGCCGTACGGTGCTGCTGGTGTGCGAGTTTTCGCGGGGAGACCCCTTTCCCCCCGCCTTTGCATTCCAGCGCTGCTCCATAATCACCTCGCTTCACCCTCATCGGCTCTCGAGACCTCGACGTTAAAGAGCCGCTCAAATCTCTTCACTCACTCACTCCAGTGATTTACTTCTACCAGGCCAACAAAATTGATGATCTGATCATTCGAACACGGTTTGGTTTCTCCACACTTTTTTAAATCAAACCTTGTATTACGCGCGTTTTATACTCCTGTTCACATAAAGTTACCTTATTTCTGGTTTAACTGATTTTTTTTAAATATATTTTGTATATGACTTATAATATTTCATTCATAATTCACACGAACAAAACAGTGCGAAAATAGGTGATTTCGTGATGCCTAGTATAGGCTGTTCACGGTAAAATGAGCACTTAAGGAAGCCCTGATTAAGATCTACTTGTATACACGTTGTGTATTCTTTCGCCTTATGTAAAATTAACGTTGCCGTGGGCCTCATCACTTTATCCATGCGTCGGTCAAGTGAAACAGTGAAATTATTAGAAAAGTAATATTTTAGAAATCTGCTCATTTTTCCACTTCAATGCATTACAAAAAAACAGAAAGCGACAGAAATTATTTAAGTTATCACAAATTATTAGCTAACACTTATTGTTCGACGTTAACATATGGAACTACTTTCCCCTCCGCCATGACAAACTCTACTGGACTCATGTCACTCAGTGTGCCCGTTAAAACATATGCATGTAAGGGGACTTTTTTCTAAGGTTGATTTCAAAAGTACTCACTTTATCGTGAACAGACTTTAAGAAATAGTTCTTATGCAAAATATTATTACATCGAGTGCGCACGAATGCGGTGCGTTGTCCCTTCGATGTAATTTTCAAGACTCGGTTAATCATTGTTTGCATGAGGCGGAGGACTATCCTAGAAGTATAAGTTTAGCAGGGCTTCAGGAAATTCGGAAGTAACCGGGAATGAACTATGTAGGCTATTCGTGAATGATTGAAGACCTTTGTAAACCTTTCCTAGGATCGGCCAATTCCCCCCTGACCAAACACAGACATTAAGTAACATTTGACCATAACTAAACGTTGCATTGCCATCAAACTGATGATCTTTATTTTTCCACACGTCGGGTAAGTGAAACCCTGAAATTGTTACGGACGTAAATGCGTTGCTTGTCCGCCAACACCTAAAGTCTGTTCACGATAAAGTGAACACTTTAGAAATCAACCTTACAAAAAAGTCACTGCTACTACCTGCATGTATTTTAACGGGCGCACTGAGTAACACGCGCCTAGTAAAGTTGGTAACGATGGAGCGAAAGTAGTCCCATATCTTAAAGACAAATAAAAAGTGTTAGGTAACCACTTGTGATAACTTAAATTATTTCTTTCGCTTTCTGTTATTTTTTTTCAATGCATCGAAGAGGGAAAGTGAGCACAATGATAAAATATTTACTTTCGTAATAATTTCACAGTTCCACTAGACCGACGCATGAATAAAGTGGTGAGGCCAATGGGAATGTTAATTTTACACAATACGGCAGAATACACAGCGTGCATACAAATAGATCTTAAGCAGGGCTTTCAGAAGTGCTCATTTTTACCGTGAACAGCCTATACTGTTGTGTCCATTAAACTTCAACGAGTCAAATCTGATGTAATGAGCCACGGAGTATGTGGGAGAATTTGAGCGGTGCTTGGCAGGCGAAGTTTTCAGCGCCGATATTGGAGTGATCTGGAGGGACCGCATCGATGAAATGAAGTGGCGTGGAAAACAAGAAATACACGGAGAAAACCCTTGGTCACCGGCAACATCCGCATCTTTTCCCCACATGCGAAAATCTGAGTTTGACCCCCCCCCCCCCCCCAATTTTATCCACGCCGGGATTTGAATCCTACTCGTCGCGGTGAGAGACGAGCAATCGCTATCATGCAGTATTAACAGACAGTACAAATACATTTTTGTATAGGCTGTTCACGGCAAAATGAGCACTTTTGAATGCCTTGCTTAAGATATTATATATTATTCCGCCTTATGTAAAATTACATTGCCATGGGCCTCATCACTATTCATGCGTCGGTCATTTGAATCTGTTAAATAATATGAAATATTTTACAAAACTGCTCTCGTATTAAAAATAAACAGAAAGCGGAAGAAATAATTTCAGTTATCAAAAATGGTTACCTAACACTCTTTATGTGGCTTTAAGATATAGAACTACTTCCCATCCATCGTTTCCATCTTTACAGGGCGAATGTCGCTCAGTGCACCCGTTAAAATAAATGCAGGTAGGTGCAGAGACTTTTTCTAAGATTGATTTTAAACGTGCTCACTTTATAATGAACAGCCTTTAAGAGGGAAGTTTGCCACTAAAACTGTCATATCCTTCATCGTCCAAGATTTAAGTGGTTCAAGCCGTGAGCGTGGGTCAAAGGGATTACATGACCCCGTAATAATCTGCTGCGTGGATCAGTTTCTCAGAAGAAATAATAAACCCGCTCTTAAATTATGAATTCTTTTGTTAAATTAATACAGTACGTAAAAACAAATATAGGTATCATTTTCAAATATGTTGCAGTATTTTTAGAGTTTGCTTTGTCCTAAATCGTTGTAAGCACGGTTTCAATTACGATGTTAAAATAAAAAAAAGGGCGTGTGTATTATGTAAGTTTTGAGTAAGCCTCGATGAGTTAGTAAGAATATTTCTGCAATATTGCGATACCTGCTAGTTTTAATTTTAATTTAAAACACATTTAATTTCTTTGTCCTAGCCCTTGGCCTCCTAATGCCGAACACTTTCCTCAGCCCTTGCTCAAGAGTACATCTCACCAGGCATCTTATCACTACAACTGCGTGGTAACTGAGGCAGTAAATACAGCTTAGTGTCTGTTGACGGAAAGGCGGCAAAAAACGAGATCTGTCGCTCTGGCGATCAGGAGGGTGGAAGTAAGAGGAGAGGACGTGGTCTGCATTTAGAACAACCCCGGTGTTCGAAGTGGTGTCCTCGGAAAACCATGGAAAAATAAAATCCGGAAGCGCTGGCCAGAAATCGAACCGAGGTCCACCCAAAAACGAGTCTAATGTGATTATTACCGTACCACCTCGGGCGGTTTATCATTAAGATATCTGTGAGTTTAGCAAATACATTTGGCAACTCTCGGGGCCTCAGTTGTTGTAATGAGATGCTTTATTATCTTTCAACTGTAGGCACATAACACGTGTATTATATTTCTCCGTTTTTAGCTAACTTTCCGAATAAAAGAAAGGCTCACGAGATAACTTCCCTGTGTAGTACGTCTGTGTGTAGGTGCGTGTAGGGGTGTATACGTATGTGTATATGTGTATATATGTGTATATGTGTGTGTGTCCCTGAAAACTTTTGAACGCGTGAACCGAATTTCGCCAAACTCGGTACATATGTAGTGCTCGATGAAGACATCATACTTTTATAATTTTCGACCACGCTAGGTGCACAATTTCAAAATGTTGGCCATTAAAATTTTTTTGGATGCTATGCCATGTCTGATGAACCATTTAACCATTTTAAACTAAATTTTGTATGTTGACAACACATTATGTGTGAATTGCATTTAGAAATTCGTAATTTTGTTAGTTCATCATTTTGGAAGATAATATTTGCTATATGAAAAAATTAAGCTTTTACTTTATATCTAGAAAAATACTCAACCAATACTCACCAAATGTGGAACGTAAGCAATACTTCGGTAGGCCGCGTTAACATACGCGCTTTGAATTAATAAAACACTAATTTCCGAAATGGCAGCAATAAAACTAATTTATGTTCATTTTCTAGATAAACCATAACGTTCAGCCGATTTCGGCAACACTTTGAATGATGAAAGTATCTATTACAAGCACCATATAGGACTATGCATAAGGTCTACTTATTACATAAATATTTTTCTTATTGCTTATTGTTGTCCAGGGCATCGCAGAACCTCCATAGCCCAATACTAACAGCAATACTAAAGTACATTTTATTTAAGTCCAACCACGCAGCGAATGAATTCGGGAAATTTATGCACCTCAGTTGGTAAACACTCATCCCTGCCGTGGATGTTTATCTAAGTATGAGCACAAAGTTGGTAATCCAGAAGAAAGAAGTCCATTTACAATCAATGAGCTAAGGTCTCCTTTGCCCTTTTGTGTACATACGCGTGGTGGGTAAAAATTTTTAAAGTTTCCTTCATGTGGTTTCCTCAAGACGATTTAACCAAGAGATAAAACCTATTTTCCAACAGCGAAACGCAAATAACTAGCCACTTCTCCTGCGAACATCATGTATATACACTCGGAGATAGTCTCCTTGATTGTGTGCGAGAGAGAAAGAGATACATAAAAGTGAGAGGGTAAACTGGGATGTGCTTTGTCACGTGAGGTTTTCTGTACCTATAGAGATAAAGTGAAGTAAGTAAGATAAATAAGCTTCAACCCTCCTAGACATTTGGCCCTCTGGGTCTTGTTTTTTTTGTTTATGCACTTGTTAAAAATAATTAGTTTATAAAACAGCGTAATACAGCGGAGGAGTAAGTAGGATAACTGCGGGAAAACCCACCAAGAAATGCCACGTTCCCTACATGCGGAAAATGGGTCTACAGGCTGTTCACGGCGAAGTGAGCACTTTAGACTTTTTCCATTCAGCCGATTTTTATCCTTCAACCACATTTTAAAATAAATATTGCCATGTAAGTAATAAACACTGTGTATATTCCACCGCACTCGGAAGTTAACACATAAGGCCAAATTCAATCAATTGTATAAAGTAAGTCCTTGGCACGCGTCTGTCTGTATTGACTGCGCTAGTCTCGAGAACCACTGAACCGATTGAAAGCTGTTTTTGCTGTAATGATTTGCAATTATCGAGGAAGGTTTATGTGCATAAAAAATTTCCCTAGCACTTACAGGAGTTGAGCACTAACGGTATTAGTGAATAAAATCGGGGAAAAGTTTGCCGCCAGAGCGCACTCATAGAATACACTGTCTAATCCTTTAGAGATATAACAGAATCATGAGGAAAGGAATTTTGTAAAATTAAATGATCTACAAAAAAGTCAGCGGCAGCATATATATATAATAGATAAGTAGTAATAAGCGTCTCTACAATTAAAATTACGCAAAAAAAATCATAAAATTTACTGTCTTTTCTAACCATAAAAACTTAATCTTTATAAAAATTAATTAATTAATATTTAAATCTGTTTAATGTAGATAAGAAATGTCCTTTACATCAATCATCACCAATAATTTAAAAGTTATGAAACGTTTTGTAAAAATGTAATTTCTAAAATCGAGACACACGTGCATGGACCTATACGTGGGCGGGGGTGGCGGTACGGGGTGTGGTGTTGCGTTGTCAAAGTGTGTTTGGAAGGGGGGGGGGGAGAGAAGTGTACGAGGCGAGCGCGCGGCAGGCAGAAAAAACTAAATTGTACCCAGGCGGGATCGCTAGTAAAATATATTTATTGACTATTATGCCATTGAGGGCTTTCAAAAGTGCTCACAATAGACTCTAGTTCCCTGAAATCGAACCCTGCTCGCCGTATGGCGGGCGACAATCAGTCTGAACCCTTCACCACAGCGGCCTCTGGCCAGGCTTCACCAAGCATGGGCGTATAGGGAATTAAATGCTTAATTAGGACAAAGGCCTCTCAGTCATTTTTGTGGAAGTATTTTCAACTTACGATGTTTTTGTTAGATATTGAACGCATCTAGATTTGTAAACAGTTCAAATTAATTTTTTTTTTTTTTAATTTTCAATGCAACTTTTTCACTATTTTAACTTGAGGCAAAACAATTTATTTACTTTTAATAGAAATGTTACAATGCGTGGACAATTTTTATACGCCATTGAAGCACAACATATCAACAGAAAAGTCGTTGAATGTGTTTTTTCTAATTAAAATGGTTTTAATAATTTTTCTTCGTACGTGACTTTGATCGCGTGTCACGCAATGACCAACATGCCGGTAGTATGTTCGTTGCGTGTCCCAGAGTAAAAACCCGGTTTAACCACGCTTAGAATAGAGCACGGTTTACCAGAGACGAAAGAATTTTTGTTTGAAAAAATAACTTTAGTCTTGGAAATGCAGCTGTTATTTGGGGAATACTGTGAAAATCGCACAGCCGTTTTCATTGCTTTGTGGAACGATTTATACTTTTCTGTTTCCCTGCGCACTGAAAAATTAGCGAGTAAATGTTATGGCGGGGAGTTTTTGTCGCATTTGCTGTTGGACTCCGAAATGCTAACCAAGGCAAATAAAATAAACTAAATAAAATAACTAAATAAAAATAAACGCACAGAAAATATTTCGTACATCAAATTTAATACCATCCTCCTGTTTAAAACGACAACGAATTGTCGAAGTGTCAGTTTTGAAATAAATGAACATAATTTGAACGAAAAGAACACCTACCCCGGAAAATAGACTCAGGTTAGCAACAGCCAGTTATACACATCACTGTAGAAACCTCTTTTTAGAAATGATCTTCGTGTGATGCAGGGCGTGTCTCAAACACTATAAAGGTCGAAGAATATTTATTGCCAACATTCAGAATGAAGTGCCTACGTCACTCATTAGTCATGAATAACGCCACCTTAAAGTCAATAGTTGTATGCCAGAGCTCGCTGCAGTGGAAGGTGAAAACTTTACGAGTGTCGAGCATATTTGTTTTGAAAACCCATACAAACTAGTATTCTTTCTTACACCCCCCCCCCCCTGAGAAGCCATTCTTAAGAGGGCGATTGAACTGCCGGGTTCCATATCTCACAAAGAAAGAGGGCAAACGCTCCAGTATTGCAAAAAATCGGCGCTTAATTACTTTCCATATTTGTGCGATTCTCTTAAATTCAAAGGGGCCGCGGTGGTGTAGTGGATAGACTACTAGCCTCCCACCAAGGCGAGCCGGGTTCGATTCCCGATGGGTTCGCCCCCGGATCTTCGCATGTGGGAATCACCGCTAGTAGGAGGGTTTTCTTGAGAATCTCCTGTTTCCCCGCTCCTCCATTCCGGCGCTGCTCCATGCCCACCTCGCTTCACCCTCATCGGCTCTCAAGACCTCGATGTCAAGAGCCGCCAAAATCCGAGATAAATTAATGGTCAAATCGAGCGCGGTCTGTTTACAGTGGATCCCTATACAATTGACGTCCAAAAATTTGCTTTCGCGATCTACACTTGAGTGAATCCTTATAAAGGCAGTCCATGGTAACCTGAGCACTATTTCTTAAAGCCGTGCACGGGATACATAAAAACCAATGCCATGGGTCTAAGCATTTTATTCATGCGCCAGTACAGGGACACTGCAAAATTACTAGAAAAGTATATACATTTTTAATGTTCTACTTTATACATGATACGCATAAAAAACCAGTAGGCAGAAAAAAATTATTTCAGTTTTCACAAATTTTTACCAAACTACACTAATTCAACTTTAAAATATGGAACTTCTTTTCCTCCGTCGTTGCCAACTTTACAAGGCGCTTTACATTCAGTGTTAATGCCAAAATACATGGATGCAGAGGCAGTGACATTTTTCAAGGGTTGATTTCAAATCTCCTCACTTTACCGTTAAAAGATTCTAGTCTACGTATGACGTGGTAAGTTGTTTCCTAAATACGACACATGTTACAAGCATTTTATACTTGGCCTAACATAAAATAAATTATTTCATTTTTGGTTACAGGTAATATTTACTTACAAATCATAAATAATCAACTAATTTATAAATAAAATGTACGAGTAAAAACAGGGAGAAAATATGCATACTGGTAATGCCCGGTAAGAAATAGTTTTTATGCAAAATATTATTACACTGAGTGTGCACGAGTGCGGTGTGCTGTCCTTTTGGTGTAGTTTTCTAGACTACAATGAGCTTTCTTTGCATGAGTCGTAGGAATATCCTGGAAGTAGAACTTTGGCAGGGCTTCAAGAAAGTTGGAAGTAACCGTACATGGACTATAATTTCAAGTTCTTGAGAAGTGAGAAGTGCGGCGACAGCTCCTACGTATTTGTACACTATCTACCAAAAAGTAATTGGGCACCTGTCCACATTTGTTTGGTCGGTGGTTGTCACCCCGTTAGAATCTCGTAGGGCCACATCTTGCGGCTATAACAGCAGCCATCCTGTCTGGCATGCTCTCTACGAGTGTTTGCAGGACATCCACAGGGATTCGTCGCCATTCCTCTTGCAACCATTCCACGAATTGAGCAATGGATTTTGGCCGCGCCTGACGAGCCCTCACCACCCGGCGATACAATTCGTCCCAAAGATGTTCTATAGGGTTGAGGTAGGGGCTCCGGACGGGCCAGTCCAATCGGCGAACATTGCAGTCTGTGTACCACTGCATAGTAGCCCTTGAAACATGGCACCTGGCATTGTCATCCTGGAAGTAACACGGGTCCATTTCGTAAAAACGCCACAATGTTTGGAGCATTCCGTTATCCAGAATGTTACAGTAGGCCTCTGTGTTCATGCTACCACGGACAAACACCAGCGGTCCTTCGCCGAAGACCGTGAAACACAAGTCAACTTACGTACTGAATTACCTATCTTCATGGGTACCCAGTTACTTTTTGGTAGATAGCGTATTTCATGCGTGGCTCGAAGTGGCCAGTTGAAAACACGGCCAACGTGAGGATATAGTCTATTCACGACAAAGTGAGCACTTTTTGAAGCCATCTTATTTGGACCAATAGTCAATAATATATTTTATTGTAGCTTTAGACGTTAACGTCCGAGTCCGATGAAATATGCGCGCTGTTTCGATTACATATATTGTAATATTTATTTATAAAAAGAGGTGGAAATGTATAAAATAGGAGATATGGGAGAAAGTAGCTAGGGCAGCAAGAGTGCTAATTTACCGTGAACAGCCTATAGCAGCGTTTGCCTATACTTTGTCCATAGTCTCAGGCTGTGTCCGAAATTGCAGAATTTGTCGACTGACTTATCACGTGAACCGATTTTGCATACAAAAATGGTGGCGTATTTGGTAATTTGGTATTTCATATTTTGTATCTACCGGATGTTAGCAAAAATAAAAAAACGACAAAATCAGTGCCATGTTGGATTTCACATTCAAAAGACCTATGCAAATGCGTAATTAAAACGTTTTTTAAAACAAATAACTGTTCATAAAATACACTACACATGTTTTAAAAAGCAAGTAAGTATTGCGCTTTGTTTATATGTTTCGCAACAAAATTATTTAAAGTCGTTATTTCATAACTTATTATTTTCTTATATATTATCATATTTTAACATTCCATTGATAGTTATAGAAATATTACATGCATTTTGAGCATTCAATTTAGGTAAAAATAATTTTCACTGTTTAATGTAAAAATTTGTTGCCGCGAGTGCTGAACGAGTAACTGTCGACATCGTTCGAATTGAAACTTACGAAAGAAAAAAAAAACGAATTTGTCATTTCGGATACTGCCTCACTTCGCCTTGGCCTAGACTTGCACAACATGTTTAGGGACCTTTACGTAAAATCAATCCAGCCGAATAAACTTACCTTGCGTTGACTGAAAGGTGTTGAATATGGCGCATCAGCAGCCTTTTCTGCCGCCCAGGCTTTGGCCTCGCCGCTGCGCGGGTCAAATGGGCCAGCCAGCCGGCCGGCCGGCCGGCGTGCAGGGACATTCGGTGTCCGAACTCTTTCTCACGCACACGTAAGACCATAGAACAGATAGGATTGTAAAAGGTACCATTAATGCAACAGTCGGTGGGCTCTGCTGCAGCGATACTAGCGCGCAGCGATTCTTCCCCTAACTAATCATCGAGACGCAGGCTCTTTTAATACGGTCTTTTGTGACATCACGTTTTTTAATTATTATAATATTATTTTACTTTTCGATTTAGTTGTGGCCAGTAAACTAACACGGCGCCGAGCCAATAAGAATACTTACCAATATTAATTACGAATAATAATAATAATTACCAATAACAATGATGCTAAGATACATAACATAATAAAATTACATACTAACCTTAAGCTATATCTCGTATATAATGCATTTTATACAATATAATAATTTATTAATATGCAAGAATTATCAATGTGTTTATTTTTTAAATATATACTTTATAAATGGCTACATTTTATGTTCTCCTGATATCTTTGTTAATCAAAGAATATATTTTATGGTCAAATGGTAGCATCTCATTCTACATACTATGTCACCAACTGTTATTGACAAACTCTATATCCATGGTCTATGCTCTTACTGGGAGTGAAAAAAAAAATCATGTTGTAGCAATATGCAAAAATTCAACCGTAAACAATATTGGACTCGTGTAAAAATTTTTTTTTTCCTCAAAATTTTGTGTAGTATTTTCTGAGGGGTGATATTTATGGTTTGGGTTGTACACATGTGCGTACAATGCAAAACAGTGGCATGCACAAGGAAAGAAATACTACAAAACTAAATACTGAATGATAGGTTATTGCAACTGCAATGGCACAAGTACACCACACTACAAATTTGTGAACAGAAGCTACCTTACTTACGTTATATACACAACTGCAGTTAAACTTCAAGAGGTAGTTGCAGTTAGCTACTTACCGTTTCATTTTATCAAGGAAGTCCTGTACAGGCAAATAGCCCGTTGAATATTTTTAATTGATGAGACTTGTAACCTTAAAAACTTACTCAATGTAAAAGGGCAGAACATTACCCATAGTTTTTTTTTTCTTTTACATAATTATACACCACCAATGATGAACAGCAGACACTTCACGTCCTACACGTTGGGAAATTCTTCGGAAGGACCATCCAGTCTCCCTCAGACCCACAATACGATCTCGTTCCGTTAATTGCATGAAGTGATGTCGTCTATGCCGTCGTGGCATGTCTACAATGCTTACTACACACAGGCCGATGCTTGAAACAACGGACTACTCTTTCGCCTAGTCAACTACAGTTGTATTGGATTCAGCGATGTTATGCATAGTACGCAGTTCCTACTCTGTCCACAGCACAGCGCTGTTAATAATTGCATGTACTGCCCTCTATCAGTGCCCCATGCGCATGTGGTGTTTCTATTTCACCACTTTAATGGTGTTAATATTTCGTTTTTAACCAGTGTACATAAAGTGAATGCTAGGCCACTTTTTATATAATATTTAGATAAACAACCTAACTAAAAGTATTTTTTACATAACTTTTTAAATTATTTTTCAAAACATAAAAAAAAAAGAATGACACTGTCGTGTCTTCTACCGTCGCTAAATTTAAGAAGCAATTTTTTTTCTAATATTAATTTGTAACTCCATTTTGTAATTGTGCAAAGAGGTACCCAGGTACATTGTTAAATTATATTTGTACATTTAATTTGTAAATTGATTTGTTAATTTATATTGTAATCGTATTCGTAAATTAGGGTATAAACAAAAAACTCCGTAAATTTATTTAAGTGAAGATTATTTCCAAACGAGCCTTAATTGGTTGGAAAAAATGTTTTTGATGGCTTAAAAAATAATTTTAACAATTAATTAAAAATATTGTATTTTGTAATTGTTTATATAAACATTTTAAGTGATCTAGAGTTCACTTTATGTATACTACTGCTACCGATTTGAATGTGTACTATTGGTTCCGAGCTTTGCAGGACATGTCGGACTAGCGGAGGTTTGTTGGCAGGTGAAACTGGCATGTACGTTGAATGCTGTCCATCTTGGTACTGAATTATAACTTGAATTGAAAGGGGTTTGACTTAAAGGTTGGGGTATTATCGAAGATTTTATCCATCCCTTGAAACATATTTACTTTGACGTATTAATGGTTGCAAGATGTTACGATAGCATCCCGCTGTGCACACTACTGTTTAGACAACAACGATGGAAAAGCAGGCCACTAGGAAGTTTATAAAACACAGAGCCAAAACAACGAACCACTTCTGCAAACGGTAAACTAACTAAGAAATGCGCTAGGTTAAACAGAAAATGTGGGTCCAGCAAACCTCATGAAATTATTTCTAAACACTAACAATCTACTGGGAAACTCCACCCTCTCTGCATAGCGGGAACCGATAGGAAGACATGTCGAAAACGAGCACACGTGGGGTGTGGCGAGAAGTGTGAAGGGAGCCATGGAGCCAGCCAAGGGTGCAGTCGGCGACAGGTCACCGGAGCAGCCAGCTGGGGTTCCAACCACAAGGTCGGAGCGGCTAGTCCCAGGCGAGGCAATGGTGAGTGCTATTCCTTCTATGCTTCTATCCGTTTCCTAAACTTACCCTGTACCCTTCTCCTTCTATCTCTAGTTGGTTAATCAATCTATTGCAGTGATGTTATAAATCTATCTTTTTATACAGTAAAATAACTTAGTACAATTTAAATGAACTATTCTTATTATTTAATATAATCCTTCCTATCTTCCCCCTTTCGAAAAGCTTATAAGATGATGTTAAGGTTAACTTATAACAAAATGATCGTGTCAGAGAGTGTCTGTGTCGAATCAGCTGCGCCATGCCCACCGTGAACACTACCGCCTGCCGAAGAAGTGCATCACATGTGCTCTTAAACTCACTGGAATAGGAAGAGATTATCCAAGAAAGATCTTCAATCTCGCTTCGAGACGAATGCTGTTGATGTTCCTTTGACCCAGACCTCCGCCATTCCCGACACTTTAGATCGAGGATAATGGCCGTTCTTTGGGTAAACAAGAGAATAAAGATTATTTTTGTTACACGTGTTGCTCCACGCACGGAACATGAGCACCTGGCGAGTGCTGCAAAATCATCGACGGCATTATTCCAAAAATGGGAGGATGGCACGATTACTAGTCTACGCGAATATATTCCAAGGGCAAATTTCTGCCAACAGTAACTACAGCAACGCAACTTCGAACAGAAATTCACGTTCATTGTACCTTAAATTGAGTACCTTTCATAAAATATAAATAGTCACTTAAGAAAATGCGAGGTGAGAACGATGGGTCGGTGAAACTCCCTGCCTTCAAAACACCTCTGTGCCACCACGTGGTGAGCTTCAGTGTTAACATAGGGTTAACAACACGCAGGATAAATTGGTGGAGTCCTACAAGTTGCCTCGAAATCACAGTTGTCACCAGTACCTGGTGTTACCTGTGCGACTAGAATATGTTATACTTGACGGATAGCAGCACGATGCGGCACCACAGTTGCCCCGATATCTTACGACACATCTTCTGGGCGATAGACTTAGGAAGGCGAAGGAACCACATTGCTCTGCACGATATCCTCACATGATGCCAGTGGACTTCTTTTTTGTGATATCACATTAAAACACTTGCGTGAGAAATCTCCCTGCGAAAGTATGAAAGATTTGGTGGCCCCTTATTTAAATAGATGCGACAAAGCGCAGGACGTGGCAATAATAACTTTTGCACACGTTCTTGATAAATTGCTTTGCTTATGAAACTCACGAGTCGCGTTTGTCTGTTTCACTTTTGAACATTATTTACAGTATTTGCTGACGTTATTACCGAGGATAGGTGCCACCCTGTCAGTCTCAGTCATTCGTTAATCTAAACACTTGTGATTTGAAATAAAGTATTGCAATCCTGCTACAGCGATGAAGGGAAAACCAACTAACTCTAAGAGGAAAAGTGTGAAAGGAAACGAAAACTCGACTGCAATCGAGCCCGAGTGAGAATCTTGACCCAAATAAATAACTAATTTTTATGTAAACGCTGCAGGAGCATAAATGTTACGTTCACAGTCATAAATGTTGGTTAACATTTATACCTTTAAAAGATTTCAAAATTGAAATTTTGCATTGAAACCAACCGAAGGCGAGATTAATTATTTTTAAAAAATTCAATTTTGCAACTACGATTACATTACACAATAAATACATATTTGCTTTTTATATCGAACATTTAATTATTTTATTGTTACTAAATTTTGGCTAACAGTAGATCGTGGAGGAAACTTTCAGACAAGCTGACCTAAAAACTGCACGACCCACGAACCCAAATAAAACGTTTCCGCATCAGTTAATTCTCCCACTGCACTCGACTACAATTTAATAGTTTTTATTCTGTAAGTAGTAATTTATTTTGTAGACGTGTGTTGTTTTCCTTTCATTACAACGTGTATGCTATTTAGCAACTGTAAACATGTGTAACTGATTACCTTTATTAAAATTATTTTGTATTTCCTGCTTTCAAATGATATACAAGTTTCGATATTTAATATTTTGCTTGGAAACAATATTGTATTTTAGGTAAAAAAAAAAAAAATCGCCAATTTAGTGGGGGCCAATTCGTATGAATTTTTTCTACATTTGCCTTTATGGCTGCGTAGTATTTTCGACAGAGGGAAGCAGACATTTTTCTTTTTATTATCACCCCGTAAACGCGGTAACTCCCTGACTTTTAATTCGCTGCGATGAAACTGGGTAATCAAAATTAGGAGTCCAGAACTCTCATTAATGGTACTTTCGTCATTGACGGAGGCATTTGCATATCGCTGCTGCCTAAGGCATGGTAAACCACGTGGGTGTTGTGAAGCTGGGAGTCGATTGGATCTGCCCTGCCCGTGGGTCAGGCCTGTAATTTCATCACTCATTTCGTATTCTTTTAACCTATATTTTGTAAATGGCATGCCGGTTTCAAAGAGGGCTTGTCATTAAGAGCTATTAAAATTAAAAGCGCGTACCGCAATAACGAGTGGTTCTCGTAAAGAAGGAAATATATGTCACATTACGAGTTCCGTATTTTGCTAGAGGCCTTGTATATCACACTTAGTGCTCTGGTTGCTGTAAAGATTTCACATACGAGTGACTGGTACCCAGCTTTTCGATGTCGCCTGTAATTTGCATAAGTTGATGGCCGAATACTAATGAGTTATTGCATGTAGCATGGTCAGTATTTACTTAAACCGGTTACAAAATGGAGCTAGTGTAGTTATGGAGTTTCTTATTCTTCAGCCTCGTTCTAGCAGTGTTCTTTTTTTTTTATCTTTGGTCCAGAATAAGGTGAGTCAGAAAATAACTAAGGAACTGGTTCAAGAATAAAGAAGGTTTAATTATTTAAACACGTGGTCTGTGGCCTCTGTTCATCACACTGCGACGTAAAATGCGATCTTAGACTTTCCTTTCCTACGTTATGAATCTTTCGAAAGTACCATACCTGTGATATTCTGTAATAGTGTTTGGTTAAGAAACATTTAATCTGTTTGCATAAATTAAAAGTGCATTTAACAGTCCCTATTATTATTTGAAAATAATACAGTTGCAAAATCTTCCCTCTCTGTGAAACATATTTCAAACAGAAAATCTCTTCAAAAATGTTTATTTGTGTTAAGTATATTTCCCCGGTTCGAACCAAAAATACATCTGCAAAACAACTAGAATAACACTAATAGTCACTGAAAATATGTTTGCTTTTACACTCTTGTAATCTGAGACAATCCTTAACATAAATCAAAAATATTTCATTAACTATCTAATCCAACATTGACATTCTAATGTTTGCAAAAGTCGCGTTACTCGAATCTTAGAAATAATGTTTTTGATACAAAAACATGCACCCTTAATTTTTGTACGCTGGTGTTTATTACAGATATTTTGTGACCTGGCTAACTCATAAAGGAGCATATTTGTTCGCTGAAAACTGTTCCATTTAACTTGGATAGTATAAGAACATAAAAAGTGTAATGAGCTATATATATGTATATATATATATATATATATATATATATTAGAAAATTCATGAAGTTTAGGTTATATCCGGAAACAAATTATATTCTTTTATAAGTAAAACTGGGACCATAGAATATTGAATCATTCACCACGTTTCTAAAAATAACTGACTTTTTATGAATGACAATAAGTCTCTCTACTGGGAAAAAAATTGCATTATTGCACCAAATGCTCTGGCTACTAGTAAGGAATTCAAGTTTACTTTCGTGAAAGACAAATTAGATTTAACACAAACGATTGTTTTATAAAAGCAAAAAAAAAAAAAAAATTTTTTTTCTTAAATCTGAATATTTCTTCCAGTTATAATGACGACGGTGTAAAATGCTGGGTCTCTAATGAGTATCGGTTCATCTAAATTGGTTAAAAGATCAACGAGTATGTTGATCAAAATATTTCTACGAAAAATGTCATTAAGATAATTTAAGTTCCACAAGACGTTATGTATTGAGTCTCTGTCGGTGCGTAGCAATTCGAAGCGTTGAACTATAAGCATTATCGGAAAAGAAATGTCCACGTAAAATGTATTTTTAAAATACGCAAATACACTGACGTAATTAACCTTATACTGGGAGTAAAATTAAGAACACAAATATAATAGGTCAGTAACTAAACTGTACATTGGAAAAATGCCTGAAGCTGAATTGCAGGAATCAATTCCGTTCGGCATTTATTATTTTTCTGCTTTTTTTAAATGCAGATTTGGATACAGTGCCCTTCTTTTAATTTCTGTTTTCACAACGTCAAGGTACAGATAACAGATAATACGAAATACATTTTAGTACTGTTTTCTATAAAATTATGTTAAACACTGTTAGTTTGATAAATTATTGATAGTTCAGTTATTTCAGAAGAATCGAGCGACAACAAATGATGGCCTCCAATAGTAGCCGCGCCGTCTTGAATTCAAGGTGTTGCATGAAAAATTGGTGACGGAAATGTCAGTCTTTTGCCGCCATGTCCAAGGCCAGGGATTTATTATTTTTAAGGGCTTTCGCCACTACATACACCATCATCTTCATCGTAACTGTGTATAGTCACTATCCTCAAAAAATTAATTTTAAGTTGTTTTTTCACTACGTGCAAAATTGATTTTTTTATTTCCTTGTTATAGTATCTATATATCAAGAACGAGAGGAAACAACTGTGGTTCAAAACGACAAACATAGGTTCTCGTTAAGTAAAAAATAAAAGCTATAACTTCATAGTTTCCATAACGAATCGAATACCTCGGGGATCGTGTTGCTAAAAGGCGAACGAGTGTAAATATTTATTCTCAAACTGGGAAATACATTTTGAGTTATTTTATGACATGATCACTACGTGGTTCTGTCGTAGAAAAATGCTCTTGTGAAATACACGACTATTGTATTTTCTGCTACAAGTTTCCGTCGATAACTTTAATTAATTCATCTGAAAGATACACGATATCCGACGACGTTTCACGTCAGATTTTAAGCAGCATGTTCTATCATCTCGAAACTCAGGGAATTTGACTTGCAAATAACCGAAAGCTGTTCATAACATAATGTCAACAGGGTCGCCCCAAGACATAAGTTATTCGCGTTTATGGTTTTAACGTGGCGTCATTTTGCCATGTAAAAGCTCAACCACCAGGAGACTTATTAATTGCCCCGTGGTCGATAAAAATTGAAAGTAAATTCGCTGTTTGGTCGGGTTTCTGGTGACCTATCTGTCTTATAAGTAGAAGGCCAGCTCTATAATTTATCAGCTATGCATGGGTAATCAGGAATCCTATTGACAGTGTATTATGAAAATATGCTTCTAGACGTGCTATGCATTATTATCAGCAATTTTTCAGGTATAAAATTTTTTCACTATGTTTTTCTAGAACCCTTTGGCAATATATAATATAGTTTTGTGGTATTAGAACAGCAAATATTTTCTCAGGCTGCCTCTCGCCCATGGATACACCTCATGCGTATATGTCGAAGAAGTCGCTGTATGTATGTGTGTGTGGGGGGAGGGGTAACTGACCAAACAAATTAAATATCACTTCACTTTGACGGATAATCGCCAAAAGAATGCACACACTTTAATTATTTTAACCTACACTCACATACATAAATTCATTTCATCCTCCAGGCTCTAGATATAAATAAGTACAACCTGACATTTCCATTGGGAAAAGTAAATTTTCACAGTAATTAGGGCCAACAGCAATCTTTCGTCAGAGTGTGTGAATTATTAGCAGGGAAAATAAACTAGCTCTAACATCAGCCAGTAGATGTGTAATCGACGTGTTAGACAAGTTTACCGTAAATTAAACTTATGCATATAACGTTAAAAAAAAAAAAAACTCCACGGCACGGTTTATCGTAGCTAGTTCGTTCATATTTGGTGTTTCCAAGACAGACGATATCTTAGTAACAGGCATTAATTTCTTTTCATACATTTCTTGAGCACGAAGTCTTGGAGTGTGCATATTTGCGGCGTATAATAGCTCGACAGAAATGTATCGCCGCTGTGGCAAAATATTCGCTCACAAAGACAGCAAAATGCGTTATATTATCGCCATCGTTAACTGAGAATAATAATTGTTTCAGTATAGCATATATATATTTCCTTGCGTGGCGTTTGTTTCAGTTATACGATATTTTGTTGGTACAACCTAGCTTATGTTCGACTATGTGAATAAAATTTGTTCACACGGCCAAATAATTTATGTAAAGCAATTTTGTTTGTGTCAAACAAACATTTTGTTGTTTCAGTATGTTAAAGCAATATTGTGTGAGTGAAGAGTGAGTGAAAATATTTGGGCGGCTCTTAACAGTGAGGTCTTGAGAGACGTTGAGAGGAGGGGGGGAGCGCGGTGAGGAGGAAGCAGCGCCGGAATGAAAGGGCGGGGGAAATGGAATATCCCCGAGAAAACCAGAGGCATCGTCCGCCACGATTTCCACGTGCGAAAACCAGGGGCGACCCGGCCGGGAATCTAACCCAGTTCGCCTAGGTGATACATTCTCGGATAAACCTTTCTTACCACGACATGAAAGTTGCTGCGGGCGGGTAATTGCCTGTAGTGTCAACCTGAATCAAACAAATTTTACTGAGTTAGGGAAGGTTTGTATAGGCTATTCACGGTAAAATGCGCACTTTTGAAAGCCCTGCTTAAAATCTACTTGCACGCAAGTTGTGTATTCTTCCGCCTTATGTAAGGTTCACATTGTCATGGGCCTCATTACTTTATTAATGCGTCGGTCAAATGAAACTGTAAAATTATTAGAAAAGTAAATATTTTACAAATCTGCTCATGTTTACTCTTCGAAGCATTAAAATAAATCAGAAAACAAAATAAATAATTTAAATTATCAGAAGTGGTTACCGAACACTTTTTATTCAACGCTAAGATACGGAACTACTTCCCATGCATCGTTACCAACTTTACTGGACGCGTGTGACTCAGGGCGCCCGTTAAAATGTATGCACGTAGGGGCAGTGACTTTTTTCTAAGGTTGATTTCAAAAGTGCTCACTTTATCGTAAACAGCCTTTAGACCGGTTGCGACCGGCGTCAAAGTGCACAAGTGCAGATGCACGCCCAATTTTCTAAAAAAAGCAATTTTTTTGCCTACTTCAATTGTTATTTCTGAATTTTGCTGTGGCACTGCATCGAGTTTAAAGAAGCACAGGAAAATATTTGAGAGAGTATTTTTCACTTGATAATGGGGCGATACCTTGGACAGGATTTTAAAGGCCGACGAAGTATTCCTACTCTGACCTTATCAGTAGTTGTAAAAATCTTTGACTCTCTGAAGTGAAAATAAACAGCTTTAACTGGTATACTGTTATGAAAGTTGTGAATTGGCGATCACTGGAAACCCGATGATAACTGGAATCCAGACACTGGTCATACACGAAGAAAAAAATTCAAATCTCAGATGTAACTTACAAATAATTGAAAATCTGGTTTTGAATCCGAAAATGCCTACCAAATAATTTTAATGATGTACGGGTTTCTGAAAGATTTTATTGTTCTTCAAGAGAACCAACTGAGAAATTGTTGCTAAGTTTTAGTCTCTGCCTGCGAAAGAAAAAGGATGTTAGCAAGTTATATACTAACCTGAAAAATGCCTTCATCTGAAAAGGTATCTTGAAGAAAACAATGAGAGCCCGAAGATGGTACATGGTTATGAAAATTTCTTTGATGAAAATTCTGTTGGAGCATAAATTAAAATTAAGACGTGGATGAAGAATTGAAACGGGTTCAATAAGTTAGGTATATATTTATTTTAACGAGTCAGTTAAATCTGAGAATTATTTACCATCATCTTTTTGGAAAATAGATTGTTGCCAAAATTTCTGAAAGGAGACAATTCTGGGTATGTTTATATCAGGGATGGGGTCAAATGTTTGTGTTGAACAATGATTTTTAAAACTAAGTATTATCACATAATGTCGAAATATAGTTCTTACTTTGCAACAGGAATGTCTAGATAACTTAAGCATTCTCACTACTAAATGCAACTTACTGAGAGCACTGAACGTAAATGCTACAATAGAGTGCCTTACCTAAAGAAAATGCGGAAAGAAGATCAATTAATTTTGCTTAATAGCGTACATATGCAGTACTTCTGTTTCTACCTATATGAACACAGACATGGCTATTGACTGTATAATGTTGTGGGAATTGATTAATTTTTTCTTTTCTTTTACCCATTATATATTAATTGATTTATTTTAATATTTATATTAAGTGTGCGGTACTGATAATTGCAATCCAGGTTATACACGTCCCTCCCCCCTCCCTCCCTAGATGTTTCGTAGTCCAACACTTCCTTTAATTCGTTATAAAATTATTTTTAATAACATTTACATGCTCATTTATTAAACTGCTCTAGACCCAAAAACTGGCTAAAAAGCTTACAAATAAACACTCGAGTCTAAGCTCCCTTTACTGAAATACTGAAAACGATCGTATGGGCGAAGTTACTAATCAAACGAAACGAAATACGGATATAAAATAAATAAACGTAGCTCGTCACCTTCAAAGCCAATCGGTAACAACAGAAGACAGCGATTACATTGCGTGTCGACAAATTGCTCACGATAATTCGCAGCATCGTTTTATGAAATTGATGATATACACCAGTGTGAAATTGGAGAAGGAAAAGGTAATTTTCTTTTTCTTCTGCAGCACAAATGAGCCATCAGCAGCAAAACAGTATTTTACAGTGGCACTGCCATTTAAAAATAAATAGCCCAAATGGCGGGTATCAGTGGCGTAGACAGAAATTCCTCAAGTGGGGGGGGGGGGGGGGTTCAGTGACTGAAGGGTAGTGAGAAAGGTTACACTGACCTTAGACATAATGACGCCCATGTTAATTGGGATAAATATTATGGATAATTGGGATAAAATATTATGAATAATAATTATTAATGTTTGTTAATAACATTTGCGCTGGGGTGATGACGACCTTAAGGGCGAAAGGAAGCAAGGAAGGGTGTTTACAGCCCTCATAACTTTCCCTTCCCCGTCCTCATCCATTTTCTGATGAGCCCTAGGGTTTTGCCAAATGTGACAACTCTGGTGGCAAAAACCTGTGTTCCAAGCCAGTCAGCCAGCCGCGGCACAGTGTGCGGCTTCACGAAACAAAAGGACAGATAAGAGAGTAGAAAGGGAGCTCGCGGGACGAGGAAGAGAAGGCAAGGAAAGAAGGAGACCCCAGCAAGAGCTCTTCAAGAAACGTGAGCCGGGATCCTTGTGTAAACGCGAGCCGTATCAAACGACGGAATCTTGCACGATCATCATGGCCTGCGTTACAATTATCATAGCGAGATTGTGCAGGGAGAGGGCGAGATGGAAGGAGAATTTGGAACGAGCCAGGGTAGATGGACGGCTCTTAGCCTCGACTTAATCGCGAAGTGGTTCGGAAGGGGGCGAGGGGTGAGCAAAGGACGGCGTTATTAGGGCTTAGGTTTCAAAGGCGGGGGTCAGGGGCGTAATTCCGAGAGATGCACGCCGCTGAAGACTTCGGGCTCAGATCCATGAGTCGGATAAGGACGCAATTATCTGCGCCCGGGCTGCGGAAGAGGGAAATTGAATGATGGCGAGCCCCGTGCTGGAGATACTGTGTCATTGGCGGGGCCATACCTTTCGCCAGGGTGCATGCCCCCTCGCCCCCTCATACCCCTTAGCGGTAAAAACAATACCGCTCACTTCTCCGGCACGAGGGGACGTCATGGAAGATTCTCGACCAGACTTTTCATCAATGAACAAAACAAGTCCTTATTGCGACGTGGCGTGGTAAACAAAAGTTTTGGCATTCACCAGACTGCGGCGCTAGAGTGGGAAGAAAGATCATCCATACCTGTATAGTCTATTCGCTGTTTCTTCACTCTTTTTTAAATCAAAACTTTGAAAAATCACTCTATGTATGACGTATTTAGTTATTTCCTAAATATTACACGTGTCACAAGAGTTCAATACCTCTGTTAAAATAGAAGTATCTTACTTACCGTTAAATTTAAGTTTTACCTATATTTTATTTATAAATCATAATATTTCATTTATAATAAACATGAATTAAAAATAGTGAGAACAAATCTGTGTTGGTAGCGTCTAGTAAGAAACAGTTCTCATGCGAAATATTATTACAATTGTGTGCGCACGAATTCGGTGCGTTGTCCTTTGCTGTGATTTTCTAGACTTGGTTAAGCTTAGTTTGCACGAGGCGGAGGAATATCCTGCAAGTATAACTTTAGCAGGGCTTCATGAAAGTGAGAAGTAACCACAAATGGATTATATACATGGTTCACGGTAAAGTAATCCCTTTCGAAAAAAAATAACATGAGAAACAAAAAAATACTGCCCTTAACAGCATGTATTTAACGAACATGTTGACTGAAATTTCCCCAGTTAGGTTGGCAGTAAAAAAACGGAAAGTAGTCCCATATATTAACGTTGTATTTAGCACCAAACTTTCACATCTTGTGGCCACAGAATCTATTAAAAAATATTTTATGTTTGTTTTACACAGGTCAGATTAAAAATTGACCTATTGTTTACTTATTTTTAAATAATTAACAATTTTTCATCAGATGTCACAGTTACGCTTGATTGCCGCATTAAAAAAGTCAGGTGGTCAATGGCAATGCTAATTTTACATATGACGGCGGAAGGTTGCTTTGAATATAGAGTCCTTTTTGTTTTGTAAAGCTTTCTAATGTACTTGATTAACCGCGAACAGGTTATAGTACAAGAGCGGAGTGGAGCAGTTTGGACGGTTCTTAGCGACGAGGTGTCTATGGAGCAGCGCCGGAACGCCAGGCCGGGAGGGGGGGAAGGGAGATCCCCGAAAAAACCCAGAGATCAGCGACATCGTCCGGTGAGATTCCGACGTGCTGAAGATCCGGGAGTGACCACGGCCGGGAATCGGACCCAGTTCGTCTTGATGAAATGCGAGCTCACTGGCCACTCACGTCAACCGTGGGGCCACGACAGTAGTCCTACTAGTGAATTCTTCTGGAGTGAAATTGCAGGGTGCGTCCTTTAAAAGAGGCCCCGTGGGACATTATCGATGCCATCCCGCAGCATGTCCTCGCCCGTGCCTTTCACAACTTTTGGAGTCACCTGCACAACTGCTTCGAGGTCAATGGCGGCCACTTACAGCACCTACTCCAGGTATTTTGTTGTCACACTGGACTGTATTTCCCCATTCCCTCTCACCTTTACACACATGTCCCGCGGGGCCTCTTTTAAAGAACCCATCCTGTATATTGTGACATCCTCCATAGTTCAACAGCGGTGTAATTTACACTCCAGAAAATTATTCGCGCGTTTACGACATCACTACATACGTATAGAGTGAAAGGCGATTTGTGTTGACAGCGTTTTTTTCCCTTAAACATTAATTGTAGATTTCCAACATTGGCCGAGGAAAGAATCAGATGCGTAGGGACATTCGAAAAATTTTTTAGAGTAACGACACTCAACATTCCTACACTTGCAGCCTCTTATGTGGCACTAGTTTTCACCCGCGAGTTTATCCCCGTGGTATTCGTGTTTTCATTACACTATTTTTTAAATAGTAAGTATATCTTTATAAGAGAATGCATATTGTAAAATAGAGAATGGAATGAAATGCAAGTCGAAAAATAAGAGAATTTTAGCTGTTTGGTTTGGAGTTGTTTAATCGACTGTGCCATCATACAAGTTAGTATTTTTACAATACTTCTTATGTTCTTTGCCATTCTAGAGGATGGCACCAAAACAGTCTGCAGACTGAAGGGTGAGCTTACACACTAGCACGCTACGTCAAACTGGCCGAGGGAGAAACAATCCTGCCTCAAGTCAACTCCTGAGAATTTGAGAGTTTGCTCCTGCGGCTTATTTATCGTTATCGGGAAGCACAATTTGAGGGGAAACTTCAGTCGCTTGAATTCCAAAGTGAGTTCATTGGAAATCTTTAGAATACGCGGCACAAACACTGTTTCTCCCAGAGCCGATCAATTTAAAACAGTGGGCTCGATCGACTACATTACTTTTAGCCTAGTGACAGTACAGAGTTTCGGACTCTTAACATGACCATTTAATACTTAGTGGCTGCGTACATGATATAGTGAGTGTTCCCTGTTCCCTCCAAATGTCATGTTTCTAGCACCAATGGCTGAGGCTGTCAGACAGTACGTCTGTAAGTTTGTCCTTTTATACATGTTTATATGTAACGTCAATATTATTTATAGTTTACAAGCTTTCATGTTAGTTTAAGAAGTTAACTAGAATTATTTACAATTTAGCTGACTTTAAAGACCTATTTCGGTGAAGCATCACTGTCCGTAATGTATATGCTCATTTATGTTAAAATGAGGCGAAAGCGAGTCTTTGAAGACGCACTCGGTGATCATTAGTAATAAAACATTATATTGTTATAAGGCACCAGAGAGGATCATCCGGGTTCGTGAGAGATGGAGACTTTTAACAAAAATTAAATAACGATACTTGATTATTAATTTCTTCATACATGTTAAAAGCGAACGCAATATTTGATCTCCGTCTCAATTCTAACTAAAGTCCTTACCAATGTATTTATAATAGTTACAGTCACTTATTATTTACAAATATTCAATCTGTATTTTGCCATTATTCAAAATGTCTGTAACGCATCCCAGTTCAATAGTCCCGCCCGTCAGTTTCACTTTTCACTGTACCGATGCTCGCAGTCGCAGACGTCACTACCGCTGGTGGCTCTCGCTGCCATTCGTCGCAGTGCTGTATTCGCACACCTGGCGCTCAAGGTCGCAAAACCCTTCAAACTAGACTGCCAGCTCGAAGGCCCGTCGCGGCTTATGTAGTCTCGCTGGTCCGATCCAGAAGGTTCCTAGCATCCCGAGTTTCGCCGAGAGAAGCTAGGGCAATGATCAGAACATTCTTTCAATGATAACCACGGAGATTTAATCAGCCCAAGGGCAGGAGCAAGCGAGTCCCGATGGACTTAAATGGCACATGCGCTGACAAACCTCTGTAAATCTCCATGCGCTTCTCCGGTTATCGGCCTGGCCTTGACACTTCTTCGCTCGCTTGAGCGGGGGATGCAACGCACTGCAGCAAGCATACAACAATGCTATCACATAGCCAAAGGATTACTGGAGAAAAATTTGATTTCCACGATTTGTAAGAAATTTAATTGTTCAGGCTGAAATACAAAGTAAAGGTAAAGAAGGTATCAAAAAAATTACACGGAATGTTTATTGCATTATTTATGTATAAACTGTAATATATAAAGTTAATATTAAATTATTAAATTTGTTTACATATTCCCGAGCTAAAGTGATCGCAACATTGTAGGCTTTCGCCTTCCGTGAAACGTCACATCCTTTCATATTAAATTTCCATTGCCAGTGAAACCACAGGCGCGTGCTAGCCGCAAGGTATAAATATTTAAAATGATCAACGCACTGTCAAAGTGAACACAGTGTAGTTGACAAATAGGTTTCTAAAACAATGTTCTATACAGAGTTTCATACAAAAGCAAAACAACACTCATTTGAAGGAGAAAAAAAAACCCATGAAAACATCACTTTCAGCCCTGACATATATCATTTTATTCTTCGTACTACAAGCTCATCAAAGAACGATGGCATCTCCCGCGGGCAAAATGGATAAGTTGGGACATGCTTATCAAAGATTTATTTCCCGTGGTCAAAATCGAATTTCCTCGCTGGATAGTCATAGCAGCTATAATCTAATCACGGTTACTTCACACTTTTCTGAAGCCCTGATAAAGTTCTACTTCCAGGATATCCCTCCGCCTCGAGCAAACTAAGCTTAACCAAAATTACACCAGAGGAAAACGCACCGCTTTCCTGCGCACTCAGTTGTAATAATATTTTGCATGAGAAGTATTTATTACTAGTCGCAACCAACACAGATTTTTTGACGTGAATACGTCTTTAAATTTGCGACCATAGTGGGAGGCAATCCAGAAAATCCGATGATAGCGAAATCGGGGGAGGGCTACAGTTTGTCATTGTAGCGCCGAATCTATCGTCTACATTCAAACTTCAATTACACCACTCAATTGCCAAAGAATCCAAGAATATGTTACATTGAGTGAGGACTGCGAAGCATCTCGCACGGCGGTGGAAGGGGTGGAGAAAAATTAGGGGGGGGGGGGCTATTTTGTGATCGTTTCGTCGCGTCTCATAACTTCCGCGTAGTATAACTTTTGACTAGGAGAAGTTACAACGCTCGTTTGAGTTTCAACCGACAGCTCTCGTTCAGATCAATCGATTGCGTGTATAAAAACATTTGGCGTGGTTATGGTGAAATTGTATGAGTTTAATGGAACCATCTAAGAAAACATAACACATTGTCAGCCTATAATTGTCAAAAAGCCAAGTCGAAATTCATAAATCGTATACGGTTGGAAAGAGCATCTCAAAAGTAATCCAGTTATACACATAACACCCCTTATCATCTACTGAAGCGGTGCCAAGAACGTAAAATAAACATCAAGGCGTCCGAGCGCGTCAACGTAAACGTATTCACGCAAAACAAATGGCCATGTCCCCAACACAGCCAAACACAATTGTTACAATGTTCGAAGAAACCGTGAATGGACTGTATGTAACTTCCTCGTTGGACGCGTTCACAGCTCGATCCCGTAGAGTAGAGGGAAGCAACCAGCCATTATCATACACTCACGTCGCTGGCTCAGGCTACTCGCTCTCACTCCACCGGGTTCGAACAATGCGAAGGGGAAACCACAAGACGTACGTCGTGGTTAACTTTTAACTCGCATCACCTGCTCTTTGGCCACTCTCCAATGTGGGTTTCGTAACAGCATCGCCCGCAGAGCCGTAGAGGGGTGATGAGGCAGAGAGCAAGCCCCAGATGCGCAGTACACACCTTCGTGTGCCAACATCGGACTCATCTTATGCCTGTACGACCGTCGTAAAAGAAGTGTATTTGATTTCAGGTTAAAACATAGTGTATTTAACACTTTGAGGTCAGCAGACATTTACAAGACAACCAAGGCGAGTTAGAAGTGAGTTACATACTTATATCCACCACTGCAGGAAAGCCGGTTCTATTGGCATCTGTGCTAGAACTCACCATCGTCCTATTGGTCCATGGCAATACCGGATACTTTACAGCGTTTATTATTGGCCTGTCATCAACCAATGCAGAGCCGAGCTGATATTTACCCAATTAAACGTAATTTATCGTATAAAAGGATTTACAATAAACCGTGTCCCTCTGAGCGGCTATAAACAAATCTATTGACAGGAATATCATTGTTACTGCGGTGAGGTGTCCCTGTGAGTTCGTGTTAAACACCAGCTGAACAGACACTGCACATCCATACGAGTTTTGTTCTGAACGATAAAGAAGTTTTCATATTAGCTTTGCTCGAGCTACACTCGAGCATAGCCTACAAAGTGTTAAACAAGTGTTTTAAGAAGTTTTTGTACTTACTCTAACCAATTATTATTGTAATAATATTAAACTCACGTTGGTAAAAATATTTTATTCATATAAAAGGGCTTATCTCATGAAAATTAAGATACAAACACGTCCATCACTATAGAGCATGTGACTTCGGCAGTTGTGCCGATCTGAGGTATTAGTTTGTGAGTAAGACACCAGCTGTGCCTTCCGGTACATCACTTATTTGTATGATTACATTAAAATATGTTGATTCAAATTTGTTAATGAAGCAAACATTCATCTACGAGAGGTTCACACATCCATAACTTAACATGGATTTGAACCCTGACTCCCGTGGAAAATTTTTAAGTAATATTTTAATTAAATGGATTTAGGGGAATATGTAGTTCTGTAGTATTTTTGCTAAACTTTAATTTCGTAAACATCTTAAATATTTTCTAACCTCCTTATGTTTTCGGAGGAGATTTGCTTCACTTGAACCTGAGCACGGAGGGCAGTGACAAAATTGAAAAAGATACAGAGTGTTTCAAAAATATTCACTATTTCAAAAGGCTCTAGCTTTTAAACTAAGGAACAGGGAACTATGCGATAAAAAGTGGAATACATATTTGACGAAGTTTTGCTTACAGTTATTACAAATGCTTGTTATGACCCATGAAGATGCTCGGGGTGCGAGATATATACACATGGTGGTCAAAATCCCCCCCCCCCCACACACACTCACATTACCGAGCATGTATGGCACGTTACTGCATACACTGCTGTTCTTATGCGGTTTCGAAGCTCGTACATTATCGTAGGAAGGTGGCGGCTCATAAACTAAATCCTTCACAAACATTTACAAGAAAAAAAATTACATACAGTGAGATCGGGCCACCTCTGTGATCAGTGGTGTAATGCCAAATCAGAAGGTCCCTTGCGGCCGATTCATCGGCGCAGAAGCTCGTTTTCAAAGAACGTTCGAACTTGAAAGTGCCAATACGGTGTTGCTCCGTCATGCTGAAAATAAAATCAGCTGATTCTGCCTGTCTCAGTGTTGTTTGGGGGGGGGGGGGGAAGTCGGGGCCATAAATCTTTCCTCGGGAAACGTCTTATAATACATTCGCTTTAAGAGAGTCTCTCACATGCTCGATCGCGACAAGTGGCTGCCGTGATCCTCATATCCGTGCTTTGTGGCAGTTCGCTGTAGCACCGAGTTCAAACGCGGCCTCGTCACTGAACACTAAACTTGAAAGAAAACACTCGACGAAATTATTCGCAAATTTACCATATCAGTGTATACTGAGAAAGAGCGAGTGGTATAGTGTAAAGGGAAGTTACCAATTATGTATTGTAACGGTACTAAAAATTCCTATACTTTCAACGTGATATATGGTTCCTATTTCCTTACAATGTGCCGGTTAAAAACTTCGATTACAGTTTAGGAAGTTTACTAGGAAATCTTTTACAGTGTAATGACGTTAAACCTTTATATATATAGAAAGTCCAGAGGCCTACTATTGTTGGGTCGTCATACTGACGCATGCTCGCCTGCTGGTTACTAACCGCCTACGCAGCAGGGAGGCACCTAGTGGCAACCAAGTGAAATACTTTAATCGCCTCACCCAATTTCAAAATTCCGTATGACTCAACCCAGCACCGAATCGGCACCCAAGTGATTCAGGACCCATTGGAAAGGATTGGAAAATTGCCAATCTGTGATACTTTAAAGAAAAACTGTATCATCAGGCATGTATTTCACACTTCGCCCCATAGTTCTCTGTTCGTTAGTTTAAAAGATATACACGCATGAACCCGAATGAATTTATTTTGAAACAGCCTGTACTTTACGTGAAAATAATATCCTCAGTTCGTGTTGCCTTATAACATTGTTACAGGCTGCCGCTCTGCAAGCGTCCGAGGCACGGATGATTTACGGACGCGCACACCATCCTTTGCAATCGGAGACACAGCGGCTTTTCACAAAGGAAAGCGTACAAAGCTTATGTTAAGACTATCGAGGCGCGTGCCCCTTCCGACCTGATGTATCGGGTGTCTTTGAGATATCACTGAAAGAATGTTCTGGCCATTACTACTGCCCTCTTTTTTCACAGCATTAACTCGGGGTGTGTGCTGAACCTCCCAACATAAAGGCCAGCGACAGTATACAAGTGCGACGGGCCTTCCGAGCTGGCAATTCTGTGAGAGTGGGGGGGGGGGGGAAGTAGTGTGGGCGATTGTGCGACGTTAAGCGATATACGGCGAGCTGGAAGAGCAACGGGTGGCGCCGGAACTGAGCAGCAGGAGGAAAATCTGCAACTGCGAGCATCAGAACAGTGACGAGTGCGACTGACAGGCTGGGCTATTAGACTGGATACATGAGTGAAAGACATTGCAAATGATGAGTATGAATTAATTGACTGTAACCAAACAGAGACATTGAGAAGGACGTTAATTAGAGTTTAAATATACTTCAAATATTGTGGTCACTGAGAAATAAAAAGAGTAATAATAGAGATAGATAATTTAATATTGTAAATAATATCTGTGTGAATAAGGTCGGAATCAAATTAGTTTTTTATTTTTATTAAGAACTCCATCCTTCACGAACTCAAATACGCCCATCAAGCGTCTTGTAACAATATTATAATTTATTCCACAGGTACGCTTAAAGAAAAATGTAACTATCAAGTGTTGTATGCCCGTGACAAGCTTTAGGAAGGGAGAGGGGGTTTAGTAAATTTTATTTGGGTTGTTACACAATGAAGAAAATGAAGAACCAAACTGTCACATCAGAAAAGCATATCTGGAGTTTATAAAGTGATTATGTTTTTGACTTACTGAAGAATGAAATTCATGGTGACTTTAAGCTTCGGTTTTTGCACCACATTCGCGCTTATCGGCGCTCTTTCGCACCTTACGACCAATTTTTTTTTGGTACCTGTACAGCGTACCATAAACGTGACTATCGGGCGAAGCAGGTATTTAGGTATGCATTGTGTGGTTGAACACTACTGTTCAACCCGTTCTTATGGTACCTGCAGAGCATATAAAATTAAAATTAAGGGCGGAAGCAGATACTTACGGTATGTATTGAGTGAATACTGTGACCGGAGTACGTTAGGCACTGAGAAGTCTAAGACCTGAAAAATTCGCGTGTTCATTTCAACACAAGCTAGAATTTTAAAACCTTGCGCCTGTGTTACTTTTTTGAATTCGTCAACGAGTTATTCTATACCTCAAGAAAGAATCTTGGGCCATGCAGCAGAATGCAGACCGAGTCTTCGCCTTCCACTGTGACATCAAGCTGGCAACGAGCAGCTGATAAAGGCCGTTCGCGATAAAGTGAGCACTTTTGAAATCAATCTTAGAAAAAAGTCACTGCTCCTGGTTGCACATATTTTAACGGGCGCACGGAGCGACGTGTCCCCAGTAAAGTTGGTAACGATGGAGGGAAAGTAGTTCTATGTCTGAACATCGAGTAAAAAGTGTTAGGTAACAATTTGTGATAACTTAAATTATTTCTTTCGATTTCTGGTTTTGTTTTAATGCATGGAAGTGTAAAAATGAGCAGATTTGTAAAACATTTAATTTTCTAATAATTTCAGTTTCACTTAACCGACGCATGAATAAAGTGGCGAGTCCCGTGGCAATGTTAATTTTACATGAGGCGGAAGAATACACAACGTGCATACAAGTAGATGTTAAGAAGGACTTTCAAAAGTGCTCAGTTTTCCGTGAACAGCCTATACGTGCTTGCTTTGGCACAAGACTACAAAGTCTTCTTTACAAGTCACTTCAACTACCAGTGTTTTCAGGTGTGCAGCTAATCAGATGGCGCGAAAAGGATGTGCAAAGCCTTGAAAAACCAGTTTTTGTTGCAAGTGTCTTCCCCACAGCTCATAGTATAGCATCGTAGCGCTAGGCAACGTGTGCCAGTTCGTCGGCACTTGTATCATGTCATGCAATTACATTAATTTCTTTATTATTTATGCGATATTTCGCTCAATATATGTTCTTCTTATTGGAATGTGCTCATGTTATTCTTAATCATTTTGTTTAATCACTTCGAAGTAGTAAAACAAACTTTATTATCTGAAAATTGAATAATATTTAAATATTTACCTGTTATTTAAATTCATGTTTTTGTTGAAGAATTTTCTTAACGTTTATTAATAATTTACGTACATAATATTATGGAAATTCTTAATTTCCAATTATTAAAATTAAAAGGAAATCATTTGTAAATTATTATGTCTTTCTTGACTTTCGATTTATGTATCGATTAATGTCACGAGACCATGAAGTCCGGAGCATACCTTGGTATACATAGGTTTCCGCGACGGAAACCGTAGCATACTACGATGGTTTGCTCTTGTCTTCCTCAGTGTAAAACGATTATATCGCCACCGGCTTCTTGAAAAATCCAGCGGTCGTTGGCTGGAGTACAACAACATGGCGGTGGGCAACGGCTCTACACGTCAAACCACAGGTGTGGTCTTGGCAGTTTAAATCAGCAATTAAGATGTTCCTATTTCTATTGCGATCCTGATAAAATTATCCATCGACTTTATTTCGCTTCTGTACATAATACTTTTTTACGTTAGATCCTAGAAAAATATCCGAGAGAATGGGGGGAAAAAAAAAAAAAAAAAAAACCAAAGACGATAAACTTATATTTGATGGATAATCGTGTATTAAGTTTAGCTGGAATAACTATCCATCAAAAAAATATTAGGAAAGAAAAATGACTTACACAGACACGTTGATACAATCTGTTCGAAACGCATGTTATCAAATGATTCATTATTGCTTTAATAAGTCATTCACACCTTGTCCTTAACACGTCCTTTTTAGAATTATTAAAAGCCTAAACTCACTGTAATTTAAAGAAAAGATTTTGCACGTTAAAAAAAACTAGTACAACCTATATTAGAATGTGAAAAAAGTTATTTCTTCGGATAAACAAATGCCCTGATATTTTTCTTGTAATGTATGAGCGTATGTACAATGCTGATCTCCAGGTTTACCGGCAGTCTCGAGGGAGATTTGGGGCCGCGGTGGCTGAGCGGTTAGCCTGCTCGCTTCCCACCAAGGCGAACCAGCTTCGATCCCTGTCCGGACCCATTCCGGATTCTTTCACATCTGGGAATCGTGCCGGGACGATGCCGCTGGTCGGCGGGTCATCTCCGGGATCTCCCGTTTCCTCCGCCCTTTCAATCCCTCGAAGGACATTTTCCCAGCGATCGTCTGTAAACACACGTGTTATACTTTCTAAGCCTACGCCACGCTGACCGTGCCACCGCACTTACAAAATGGACGAGAAAACAACACCAGACCGCGGACCACAACAAATCCGACCAAGGAACGAAGACCGGTGATTTCACGCCCATTATGCGTAACAAGTATATTGCGCGTCATCACTGTAGGCTCGAGGAACCGTTCTTATTGCGTTTGTTTATTTTACTTTCCCAAGCTTCGCCCTTGCCGCAGAGACCACGTCACGTACAGGGAAAGTACCGTCCATGTTAGTTTTATCTAAATAAACAATAATGATGATACATTGTTGTAGCTGTCAACTCGAAGTGAGGGGAAAAACAGGCCAAGCGTCCTGTTTGATAGCCAAAGGTAACACTACTGGGAAAATGGAACTTATGAGTTGATGAACCTGAGCTAGTGATAAATTAAGTCATAGGCTGTTCACGGTAAAATGAGAACTTTTGAAAGCCCTGCTTAGGATCTATTTTCATGCACGTTGTGTGTTCTTCCGCCATATGAAAAATTACCATTGCCATGGGTCTTATCGTCTTCTTCATGCGTCGGTCGAGTGAAACTGTTAAATTATTACAAAAGCAAGTATTTTAAAAATCTGCTAACTTTTGCGATAGAAATAATTTAATTTGTCACAAATGGTTATCTAACACTTTTTGTTCGGCGTTGAGATATGGAACAACTTTCCCCTCCATCGTTACCAACTTTACCGGGTGTATGTCACTCAGTGCGCCCGCTAAAATATATACAGGTAGGGGCAGTGACATTTTTTAAGGTTGATTGTAAACGTGCTCACTTTATCGTGTATAGCCTTTACTCATGCTCATACTAAACAT
Organism: Dryococelus australis; assembly: GCA_029891345.1. Classification (NCBI taxonomy): domain Eukaryota; kingdom Metazoa; phylum Arthropoda; class Insecta; order Phasmatodea; family Phasmatidae; genus Dryococelus; species Dryococelus australis. The sequence goes on from CM057007.1 coordinate 51,825,488, forward strand.
AATACGCACTCAAGTTGACAAAAGAAAAATTAAAAATAAATTCGTCCATCTCCGGTTATGGAAACATTTTTACGCTTAAAGAGTATGTAGCGATCTCTGTTTAAGTAATTTGACTGGCCTATGCGTATTGCTCTACAAATAAGTTCGTTCAAAATATATTACATTAGCCTACTGTATATCTGGTTATCGTTTCCATAGTTCACGTAATAAATATCACGATCACGAATATAGTTTTTGTGTGTAAGTCCTGCTTCAAGTCTGACACGCCTGTCAATTATCATACTCAAGCAATTTTGTGAGTACTCCTGTCCTGCCAAAGACTGTCCTGCCTGAACGATTTATTTTTCGTCCCGCCAGTTGGTGAGATGAATGATGCCCACAATTTTCTGGAGTACGATTAAATGCTGCTATTATGGGGTTGGTGTGTTTACAGAACTACATGACGTTAATGAACCTGGTTAGCAAATCTGCTTGGTTATTTGCCACGTGCGTATTTGGTACCCCAGATTAATGAACTGTTATTTTGATTGAAGAGGGGTTACTATTTGAAGAGGCCATATTTTTGCTGCAGAAAAAGGTACTTTGTTTTTCTCCCCCCCCCCCCCCGGGCCATTTTTTTTCTTCTTTTTCTTTTCTTTTCTTTCAAAACATCGCGGTGGCGCACGTCTGAACGCTTCCTAGCTCTGAGCTATACTGAAGAGAGGCGCGCGGCGCTCCAGGCGCTGTCTGGTGGCTACTACTGGCAACGAGTTCAGCCTCGCACACTCTGGCACCTTCCATATGCCTCTCTGCTATTCCCGCCGCCTCCTTAACATTCCCGAGCAGCGTTTTCGCGTATAAATGTTCGTCCCCAGCCCGAGAAAGTGTGCTGTGTTCCTCTTCGAGTTGCGCGGGCTGGCCGACGATGGCTCATGTGTACACCACTTCGTACTTCGGGGCTTCACCATGCTAGACGCGTTTTCGCGTAATATGAGTACTATTCAAGTTAAGTATTGCAATGAACGCCTTTGTTGTTGTTATGCTAGGGGTTGATTTTCCCTTTTGTAGTGTTTTTAGCGACTTTAGAGTACATGGATTTTTGTAGGGAAGTGTTTCTTCGCTGTTTTGCTTGTGTGATTTTTCAATAGGGTATTTTATAGGAATTTTTGTAAGAGGTGGATTCCTCCTTTTTTGGCATGCTGTAGGAATGGTCTCCTGGACTACTAATTGCCAGAAGAATTTTACTGCCAAGGAGTTTAGTGGATATTTTATGGCGTGCCTTTATGCTCATGGTTAATATAATGAGAGTTCTTGCTCCTTCCCAATGGTATTCTTGAAATTAGTATTCGATGATGTACTTTTTAGGGAATCATCATTCGTGCTTTACATTTAAAGTTGTATTGGTGCTTGCTTTACTCAGGGGGTCATTTTACCTTTTTTAATGGGATTTCACAAGTGTTTATTCAGGTTGGGTGTTTTCTCAGGATATATTAATATTGTTGTTTTTCTGTTTGTTCCAGTGCATGTGTGTTTTCTCCTTCCCCTAGTTCACCCATTGGTAGCAAGCAACAGAAATTTACAGATGCAATTTATATTTTTCAAATCAAGTTGCAATGTTGTTGTTCTTGGTGATAATGTATAGATGGGCTCCAATGTATTTATACTAATTTTGGAATTTTTGTGTCCATGCTTTCTTGATTTTTTTTTTTTTTTTTAATGGCGTGCGTCCTTCTCCTTGCTTTCCTTTAGCCCTGCTACGACCTAAAGGGGCGTAACATAAAACTGCGCCACTCTGCTAAAGGCAGAGTCGAACGCATTCAGTTGCCCTTTGTTCGTTTTGTCTGTTATTGGGTCCAAAGAGACACTGACGCAGCTGCTTCAACAACTCCATATTCCAGACTTGCCGCAGGAAGCGACTTTGGACGAGTCGAAGACTTTAGCCCGTGGTTTTGCGTGGGATCCTACTTGTGGTGGGAATGAAGTTAGTGGTGAGTCATCTGCATTTTCTCCCAGTGTTGGTATACTTTCCTTGGTAGCCAGCAAACATGTAGGAAAAAATCCAGGTGATATTCCTACTTTTAGTAGCTGTGCTGCGGTTACAGTGGTAAATGTTCTACAACAAGTTACTTTAATAGTAAAATCGCAGGCCTTTTCTCTGCAAGATATGTTGGGCGTTTTAGTGGTTCATGTTCCTAGTGAGCTACAGCCTATTATCATTAAAGCTATAGAATTGGGCTCACCTTGGGGCACTGTAGTTAAAGAAGTATTTAAATTGTTTGATAGTGAGCGTATCAATGACCATTTACAACGCTTGTTTCTCCAACAAAATCAACAACCAGTAGACTCTTTGTTGACATATTTAGGCAAAATAGAATGTCTGGTACAGACCTTAGGTTTGCTATAGAGGGATTCTGAGTTTATAGAAAGCATTATCGATCATGTGCTGCCGCAGTATCTGCCTTATGTATTATCATCTGATAGTACGAAGACCATGAACTCACTCAGACAGCTGTTTCACCGTGTAGATATGCGCAAGCAGGTGACAGATTGTGAAGGAGGTGCGGTTAGTAGGGCTCATGCTTGGGATAAAAGTTTCCCCAAAGCCACAAAAAATATTGTTTGTTTTAAATGTGGTAGACCTAATCACAAAGTGTACCAGTGTAAAGTGTGTATGGTCCCGGCAGATAATTCTCAGACTAAGTCAGTGGAAAAGAGTAGATCTCCTGTAATGTGTTTTGGGTGCGGTAAACCCGGCCATTTTAAAGCACAATGTCCTAATCAAGACCAACCTAATATTTCGCATGTCCAAACTGTGAGTGGTAACAAAGTGACTAGGATAGGGGATAATTTTCATAAGAATGCGAGTACAAAAGGAACTTCCCTTAGCCAAAGAAGAAAATTAAGAAAATTCAAAACCATGAAAAGATTAACTTACCATTTGTCCTAGTGAAGTTAGGTTCAGTTGAAGAACCCACCCTGATTGATAGTGGTTGTTCAGTGACCTTGACCAATCAGTCCTTTTGCGATAAGCTGTTTAGGGAACACCCCATAGGCGTTATGACTGTTGAACGCAGTGTGAAAAAAACTGTTTTTAGTCTAGCAAATGGAGTTTGATGGAATCATGTGCTCGTTTGACAATAAGTTTGCACATAAGTCATTTATCATGGAAGAGGGAATTCTTCGTTTTGCCACACCTAAACCACAATATAATTTTGGGCCTAGAATTCCTCCACAGCACTCTTGCCTATTTAAATTTGCATGAAGGCACGCTGAGTTTTCCTTCTTGTAAAGGAGAGGTAAAGTTGACGGGGCAGAATGTAAGCAGGTGAATGCCACTGATAATGATTTTGCGCAAGAAATGCGAGAGAAGTTCCCATCTGTAATAACAGACAAACTGGGAGTATGTAATCAATATGTTCATGATTTGGTACTGACCTACAACACCCCGGTTAGGTGCCATCCTTATAGTGTAGGTCCAGCTAAGAGACAAGCTTTTGAAAAAATGCTAGACCACTTGCTTGATGAGGATGTTATTAGGCGTTCTACTAGTAGTTATGCGAGCCCGGCATTTTTAGTAAACAAAAAGAGCCCGGTAAATTTCCGTTAGTGATAGACGCATCAATAAAAAAATAGAACTAGATCCTTACCCTTTACCTAAAGTAGACCATTTTAAGTTATTAGGGAAGGCTAGGTATTTTACAGTGTTAAATCTTAATCAGGCCTTTCACCAAATTTTGTTGCACCAAGATGCACGAAAATTTCTTATGTTGGTTATTCCTTGGGGAGGTTTTGAATGGACCAGAGTTCCTTGTTGTGTTTCGTTTGGGGCCCAGGCACTTTCTCGTGCTTTAGAGACTACCTTGTTGCCATATAAAGCTGAATTTGTTTTCAACTATCCGGATGATATTGTCATCTACAGTAAGACTAAGGAGTTTCACCGGGAACACGTCACGTTAGTCCTACAGAAGCTTTTCGAAGTAGGATTGATCATGAATTCAGAGAAAATCAGATGTAGCCAGCATGTGAGGCAGTTGGTATTTATTCTGAGTGAAGGACAATTGCTGTTAGACTCTGATCGTATTAGATGCGTGTTTTCCTTTCCTAGTCCGAAGAACTTACGTGGTGTACGGCGTTTTTTGGGCATGATAGGCTACTATGCCAGATTTATTCCATCTCTCGCCGAATTAGCCGAACCCATTATTATTTTAAAACATAAGGGCCAGGAGTTTTTGTGGGGAGACGAGCAAGAGGCGGCTTTGGTGAAAATAAAAACTTGTTTGACCTCTCCATCAGTGTCAAGATTGGCTAATTTTGACTGTAAGTTTGTACTGCATATAGATGCAAGCTCCCTGGCATTAGGCACCATTTTGTCACAAGAATATGAGGATGGTGTTTTTCCCATTGATTATGCTAGTCGGCTATTAACATCCGCCGAAAGAAAGTACTCGGCCTATGAAAAGGAAGCTCTTGATTGTGTATTTGGGGTTGATAAATTTTCCGATTATCTGGAATGTACTCGTTTTACGCTGTATACAGACAACCAAACCTTAACGTGGCTTTGGAATTCCAAGAAACCTTTGGGTAAATTAAACCGTTGGATCGAACACCTTAGTAATTTTTCATTTGATGTAGTTCATGTAAAGGGAAAAGACTGCTACGCCCTGAAGGGGCGTAACAGTGTAAATGACTGCATCAATCGTTGAGATTCGTAGCGCTCTCCAATTTCACTAAGTACCGTAAAACTCAACACACTGCCAGTGAAGCAGCCACATGTTACCTTCCACTCCACTTCATACGTTTTACAATTGTTTGCAGATTCACACACTATTTTGAAAAATCTATTACTTTTGTACTCTAAACCAGGTTAGGTAGCATCAGTTGGTGAAGCACTTCTACGCGATTGTTAGTTACTTATTTAGTTTTCACTGACTGGCAAATTAGTAGCACGAACTGGAAAGTGTAATGCATCGTGGCTGTGCGATCCTCTTTAACTCTGCACATTTTCCCATAAAATCAGTGAAATTTTTCCACACGAAAGTAAGTAAGCTGCTGCTGATATTCAGTGAACCAAAATTGTCACATGTTTCACTAACATGGAGTCATTTTCACCATCATATGTTAGTGGCTACTGGCGAATTTTCTGAGCCTTTGCTAAAATTCATCTTTCGATCTACTCTCCCTGCATGGCCTTCCGCCACATGCATAATCAATTCTGGAAGAAAAACGCGAAGAAAACCAAAGTACCGTATCTGGCAGATAATTGAAAATTTGTCTTCGGCAATGCATTCCTGTGAACCTAAAAATGGAAACATAAAAGTTAAAAACTAAATGCATTAATATTTTTATAAATGTTTGTCATTTCCATCTTATCTCTTCACTCTCCGTTTCAATGCACGTTGGCTGAAAATAAACATCATTTTTATACCAACAGAAAAATAAAACGCCTGTGATACGTGATTTATTTGGGAATAAACAAGCCATACGTTGTGATATTTTTCAAAATGTTTTAACCAGAAAGTTTGGAAATATCGCGAATAAATTATTTTTCACACGCAGAGTGAACATCTTGATTGTGTCAGCCTTTGGGCGAGATGGCGCTGTCGCGGCACACTGGACTCGCGTCCCTTTTCTAGTCCGTCCATCTGGATTTCCGCTTTCCCTAGATTTTTCAGGATTCAACTCCGTATTAATATCGGGATTACTCCTCACTGCAGGCCATGGTACAGAATACTCAAAAATGAAGAAGCGAAATGGCCGCTTACACCTCAAAACCCCAACCGTTCACGCTATCAAGATGACGTCAGCGACTAGCAACACGCTGCAACGCCGTTATAGTCTATTCCCGGTTTCTTCACACTTTTTTTAAAATCAAACCTTCGAAAAATCACCCCATGTATGCCGTGTTTAGTTACTTTCTAAATATGTCATGTATCACAAGCGTTTTAAACCTCTGTTAACATTAAACTATCTTATTTTTCGTTATAATGAAATTTGACCAATATTTTATTTGTAAATTATAGTGTTATATTGTAAATAAATATGTATATAAACAGCGAGAAAACACGTTTGTTGGTAACGCCTAGTGCGAAATAGTTCTCATGCAACTGAGTGCGCACGAATTCGGTGCGCTGTCATTTGGTGTAGTTTTCTAGACATTGTTAACGGTGCGCTGTCATTTGGTGTAGTTTTATAGACATTGTTAAGCTTAGTTTGCACGAGGCGTAGGGAAAATCCTGTAAGTGGAACTGAAGCAGGGCTTCAGAGAAGTGAGAAGTGTGAAGTAACTTCGAATGGATTATAACCAATCGTCGGCACCTGGGAAATTGAACATGTGTGCCACGGCGTCAATGTTTCGTACAAGTTCGGGCGGAAGATTGTACGAGATCTTCTATCCGAGCCTGCGAGCTAGCCGGTATGGCACGACGATTACTGCCACGCGAGTAAAGACAAGTGCGTTTGTTATGATCTTAATTCTGCAACCCTGAGGCAACAATGTATGTCACTCACGACTTATGGAATATACAGTAAAAGTAACACAAAGAAAATATTGGAAAATATATTTTTTTTTGTGTGTGGAGAATAAACTATGGCGTGTGGAGGCACTGGTAAAATATTATTACAAATGATCAGATGTTTGGCGTAATATATCGTTCGCTGCTTAGCGCCACCCGTCACTGGCGGTGGAGGGGAATGTAGAGGAGGTGACAAAAGTGGTGGCACCTATGATTCCATTATCATCTTTAATCAGTTATCATCTATCATCAATAATATTTAAATGAATAGTATAGAAATGTCGAAGTTTTCTAATCTATTCGGCAAAAGCCGCTTTTCGGGCGCTTACATGTCTTACGCCGACTAAACCATAAGAGATACACCAAATTAATGTGCTACAGAATTGTAGATCTCAAAAAGGTCTATAATAAAGTCCCCGACAGCATTTGTTTATCTTTTAATGATGACCCCACAGTAACTATTTTTGTCTTTTCAAATATAGGGGTTCACTTACGAAGACTTTTTTAATAACACAATATTAATTCTATGTTACTTAGCTTAAGCATTTAGTGCATATACTTGCTGTAAAACTAAACAACGCCATATTTGTAAATCGCACCGGAGCGAGACCGGGGCGTGTCGCGAGACATCTCTAAATTACTAAAGACTACGCCGTCTAGAACATATAAGGTGATTATGCTGGTTCATACAAGGCATCGAAACTGCGTGCAGCTATTTTGCCACGCAGCAAGCAAACTACGAGACTTCAACCAATGACTCATCTTATTAGTGCAAAGTTGAGTTTCAAAATTCAATACAGTTGTTGCTCCGGGTTTGCATGTAAAATGTATCTATTTGAAGGGCGTAAAAGTATTGATTTTATCTGTATTGGTAGAGTTAAAAATCTGTTGTCTAATTTACACGAACGCCTTTTTTTTTTTTTTTTTTTTTTTTTTTAAACCAGCTCGAATGTTTATTTCTCCCCTACATAAACATATTGGACAACAAAGTACTAGTTTTGCGAAAAACAAACGCGAACTTCAGACACGACGAAGAACCAGGTAGGAGTAACGCTTTTAGTGTGTGTGATATATAGATTCTCGTCATACACTTTTTAAACTGTCTACCCACATAAGGAAAATAAGAAAGAACGGCGCACAAAACACTGTAATTAAAAATTATACTAGAGTGGTGAGTTACTGTGCTATTATGTTTCACGCCGTATAATTAACAGTTGAACTGCAGCCGAAGAAATTGTTTACAAGACGAATGTGTAGAACTATATTGATGAGTGCTGTTTATTGACAAGCATTATTACATTCATTTGAACCGTCAGCAATAAGAACGAACTTACATGCTACGTCCACATGCGCCGACTTTTATATACTTCCCCCCGGAGGGGGGGGGGGTGAGGAGACACGAGAGATGGTAGTAGGAAGAATTATTATTCTTTGCACTGGTTCAGAAGTCAGAACACGTGATAAATAATGAACACACACATTTTCGGACAAATATCGGAATGTGTGTGCGTATTACAAACCACGACAGCAAGCTGCAATTCATGCTATTGAATCATTATACGCACATTCGTACTCAGCTATACAAAATAATTCAAAATTTTACTCGAAAACACGGTTAATACAAATAAGTGATGTGGCATTTGAATCAACACGAGGTTAAGTGTTAACAGAAACAGTAAAAGAAGCAAAAAAATAAATAGAAATAAACGTATTAATTTTTTCCTGGGTGCTATTGCACCCTCAGCAAATAGTTAACTGAGGGCTTGAGCCCTCGTGCTTCTTTAAATCGACGCCGATACACGCAACATGGCGCCTAAACCTGTAAACAAATAGGAAAACCTGTATTTACATATACCGGACCGAACACGAAAATGCACACTGTTAAAACAATTTTTCTTCATTTTACGGAAAAGTGCTGGTAAAAATTTATCCAGGTGTGTCCGTAAATTCTCCGTAAAATTGCGGACACATTGATTCCCAAAAACGGAATTTTCGTAAAATTCACGGAACTTCGCCGTTAATTCCTTAGTTAGTTTTCTGTACTTCTAGTTTAAATAATTTCTAATATCTATCTTATTTTAATTTTTAATGTGGGTGTTCTACTGTGTATAAAAATATTTTAAAAAGTGTTAAAATTTTTTATACTTAAGATTTGAACCCGAGTCACAAAGTTGCAAGTTCACGACACTAACCACTTACCTACAATGCTAACGTGCGGAAACTGGTATAACTATTGAATTTCTATATAAGTCACATATGCAACATTTTCAGTTTCTGTTGAAGTTAGTTCATTGTAAGTGTTGCTAAGTATTAACACACGCCTGTTGCAACTTTCTAATGTTTGAACGAACAGGTCTTAGTGACGTGGATAACCTTAACCGCCGCAGAAACGATAATTTTTTGGTTACAGCGGCGAAGAAAGTTTCGTGTAGACTCGGCATTGTTCGTGCCCGAAACCCGAAGTTATAGGAAATACGGAGATTTTCCGTGTTTTGCATTTACGCACTTAACTCCGTTTTCCGTCATTGCAGATTGCGTTCCCCTACACTCACTGCGCACTTTCGTAAAAATTCCCGTAGACATGCACTTTATCCTCAGGGAGTTGAACGCGAGGGCAACTAGTGTCCGTACGGAACTGCAACCCTCGTAGCGGTGTCGCTTCATTTGAGGACTGAACGAAACTTGCAGGAGACGCACCACTTGCAATGAAAGCGGCCCCGCGTGGGTCGAAACGCGACCTGCAGGCTGCGAGACGAACGTGCCGACCAGTGCAACAGTAAGAGATCTGAACAGCACGCGTCACTTTCGACTCGCCCGGGGAATTCGAGCACACGATAGTAAGTAATGTTCTACTAGAGTGACGTAGGATATAAACAGTTCGCGTCGGCGTACCGTGCTTGGACGGAAGTAGAGGTCGTGTTGCGGCGCGGACAGCGAGGGGGCTGGGACGCTCGTGCCATTACTTGAAAAGCACTTGTCGACAACTACCCCCCCCCCCCTATTTTTACAGCGGGCGAAACAAGTGAACAATTGCTTGTGATCTTACCATTGCTCGGATCGTCTTGGCTTTCTAAGCAGTCGTGACTTGCTGAAGTGGAAAATAGGTAAAATATGAAAGCTGCAAGGGTAAACCTATATACGTTATAATATTGCCGACATAATTAAGCATTTGTGCTTTCGCATGACATTAAAATATAGGTTACACTTAAGTGGTGAGAATTTGTGATTGTAAAGGGCTTTTTAACGTCCCCTGGTTTTATGCTTGGAAGCTTAGCATGGGACGGCTTACAGACTAACTTAGAACCTAACTTTCTGGTCAATTTGTGGGTATTTTGAAAACGTAATATGCTACAACAGTCAATAAACTGACGTCTCGAGTGTAGTCAGCCACGCATCACAGCGTTCGGGAACACGCTCACTGCACTACGCATAAGTCTGGGAACTATAATATGCCTGTATTCGTTGCCTTTCATACATAGAGACTAACAGAGAAGTAAGGAAAAAATATATAAAAAATCTAGAAAGTTCATATTAAGGATCTAAACTGATTAATTGCGTGAAAAGAGGACGAGGAATAAACCTGGATAAAATTAGGAGCGTGGCTGGTTCGGAGATATGCACGTGTGTTTTACGCACAAAAGTGTATGTTGACGGGAGATAATACGATATTTTTTTGGGATACGGGAATGGACATGAAAGTGTCGAAATATATTATTGGGCGTCTTGGCTTGCGTTGGAAGATCTAGACGAGATCTTTCGTTCGGAACCGAATTCAGCGCGCTGCACACCAGAGTCGCGAGATATGCGTCCTGGAAAAAGTTCCTCCAAGTACGAAACTGCCGCTGGTTGCCGCGGGCCCTCGCTAACTCAAGGTCGCGCTCGCATACAAAGACCGTGTTCCAAATAGCAATAAATGAGCACTCTCATGCACTCGCACCCGGCAATGACGTCAGAGAGTGCTGTTCCAAATGTCCATCGAGTAGCGAGTGCGAGTGTTTGTTTACGAGTGTGTGCACACGCATGCTCTCTATCCGTGCTCGCTACAACCGCCACTATTTTGTTTGTTTTCAACAGTACTGACAACAGTGGAATGGCACAGGAACAAGTATTCTTTCAGTGTAAAATATTTTCAGTAAATGTTTAACAAATGTATAAATTCGGAAATTGTTAATTCATAATCTTAGAATAAACGGTGCTAACATTCCAAGCTCAAACTGTTGATTTCAGGTAAAATTTAAACCCGATTCTCTTCATACATTACTATCATACCCATCATCATCCCTACTAATCAATCCATTGTTAATTAAAATGTAAATATTAAAGAATAAATAGCTTTTTTTAAGTCAACATTATTTTGTTTATACAGAATAACAATCGATTGCAGACCGTATCGATTAATTTGATGAGTGCGAGCGCGAGTGTGAGTGTGAGTGCTGGCTATTTGGAACACAGGCTCAGTCGTATACTACTCATATTTCAATAGTATTTTTTTAGTCAAGAAGTTACGGTAACGGAACGGACCACCCTGCAAAGATTATACCGTTACGCGATCGCTGCTTCGCATCCCTTGCGAGAGCGGAGATGTGTGAATGCCACGCATGCAACCCAAGAGCGGGCGGCGAACACGAAGATCAGCTTACACAGGCTTGCCGTCCCGCCTGCGATAAATCTTTTGCGGCTTGTGTTCCGGACATCCAGCTGCTTGAATTTCCGTTAATTATCTGAAGAAATTTCTCGTGGTTTGCTGCCCTAGTTTCTCCCAGCGTAACTCGGGGTGCGGCCAACTTTCCAAGTCGAGGCCAGACAGAGAGTATACGAGTGCCTCCGAGGCGGTAGTTGTTGCGTGGCTGGAGTTTAAGCGATAGACGACGTGCGCGCGGCGAGCGAAGTCCCCAGTGGGAGGAAAATCTGCGACTGCGAAGAATTGGCGCACGATAAAGTGAGCACTTTTGAAATCAACCTTAGAAAAATGTCACTGCCTCCTGGGTACGCATATTTTAACAGGCACATTGAGTGACATGCGCCCGGTAAAGTTGGTAACGATGAATGTAAAGTAGTTCCAGATGTTAACATCGAATAAAAAGTGTTACGTAACCATACGTGATATATTAAGTAATTTCTTACGTTTTATATATTTTTTAATGCCCCAGAGTGTAAAAATCAGCAGATTTACAACATGTTTACTTTTATAATAATTTCACACTCTCACGTGACCGACGCATGAATAAAGTTATGAGGCCTATGGCAACGTTAATTTTACATAAGGTGGAAGAATACACAACGTGCATACAAGTAGATCTTAAGCAGGGCTTTCAAAAATGCTCATTTTATCGTGAACAGCCTATACGAATGATGGCAACAGGCAGACTGAACATGTGTGAATGATAGTATCGTTAATCGACTATAATCAAACAAAGATATGAAGGGCGTTAATTATAGGGGAAATAAACAGTAAATATTGCTCTCAATGAGATATAAAACGATTAATAGTGGAGATAAGTAATTGAATGTTGTAAATAATATCTGTGTTAATAAATTAAAATTCCAGTTCAGATTTTTTATTTTTATTAAGACCTCCATCGCTCACGAAATCGAATAAAACCCCTCAGGCGTCCATGTAACAATATCATCTTTTCCGTCCTGGTATTCCACGTGTCGGTTTGATTTAAAGGGGCCCGACCCGCCTGCCTGCATTGGTTTTTCTTTCTTTTTTCCCTTTGTCCGAGATGCGCGGGAGATATAAGGGTCACTCTGGCACGTGCTACAATATCGCCATCGCCGCTACGCGCGAGGCTCCGAAATGGCGTGCAGTGTTCACGTAGTGCTGCGTGTACCTATGGGAATTACAGAAATGAACCTATCGTTTTATCGATGAAAAGTCTGTGTCAAAGTTCAATACAGCCTCCTTTCGTAGTTTGGCTGGTGTCCGGAGTAAGTTTTAAGATACGGCATTCTGAAAAAGCCGCCATTGACTCTACTGCAATGCTCCAAAATATTATTTACAGCAAGCGTCGTAACTTTTGTACCATTCCTTACTCGTAAGGAGTTTCGTGTATTTCCGTAGGTAAACATGCTGGGGGCACGTTAAATAGTTTACTTAAAAAAAAAAAAAATAGGGTTTGAAACACTCCGCAACACAATTCAAGCGCCAGACGTTTTCACGTCAAAAATTTACCTGCGCAGCCTGCGGAAGTCGAAAGCTTTGACCTCCAGAATGTGAGTTAGGCACGCTGAAACGTCACCAAATACGTGTGGCACGACCGATTGAATATTGATAAGCTGCGCAATAACTAAGTATAACTGAGTAAAGTCTGTTCACGGTAGATTGAGCCCTTTTAAGGCCCTAGTTACTTTTCCCTCCAGGCCATTTCGCATCGTTTAGACACGTTTTAAAATAAATATTGCAATGCAAGTAAAAAAAAAAACAAAGTGTGCATATTCCATCGCACTCGGAAGTTCACACCTAAGGCTAAAATAAAATATATTTATCGACTATTATTTCAAAAGAGGGCTTTCAAAAGTGCTCACTTTACCACAAATAGACTATACTTAAATCCAAGCTTCATCATGCATAGGCGTATAGGGAATTATATGCTTAATTCGGACAAAGATCTCTCATTCGTTTTTTTGTGGTAGTATTTTCAACTAAAGAGTATTTGTTAGATATTGAACGCATTTAGATTTGTTAACCTTTCAAATTTTAATTTTTAAATTTTAAATAATTTTTTATTATTTATAAAATTGTGACGTTTTATAAATAATTAAAAAGTGCGTTTAAAATTTAAAAAAATTAAAATTTGGAATGCTTGCAAACCTAGAAGCGATAAATCTACAGCAAACAAAAAATTAATTAAAAATGCTACCACAAAAACGATTGAAAGAACATTGTCCGAATTTAGAATTTAATTCCCTATACGCCTACGCATGATGGAGCCTGACCTTAAGAGTAATGCGACAACCCATCACACACTCCAGCAAAATGGCATCACAGGACAACAATATGCAGAAACGTCGTTTACCAATCAGCTGTTGGTAGTCTCTAATGGAGAATATTCAATAACGTGCAATAGCCAATCACACTCCAAGCCCGTTTCCGTAGCTTCGCGCGGCAAATGAGCGATCGAGTTCGTTTACGTCAAAGGAAACGCTATGCAATTTCCCTTCTGTTAACTTGCTTATCCTGTAGCAGTATCGGGGGCCGCGGTGGTGTAGTGGCCAGACTACTCGCCTCCCACCTAGGCGAACCAGGTTCGATTCCCCGACAGGGTCGCTACCGGATTTTCGCACGTGGGAATCGTGCCGGACGATGTTGAATCTATATCGTTGTACACTATGTCTTTGTTTGTTTAAGAATGACGGTGCACTAAGAAAGCATGTGGTTATAGGCTGTTCACGGTAAAATGAGCACTTTTGGAAGACCTGCTTAAGATTTGCTTATATGCACGTTGCGTATTCTTCCACCATATGTAAAATTGACATTGCCATGGGTTTCATCGCTTTATTCATGCCTCGATCAGGTGAAACTGTGGAAATGTTATGAAAGTTAATATTTTACAAATCTGGTAATTTTTACACTCCGGCGCATAAAAAAAAAACCGAAAACGAAAAAAAAATATATACTTTAAGTTATCACAAATGGACACCTAACACTTTTTATTCGACGTTAAAATACGGAACTACTTTCCATCCATCCTTACCAACTTTACTGGGCGAATGTGACTCAGTGCACCTATTAAAATTTATGCAGGCAGGGGCAGTGACTTTTTTTAAGGTTGATTTCAGAAGTGCTCACTTTATCGTAAACAGCATTTAGGCACTTGTGAGTTCCTCGGAATTTATTCTTGGTTAAAGTATTCCGACAAGATATCAGAGTGATTGTGGGAGTTTTATTTAAAAGATATACTTGTTGAGGTTCAGCATGGATGTGTTGGAATTTGGATGTGTAATTACGAGTACTTGTTCAAATGTAATTAATTACCCTCTGTAATTATGCTTTAATTTCCTTCTACAGGGTTTGTAACTTTATTACGATTTACTTACCCTCGACAGGTGTCGAACCAAGGACTAAATGAATTTATCCTCACCGGGATTGAACCAAGGACTACATATCAGTATAAATATATTTCCGCTTGATTTACCCTCGGTGGAGTTGAACTAAGGGCTACCTCAGTATAAATGTAATTGTGTTTTAACCTTGTTGGAATTCGAACCAAGGACTAACCCATTACAAATATTCTTAAGCATTAATTATCCTCGATGGGAATCGAAGCAAGATTTAGGTCAGTATAGTTATATTTGTTTTCCTTACCTTCGATGGGATTCGAGCCGAGGACTGGTCCAGTATAAATTAATTTTTACGGTTTATTTGTCCTCGAAGATAATCGAATCGGGTAGTAGTGCGGTATAAATGTAATTATGTTTCACTTTTATACGACGGGAATCGAAACGAACCAAGTTGGCGGACGTATAACACAAACATATTAGCTATTCAGAGCTCAGCTGCATTTGTGCAGTGGTTGGTGTTATGACATGTACTTAGTGTGTAATTACCATTTACGAAATTACATCTAATTTTGCGTTAATTACCATCTACGTGTCTCGAACCAAGGACTGACCGACTCCTGAACCTTCCTGGTCCAACCCTACACCCCCATAGGACATACTAGAAAAATTTGTCCCGCAAATGTCACTTGGGCATTTTGTCCACCGAAAGAGTGCCCCCCACAAGCAACGGCCAATCACAGGACACCTCAGAAGGGGTGGGAGAACCCGTTAGCCACCCACAACCACCTCCTAGATGGGAGGGGAGGGCAATGATTTTTTTTCCCAGGTTAAAGGGTTCTCCACTTTGTGCCCCTCGCTCTATAACCACTTTACGGATTAATCAAATGTCACTTAGGCCACTAATTACTCCCTAGCATGCTAAAACATACATGCTGCCACTATCCCTGTTCGGCGAGGTATTGCACCGCGATAGGCGCGTCTTGTTCAGTGCGAGCTCAATTCGTTAGGTCACACATTAAGTTACTGCGATCATGTACTCAATGATGTTGGTATTGACAAATCACGTCGAAACGGCGTAGAAAATTCCACAAATCAAACTGGCCGAAATGTTGACTCTTTAAAGTATTGGGCTCTGAGACCTTTGTTTGTTTAGTATCGGCCAGAATTCTCACTCATGTGCAACGTGTCCACTTTCATAGACACAGTGACTGAACACAATGATTTGTCCTCATTGGCTCCATGCTGTCGAGCTTGCAGTGGAACTGTTCCGTCAAAGCAAAAACTGTTCTCACATTCATGGCTTATTCGAGGTTCGAACCCGGAACTTTACGGTCTGGAGGCAATGCTGCGCGACCTCGGCTACAGAGGTCGCTAACACGGCCCGCTGACCAGACGATCGTGACTGGTATAATGGGGGCAAAGCAAAATAGAAATATAATGATTCTACATTTCAAGGACATCGTGTAGTTTCCTGTACAGTGCACTGGCCTACTTGTATAAACAATTATCGCCCCGTTTTTAGATTCAGTTAAAAATCACTTGGTTAATCTACGGTCTAATACACAAACCATTGTCCACTTTATTTTAATACCCTCTTGACCCAATTTTATCTGAGGGTGAACTGACTACAATTAATGGAAAGCACTTAATACGTTTTGCTTTGCACCAGTAAAATCTGTCAGCTGTTGTTACTGTTTTTTTATTGGGATTGTATTAAGTGACACTTACACAGCTTGAATTGTTGCCAAATGTGTAAGGACGTTTTGTATTTCTCACAGATTTAAATTAAATACTGCGCAAAAAAGCAAAAAAAGAAAAAAAAAACTATGTTTCTTTACATAAATAATTAAAACCAACATTTACGTAATACGTTAACAATGAAACAAAGTAATTATCAGTTGTTATTTAAAAACTCCAGGATAGTATAACTTATTATTTTTCGTGATTTGAATGTTTTATTATACTAACGGAAATTTCGGTGCAGGACTTCTTTTAGATGCAGCACATTTACAAACACTTCGTAATCTTAGAACCAATTCTTCTGAAAGAAAAATTTCTTTTAGTCGTCTCATAAAAGAATGCCTTAATTTTGAATATTCAACTATGGTATAAAGTAAACGAAGTAGAAAGACCATATAAACCAATCCACGCTCAAATGGCAATCGTACAAGCTAAGAAAGCTTGCAACACAGTCGAATACGAAAACGGAGGTGAACTACAGTTTAATTAAATGGAGAACTTATAAACATAAAAATATAAAAGTTTTTATATGATCCCAAAACATGTATCGTTGCCAGACACAAGACACGTCAATGATATGAGTAGGGCTACCATTTTTTCGCGAAAATATTCCGCAACTAGTTCATTCCAAAACACGTTAGTTTGGAATAAATAATGCGGTTGAATAATTTTAACTAGAACGCGTCTTAGGTATCTGCCAGCCAATCACAGACGCCGTACAACGTCGGGGTAACTTTATATTCGAATTGGAACAGTCGAGAATAGAATGTCTTCTCACATAGAGACGCAGACAACAGCCAAAGAAATTTGCAAACTTGGATTTCAGAATTTGGAGTCTTGTCTGTGCATAAACCTTTTCGCGAAAAACAGGTTGCCCTATAACTGAGCAGTGGCAAAGAAAATCAAGGTAATATTTAGTTATTACTTTGTTATTGAGAAACTCGCGAATATAAACTTGCTGTTAGAAGTAACCATCAAAATGTAAAATAAAGAAATCTTACTAGTGCGTCAAATGGGCCAGCCAGGTGTACCAGAGGTGAGGTAGGAAGAGAACGGGCGATAACTAGTGTTTTGTTGTTTGCCTTGCAGCACGATGGAGCCACGGGAAAACATTTCCGAGTGGCCGGGATATCACATCCAGAAGCCCGGACAAAAATGCTCACGAGTTCATTTCTTCACTGGTGTTCTTGATATTCGCTGTAATCATCCAGTAAAAGCTGTTGACGATAAAGTGAGCACTTTTTTAATCAACCATAGAAAAACGTCACTGCCCTTGTCTGCATATATTGCTAACGATGGATTGAAAGTAGTTTCGTATCTTACCATCGAATAAAAAGTGTTAAGTAACCGTTTGTGATAATTTAAATTTATTCTTTAACTGCTCCGAAATGAAAAAAAAAAAAAAAAAAAAAAGACCAGATTTGTAAAATAATGATTTTTCTAATAATTTCATAATTTCACGTGACCGACGCATGAATAAAGCGACGAAGAACATGCCAATGTCAATTTTACATAAGGCGGAAGACTATACAACGTGCACATACAAGTAGATCTTAAGCAGGGCTTTCAAAAGTGCTTATTTTACCGTGAACAGCCTATAGACAATGGAATGTTGAAAGAAATCCGAAAGGAATAGTGTTGTTCTAAGTCCTGCTGGAACCACTGGAAATTATTACGCACTGCAAGATATGAAAATATCTTGGCGAAACGATGGGTGGGGGGTGGGATAGATTAGACACGGGTGCAACAAAATTCACGTATTTATATATATTTTTAATAATACGTATGTTACATGGAGAACAGGAATAAAAGGTGTTCGAAATGCGATGACATTGCAACAATACTTAGAGTAAAATATTCTGTCCTTAAGAAAGGTTGTTTTACGATACAACAGTGAGAAGGCGCTGCTCAAAATATCAGCGATTTGTCATTTACACATGAAGCTATAGGCTGTTCAATGTAAAGTGAGCACTTTTGAGGCCCTAGTTACTTTTTTTCTTTCAGCCATGTTTTCTTGTTTAACCACCCTTTCAAATAAATACTAGTATGTATGTAATAAACATAGTATGTATATTCAACCGTACTCAGAAATTAACCTCCAAGGCTACAATAAAATATATTTGTTGACATTTATTCCAAACATGAGAGCTTTCAAAAGTGCTCACTTTATCGTGAACAGCCTACATAGGCTATTAACAGTAAAGTGAGCACTTTTTAAGGCCCTGATAAATTTTTCCTTTCATCCAATTTCCATATTCCTGCTGCTTTTTAATATAAACGTTGCTTTGTGACGGATAAACACAGTGTATACGTTTCCCCACATTCAAAATTTAATGTCTGATGCTGCAATAAGATATATTTATTAGTGGTTAAAGCCTGCTGAAACGGCCTTAAAAAGTGCTCACTTTACCGTGAACGGCCTAATAAAAACATGTCATCAGGCGGTAACTTTCGGTAGTTCCCCTACATTTTCTCCGGTTAGGATGTCACCTCATCATTTATCACATTAGGAAGTAGGAGCACCGTTCTCTTTAGCCGCTGTAAAAATATGGGAATCTTATTCATATTCCACCCGAATCCCTGCGCAGGGGTTCCAGGCAGCAAATAGAAACGAGAGAAATATCGTACTTTCATGAAGATGAAGTGAATAATAATCGGTCTGTATTCTGTACCCCAATAGATATCTAATGCATCTCACTCGGAATGTATCATTCTCGAATTCCTTACTTATTTTTTTTCCCCCCTACCTTTATGTTACAGCTCGTGTCCTGGAGCTAGCAATTCTTCAGGAGGTAAAAGAAAGCGCGCAAACGTTGGAACGATGGTGCTTTGCGCAAGAAGGCACTAAATGCAACAGTTTAATACGAAGTTCAGACGATTCTGCTATTTGGTGACATCACGCGGTAAAATTATCATGTTTCTGACGCGGAAGTAAGTTCAGAAGGCATTTTACGTCGACCATGCAATGCCAGGCTTGCTCATTGAAAACTGCATTTTTTTCTTTCAAGTTCACTTCTTTCACTCGACACTACATACAAGGTTTCGGGAAAACGTGATGTGTAGGATCCTTTAGAATCACTGTAACTTTACATTAGTAAAATGTTTAGGAGGCGATTTTTTTTAATACTTAAGTCTTGTGCGTTGTAGCAAAATCTAATGCAGTTCTATCTAGTTTATTCCATAAGAACGGAATCCCTTTACTCTGCTATGGAAATGACAACGTATTACACAAAAAAAAAAAATGATAAGGTTCAGAAAAATGGTCTTACCGGAAAACAAGAATACTAGAAAAACTTTTAAAAAATTTGAAAATGTGGTAATCCATAACAGTTACTTATGTTCTAAAAAAATAAATAACTTCGATTATTAACACAACTTCTAGTTTGTTGGTGTATTGGCCTACGGTTATCTCAAAGCTAAAATATGTGTGGAATTTCCCGTCAAGTGACTGAAGAACCTTTTCAAAAATTTACAGTATGAATTGAGGAACGATATTTTCAAAAACTTTTTCATACAAATTCCTTCATTCCGTGTCATCACCAACCAGTTTTTTTTTTGCCATACTTTTCAAGATAACTGGATCGATAACTTCGATCAATCAACATAATTGATAAAAATAATTCCATTCTTTTGAAAACTCCTTAAGGTTCCCGCCTAGCTGTCGCTTGAACTGCGTCACAGAGTTTCAGTAGTTCGCATTTTCCTGCAAAACTATTAAACGTGCGTCCAACGTGCTGGTATTCAAACTAAGATACACTTCAGGCGAGTGCTGTCGACTGCTTTCAAAATCGTCGCGCACATTAGAAACGCCGTTTTTGAGGAGTACTCCAAAATAACTAAAATATGTTTTTTTTTTCAAATCGTTGTCTCTCATACATAGGCTGTTCACGATAAAGCGAGCACTTTTGAAATCCCTGCTTAAGATATTCTTGTATGCACGATGTGTATTCTGCCGCCTTACGTAAATTTAACTATGGCAAGGACCTCGTCACTTTATCGATGCGTCAATCTAGTGAAACTGTGAAATTGTTAGAAAAGTAAATATACTATAAATCTGCTAATTTTTATACACCGAGGCGTTAAAAAATGGTCACCTAACACTTGTTATTCGACGTTAAGTTATGGAACTATTTTCCATTAATCGTTACCAGATTTACTGGGCGCATATCACTCAGCGTGGCCGATAATATATATGCTGATAGAAGCAGCAACTTTTTTTGCTAAGGTTGATTTCAAAAGTGCTCACTTTATCGTGAACAGCGTTTAAGCGTTAGATACATACAAAATAACTTTAGGATCCGACATGGAACCGTTCTACAGGTTTTCCACCAATAATTTGATAAAGGTTACCGTTGAAAGTTCCATAGGTACACGCAGTGCGACGAGAACACTGTACGTTAGTTCAGAGCACCACTAAGCGCTAGTGGCGATGGCGCACTTGATGCGCGAGGCATTGTCACCCTTATCACTCCTGCGCCTCTCACCTCAAACGCGGAAGTTGAAGGGGAAAAAAAACATGAGTTTGGCGCACCGGGATCTGGGATCGGAGTTCGGAGCTGTTCATGCTCTGTCATTCCGGTCCCCCGGCGGCCATTTTTCCGGTAAAATTCCCCTTTTTTCCTTAAAAAAAAAATTAAAGAACCGCGTTTAAATAGAAAAACTGAGAGTTCGAATTCTGACACCGGGGTAAAGGTCAAAGGTCAAGGTCACCTGGGTCCAATATGGCTGCCGGTCAACCGAAATGACAGAGCATGAACAGCTCCGCGCCAGACGCCGTTGCGCCAAACGTACTATACCATACTACTCTTGGAGGACAGCTCCAGGCAGGTAATATATCGCGAATGTACGTGGAAGTAATTTCCAACAGAAAAAGTCACAACCGGCGAGACGTAGCTAAAGGCTGTTATGCATATATTCTAACGGGATCACTGGGTGGCATGCGCCCAGTAAGTTTGGTAACGATGTAGCGAAAATAGCTCTATTATTTTATTCCAAATTAAAAGTGTTAGGTAAACATTTGCGATAACCTGAATTATTTATTTCACTTTCCGGATTATTAATGCATCTAAGTGTGAGAAATAGTAGATTTGTAAAATATTTACTTTTCAAATAATTTTAGAATTTCACTTGACCGACGCATGAATAAAGTGGTGAGACCCATGGCAGTGTTAATGTCACGTAAGTCGGAATAATACACAACGCGCATACAAGTAGATCTTAAGTAGGGATTTTAAATGTGCTCAGTTCACCGCGAACAGCATATAATAGTAAGATGCCACTTGTTATCCCGCGTGCGACACAGACACTTGCAAGGTGGCAGATTGGTTTTCATCCTAGAAACTACGCCCGTATCTTTGTACTTTCCTCTCGCCGCTTAAGGAAACTCCAAGAATACACTTAATTTGACAAAAGTAAAACATAGGGGCATAGATAATTGCTTTTTATCTTTCTGACAAAAAGTCGTATTTGAAGAACATTTATTTACCGAGATACGCATATTTGCTCAAACAACTATTTCACAAAAAATGCGGGGGATCCATTCCACTCTTCAGATACCGCGAATAGACGTTGACAAACCATATGCTAAATTAAATACGTGCAGAAACCCTTAACAAATGGACGTCCAATCCAACATGCACAAAGCAGTTTACCATCGAGTTATATACAGAAAGGGCCTCCTATAAAAGGCAGTTTTATTATTAACTGTACCCACAAGGAAATAACGAATAGACGTTGGGAAAGGACGAGCGAAAAAAAAAAAAAAAAAAAAAAATTCTCAACTCGTTACGGAAACGAACTGAATATGTATCCCGGCGTGCCTTGCCGGGAAATGTAAGACATCGATAGTATCGGGTTGTTGCCACGATCTGATCTGGCCGCGCAACCAGAACACACGCGTGACTCGCGTGCGTGGGTGTTGAACACGTGGGCGATCGCACGCCAGCTTGCGTGAAGTGAAGAGAACCAACCGCATCTGAGCGCACATCATCATCATCCATGCAACATTCGTACGCACGTGAGACACGGATAGGACAGCTGGTATAGTACTCCAGCTACCACCGTGACCAGGGGACGTCGCTGGCTTCAGAGGCAGCTGCATGCCACACAGGGGGAAAAAAAAAGTCTGATGTTGCGACAACAGTATTAATGTTACTATAGTCAATTCGCAGTAAATTGAAAGCCCTCTCATTTGTATTAATAGTCAATAAACGTATTTTAGTTCAGCTTTAGACGTTAAATTCTGAGTGCAATGAAATATACACACTTTGTTTATTACTAACATGACAATATATATTTTAAAAGGTGGTTGAAGGATAATGTCTGAAAGGAAAAAGTAACTAGGCGAACAAAATTGCTCACTTTACGCGTATACAACAGTAATGTTTGTGTTATCTGTGAACCGTCGGTAACTAATGTTGCTGTTAATGTAATATACCGTTAAGCTATTAACGTAAATGTAACATTAAGTAAATTTGTTACAACAATACATCCTTACTGTTCTTTTCACAATATGTTGGTACTTATGTTGCGACAAAACTAATTTTGTGTTGAATTATTGTGTTTAAAATTTTCTTGTATTATCTTTGCTCTAAAAACATTCCGATGTAATATAATTTAAGTACAATTATTTTGTCACAATATAAATATTACCAACGGAAAAAAAAGACGAATGGGAGAGGAATTGAACATAATGATGAACTGTAATTTCATTCCGTTAAGTGTAAAAATATTATATTCTATAAATATACACAAAATTCGGACACGTTCACTGTGTTGCAGTGTTAGAGAGTTGGTCTAAGCTACATTATTTCTCATACCATGCTTTACAATTTAAATACAGTGGTTTCATTTTACGATGTTATCGCTGTCCAGTACTATCCACCATTTGACAACAAGTCAGTGTGAACTTGAGTGGGTTGGACATTTCATTAATGCCGCTGTAACAGAAAATGTTTCTCTCTTACTGTTATTTGTAGCGTAGTACAGCATCAGATCGCCGCAGAATTACTTGGAGGCTTTATTAGCATTAACCCATTCAGACCCGGTGTACGCAATTGTGTACATTACGTACGTGTAGGTAATTCATGGTCTCTACTGCAAACTACAAAGCTTAATGACCAATGATTCGCAAACCGTCCTACTGGCCTAGGACATAATAGGTTCGTGTAACTCTAGCCGAACATACAGCCTACAACTCATTGGCTGTGACAACGAAACAAGTGTTGTGTCGACAAGTACAGCACGCATCATAAATATTTTTGTTTGGAACACCTGGAACCGTAAATTAAAGTGGGTCTGAAATGGTTAACGCTTCAACGGTATATTTGCGTTGTAGTAATATAAGACTTTATATATGGTTAACATTATTGACTACGTCACAATATTATTAATTTTACTACTACATAAACGTTTAAAGAAACTCTTCAATAGTAATTTTTTTTTTTGGTTGCAAGATTACTAGGCTTTATTCCGTGTACACCAAGGCAAGAAAGATTTGTTGGCAAACCCGCGTAGTTAGTGCTCCTGTCTCAAACTTAAAACTTATTTTACACAAACAAAATGGATTTCACATGAGGCCTCGCATGATAAATCTAATGCGATGTCAGGAGGGTCCCACGAGAAACGAGCCCACCGACCGAACGTCTTGTAAAAGAGAAAAATTATACTCTCGAAAAATCTTAACTAGCCATACATTTTTTAATTTAATGTCAGGAGCCATGAAAACAGAGAATGTTTTCGCACTCTTCCAACAATATCACAACACTATATGAAATCCACTCTGTTTTCGAAGAAAAATTTTCAATAGTTCTTCATACTGAATAATCTTCACCTGACTCCTCTCTGCTGTTCGGCCTATCCGGTTGATATATAAGTGGTAATATGACTAGCAGAGAACGACCAATAGAATCACTCGTTTCGTGCAAAACTCTCCTGGAAATAGGGCATTACTCTATCTCATGCTCTCGTTTGAGATCTACCTCGCACATAAAATTCTCGCATCTGATTTCGTGTGAGACCGCCGTCTTTGCACAGGTTATAAATGTCATATTGTGACGTGTAGAAGCTGCTTAAGGCGATAAAGGATCGACTCCAGGATTTTCGCGTGTGGGGAACGTGGCGGATGGTGCCGAGTGGATTGTGGGTTTCTCTAGAAACTCCCGTGCCTTACAGTCTTGCAGCTCCAACATGGAGTAGAGTTTCATTCTTATGTTAACTTTCAGGGATTACGAGAGTATTGGTCCTTACCTCGAGCTAGGTTGCGTGCGTCGTACACGGTAAAGTGAGCACTTTTTAAGGCCATCCTAAAAGGCATTAGCAACTAATAAATATGTCTTATTGCAGCCTCAGACATCAACTTTTGAGATTGGTGAAAGTATTCACAGCATTTGCTAGTCACATGTCAACATTGATATTAAAAGTTGGCGGAAAGATAAAAACTGGCTTCAAGGAAAATTAGGAAGGGCCTTAAAAAGTTCTCACTTTACCGTGAATAGCCTATATGCAAATATAAACTGATTTAGGAGCGGATTTAGACTTTCGGTTAGTGAAGGCGGGGAGGGGGGGGGGGAGGGGGGGGAGATGATCACTTCCCTTCTTTGCAGGAGCAGGAATAAACTTTCAAGCTGTGGTATGGGAAGACACTGTCTCATCATAATTTTAGGAAATAGTGTTTAATTAATCACACGAAAACGGTATTTTAAACAGTTCTGTTATTATTTCAGTTCAGTTTTAAAACATTCACGTAATACCTAGTTTATTGTCAAAGTGTGTTTTTCTTTTGGGAGGAAGATTATGCATGTCCCCGGTTATCACTCTCCCCCTTTTGGATACGCCACTGAGATGATTCGACCAAACATGTCGCTGACTGTACATGATGAGATGATCGGCAAGGAGTCTTGGGGTTTCAATGCTCGTGTGGAGAATAGGCCGGGCTGGTGACGGTTCGAGCCAAAATCCCGAGCTCGAATCAGAAGTTTTAAAGCACCGTGAATGTGAACATGTATTTCGGAGTTCACTTCAATCAGGGGACACTACTGTATTAAGCATTTTTCTTGTATTTTCTCACTTTTATACAATAAGAATATATCATGTTTACATCGCATGCTAGTAAAGCGAAGTGTTTAAATAAAATACTATCGTTGATTCTTACAATTCACAATGCTTCCTACTTCCATTCTAATTTCAATATGCGAATTTAATTGTGGCAATCTATATAATTATTATAAACATAACAAAACAACGAAGGGCTATTAATTCAAAAAGCGGAGCGGTTAGCCTGCTCACCTCCCACCAAGGCGAACCGGTTTCAAACACCAGCCAGGTCACCGGATTTTCGCATGTGATAATCGTGCCGGACGATGGCGCTGGTCGGTGGGTTTTTTCGGGGATCTCCCGTTTCCCCCGCCCTTTCATTCCAGCGATGTTCCATACTCACCTTCACTCACCCTCACCAGCTCTCGAGACATCGCTGTTAAGAGCCGCCCAAATCTCTTACTCACTCACTCCCTCCACCGACCAATAAGCGGAGCTGATACTTACACAGTTCGACCGATATAGGGCAATGTAAGACTACAAGCGGCATCTTTCGTCTTTTTGAGTATTTTGAGAAGTCGTATGGAGATGGGTATGTCTGGCAGACGATAAATGCCTACTGTGCTCAGCTACGGCTAAAACAAGGAGGAGACACTCAAATTAGGCTTTCAATAATTAAGTGCCTTAGTAGTATACCTTTTGTAAAATTATCTAGCACCTTGATAATTCACTTAGAGCTCCTTTCCGGATGGGTTAACTAACGTACGTAGTCTAATTGATGGCGTATAATCTTAAATGTCCAATAAACCCCCAACTTATTCTGTTTTGTTCAACCTAAACCTGAGATATAATCCGCTATAACTCTACAGGTCCTTCAAGGTAGGATTTATATCGACTGTAAAGCACAACAATATGCATACAAGTTTGGCATCCTTCAGGTGTAAAAAGCAATACGCAACAGTTAGCAGCGGACCATTTTGACCAACTTTGTCTAGTAGGGTTCAAAGACATCTAACTGGCGATTCATTCTATTCCAAACGGCTACTGTGACTCAGTGGGTTTGTTCCATAGATGCGAGGTAAACAATGCTTACCCTATACATATTGGAAATGTTTGACCCTTTGTAGTTTTCGCCTTTACTTTAAACGCATTTAATTCTGAGTTTCCGATTTCCGATTCGAGAAACAGGGTTTTTTGTAACTCCTGTGCTGCACATGTATAGTGATGGTATCTAGTAATTACGTATTTGCACAAACGGGAGCGACTAGCGATGAATCGATGAATCGAACTCGCAAGCAACAACACGTCACACGCTCGAGCTCCTCCGTCACCAATCGTGTTCCTTCTGCAGGGTAAGCAGTCGTTCTGTTTGAGTCCTCCAGTCCTACATTTTTCCTTGGAAAGCGGATGAAAGTGTTCGGTAAAACGGGAGTTTTCTTATAACTTGTATATGCTCTCTAAATAATATCCAGTTTAATTATTATTACATTCATTTCGTTTCCGTTATTGTAATTACTGTTAGGTATTATGAAACGGTTAATACACGTAGAGGGTACGCAAAGTTGGAAGTTGCGTTTGTTAGTAGAAATGGAAAATGGAACCACAGCCCAGCAATGGCAAGACTTGAGTGTAAAATATGCACCTTCTGAAGCGTAAATTAAATTTACGCTTCAGAAGATGATGTTTCAGAAGATCTTTTGGGCAAAGATGCGTATAGCAGCAAGTCATCCAGTGTCCCTGCAACTTAAAATGTCTGGTAGGAGTATTTTCATTTAGCAATGCTAAATGAAAGGTTGCCTGTATTTCAGTTTCATTACTGAATAGCATCAATAATGCATTGAGAAATTGAGAACTTATGTTTAACTTTTTTTGCAAAATACTGTGTCTATATTCATATCACATAAATCATAGATTCATCAAAAATACTGATTTGAACTTGTTAGGCCTAATTAGATAAGTCTGAATGTTACAATAATATAGGAAATTAACTTCACTTAGCAGACCATAAAGTCTTTCCATTGTCTTCATATTTATGCCTGTCTAATTTGACCTATGAAACAAAATTTCAAAAGGATACATTGGCTGTAGGCACATGTTAATAATCGCTATATCCTAATTTATGGTATCGGAATCGAGGTGGAAACGAGTAAAAGGTTTTGCAGTTGTAATCGAGAATCGGAATCGAGAAAAATTGATATTTTGACATCCCTAATAAAGATACATTTCTCAGCGTTATGATAAATTATCATATCAATCAAATCTATAAAAACCGAAAATTAATATTACGTAAATTTTGTACCTTTTTTCAACTTTAGAAAAAATTTGGCCATTACATTCTGGAACTATAAGTGGTGAAACTGTGAAGGTTGTGTGTGTGTGTTTACTCTTTATTTTGGGTCCAAATGTTTAAAGAATTAGACATGAATTCGTGAATGTGGTTGTATTTGTTTGTGTTTTATACTCTAACAATAGGGGCTGACTATGAAGGTAGTAAGTATATATGTTGTTTTCACTTTACACCTCGTAGCCAAGACTAGAGGTCCAGTAACAAACCTCTCATTATTTGAGTGGGCAACACTGCTAAAATGATCCACGGGACCACTTAATCAATGTTAAGTACTTAATTTGCAGATATTCCTGTGTGCACACACTGATTACTGTTTAGCATCCATAATCCACTGTATTTGTAACGCGGTTATAAATTATATATATATATATATATATATATATATATATATATATATATATATATATATATATATATATATATATATATATACACACACACACACACACGCACCAATTTAGGGCTGAACTGTGAAGGTATATGTGCGAGGATAAGACATTTCTTAATTCGAGTTCCACGAATTATAGCACAGTTTTCGGTTCGAGTTCGGTTCGTGTACAAATTTAAATGTTCGGTTCAGGTTCGGCTCGATAAAAATATTCTGGGTTAAGTTCTACTCCGGTTCGTTTCCAAAATCTGGGTTCGTCCCGTCCCTAGTAAATTTGCATCATTACCATTCGGCTATTATATTGCTCACCCTTAAAAAAAAAAAAACTCACTACATGCCATTGCTGTGACTACTCTCATTGTTCCGTCTGTGGTGTTACTAGTTTTGAAGTTGTGGGTGTTCGCTTTAGAACTGATTTCCAGTGGAAATAATAGAGTATCTTGCGTTGCCGACGAAAATGTTTTTTTTAAGTGTAATGAAAAAAAAACTAGTTAAAAAAGTAACTGATTCCACTGCATTTTTCGTTTTCAGTTAATGTTTCCATGATGAATTTAGCAGATTTTGCAGTAACTTACAAGTACTATGTCAAAAACCGATAAAAATATCACACACTTAATAATACGTCGGGATAAGAAAATTTCGCGAGTTCAATGACCTGTAGGCTAAACTCCTCAGTCCTCTGCATACTGGAGCCTCAGCTGTGTGTTCATTGGCTGTTGCCCCACACCTGGTAGTTATAGTATTCGCAAGGGGCTTCCTTGCAAGTCTGCTATTTGCTCAGAGGCGTGCAGGACGGGTCTAATAAACTGTGATACAGTTGCGAAGGTGACATCACTGTATATGTGATTGACGTCTATCTTGTCCCGAAACGAATTCGCGAAATTTTCCTTCCCCTAATAATACGTCATAATGCTGCAATAAAAAAAGTAACAATTTTTTTTTAGACGTACAGGAGTTTGACTTGAAATCTACAGCCACTTTTGTGTATGAAATAATTTGTAAACAAATTTACGATTAGTGAGAAACAAGTTTTTTTTTTCTAAGCCAGTCTGTCGCATTCAGCAATTTTCTAACCAAATACTATAGTAAATACCATTACTGGTAAACGCTACTTAAATTTGATCAACGAAAACCTTTGATACTGAAACATATTGTTTTATAAACTGTATAGCTTTTTAACAACACCGACGTGTCCTCCATTTGAAGGAAATATTTCAGCGGAGATCAAGTTTGAGACACACGGCTAACTGCTCGTAATTACAAAATGACCAATTTATCACTGACACACGTATTTTGTAAAAAATGCGTTACTGATTATGCATGAGGGTTAGAATGAAATATGAAGCAACGTCAGCATGTATACGGAAAGCGAAGCTGAATTTTAAAACATGATTAATCGTCATCGTCATGATTAATAATAATAAAAAAAAAGCACCAGTCCTCAACAGATGAAGATATACCCATAATCTAAACATATGCCTGCTGTTTTACTTAAGTTAAAAAAAAAATTGTGATAAATACGTTGAAATTTGATCGGTAAACAGGACATGTGTCGTAATAAATTTTACTAGCGGCTGCGGTCTGACGTTCCTGAAAAATTGTAGGTCGCGTAGATTCTGCAGACAGACCTGCATGTACACTCGATGGCTGTTCGGAAAACTTCAGTGTGAGAAGCTTCATCAGTTTTATCATCGTCGAGTCGTAAATATACATACCTAACTTCGATTTACTGTTCGGCGTCGACAATGGAAATGCAGAAGAGCTAATTCTCTTGACGTATTAGGACCCAACGTTTAAATCTTCCACATACAATCTTACAGGGCCTACCACGTGGTGAGCTATTCGACATCAGTCGTGGCCCCTGGGGTAGTGGGTAGAGTACTTGGATGCGAAATGAGAGACTGCATCCACATGTTACTGACACCGGAAATATATCCGTTCACCGGACAGTCTTGCATGCGTTAAATGCGTTGGCAACAATAAGTAATTTATAGTTTACAATTATACGATACACTGTACAACTTTTAGACATTATCAGTGAATATTCTTTCCTTGTAAAATTATTTTTGCATACACACATGTCAAAATAATTTTAATCTTTTAGGAATAATAAAATAAGCAATTGAAGATAATTTACTCACAGAAATAAGATAATTCACACTGACAGAATATTCCAATAGCTACTATCTATCAAGTGGAAAATATACTGTTCGAAATAATCACAACAGTTGGCCAACAGATTCGATAACCGAAAAGTAAAATGATCAGGATGGAAACAATTCGAAAACACGGTTTCGTCTTCACGTCACTTGAGCCATTCTTGCAGGACATTCGTACCGAGTTTCCAGCCGTGGCAAAAGTTTGATGCGGGGGAGATTCGTCGGGAACACGCATGATAGACGACAGAATGGTACACTGAAGTAGGAAAAAAAAAGGGGGGGGGGGGAACAAAAGCAGAATGCGGAGAAGAGTAACGAAGGAAGAGGAGAGCAGAAAGTCTGGCTGAAGTAGCCGCATATCAGAACATTCCATCGGGCCGTGTTCCATTGCTTCAGAGCTTGTCAGACAGCGAAACCCTGCTCTCATCTAAACACAGACACATACACACACAGGCACACACCTACGCATACAAAGCCACAACCGTTCGACCAGCGTTACACGTCTGAATGGAATGTTAAGCCTTTTTGCATGAGGAACGGCCTGGCTGTCTGGCCGTGACAGATTCATTTCTGCCACGATTTGTTCCCGCCATTGAAGCGTCTACCGAACGGCAAGCGGCAGTTTGCCTGCGGTATCATAGCAGCCATTATTCTTCCAGAACTCATTTGGCCGCATTTAGAATCAACAACGGGTACTTCTTTATCTCTCTCTCTCTCTGAGCGAACACGATTTGTGTTCAGAAGCAGATGGCCTGGGAGTTACCAACCACAGTATATCAGACACAGAATCACAGACTTTCATTACGACAAGCAACTTACAAAAAAAGAAAATCCAGATGAAAGAACTAATCTGTAATATTTTAGAGAATTATAACAATGACCAAGTCGCCAAAAAATATAATTGTGAAACCATTCATAGTCCTGAACTCACTTGCAATCCAGTGCTAAAACAAGTGCGTCGCACCCAACAGAACGCCAACTATTCTCCACTAAAAAAGTACGACGCAATAAAATACTGCATTTCATTTGCCAAGGAAATAATTGGCTTTCAGGAACGTTCGACAAGTCGGAAGAGTTCCATGATGTTCAAAAATTAATTTGTAATTATAAAATATTCATAATTAATAAACAAAATATCTGTAACAGTGCGAAAACCTTTACCACATGAACACTATACCCGAGTTTAATTTGCGCTACACTGAAAAGAAAAATTTCTATGTCACTGAAAATAAAATTTGAGTTGATGTGGCTTATTTTGTTAATGCTTATCAGGATGGAAAGAAAATTACAGTGCATCGACATTAATTATAGCGAGTTAAAAATAAATATATTTTTACAATATCTGAAGTGAACAATATAGATTGTATTATCTGTTATAGGTTGTTAACACTTTTGAAAGCCCTCTCATTTTGAATAATAATCAATAAATATGTATATTTTTTTTTAGACTTAGACATGAACTTCCGAGTGCGGTACAATATACACACTGTGTTTGTTAATTGCATGGCAATATTTATATAAAAAAAAGTGTTTAAAGGATAAAAAATGTCTGGAAGGAAAAAAGTAACTAGGGTTTCAAAAGTACACACTTTATTGTGAACAGCCTATACATGCTTGCCAGTCGTGCGAGCGAAGGAATGTAGGAAGGCTAGGCTAGTATATGCTGTTCATGGTAAAGTGAGCATTTCTGAGGTCCTAGTTATTTTTTCCTATCAGCCATTTTTTATCCTTCCATCACTTTTTAAAATTAATACTGCAATGCAAATAATAAACACAGTGTATATACCTCACCGGACTCGAAAGTTAACATCTAAGTTAACAATAATAATAATTAATTGACTGTTACTTAAAATGAGAGGGCTTCAGAAAGTGCTTACTTTAACGTGAACAGCGTATAACCCTGAGGAACAGAGGCGTGCCGCCTCGATAAGCCTATCACGTCTCGTACACTCCGGAACTTCAACTGAACGAATTTCCGCGTTATCATTCTAAGAATGTTCTGGTCATCGCCCTAGAATCTCTCAGCGGATCTCGGGGTGCAGGGAACCTTCGAGATCGGGCCAGGAGACCTCTATTTAAGCAGCGATGGCCCTTCCGAGCAGATAATGTTTTTTGAGAGTTGAGAGTTCAGAGGATTGCGCGATATTAACCGTCAGGCGTGCGGAAACAGCGAAGAGACGAGCCAGCAGAGCGTCGGGTGGCGGCGAGAGCGACCAGCGGTAGTGAGGTGTGTGGACTGCGAGCATCGGTGAAGTGAAGAGTGAGACTGACTGATGGGACTATTGAACTGGAAGCGTGAGTATAAGACATTTCGAATATACTGTACATGTGTAAGTAATGAGTGTGAATTAAGAGATTACAACCAATATAGAGACATTTATATGGTCTTTAATTAGAAATTATAAAGACATTAAATACTGCGTTCACTGAGAATAACATTAGTAAAGACTGTTCACGATAAAGTGAGCACTTTTGAAATCAACCTCAGAAAAAAGTCACTGCTTCAAACTTCATATATTTTAACGGGCGCACTGAGTGACATGTGCCCAGTAAAGTTGGTAACGATG
Source organism: Dryococelus australis (assembly GCA_029891345.1). Classification (NCBI taxonomy): domain Eukaryota; kingdom Metazoa; phylum Arthropoda; class Insecta; order Phasmatodea; family Phasmatidae; genus Dryococelus; species Dryococelus australis. Next base: position 51,858,217 of record CM057007.1, read on the forward strand.
GATGAAAAGTAGTTCCATATCTTAACGTCAAATAAAAAGTGTTAGGTAACCATGTTTAAAAACTTAAATTATTTATTTCGGTGTCTGTTTTTTTAATGACTCGAAGTATAAAAATTACCAGATTTGGAAAATATTTTCTTTTCCAGCAATTTCACAATTTCTCCTTACCGACGCATTACTAAAGTGACGAGGCCCATGGCAATGTTAATATTAGATAAGGCGGAAAAATACATAAAGGGCATACAAGTAGATCTTAAGCCGGGCTTTCAAAAGTACTCATTTTACCATGAACGTCCTATAGCAGTGGAGATAAATAGTTTCTTGGTGCAAATAATAGTTGTGTTTATGCATTAATTATGACATTTTGTTATTTATTTTTATTAACACCTCCATTCCTCACGAACACGGACACGCCTCCCTGGCGTCCTGTAGCCAGATGAGAAGATATTTGATTGGGAGTTAATCAACTCAGCACTACAGTTTCTACCAATAGTTTAAGACCACCAGACATTATCACAAAATGTGTCATCGGCATTAAACGTTTAAGGTAATGAACGTGGATCTAGTTTTTACTACAAGTGTTTTAAAATAAAATGTTTTCGTAAGAAATAATTTTAAAATATCCCCCTTTTTCATTAAATTATAATATTTTTTTTAAATACGTAATTTTAAAATTTCCATTTTTCACTATAAAGAACTCTACAAAAATTGCTACTTGCTGAGCATGCTTAAGCTCGTTCTGGAATGCACGGATGCGTAAGAAAACAAACTCGGAACACGTAAACGGAACGCGCAGACGAAATGGGAGGAATTCGAGCTATTTTAGAATACACAGGAACGTAATGATCTGCAACCGCAGTATGCTTTCAAGAATAAAGATGTGTCTTAAAGCTGCAGAAGATGTCATCGATTACTGAAAAAATTTATAGAAAGCATGGTAGAAATAGGTCACTAGCGTATTTAGTGGTATTTATGAAAAATAATTTGTAATATAAGACCCATGTTTCTGACTGACAGGTCTTAAACTTTTTGTTAGAAACTGTATATTGGCTGACAGCTAGCCAGTAATAAATGTTATCAAGTGCAGTAAACGAATCAAATGTGGCGCGGACCAATAGGAAGGCTGGGCTCGCGGTGGTGTAGCGGTCAGACTACCCACCTCCCACCTAGGCGAATAAAGTTTCAATACCCGGTGGGCTCGCTCCAGGATTTTCGCACGTGGGAATCTTGCCCGACGTCACCGCTCGTCGGCGGGTTTTCTCGAGGATATCCCGTTTACCCCACCCTTGCATTCCAGCGTTGCTACATACGCACCTCACCTCTCAAGACCTCACTGTTAAGAGTCGTCCAAATGTCTCTCCACTCAACACGGCGGTTGTAATCGAGAAAGTAGAGACCAGCCGAAATGTATTTTTTTAAAACAGTTAAATTAAATCAACGCAATTCTCTTTTGTCATTGACGCCAGTACATGTGTGCAGAGAGCAAAGTATTAAAAGTTTGGCGTGGTCACTTTCTGAGTGAGACGGATATTAAGCGCAGGGAACACAACGAGTTTACCTTGAGAATGCACATTATGTAGCGAATCTTCGCGGGTTCATTTGGCAACGCATTCCTCTGTGCACGCGGACATAAGTTAGTTGTTCGGTGGCTATTACTCCAGTATAATCCCTAACCAGAGGCTTACAAAAACTCCTGTAATCCCTACAAATGGTAAGTTCAATTTTATATTTTCTGTAACTCGAGTATGCTTGTAGCTACCAGTGTAGTGTTTGTAACCACAAATAAAATTTCAACCTTTTAGACATGTTTTGTAACATAAACTTAAAAACAACTGTTATCTATTTTATACATGTCTAAGACCCTCGGTAGACATCTGTAATATTTTTGAGATTTAATTCGGGTTGATGCATTTTTTTTGGTTGTGGTAGCTTTATATAATATTGAAATATGTGAATGTTTGTGTAAATAACTAATGTGATGTTGCAGTTGTAAGACAGCTGTACAGGTACTTGCCAAGAAACAAGTTTGTAGCAGCCAACGACTTTGAGTTTAAAGAGAAATTTAGAATAAGTACTACACAGTTTGGAAATGTTTTGGGAGAAATAGCTGCATTTATTGAAAACAAAACTTCAGATTTTACGGCTTGTCAGCAGAACAAACTTTAAATTGGATTGTATTAGTTGTCATCCATAATATAAAGCCTCCTATAATAATATTTTACATCGTATCTCTGGAACTACTTGACTGATTCCCACAAAATTTTGCACATACGTACAATGTTACTGTAGGTAACAGAAGCTCATATTTATAGTTATCGCCTATTTTGAATATAGCGACCTATTAAATATTTTTGGTTCGCCATATCGTGATGCCATGGCTGTGAGACCGTTGGTCCTATTTTTGAATCAATGTGATGTGCTTACATATAGCTTGTATTTAATTTGCTTTTCACATCTCCTTTGTCTGCCATTAGTAACATCGTATAGACAGTATCATCTATTGTGCTTATTATACAATATCTGAAACAATCAAACAAATTTTAACCATACTTGGCAGTCCAGCAGTTTCTACAAAATGCAATAAATGTACCTACTAATTATTAGCCTCTTGTCCACTATGCTATAAGAGACAGTACCACCTGAAAAATATGTAATATATGTCGGTAATTTTCCAACCAAATCCCATAATTTTGTGTAATGCATATTGCACCATGAAAAACCACCAAAAATTTGTACACAAGATATTTAATTATATAGAAAGTGTTTTTGAATAAGGTATCGAAATCAAAACTGCAGCGTCTATGAGCAAATAGAGACAGTAAATCCAAGTTCCAAAATGTTGGGAAAAGACACCTAGTAGATTTACGTACCTACGTGCACAGCAGGTTGCATATCACGAAGGCGAACGGAAATGGTGCACCTTGCGGAGAGCTCCAGCACGTACTACACACCATAAATGGAGGATTACGAATTGAGTAATAAATGTTGCCAGAAGTGATTGCATTTTATATCCAAAACACACAAAAATCAGTATTGGTGACATAGGGACATCACGTATATTCATGGTGGCCCATGTACAGAAGGTCGCCACATTCGCTTTTGTGATGTGCAACTTGTGTACGCAAATATGTGAAATTGCGGATTCTTACGCCGGCGTGAAGGCGCCATGAATTTACGCCGTCGTCTGAACACGCCCGCTCACCATGGGGGTAGTATCCACTCCATCTTCGAATTCTCTTGCAAATCTTCGTAATGAAAATTTATGACCAGAAATAAAAAATCAAGGGTAGACATGACATGGACGACTACTTAACGAATTCCTTTTAATTTGTATGGTTTCAAATATACCTGTATTTTCCCATGTGGGAATGAAATTAATGAAACATTATCTAATTATTTAATACAGTTACAGATGTGACACTAATCATGTAAGAAAAATAAGTGGGGTTTAGAAATAACTGTTAAAATGTTCGCCATGTTATGACTAGCTTGGTTTTTAAATATTGACTCCGAAAATTAAGTTAATGAGGAAAATACGTAAACCCAAGATAGCAAGGATACTTCCCCCTTAAGTAATATTCAGGACAGCAGTTGCGCCAATCTGGACGTGCATGGCCAAGCAGCTGTAAGCAAGAACCTCGACCACCAGCAAGGAATCAGGGCAGATTGCACTAATGCGACGCCAATATCTAGCATTACTGAGAGGCGGACATTGGCTCTCTCTTCGTGACGCCAGCAACAATGAATCCCTACAGAGACCAGCTGTGCCTCGTGACTCAACTTCAGGTGGGACGAACCCAGTTACGGAGTTTATCCAATTTAGGCTGGTAATAACGTTTAATATAAAATAGCTCCCCCGATCACACAGCTCTTGTTGTGATTGCAATTGTAATATCCCATTAAACAGAATAATAATCCGGCTCTATTCCAGATATTCTACAATCATTCAACGCCTTTCTCTACCCTTAGCCACGACCCCTACCATGATTCACAACCATAAAGCTCCTAACCCTTCTTGTAGAAATCTACCACAAATCGACCTTATATAAAGGATTCTCGACTGCTTGAAAAATTGTGTTACTATAGGATTTGTAGTTTATCGCTCAGAATCTGTATGATATATAGTTCTATACAAACAACCAGCAATTATTTTACAAATTAAATGTATAATTTTAAAGAATTTATTTGCTGGTATTACTATGTTTTATACTTGTGTTTTTTCCTTGTCATCATAGAAGGTTGTTACTAGGAAGTGGTGGCATTCGCCTCACTGCCCCTCCCCACATTTGGTTGCGATTATGAAACTTACGCATTTTCAGGCTTGATCGATAACATTTAGCACAACATGCCAGACTGAAACGGGCAAGTATCCCACAATTGGAACTCCAAAGTCAGGGTAATAATTCAAAAGCAAGCATTACGTCACCGGAGGCTACGTACAGAAGGCCACATCACGCCTCAGGGCAGCGCAGAAATCGAAAGTTGGCGGACGCTAAAACATCCGCTTGCGAAGTCTGCGCGCCGCCTGAAAGGTTGATTTGCGCAAAAACTCGACCGTTTTCAGTTTCCGTACGTCTTGCCTGGCCACTCGTGCTAACGTAAAAAAGATAATCGATGTCCACAGGTTTTTAGAGGCCAAAATATAAACAAGAAACACTGATATAACTAACGAGCCCACTTTCCTCAACATGGCTGCAATTAATTTATAAATAATTTCTTAAAAGCTGATTTGGTAGGAAGGACGTGGCTTCTCTTTGAGAGCAATAACGTTAGAAATGAAACCAGAAACGTATGCAACAGTAGTGACACAATTACAAATACACACATACCTTACCCGGGGATTGAGCCCAGAAAACCTCATACTATAAGATAGCGTGTAATCCACTGCATTACGGAGGTCGTATTCGGAGCGTCAACCTTGGACTTGAATGATAGGGTTTACTAGGCTAAATATTTACAGGACCTTTATTCTGAAAATAAGTGACTGAGTTACATAAAACATGTAAGTTCACATGACTTACCACAGCGCTACTTGTGTGAAGAATTTGATGGAAATCGGTTTTTGGTCCCTGAGATACGACATAAAAAACCTTATTTTCTTATTTTATACTATCGTACGAAATTCCCAGCACAAGAGGCTATGTATACGATGCTTCTAATGTTACAGTCTACATACAATTGTTGGTTGGATTTGGTTAAATTGTTTAATATATATATCAAACTTACCACATTGATTTATGAAGCTGCCATTTTGAACAACGTTGTTTGACGCCATTCAAATCATGAAAGTTTACATGGTTTTCTGTAGCATTTATGATGTGCACAAAATGGTACAAATTTATTTGAAATGTACCAGTGTAACATTCGGTAGGAATCGATTGATTTGCCCTCGAGACATGGCATAAAACTTCCATAATTTTCATGTGGCGATCTTTATAAATGGAAGAAAAAATGTAGTAGTAATATAGAAAATTAAGTTAAAATTGATAACATAGAGTCGTCGATATCACGCACAAATCTATAACGATTTGATAACTGCCAATTTAAAAATAAGTGTCTCCTGCTTTAAAAAAAAAACATTTATTATGGCCTATCACAGTACAACACATACGCCAAATTTTGTAATATTGGGTTGAGTGTTTCCCGAGATACGAATAAAATAATAATTTTTTATTGGTAGGGCTATCTTACAAAATTACAGAGAAATGAGGCCCAGCATAGACAAATTTTATTGCTGTAATAGGTTCTGTCAGCATACAAAGATAACTTGGAATTTCTTTCGTTAGTAAAATATACATAGATAAAATATTTATATAGCCATCATTTTGAAAATAAGTGCCTGACCGACTTTAAACATACCAGTTTACCCACCTGCTGAAATTCTATTTGATTGCTAGGTTTGATAGGAAATTGTTAATTGTTTCCGAGATATGACATAAAAACTTAATTTTTTTCGCATTGCGTTATCTTACAAGACGACAGATAATAGATGTTCCAGGTAGATACAGTTTATATAGGCTGTTCACGGTAAAATTAGTACTTTTGAAAATTCTGCTTAATATCTACTTGTATGCACGTTGTGTATTTTTCCACCTTATGTAAAATTAACATTGCCATGTGCCTCATTACTTTTTATTCATGCGTCGGTAAAGTGAAACTGTGAAATTATTAGAAAAATAATCATACTATAATTCTGCTAATTTTTACATACTGTACAGAGGTTAAAAAAAAAAACAGGAAACGTAAGAAACAATTTTAATCATCACAGATGGTTACCTAACACTTTTTATTCGACGTTAAGATATGGAACTACTTTCCATCCATCGTTACCAACTTTACCGGGAGCATGTCACTCAGCGAGCCCGTTCAGGTAGGGGCAGAAGGTTGATTTCAAAAGTGTTCACTTTATCGTGAACAACCTTTAGTTGTAATGTCTACTGCTAGCATACAAAGTTATGCTGGAATGTATTGCATGGTTTCGAAGATGTAGCATTCTAATATAAAATGGCAATATGGTCGCTATTTTTAAGATAAGTGTGTAACATGTTTAAAGCAATCGATCATTGCCAGATGTTGGGACCAGATGTATGGAGCACTCAGTATTCCACGTCTTGCGGGCAGTGGTATTTCCTCGGACCACCATGCCAATAGTGTACCGTAAGTTCATGTTTCGGGTAGAACAACCGCTGCTAGGGACAACTGCCATTACGTACAACGGATCGATGACAGGAGTCGCCGTCGGATAGCTTGGTTCGTAACAGAGGATAGACATGCCACAGTGTGGCAGGCCACTCGCCAATTCAATGTAGGACCACAAAGACCTGTGGTAAATGGACAGTAACGCCACCCAGAACCATCTCCTCACCGTGCGGTACAGAAGCCGCCACTACACCAGGGTACCTCCGCTCACCTCACATCACAAAGCTCAACGAGCGGGACCTCTACGCATGGAAAAAGATCGTTTGGATGGATGAGTTGAGGTAAACGTCGTTACACGCCGATGATAGGGTACGAGTGCATCCCCAAGATGATAAAACGATGGATCTGTCATGTCAACAGGGTGCAGCTCAGGCCGGTAGTGGTAATGGTGGCATCTAGGGCTGTTTGAAATATCGATATATCGATAATTATCGATATGAAAAATAATTTATCGAACAATATGTAACTTTGAAAAATATCGGAATATGGATGTTTCGATATTATCGAGAATTTCGGTACTATACATAATTTCGTTGCTCTCGATAATTTCGGTATTATACATAATTTCGGTAATATATATATAATTTCGGTATTACCGATAATTTCGGTGTTATAGATATTTTCGGTATTACCAAGAATTTCGGTGTATCGATGTATCGAAAATACCGACTAACTGTTCGGGAAAATACCGATATTAAGTATTTATGATATCGAACAGCCCTAGTGGTATCCTCGTATGGGAACTGTTTATGTGGAATGAAATGGATACCCTGGTACATGTGCCATCGTCCATTACCGGCGGACAATTTTGGGACTTGCTGACAGATCATGTGCGCACATTGCTGCGCCTATATCACCCTGCAGGATACCTGTACCTTCAACAAGATATTGCACAGGCCCACGCACCGTTACTGAATTGTAACCGAGTGGTTGGATGAACACTCCAGGGACTCGAGGCTGCTTGCCTGGCCGCCGAGGTCACCTGACCTCAATCCTATGTCACACATATGAGATGCTGTCAAGAGGTATGTGCACGCCGTAAATCTAAAATTATCCAAAATTTATATATGCAAGTTCACATGTATTTTTACATTGTACATCTAGTACAAAAAGTTGGGCACTAATATATGGTTGATTTAATTTAGAGAAACAGTTTGTTTGAAGTATTATAGTTCTCTTCAACTTATTTGGGACACAAACTAAAACTAATTTACTGAACGTATTATAAAGTCGTCAGTTATTAAATATGTTTTTTTTTTCTGGGTGGCATTTTTATACATTAAAAAGGGCAATCGATATATTTCTGTTTCATAGGGACTTAAATGTGTGATTTTTGTATGATGCCAAGCAAGTACATTTTATAATGTTACATTTATTACAGAAATATAAAAAATACATAATTTTGCAAGAAATGTTTCTTCAATATACCTAAGTCTTAATTACGCTCCGATCTGTACTCTTAAAATTGTTTATGACGAAAGTAAAATGTGCATTGTTACTCTTCTACTGCCGCACGTGCGGGCACTATGTGGACTCAGATCGAGGGGAGGGAGTGACCAACCTCGATCCTCCCCCTCTTCCACAGCAGACCCTTTCGTGGTCCCGTCGCCCGGCGGCCATGGTTGACAGCTGACCTGTCTGGGGCCACAGCCCCTCCACCATCCTGTCGGAGAAGCCGACGAGATTAGAGGATGCGCAAGAATATCTTGGGGGCAAGGAGCCTTGCCAAAACTCAGCATTTAGAGATATTTTTGGGCCATGGCCTACGACCCTATAAATATTGAGTAGTCCAGGGTTTGAGGGTTTTTACGGTAGAAACCATCTGGCTGAGTGTGGTAACGAGCAAAATCGAGTACGGCGAGGGACATCGGTGGAGAGGACGGACAACGACTGGAGATTGCGAGACGACGGCGGGCGAGGTGTTTGTGGTGTGAACGGACGAGAGGGCGTGAAACCCGACGAGTGAACGCTACTCTGCATGAAGGCGGTCGGAAATCTCTAGAACACTGCGAACTGGTATGACGTGGTGAGAGTGTATTAATATGCGATACAGACTTTAATGTAAATATTGTAAATGCCAAATATGGGAATTTAAATAAATTTATAAATTATTAGGATTTGATATACTGTTTATTGGGACTGATTTTGAATTTCATTAATTTCTTTGAGGCAATTGTAAATTGCATTGATTGGATTCATTAATTGTAAATATCAAATGATGACAACCTATTGTGAGATATTGAGTCGAGAGAATTTCGTTTGTAATTTTTGTAAATAAATTACGAATTTATAATTAACACTTTTATTTAATTATACCCCCAGCCATTAGCGAACGTCGTTTATTCCACTGATTTCGAGAAAATTTTAACAGTATCATAACACTATACATTATCGAAATACGATATCAGTGCAGCAGTGTCAGGTATTCATGTTATCAGACGACAACTGTGTTAAAGACTGTTACCATATACTAGGGTGCAAACATTGCAGTTAGTACTAGTATACCAACCCGAAGGGCTTATACACATATATACAGATTAAATTCAGCGTGAGTTCGCCCTTACTACTCGGAATGCCTCAATTGTATTAACTACTATTGTTTGGCTCCCATAAACGACGGTAGGGCCAGTGTATCAGAGAACACAACTATCCGCAACATATTTGAAATCCCTGACTTGTTCAGAATTCCTTGATTGCTCTGTAGCTTTCCTACGTAAAGAATGTTCATGGTAAAACGAGCACCTGAAATCAACGTATGAGAAATAATACTGCCCGTAATTACCCGTATGCTATAGTAATGGCCCTCATGTGGGCTCCCAATTTGGTTGCCAACGAATTAAAAAAAATAGCTATAATACATAAAAGCCGTTTCGTTGAGAGTTTCAATATTTACATTTATAGCTAAATACGCCAGTGTCTCCTGTTTCACACACACACGCACACACAAACGCGCGCGCGAGCGGGCACACACACACACACACACACACACACACTTACATATTACGTAGGGCCACCCGTTTTTCGCGAAAATATTTAAACGAAGACTAGAATTCAATGTCATATGTGCACACTTGAAGACTTAATTTGGCTATTAGCCGCTTGTCTGTGTGTGAAGAGAGTATGTTGCACGAGCGGGCCAATCAGAATTGTTTCTCCGAGTCTGACCGTCCGTAATTCGCGGGCAGACATATAAGACGCGTTAACAATTCAAATGATCCAATCGCCAAAGTGGCTCTGAACTTAAGTGTTTTGGAGCTCAATTCGTCCTGAAATATTTTCGCGAAAAACAGGTGCCCCTAAATATTAGTAACGCATTTATAGCACATTCGCGATTTCTTCACTCTTTATGAATCAAACACTTGATAAATCACACCGTGTGTGACTTGTCTGGTGGTTTCTTAAATACGCCATGTGTAGAGACTAGGGCTGTTCGATGTCACAAAAATTTAATATCGATATTTTTCCGAACTATTACTCGGTATTTACGATAGATCGGTAATATCGAAATTATCGGTAATACCGAACGAAATTATCCATAACACCGAAATTATCGGTAATACCGGAATTATTGACAGTACCAAAATTCTGTATAACACCGAAATTCTCGATAAAATAGAAACATCGATGTATCGATATTTCGAACAGTTCTAATAGAGACCTGAAGAATTCGCGGGTTCCTTTTGGGACAAGTTATAATTCAAAACACGTGTGTTCGTATAACTGTAGACATTGGTCCGCGCGGTGTTTGACACCTCCTGGAGAACGCGGACCCAATCGTTCCCTTCCACTGTGACAGCGGACAACCAATGCACAGTTGAAATCGGCATATGCGTACATAAGAATGTAGAGTCTAGCGTGCAGGTCATTGAACTCGCGAATTTTTCAGGTCTCTAGCCATGTATCATTAGCGTTTTATTCTTCTGTTGATAAAAAGTAACTTATTTTTGATTAAATATATTTTTTACTCATATCGCACCCATAATTAACATGAATAAAAAAAGGGAGAAAATTTGTGTGTTGTTAGTGCTTGGTAAGAAATAGTTCATACGCAAAATATTATTACTCTGAGTGCGCACGAATTAGGTGCACTGTCGCTTTGGCGTAGTTATATTGATCGGTTAAACTTTGTTTGCATGAGGTGGAGGAATATCCTGGAAGTAGAACTTAAGCAGGGTTTCAGAAAAATGTGAAGCAACCATAAATGGCATATCAATTTTTTTTCTTTGTTTCAATAGATCCCCCATAAATGACGAGATGTTCTTCAGGTGAACAGAGAGAGAAAGTGCGTGTTGGTGAAATCTTTTTAGTTCAGTTCAAGAAATCTGTATTTTTAAACAATTTAATCGGGAGAGACGAATGACTCGCACACGAATATGCTGACGAACACGCACATATCGGCCAACAAATTACAAATACAGAAAAACCGTGTAATATTCAGTGTCACATTTTCCCGAAAGGAGTTTAGCTGTTTGAGGGAAAAAATAAATCAATCGAGGAGGATGTTATAGTAAGCTGGTACGCTGTTGCCAAGAGAGCGATAGGAGCGCCAGTTGCCAAGCGCTTTAAGAACGCGGCTTTTAGCATCCCGCATTCTCTGTCTTAACCCTTTAAGTCCCAAATTAATTCCCGAGCACAAGTGTTGCAATTGTTAATTTTTATGATGTGCACTGTACTTGTGTCGAGAGTGCTTCTTGCAACCAGTAAACCATGTACTACACGTTGGTTGATGCTAGTATTAACCATTCACAAAATGAGAACTACAGAAACTTCAACAAATTATATTACTCGGGAGGAACAGGCTCAGAACATCCGCCAATGATTCCTTGTTGTATACAGTGCCGACCTTAAATATCATCCATTTGCAACATGCCCTCGATCATGAACACATGAACAGAATAGGTTAAAACTTATCGATTTGAACAAATTCAATAATAACTGAAAAATTATACTTTGTTTAAATTTTTATTTTGGCGAGACCAATTTTTTCCTCTGTGTCCGGACTCCATTTAATGTTACTCGCCGACTGTTGTCATGTGTTAGTAATAGCAAGTTCCGTTAATCAACACCTTTCTGGTTCCAATTAGGAACGGGAATTATTTATGTCGGGTCATGGAAGCTTAAACACGCCCTTGTAGTTGCTCATTAAATCGCCTGCTTAATGACAACATGCCTTCAGTAGAACAGGTTTTACAACAGCTAAATTTAACTTGATTGTCGTTACATCACACCCACATTTAAAATTGGGAATGGAATCGACCCTTCAAATGTCGGTGGATAATCTCTGTCCTTCAACTTTAAAATCATGTGGGATGTAGTAAATGGACATGCGGCAGTTCGCATACCCAGCATTATAACTTTAGCATAATTTTCTCATAAACGTTTGATGACGCAACAAATCATTGGACGCCAACTACAGCTTTGATGTTCTCTGTGCACGACCGTTACCAGAAAAATAATGTTACGGTAAAAGTTTCTTAATTTTGCAATAAAATATATACTCGCGGGTTTATGAATGTGCAATTGCATGTGTTGAACTCACGGCAAATAGCAACAAATTTTTACTTTCAGGAAGGTCAAAGTTTTTAACAATATCAGTAACGAAGACATTATGTAAACTGTTTACACTCCAGACAACAGTAGCAACCTCTTGTGTTAAATATGTATAACGATTTTTTATTAAATCAACGTAACAAATACTACTCGAATTTACTACTTATTAACTTGTGAATAATAAATTTATTTTCAAAAGAAATTATAGTCATGGAAGGCATATTATTAAAACATCAAAATGACAACAATTTACAAAGTTTTGTCTTTTGTAGTCTCTATTGTTGCTGGAGGTGACACTCTGATAAATATAAATTCTCAGAGTTTGTAAATTAGATGGTTTTCCTACGGTAAGGTTATGGCTACAATAATAAGGCGAGCAAAAATTCCTGCAAATTAAATCTCCAATCTCTGGGAACTCCAGCTGCACTCCAAACTAATTGGAAATGAACAGTTAAACTTAGTGTAGCAATAAAGGTGAATGTCCTTTAATGTTCCAAGCACATAAAATGTTATCTTTTTCGTTACTGCAGATATCTGGAACCAGTTTATTGCTAGGCGTCTTTTGAACAAATACTGCGGTTTGGCCGATGGCGTAAAAACTCTCGATTGAGGCCCAGCTTCGGTGAATATAAAACGTAATTTTACGGTCATAATTATTACAGTCAAACATAGTCTTCTTGTCCCCGTGTTAATAAGTTTGCAGTGCATAATATTCAAATATTTAAATGCCAAAACTACCGAAATATCATAGCGTCTGGGAGGTTAAATCACCGTTACATAATCGCCTGTGTTCATTTATTTGGATCGCTGAAGGTAGCTGTCTTGAGAGTCGCTTTTATGGACCAGATATTTGCTCCGATGCATTGAAAAAAGTACAGTCTTGCAGTAGCGTACACCAATCAGCAAAGAAGTTATTTAAACAATTTTGTGATTAGCCGACTGTTCGGTATTAACTTAAGTTCATCGCCTCAGGCTAAAAGCAAAATAACTAGAACATATGACGAGATTTGAGAGATGAAATATCACAGTTTTAAAGGACGTAACTAGAACATATGACGATATTTGAGAGATGAAATATCACAGTTTTAAAAGACGTAACTAGAACATATGACGGGATTTGAGAGATGAAATATCACAGTTTTAAAGGACGTAACTAGAACATATGACGGGATTTGAGAGATGAAATATCACAGTTTTAAAGGACGTAACTAGAACATATGACGAGATTTGAGAGATGAAATATCACAGTTTTAAAGGACGTAACTAGAACATATGACGAGATTTGAGAGATGAAATATCTCAGTTTTAAAGGACGTAACTAGAACATATGACGGGATTTGAGAGATGAAATATCACAGTTTTAAAGGACGTAACTAGAACATATGACGAGATTTGAGAGATGAAATATCACAGTTTTAAAGGACGTAACTAGAACATATGACGAGATTTGAGAGATGAAATATCACAGATTTAAAGGACGTAACTAGAACATATGACGAGATTTGAGAGATGAAATATCACAGATTTAAAGGACGTAACTAGAACATATGACGAGATTTGAGAGATGAAATATCACAGTTTTAAAGGACGTAACTAGAACATATGACGAGATTTGAGAGATGAAATATCACAGTTTTAAAGGACGTAACTAGAACATATGACGAGATTTGAGAGATGAAATATCACAGTTTTAAAGGACGTAACTAGAACATATGACGAGATTTGAGAGATGAAATATCACAGATTTAAAGGACGTAACTACAACATATGACGAGATTTGAGAGATGAAATATCACAGTTTTAAAGGACGTAACTAGTAACAGCAAATCAAGTGGCAAGTAAATTAGTCGTCGTGCAAAAAAAAAAAACGATTGATGTGCAAGAGATGGAAATTCAACGCAAGAAAATTAACGCAATCTATTCGCAAAGGTTTAAGATCATAGGGGCCGATTGCTTGTTTCCAAAGCAGGGGCAAGTGTCAATCTTTCTGTGACAACATCCACGTTTATTTTAATCTTATCTCTGTGTCTTTATCTCCCTCTCTTACTATATGTTGCATGTTTGTGCGTGAGGTTATGCACCAATGCAATACTTCATTTTCAAGCAAGCTAAGCTCTTAAATAAACGCATAATTATTTTATCAGTAAATACCGGAAAGTGTAGTTGACACTGTTAATTATATTTCCTACATTTAAACTTAGCTTTTTAGCATTAAACTAGATTAGAGGAGTCATTTGTTGAAAATCTTTTTTTGTAAAAAAAAAAAAAAAAAAAAAAAACACAAAGATGCTGAAAAAATATTATTTCAGTGTAATGTTTTTTGGGAATTTCATTCCGCTTATAGACTAGTCCACAATATTGGTAGTTATGTCTCATTACTACATCGTAATGTATATCAGTTACAAACTATTATAATAAAAGGGCAGCGTATCAAAAACGCTTCATTCTGGAGACTCGGTTGGCGATATTATCTTCAGAGTCTGCGATGTTTCTGCAAAGCCTCGAGGAGAAAAAATTTCACGTCGTGTCGGACACACGAATTGGAAGCGTGTGATCTGAGAAACGAAAATTCTGTCACACTATTATAGAGTTACTGTTATTATAAGATGAAACTTTTTTTAATGGGGAGTTTCTATCTCAGTGACTTAAAGGAAACGACGAAAATATTTGTCTTTTTTTTATAAAGAAAATTGTTAGTTTCTCTGCGTTACGCCGTTCATATGGTGGCATTAGCCTAAAAATACACACATGAAAGAAAATGGATTATTTTAGCGCAGTTTCCCACGAGTACAGAAAACAAAAAAATAAAACTTCTCCTGTTTAACATTCCACGCTTCAGGGACCTTCCGATTAAGGAAACTTGCACCAGTTAAAACCCATGGTAGCGAACTTAATATCTCAGAATAAAAAAAAAAAAAGACTTAACTACAGGGATTATATAGGCTCAAGAAGAAAATCCATTCCTTATTTAAAATTTTAATTTCTGTGATTTGAATACACACCATCATACGACCATCAGTCTTTCAAGGATATAAAACTTGTCCACAAGGAAGAAAAACTGAAACGATCTTGACATTTCCGTAAGAGACGTACAGAAAGTAATATTTCGAACATATCCAAGAAAATGTAGCAAGGAACGAACTAAAGCAAAGTTTTCACAGCACTGGTGAGAAGTAAGTTCAGCGGCGGGGTTTATGGCTAAACACACAATGTTTTCTACTTGCTACATGTTAGAATGAGGGATGATAGCAGTGATGTGCAAATTTATAATAACGAAACCCATAACCAACGAAGTATTAGGGTGAAATGAAAGAATGGACTGGCTGGCGCGAAACAACACAACATTGACTGAAATCGTTGCAAACTACAATGAGCAGGTTTGGTATCCACTGGATAAAATAACTCTCTGTACGAACGATAATTGAATTAAATAAATTTACTTAAATAAGAAAATGTTCATCCAAGAACGTGTCTGTCTACTCTGAAGCATACGATTATATAAAAACTAACAAGATGGCTATTTCTTATACGAAAAAAAATACAATACCTATTCAATTCACACAACACTACAGAGTCAGCGATAAAAATGGGGTGAGAATATGATCACATGATCTGCAAAAGTTATGTTTTCCGGAAATTATTTAAACTTAGAAAATTTTTATGGTCTGAATTTTATACGGATTATTTGTCACTTTATCTACGGTTTCAAGCTGGCAGATCAAGATATTTTTTATACGACACATCTAAGCTCAGGATTATGATACTCTGAACCGAACTCAGTAAAGATAACAGTTCTGGAAAACGAAGAACCTCGTGTGTTTCATAGATAAGAAACTTTAAATCTTGAAAATAATATATAATCTTAGCCGACGCGATGAAAGCATATCGTGAGATACTTCGATATCTTACATACAGACACTGGGAAAAATCGTGTAATAGTCCTGCCTTTAGGTGTTTCTATTAAAAGCGAAATATTGATAGGGCGACAGAGTTATTTGGCGACTTTTGTAGTGAAACAAAGTTGGAGTGCTATATGTGTGTACTACCAGGGACTAAATATCGTTACCTATGAAATATCACTATATTGGGGGTGTTTATAAAACCCAGAAGTTATACAGGAGGAAGTGAGTGTATTTTGTCTTCAGAAGAGTTACATTTATTTGTATTTAACAAGTACTACCTAGCGATATCACCGAATAAAATGTCGGGGGGGGGGGGGGGGGGAGTGAAGATTGAAGAGATTTGGACGGCTCTTAACATCGAGGTCTTCAGAGCCGATGAGGATGATCGAGGTGAGTATGGAGCGGCGCCGGAATGAAAGGACGGGGAAAACGGGAGATCCCCGAGAAAACCCGCCGACCAACGGCATCGTTCGGCACTATTCCCACATGCGAGAATCTGGAATGACCCAGCCGGGGATTGAACCCGGATCGCCTTGGTGGGAGGCGAGCAGGCTAACTGCTCAGCCACCGTGGCCCCTGTGGTGGGGGAGGAAAGGTTCCGAAGATAGGGAAGGTACTTTTCGCAATATAAGGAAATCAGTTCGGTCTCATTCACTGTTACGCTGACGTATGATGTTCAAAGATGGAAGAGCTTGAACCGAAGTACAATATTAAAGATGAGTCGGGCACAAGGCACCGGCGTCGCCATGTTGTGACGTCACGCAACCGCTATGTTGAACCCAGGTGACATTAAAAATGTTTAGCAATCATTAAAAAAAAAAAAACTTTAGATATACATGTAGGAGGTCCGGAGTTCGATGACATGTGGATCAACTAAGCTCCCAACATGACCTACATGTGCAGTTCTCATTATTACACTCCGAATATTACAATACATAGAAAACAGGATAGTAAAAATATAGCAATGATTTTTGTTATATAGTCACGATTATATAATGTCACATGACGCCTCCCAACAGGACACTGGCGACGCACCAGGGCGTCGCGGCCATGGTATAAATCACTGTCGGGACGGTATCAAGACTTGCCAGAATTCTGTCGATCGACTGACTCGTGGACTTAGAAGCATGCAAGTCACTCCTCGTCAACCCACTAAAGCTAGGAGTCCTTGTTCGTCCTGTAATGAGTGCCTGAAGCCGAGATGTCTTTGTGCGTCTGGCGAGGGTAAATCATCCAGCGAGGAAAGAAGAGCCGAAGTCATGAGGGGGAAGTGCAGGGAGATGGGAAGAGAAAAGACGTAAAAGAAAAGGAGTGGAGTGGGAATCTGTGCACGCAGGGGCAGGTTAGCAGGTTTGATTGACGACTGACGACGCGAGAGAGATACATTGGACGTCTGTGTAGGAGAGAAAACTGGGGCAGAGAAGTTTTTAGTTCTGTCTCTCCTCCTTCTCTCTTTCCTTCTGCAACCAGCGAGGACTAATGAATTAGTAAAGTCGGAGCAGGTCTTCTTACGCCAGTCAGCTAAGAAGTTGTCTTTCCCGTATGGTTGGAATACTTCCCAGGCTCTTTTTATTTCAAGTTGTTGAAAAGAAAAAAGAAACTGACAACACTTTTTCTTATTTAAGCACCTCTATACAAGAAACCTTGTAGTGGAAGAAACCCAAATGTTTATGTATAATTTTTTGTCAAATATGTGCAAGATTATTTACTGTTTGGAATTTTTGAAAAGTTAAAATCACTAATTCTTCAAATGTAACCAAATTTAAAAACAATATGATTAGATCGTATGAATAAACTATCAAAAGTTACCTTTAAAATTACGTTAACATATTAACGACAAACTTTTGTATTAAACATATTAAAATTTTCCTTGATTGCACTCCATTACATCAGAAACGCATTTATATATGTAGGTGTTTCAAATTGCGTAATATTATCTACTTCGTTTGTAGTTGTAAAAATCACGTAGTCACGATACCCAGTCACCCGATATTGTCCAGTTCATGTAAGTGTGGTAAATTTTGACAGTTCTAGAAAAGTAGCACGGCCACAATGTATCCTTCCACTACCGCTGTTTAGTCAGTGAGTAAAAAGACGCTCGTAAACAAATGTTTGAGTTCAATGCACACTTGAATTGAATTGAATTTTCTTCTTTCCTTGTGTTTCCTGTCTTGGTAGGCACTGAAAGACTGACGTTAGCAAAATTCCGCCCAGTTATCAATGCAGGATATTATAGCTAGGTTGGCATTTCAACCTGTTTAATTTTTGTAATTTACAATTTAAGTTGGTTGGTGTTTTGTGTATGGGGCAGTGGAAACTTTTGCTCGCACAGAAATAACATCCAGATTATTATAACTTCAAAAGTTTTAACTTCAATGAAAAAACAAAATTCTATACATTCATCGCTGTTCGTATTCGTACAGACGCAGCGATACACAAAAACATGCATTTTGACCGCAGTTAATCTCACGCTCGTTGAATTTACGATACAGGCAAATAAACAAATATTATTTACACGCTACAAAAGTGTTGAAGGAGCTTCTTTTTCATGCCACGTGCATTTCAATCATTATAGCAACAGTTCACAAATATATTAGTTACAAAACACGCAATCTTACTGTTTGTAAAATCGCAACCTCTCGAACACGTGTTTTTCTATGGAAATCCTTGCAAGTTTAATTCACTAAAATCACGTATGTTTGTCACTAGCATTAAAGAATTTATTTGCAGAATCATTCAGTAAAATCAACACTGCGCACGTTTCCTGAAACCAACAAACTTAAACTTAGAAACGTAAATTATATTCATGTCGCATTGCGGACGGCGGTTAAGGAAAATGGCGGAAAGAGCAGATTTACGAAGCGGTAGACACGTGCCGATTAATACTACATTTCACTCAAGAAAACACGCTACAACAGTACCTACAACTAACTATGTTTAAAGACTGCAAGCAAAAAAATAATTAACTACCGATAAAATATTCCGGCAACACCAACAAGATATTCGTATAAACACGTTGAGAACAAAGCACACCCACAACGGCGTACACCGGGCTGGAAACATGGCTGATGGCTAGCCAATGGCTGGAAACGTTTACTGTTCGTACGTGTCGACATGCTCCATCAGAAGTGCTAAACATGTTTTCAAAGTTAATCTACTAAAAGCCCAAAAAACTTAATATTGCTTTAAAAGCATAATTTAAACCATAAATGTTGTACGTGTGATTGAAATTTTAAATTACATATTTCAGTTCCGAGTACTATTTTCTTCCAAAAGCCAACATTACTTTACAAACTAGAGCATTCACTGTTTACATAGTTTGTAGGTTTGTTACACTGTATGTCAGATCTTGCGCCACTTAATATGAAATGTACAATAACCGTGCGGAGGAGCTTTCAGACAAGGTATGTAATGATGCCGCCCGATGTCAAGAGCATTAAGTATGGGCATGACAAGTTCAAGAACAAAGGAACCGTTGCTGACTTGCCGAGAAATGGCCGACCATCAACCTCGGCTGAAAGGGTGGAAGCAGCGAGACAATCTTATGTGCGAAGTCCCAAGAAATCAGTGCGCAGGGCCTAAACGAATTACAGATGCCCGAAAAGTTCTTATCAATATATCTTACACAAACGTTTATCGTTACGCGCATACAACGTGCAACTTGTTCAGGAATTGTTGTCCAATGACGCCACGCGTCGGCATGACCTTGTAGTCGATATGTTGTCACATTTTAATGTCAATAGTGGTCATTTCAAACGTGTTGCTTTTTCTGACGAGACAGACATTTTTTGACAGAGTGTAGTGATCAGGTATAACGTGAGCATTTGGGGTTCAGCTGAGTGTACCAGAGGCAGTCCAAAGGTGAATGTTTGGTGGGCATTTCTGAATGACAAAATTATAGGACAATTCTATTTCGTAGAGGGCACCTTCACATCTCCAGTGCATCTGGACATGTTGCAATTATTAGCTTTTCCTCATTTGCTTCATAATCACCCAGGTGTCATTTATCCATAAGACGGTGCACCCAGTGGCCTGTAGTATTTTTTTTACAAGGAAAACAATATAATAGCCCCACATATTTGAGTATTTTAGATAACATTTAGTTAAGTGCCATTAAAATATGATACATTACACACTTTACAATACAATAAATGGTTTATAAAACCCGGACTGTGGTTCCATTTTCAATTTCTACTAACAAACGCAACTTCCAACTCTGCTACCCCCCCCCCCTCCCTCATGTATTTACCGATTTATAATACCTTACATTAGTTATTAAAACGGAAACTAAATGAATGTAATGATAGTTAAAATGAATATTATTTAGAGAGCATATTACAAATTATAAGAAAACTCCGGTTTTCCCGAACACTCTCATCCACTTTCCAATGAAAAATGTAGGATCGGAGGACGCAAACAGAACGCCTGCGTACCCTTCCCGTGTTGTTTAGAATTAAATGTGTTTAAAGTTAAGGGGAAAACTATAAAGGATCGAACATTTCCAATATGTATAGGGTAAGCATTAGCTTACCTTGAATCTACAGAATAAACTCCACTGGGTGCACCTCCTCATTGGGGTTTGGAGGTTCGTGCCTATCTTGATACGACTTTTCCTGGACGATGGATCGATCGTGATTACCTGACAGCTTGGCCTCCATGCTCTCCTGACATAACACAGATTTTTTTTTCTATGGGGTTATGCCAAGGACAAAGTCTACAGAACTCCTGTATCAGATTCTTGCAACTCTGCGACTACCGACATCCACAGGCATCGCAACGGTCCCTCCAGTGATGTTGGCTAATGTATAGACAGAAATTGAATATCGACTAGATGTGCTACGTGCTGCCAAGGGTTATCACGCGGGGACTTACTGATGTGTTGTCCTGGGGGAAAATAATCACGCTTCATCGTAGTCTTTAGGCACAAACCACTGAACTGGTACGAGACTTTCAGCGGCGACATGATTTTATGCAGTAATGCTAAAGGTAAAAGTGTGTTGAAGTTGTCTGTGCATTTTTAAAGATTCTAAACCGGGATATTTATACTTAAAAATGACTGCAAAAACATCAGATTTAGCCATATTCACTTGCAAAAATGTTGGCTTTGGAGATAAGTCGAGAACCAGGAACTGGTATACCCTACACACGTGCTATTCTAAACACGCAGCATTCGATAAATTTGAGCAGTTTGGTAACACGTAGTTTTTTGCCGAAGTTTTGCACTCCGTTCGGCGATCTCAAGTTGGGACGGTCCACGGCATCTTAGATTCACGTTGCTGTGAGCTTCACAGGCAAGGGTTGCCAGGCCGAGCTCGAGATCGGAAGGAAGTCGGCCACGGCAACTGGAGTTATGAAAACAGCCGGGGGAATGGTTACCTAAAGAAGGCCGGGCGCCAGGGTATAAATGGCGCGAGCGGTGGTAGCTCGCGGCCATATTTGTTCCTGACCACGCCAGAGAGCCGCCCGTGACGTCGCCATGGAGAGGACCGACACCCTCGCGGTCCGGGTTCGACTCCAGGAAGGAACTGCCGTTGAGACGAGCCTCATCGTAGTCGTCGTCGAATTACTGGGTAATTATCACTCCCCTTAGGGCGTCCCGGGTTATGCGAGGCGAAGGCTAGTGAGACTGACTTTAACTGCTCCTCGAGAACGAACTAAACTCTAACTAACTTGTAATCAGTTTCGTATAACTTAAAAGACTATTGTATTCGGAGTCAGAAGTATTGCCGTAATTGTAACGTCTTTTCTGCATCATTGCTTGTATGATATTGGAGTCAATAAATGCAGTGTTTTGTATAGAGATATTGCCCTTTCTGGACTACGCATCCCCCTTATATGAATGCGTAATCATCTGGCGAAAGCGGGGTCACAGCAACGTGTATTCCGCTGGAATTTATTTTTCAGTCTAAATATTTTTAAATTGGACTTGTTACGGCATGTTGTGTATTTTAACGCCTATTTTGAAATCCATATTATTTTACCCCTGTTGTTTTTTCTAAGTAAGTAACTATAATCATGATCAACTCGTTATGTGTGCTTTTTTAATCTCGCAGGGAAAAATACTGAAGTTAGGCCATTCTGGTCATGCATTCTAAAATCGAAACAGTTTAAATTGCTTCAATTCAGCGAATTTGACTGCATAACTGCTGAAACTGCTCCACTCTAATCAGTACAATTTTTCTGATAAATGTAGTTGCTAGTACTCACTTAACAGTGATTTATACTGATTCCTAGTGAATTGCACTGGCCTAATCATTCCATTGATTCGCCCGGAAATAACAGCTCAATAACTGAACATTCTGTAAAATAATTCTACTGATTTAAATCCCTGATTCTTATTTAGAGCGTGTATGCCGTATCAAGGTTTCATTTTTATTTTTAATCTTAAAACCCTTCGTTACAAAAACAAATAGATAGACACAGGGTGAATCCTTTAAAAGAGGCCTTCAATCAGTGCTCCGAGAATAACGTACGCAGTGGATTCGTAACAATGTAAGAAGATGTTTAAAACTGTTATTTACATCTTGTCGAGCAGAAAATTTCGAAAAAACCCCTGTGAAACAAGTTGTGACAAAAATGATGCAAATATACGGTTTTCGTGCACCATCCCCTTTAATTCTCTCCGTCCGTCCGTCAAAACCTTGGCAAGCTTTAACTTGTGACGAACGAATGGATGAAATTACAGCCTTCTAAACTTGCACGTTTTGTTACTCGTTCATCCCGAGTTACTCACAAGGCTGTGTATGTGTGCAGTGTTTGGTTTTGGCTGTATTTTATGTTCATATGTTTGTTTATGTAAAGGTACAATGAAATATCTTTCCCGAAGATCGACACTTACGTTTGGAAAGACGAGCTCCTTTTTGCAATAGAAAAAATAATAAAATCTTGCTTTATATGCTATTTAAATTTTTTATATCGATTAATTTTCATTACGTTGTGTGTATGTTTGTTTTTTGAGTACTTAGAGGTCAATGGCGGCCACTTCCAGCACCTACTCTATGTATTTTGTTGTCACACTGGACTGTATTTCTCCATTCCCTCGCTCCGTTACACACATGTCCCACGGGGCCTCTTTTAAAGGACCCATCCTGTATAAAATGGCAAGGATCGCTTACCTCACTGGTAATGTGGTGACGAGGTTTCTGGAACATTCTGTATATCCCAAGAGCGGAGAACCTGTATGAAAAATTCTCGCGCCGGCTTGGCCTCGCCGTAGCTTCTGATTTACGGTGGCGTCAGATGGACATCTGCCAAAACGCCTCGGCGCAGGAAATGTCGCGGGATGTCCTTGAGGGAACTCACGTGCGACAGCTCCTGCCCCCACGGCCGAGAAAGAAGCGGGAGGGGGGGGGGAGAGGATCAGATCGGTTCTGAACCACTTTTCATCCCGTCATTATCTCAATCGGAGGCGTATACACATACACGAGTGCGCGCGTCGTCTGGCGGCCGCGGAATAAGTGGATCTCGTTAACCGTGGCATTTTCCGATCCTTGGCAGACGAGAGCGAGCGTATGTGCCGAACGACGAAAGAAAGAAAAATTCCGGCCCAAAGAGTAGATGGAAAAATCATTGTCTTGCGAGATATGTTGTTAACTAAAGGCTGTTCACGATAAAGTAAGTGAGCACTTTCGAACTCAACCTTAGAAAAAAAAAGTAGCTGCCCTTGCCTGCATATATTTTAATGAGTGCACTGCGGGATATTTGTCCATTAAAGTTGGTAACGATAGGTGGAAACTAGTTCCATATCTTAACGTCGAAGTAAAAGTGTTAGGTAATCATTTGTGATAACTTAAAATAAAATTATTTATTTCGCTTACTGTTTTTTTTTAATGCATCGAAGTGTGAAAATGAGCAGATTTGCATTAAATTTATTTTCCTAAAAATTTCACAGTTTAATTTGTCTTCGAAAGATGAAAGACGCTTCATCCTTGCTTTACTGTGATTTTGCTGTTCCATGGTTTGTGACAGACACCGAAAAAATTTGAATGCCCCACAGATTAATCTGGCCATCCTTCCATACAAAAAGTTCGAACCGATGTTACTTTACAATTAAATTATGGGTATGTAAAACTGTAAAAAAAGAGCGTGTGCATTACGTTTTTGGATTTTAATCTAATAGTTATGAATACAAATTTAACTTAATATATGCAGATAATTATTACATAACATTTGTATATAAATAAGTATGCATTAAGAAATCTCTTTCACATGTTTGTACACATATAGGGAGACACATAGGGCCTATAAATAGCAAATTGTAATTATGATTCGCATATAATAAATTAGACTATATGTTTAGAGTTTCATAGTTCAGTAATTATGAATGTATTTTATTTATGTTATATTAAAAGTAATTTTTCCCGATATACTTTGTGTACGATTTATACCCCGATCATTCCAAAATGAAATAACAGATATTTTAAATGTATGAAGAGAGCCTTTTAAGACAGCAATCATGCGACGCCAAGAGGAATAAAATTAATAGTAAATGGTTTACTCGTACATGTAGTGCGGACAGCATATACTAAATGCAATCGTAATTATAATAATATTATATTTGCGAAATTTGTATGTTGGTTTGTTACTCAATAACGTCGTAACGGCTCGACGAATTTGGATGACATTAGGAACAGGGGTAGATTATATTGTGGATGGAACACATGGGGGCCATGCCATTCAAAATAAATATATGACATAAAAATTAAAATAAAATATATTATTCGTGCATATTTATATTTTTATAGCAAATGAATGGTATTTTATGATTCTTAGAATTAAATGTGGTATTTGAACAAAATTACAGTTATTATGCTATGGTATACTACATGATGGCAGTTGGCTATTGTATACTACATGATAGCAGTTGCCTTGCTAGAGTTGTGAAAATTGTCTAGGTTGGCAACAGTGTCTCATCCGTTGAGTGTGTCACTGTCACCCATATTGGATTATTTTGAAAAGGTTGGATGTTATGTTATCAGAGGTCATCAGTCTGAAATTTCCAAGGTAAGTAGTTTTTAAAATATTTGAAGAATACTAACTTAAGTTTTCAGTGCCACACCCGTAACAAAAATTCGAAAAAGTTGTTTATTGACTTAATGAATAATGTCACTCTGTCAAAACTTTTAATTTAGTTAACTTATTCGCAGATGCCAGTATTGCCAGTTCATTTTTCGCATGGTAGGCTTCTGGACTTTTTATAAAATTAGAATTATATTTGTGCCACCGGAAAAAAACGAACAGTTTCTTAGGGAATGTTATCAAATATACCACCAACCATTACGACAGAGCACTTGGTCATTATAATTATGGTTTGAGTTTTGCACGCAGGCGAAGCCGCGGTTAACAGCTAGTGATTACTAATCCGATCATCTGTACCATTCTCTACGCTGATAAACGTACAATCGTGACTTGTGCAACTACAGTAGTTTTGCTTGCATAGCTCTCAATGTACGTGGACATTACTGCATGTGTAATATTCGTCGTTACGAAATTCGTGCCCATGGAGGGAGTCTAAGGCAATGCTGAGCAAATAAATAAGGGACGATAAAGATTCACTAAATTTAAAATACCGATTGCGTTTCACATATAAAAGCACTTCTGAAAGTCCTGCTTACAAATACTTGAATTTACATTGTGTATTCTTCCGCCATAGATATATTTCACACTGCCAGGGGCTTGATCACTTTATTCATGCATCGGTGAAGTTAAAACTGTGAAGTTATTATAAAAGTTAATATTTTGCAAATTTGGCAATTCTTACATTTATAAACGTTAACAAAACAGAAGGCGAACGAAATCATTTCAGGATTCACAAGTGTTTTCCAAGCCATTTTAATTCATTGTCAAGTAATCGAACTGACCTCCCTTCGTCACGGCGTCACCAAATTTACTCGGCGCACTCCAGTAAGTGTACCCGTTAAAATATATACCGGTAATGGTAGAGGAATTTTTTTAAAATATTGAATTCAAAAGTTCTTAGCTGTGAACATGCTCCAATTTCAGAGCAAGGGCTGCTATCCCCGGTCCATCGGGGAGGGGTCCAGACTGCTCTCTTGTACCCAGCCACCGGAGTGGTGGCCACTCCGGGTCATAGTAATTTCGCGCCACTAAGGATGTGGCTCCCAGGGAGTGGAGTGTGACTGGCCCTTCATTGGGTGTAAGGCTATGCCCGGTGAGGTCTTCTCAACCACCTCGTGTGGAAGGGACTTCCTCTTGCCACTCCATTCGAGGGAAAATGTCAGCCACGTATAACCCACAAGTGCCATGGAAATTAAGTGGTAGCACGGGACGATCGGTTGGCCCCACCACGAGGTTCTCTCTGATGCCCGATCATAGGGTTGGACTCGTCCTGGTAGTGGTTGACTCCGCATGCTGGAGGAGGTCTGGAGATATTCCCACTCTCGATGACAGGCTGGGCGGTGAGCGGCACCCTGCTCCGGTTGTACCCTGGAGAGGCACTAGGAGTATGGATATAACCCAGACCACAGAACCTCTGTGGTAGAAGGGGCAGGGATGTGCGGACGCGCCAGGCTTGGGTTTGGCTCTGGCCAACCAACGGTCGCATTAATCCTGGTATGTTTGCGGTGAGAGGACGTGATTCCTCTTCCCCGCCTATTGGGAGGCCGAAGCGCGGTTAGACCGTAAGGCTAAGAGCGCTGCGTAAAAATACAAAATACATCACCGAGAGGTCCACTGTAACTGTGAACACGCTATGATGACAACAGTAAAAATACTGCTATAGGCTGTTCAACTGAGCACTTTTAAAAATCCTGCTGAAGACCTACTTGCATGCACGTTGTTTATTCTCCTGCCTTTTATATGATTAAACATTGCCATGGGGCTCATCACTTTATTCATTTGTCGCTCACGTGAAACTGTCAAATTATCAGAAAAGTAATTATTTCACAAATCTGCTGATTTTGACACTTGGATGCATTAAAAAAAATACAGAAAGCGAAAGAAATAATTTAAGTTATTACAAATGGTTAACTACCCCCTTTTTATTCGACGTTAAGACGTGGAACTATTTTCCCTCCACCGTTTCCAACTTTACTGGGCACATTTCACTCAGGGCACCCGTTAAAATACATGCATGTATGAGCAGTGACTTTTTCCTAAGGTTGATTTTAAAAGTGCTCACTTAATCGTGAACAACCTTTAGTTAGTTTGAAGCACACACTGAGAAAAAGGTTTTGTTGAATCAAACAAGATTTGTTTGGTGCAGCCAAATTATTTGTTTGTATAGGTGCAGTTAAATATTTTGTTGCTTAAACGAAATTATTTTGCTGTTCTCATTTGGTTGCCCCAAACTGTAAGATTTGGTTGGTGTAACTACAGATTTGTTTGGTTACACGTACATTAGACAGTTTGGGCCGATATAAAAAACATTTTATAAGTTCAACCGAGTTTCGAACCTAGATCATCTGCGTCCCAGCGCTACGCCTTCGTAATCTCAGCTAATGTGACAACTGATGACGCTGGAAAGCATTTAAATAGATATACCTCAAATATTGGGCAACGTGAGCAAATAAATATTTCAAGTTTTACAGTTTTACTTTGTCAATTTATTTCGCATTGTTTTATTAGTGTGTTTATACGATTTTCAAGCATCAATAGCTGCATTAACAAATACGGTTACTATTCTAATTGTCATAAAAATACAAACAAACTCTTGAGCTGTATTTTCGAACGAAGGCAGTCAAATGAGTGGTCAAATAAATATATACAGTTGAGCCAACAAAATATTTAGTTGGCAGTCTATTTTTTTTTTTTTTTTCCCCCACGCACGGAGATTTTGTTTATTCAAATATATATTTTGTTAGACGAACAAACGTAATTTTGTTGCTTTTCAAATTTCGTTTGCACAACAATATATTTTGTTAGGGCAACAAAAAAATATATATTTGGCCCTATACAAACAAATATCTTGTTCGATTTTCTCTTAGTGCATTCGGCTCATCAGGAGTTTTACAATACAGTAGTGGAAACCAGAAGAGACATATCGATAACCATACCAACCTAGAACTGAATCACTTATTTGATGTCCAGAAGGTATAGTCCACTAAACAGTACACCGGAATATACATCAGATACCTCGTGGCTTCTAAGCACAAGACATTAAACTGGCATTAATTATTTATTCTTCGTGCAGGCTATGCTGTCTGAAATGAACAGACTTTTAAGAGTAGTGCATTATTTTACCGGCGGGAAGTTTTAGCAATTGGTAATTCGTCCATGCATATTAATTCTGGCTATAGTAAATGTGTTATGGCCATGAAATCTCGTTATTTAATTTGCTGCCATTCTATGGCTGTCAGAAGTTTATTACATGCCTCTGAGCCAATTGCAAAAAAAAATATATATATAGATTTAGCAATCTCATGATGTACAAACGGGTGAAAGAACAAAATATTTTCATTGGGGCAGCAGCCAGTGTACGAACATAGGCCGGAGTAGATTTGCAGGAATTTCTGGCAGCTATAATCAATTCACGGTTACTTCAAACTTTTCTGAAGCCCGGCTACAGTTCTATTTCCAGGATATTCCTTCGCCTCGTACAAACATAGCTGAACTGTCTAGAGAATTACACCAAAGGAAATCGCGCGGAATTCGTGCGCCACTCAGTTATAATAATATTCTGCATGAGAACAATTTATTACTAGGCGCTACCAACCCACATGTTTTCTCCATTATTAATATTCATATTTATTATAAAATAAATATTATAATTTAAAAATAAAATATGCGTAAAACTTCAGTTTAACGAAATTTAAGATACTTTTATGTTAACATATGTATAAAACGGTTGTGATGCATGGCGTATCTAGGTAATAACTAAAAACGTCATATATGGTTTTTTAATGTTTGACTCGAAAAGTGTGAAGAAACCGTGAATAGACTATATAAATGACTTATCTGATAAGCCTGTCTAAACCTACCGTTTACGGGTATGTTGAAGTACTCCGAAGCTATAATGGCGGTTTACAATACGTAAGGTATACTGGAAATGGTTTTGCCGAGTCGTCTATAATAAGCGCCTTTTAGAGGGAAGTTTGCAGTAAAGTTGACAAGTTTATTTTCAAAACCAATACGTAGAACAAGCTGCAATTTGTGTGCCAGTTAGGCCTCCAGCAGGAAAATCATTACTGCTGTCTGGCGTTGGGAATACAAGGATACGTCAGCCAAACAACAATACATATTTTTCCTAATCTTTACTCACATCATTACTACTTCCGTTTTATGCCTTTTACGTATGTTGTAGCTCAAAATACTGGACTTTTTTTTTCCGGATTTAGTTATAATCTACGGTATAGACCTACACACAAAAAAAATTGATTTTATTGGAGTTCTAGTTTATTTTCTCAATAAAAATCTGTTAGTAGCTTCTTACACTCGCATTTTCTGTGCCCGTTACCTTTTTTTAGAGCACATTTAGAAGCTTTGTGTATAATTGTAATGAATTATCTATTACGAGTAATCGACGAGATAACGTAGTTTGCATTGAACGCCGTATGTACCGAGTATAATTTTTGAAAATGAGGTGAGTTCTTGTTAAGAAATTACTTTTATTTAGATACATTCAACATTATGGCTAGACTTAATGTAAATATGCAACTAGTTCCTAAATTTTTAGATAAGTATAAAAAATGACAAAACTAGTACTAGCAAAAAATTTACGTTTTATTTAAATACGCAAAATGAAGAGAATTCGCTTATTTATAAAGTTATGTGTTTCGTTCAGTGATATGAAAAAATAATGGATCCAATAAACATATGATCCCCATCAAACAACTGCTGTAAAATTAATGTGTTGATTTTTTGTTGTGATACAATTAATTACCTCTCACTTCACGTCATTTCGTCTCGCCGCATTATAGTGTATATTCTCACTTGACTTATTGATTTGTATGTGTGAGCCAGAAAATCTCTCAGTAGTAAATCGAGTGAAATTTCATTTTCGCCATTTTAACAGTTTCTACGTCGTTTTGCGCGTCTCATTATTTAGACTATTTGAAGTTTTTGCATGACATGGTATCCTGATTAGTTCTACCACGAGATTATTTACTAAGGGAGTTTTACACCAAAAAATGTCTTATTTTATATCTGAACGAATTACTCATCAATTTGTAATCACTTGTGAGTAAAAATAATTCCTCACATAAAAACGATTTCACCGCATAGTTTTGGCTAAATGGCATGCCAGAATTATAATTAAAGTGTTTTGGTGATGCACAAATCCTAAAAACCATCTCACTCGCGACGTTAGCGCCATCACGTTAAGTTTATTAGCGCTATCTACTGCTGTACGGTGGTGTAATCTTTACTCGGCTCGGATCCCCTCCTTTTTCCTCCTGGTTCTCCCTCCCTACCTTCCCTTTCCCCCTTCGTGCGTGGTGATAATTTTTTTGAATGGTCGTGGTAATTTATTTAAGACCTTGATTAATTAACTCCATTCTTTTCTCAGGTCATGCCACCTCTTCCCGGATATCTAAAAATCAGTAAGTGTTCGCCCAGCTGGTACTTACTGGCAACTCACCCTTTTCTCTTCAATTTCCAGGTTCTACTGGGGAATTTGGGGGAAGAGGCCCTAATAGCGCCACTTCTCCCACCAGAGAGGTGTGCAAACACCTTTCTGGTTAAGCCAGCGCCCCTCCCACTAGCCAAGGCAAAGGAGAAATAAAGCTCCTGTCCCCTCTCTGCTAGCTTTTTCATCTCTACTAACACGAGCATGTACCACACACACACACTGTCTCCTGTAGCATTTTTGTTTAATGCATGAATTATTTTGAATTCTATTCTGTCGACTGGGTTTTTACAGTGTCTATGTCGGTTTTTTTCCCAGTATCTTCTAGTGATAGATAGCTATAAGTACACATAGGGAGGTAGTAATGACCTAAATCCTGGCCATGGCTGCCCAATCCCTCTCTGCCACAATGCATGTCTCCCTGAAAGATTTCCTTTCCTTGTAGGCGTAACGGGTTAGCCCTGAGATGCATTAAAATCCCACCCTACCCACCGGGCTTTCACTTAACACTTAGTTATAGGGAAGTTAGAAAAAAATTGCACGGCCTCGCTCTGTCTACTTTACGCTTTTCAGACGTCTGCTACTTTACGCCACTACCCTACGCCTGCAAGATCTTTGTTCCTGATGGCGTAGTTGTACTTCATCTCGGTCAGCTGAGGTCAAATACCGCTACCATGTTTTCAACCTGACGTTTTTCTAGTCACGCTACAGAGCGATGGGGCACTTAAAAAAACGGCGATTCGTGGAAAACGTTAAGTTGGCGGCAGAGTTTTTAAGTGTTTGGTAAATTGTATGGCAATTGATGCACGTTGGGTGTACAATAGAGTGCTAGTGGATCTAGAAAGGTTGGTTTTGGCTACCCTTCCAATTATGTTTCGGCTTAGCTATGATGTCGCGATACTGTGTGTGCTTTTTTAACGAGTCGTGTTTGTCCTTGTTTGCCGCTCAAGTTTAAATATATTTGCTATTTCAGTGTTTCCACGCCTTCATCGTTAGGGCGTTAATCTATTAAACCGTCTTGTAAAGATTTATCGGTAGGCTTTCATGCGCATTTCTTGCTGCCCTCCTTTCTGAAGTATTTTAAAGTTAAATGGGTGCTGTGAATAATTCTAAGTCAAAAAAGGATAGTAATTTTAAAGTTTTGTGCTAGAGAAGTAATGCTTGTATCTTTGTAAATTAAATTCTTTTTATAATGGAGCCGAAATGCATAGTATACATATTATCATTTTTTTTTCGTTTAGTGCTCCGAAACTAGTGATTCGTTTTAATGAATTGTATAAATTGCTAATGATTTGTTACTCATTCTGATCATTATTTACCAACGCCTGATTTTATATACATATAAATTTTATTCGTTTTTTAATGGGTTTTGTGCCATTCAGCATTTGTATTTATTGTCTTAAAATAGAAAGTGTTCAAAGTTGTATGTAGTTATTTGTGAACTGTCACACACTTACCGAAATGAGATAATTAACATTATAATAAGATACTACGATTTAATTCAAAATATTAAAGTTCACAGTAAAAAATGTTCTCGTATTTTTGAAAATTGCTCAAAATAAATAATTCTTTACATTTTGTAACTTTATAAGTCTGTAATTATTTTTAAAATACATTGTAATAAGCATTCCTTAAAATCAGTGAAGTCATGGCCTTTCAGTCGCCTTTGTTAAATTTCGTGTAAATATTGTTAATTTGATTTGTACTTCTAAAAACACTAAAATTGTGATTTTGACATGTCATAATGCATCAAATATGAGATCTATTTTTTTTATGAGAGGAAAAGAGTATTACGTTTAGAAGTAAATTTCCCAATTTGGGTGATATTCGTCCAAAATATATAAAATAATTAATTTTCTTATACCAAGGGTTTTAATGGATAACCAAATATTGAAACCACGTTTTGTAAGGTAATAAATGGTTAGCAACGTAGTTTCGTTTCTCGGTGACCGGCAGTTATGTAAGACATTGTTTTATGTAAACATTATTTTTAATTTTATATGGGTATAAATTTATGGAATATTGCGTCCGCATTGACACCTGTCACTATACAGTTGCACTTCTACCCATGCTGTGTTTATTTCCTCAGTTTATTCTGTTATCAGTGTGGTTAAATAATACACTAACTCTTTTAATTACCCCTATAAAGCATTGAATTACTTTTTCTGAAAAGTAATGGGATATTCTAGAACTGCGATATTTGAGTCGATACTGAGAGAATTGAAAACACACTACGTGGTACTAACCATTTGTAGCGAGTAGTTCTAGAAGCCAGTTTTTATTTCAATAAGAGCTGGTATCTCATTTGTTTCAGAGAATGTCGTGATGGCGGTAGGAACCGCACAGCATGTGCTGAAATCATAAAGCTCGTGATTTATTGGAATGTGTTATGTTTCTCAATGTAATAAAAACATACCAGTTCGCAGCACCGGTATCCAATAACAGCAGTGTATGCTGAGTAAATCAAGATTTTATCAGTTTTTCTTTCAATTCCAACACTTTTTCTCCTTTTAGAACTAAATTTTCCCAAAGTCTTGCCAAATGATGCTTACTGTTCCAACACCGTTTCAAAACGGCTACAGTTAGTTACGTACATCTTAGTGTATCATAGATTCAATTAGTATTTAAATCAATTTTACAGAGGCAGTAAAAAAAAACCTCAATTACTAGAAATCTAAAAACTATTTCAAAACGTTAAAACTAATATTTATGATTTCTGCTGTAAGTGAACGGGTTACACAAATTGAAAATCCGTCGCTCGGGTAGCTAAAGGGCGTAACCCAAAAACTATATATTTTACAGAAGAGCGATTTGTAATGTTTTCGGCCCTAAACAAATGACTTGTGAGGAAACCTTTATAAATAACTTTATGATTTTTCTTACATTCATTAATGAATCTCCACTGAGCAAAATGTCATATTTAACTGTAGTGTATGTTTTTGAGAGGTAAGAAGAAATATAAATAGCAAAATGTAGCTAGTTACTCCTATTTGTACGCAACATGTGTATACACATAATATGTTACGCCCACTTTACAAATAGTTTCTTGGATTGCAAAGATTAAGATATTCATATTAAACAACGAAATAATAATGCCAGTCACTAATAATATTTCTAAGACACACTTCAAATAAAATTACACATGGTCCAGATTACTATAATAAGTGGCATTTTCTTGTTGCCTAATTACAGGAGTATCTCCAGCACACAATGAAAACAATTCATTATATTTTGCTGTTGAAATATTTGGTATCCCTCTGTTCAGTTTCCCGTAAAGTGATCTGAGAGGCCACTGTTTGTACTTTTAGTTTGACACTTTTGTACATTTCTTCAAAGGGGCTGGTCTTGAAGACAAATGTTCTCAGGATAACATTGAGTGACCATGAATTACTGTCCAGTTTACACCCTGTCGATTTGCGTCTTATTTACTTAACGAAGGGGCCGCGATGGTGTAGTGGTTAGACGACTCACCTCCCATCTAGGCGAAACGGGTTAGATTCCAGACGGGGTCGCTCCCGGATTTTCGCAAGTGGGAATCGTGCCGGACGATGTCGCAGGATTGGATTATCTTTTATAGTACATAAAATCGGAATCTTCTATCTTAGTTACTACATACAGTTAATGCGCGTCGTGCAAGACTGAAACAGGTATTCCCCAAGTAGAAACATACGTTGGTCCAACGGTTGGCATTTGGTTGGAAAGGTTGGCCATATGCTGGGTTGAAAAACATACATAAATACAACGTTAGCCCAACGTAATACACCCAACCAAACATTTCTTCCTGAAAATTTTAATGAGATACCTTAGAAAAACCACCTCACTATATAAAAAAAATGCCAGAATATGCCGTACGAGCAATTTTCGGAAACTTTAAAATGGTTAGCTAAATGTTGGCAACAAGTTGGTACACATACTTGTTGGCAATGTGTACATATTTTTATGTTGGGCCAACATTGTTAAACCAACATTTTATATCGAAGTTAGGGAATAGGTAATCTTAATTAATACAATCCCCCCTTTCTCGCATTTCATGAAACACAAATGTTTATCACGATACTGGCAATTTTTCTTTGAAATAGGTGTAGTTTGGTTTTATGTTGGGACAGTGTTCGAAACCAAATAGTTGGTAACTGGTATATTTATTAGTTGGTCTAATATTGTGTAACTAACATATTTCCAACTATGCTCAGTTATATATTTGGAACAACAACTTTTAACGTTTGCTTAACATTTAGGTTTTTTAATACATAAATATTTTTGTCTCAAATTGAATTCGATGGTCGTGGTTGACTGAACGTTGGCAAGACAAGTTGGTAGGTATACAGTTGGTAATTGGTATTATTTTTATGTTGGGCTAACACTGTACAACTAACACTTTAATGTCGAAGTTAGGGAATAGTTATTCTTAATGAAAACAATGCCTATTTCCTGTATTGTATGTGATGCAAAAGTTATTCATGATATTGAACATTTTTCTGTGAGCTATGTATAGTTGGTTTTATGTTGGAAAAATGTTGGGAACCAAACAGTGGCCCTGCCCCTTTTGATGTAACTCTTTCAACTTCACTTTCACACCCTTCCATATGAAAATTGTCAGTCAGTGAAGCTTCAATTCTGCCATGTGCAGGATCTGTAGGGTATCTTGCTTCATCACTACAACACGTACGGATTTTTTTAAATCGTTGCAGTGCATCCACCCGAATTCATCGCAAGTGATATCTCTTCATCTGCATTTATCGACAGAGTTACTGCACCATTATGTGTATTTTTTTGATGATGAAGTCTCTTCGGAATTGAATACTGAAGGAGTTAATGTATATGCCACTAAATTTTTTGAGGTATCTGAAGGATATCCGCCTAGGTTTTCTGATGATTCTGGTTCTTCATCTGGTGTTGGAGGAATTTAAGGGTATTCGGTTTAAATGTTACGAGATAATTTTTCTTTGTTTGTGGTTTGTGTACGAGTATATGGACATACTTCGCAAAATTGTGTAGGGGATAGGGGCGAGCTATCTTGTCTCTTTTCCTTGAAAGTTGTGCAAGTGGTAATTCATTTTCATGAAGTACTGATGCCAGCAAATTCACACTAACAGTTCCGAAATACGATATTCTATCATAATTCATTTTCACTTTGGTCCCTGGTTTTAATTTTCTCTTCCTAGTTCTAACAGCAAATATCTAATTTGTATGAACAATATTTTGGGTATCGTCGTCCCATAACATCAGCACATCCATTGCTCATCTATTCTCACTCATCCTTAAACACAAATCACAAAAATTAATGTTAATTCAGTGTAGGCATTAGTTAATTTTTAAGTATAGGCTGTTCACGGTAAAGTGAACGCTTTTAAAAACATTGCTTAAGATCTACATATATACACGTTGTGTACTCCTCCGCCTTATGTAAAATTAACACTGCCATGAGCCTCATCAATTTATTCACGCGTCGGTCAAATGAAATGGTGAAATTACTAAGGAAGGAAATACTGTATATATCTGCTCACTTTTACACTTCGATGCATTGGAAAAGCAGAAAGCGAAAGTATTAATTTTTTGTTATTAGAGATGGTTACCTAACACTTTTAATTTGACGTAAAGATATGGAATTACTTTCCACCCATTAAAATATATGCATGCAGGAGAGTGACTTTTTCCAACGTTCATTTCTAAAGTGCTCACTTTATCTTGAACAGCATTTGACAATATGGTTTGTATTTTTGTCGAGCATAAGGAGGACAAAGTGTTCTTCTGTATTTGTTTGGAAACATGGAAATAAAAAAATAAATCATTTAGTGAAGGCGTAACATGAAAAATATGCAAGCTGACTACATACAGAAATACGTATCTTCAATTACACTTTTCTCTTCTTGGAGACTTCATGATTCCTCTGCATACACAGAGGCGTATTTCAGTTCGCTTATCTGTCTGCAAACATTATTTCTTAAAATTAGTTATACCTAAACGTTTATTTCGCATATAAATGGAATGAAGTCACATAGAAATACGCCCTTTTGAGAGCAGTTTGAGAGCACTCACAGACATCGACTGGTGATCGTAACTCAAAAGTCGATTTTTTTGACTTACGCCCTTTCGTAAGCGAGGGGAAGAATTCCCAAAAAAAATTTTTTTGAACGCAATCTTAGTTATAGGGAATTGTAGCTATGTATTTTTAATATACCACATATATTTCCATATCTAGTTTTGTTTGCCGATGTTGATAGAGGGATCAAATGCTAAAAGAATTAATATGTTACTAACATTCAGTCAGAATCAACCATGACGTCTCGCCTATAATCTATAAATAATATAAAACAAAGTCGCCCGGCCGCATGTGCCTGTTTGCCGGCTAAGGTTTATAGACAACTAGATGGATTTTGATGTAGTTTCACCACAATATAGATCTTTTCTTGAAGAAGGTTTCATTATATGATATGTTAATATTTCATTTAATGATAGTAGAGAAATGTCGACGTTTTATAATGAAGCAAGAAAAAGCAGCTTATCGGGCGCTTACATGGCTTACGCTGACTAAACCGTGCGATACACCAGATAAATGTACTACATATTTTTAGATCTAAAAAAGGTCTACAAAAAAGTCCGCTGCAGCATATGTTTCTCTTTTAAGGACGACCCACAGCAACCACTTTTGTCTTTTAGGGGTTCACTTACGAAGATTTTGTGAGCAACACAGTATTAATCCTATGTTGTTAGTTACCTTAAGCATTTAGTGTATATACTTGCTGCAAACCTAAACAACGCCATATTTGTAAATCACACCCAAGCGGGGCCTTGGCGTATCGCAAATATATATATATATATATATATATATATATATATATATATATATATATATATATATATATATATATATATAATAAAGCTTGGGCCCACGTGACGTTTAAGATATGCCTATAAATACATGAAAACAATTTTAAAAACTGTTAAGTTAAGAATTTTTCATTATAGTTAATACATAAGTAGATATATATTATATATGAGCAAAAATACTGTGACCGGTCAACGAAAGTGTTTCCATGGGTCTTTGAACTAGACACCTTTCAATATATCCATGTGTCTGTCTGTGATGTTCGTACACCGCCTGTTCATATTCCGAAAGTCGTCCCAGAAGTGATAATTTTTCTCTCAAAGAGAACAGATTGTGCAAGTAGTTCAGAGTAGCATTAATTTAGTTGGTGTAGTAAACAAGCATGTCGCTTTCCCCAAATGACCGTCACGCTTAACAAACCCAAATGAGCGTTTCAGCGAAAACTCGGTCGTCATCCCTGTTAAGCTCTACGCTAATTTAGCTTAACGTCAGCGTACATTACCCGGAGCACCGCATCAGATGCAGAAACAGTTTCTGAAGGCGAAAACAAGTACGTTCCACGGACATTGCATTCGACATATTTCATGGTATTTATCCCGTGTAGTGGCAGTTCGTTTATGGTCGCCATGGTGCTGAAGATGTAGAGTTAGCAGACTTTTGTCAATGTTTATCTCCACTTCCAAAAATTTGCTTTAAACACAAATCATTTTTAGCGTTCTTTCTTACGAGGATGCTCAAGAAATCGTCGTTACACGTTAAGCTATTTTCATGTTCACCTGTGCAATAAAACTTTTGAGCTCTTACCCCTTTATACATCAAACTCCTTATATAATATAGTACGTTGTATATCGATTTGAGATTTACAATAAATTTAAAACCGTATAAACAGATCATTTACGGAATGATGGCTTTGCAATTATTAATTTACCATATATCATATCAGAAACGAAACGAGGAATTTCAGCAATGTAATTAACTAAATTCAGTAATTAAAAGCTTTCATTTTACATTTCGGACGAAATCACTTGCAAAATATGGTTACATACCAAATCTCTGCAGTTATTTACACGTTCCTTACCAAAATATGGTTACATACCAAATCTCTGCAGTTATTTACACGTTCCTTACCAAAATTATTGTTCCCTTACTGCTACGTGATGAACTTGATACTTAACGAATTTAATATATCAGTAAAATTTTGAGGACCATTCTTGGTTCTAGCGTAATGTACATCTTTGAAACAAGTAAAATGACACCATTATAAAACTCTGCTCTTGAAGCGATTACAGAGAAAGACACACTTTCGTACATAAAGTCGCTAATACTGGACAAGTTTTTAGAGACACAAATTTTTCGTAATAACAGTGAGACATATATACATATGAGATATATGAGACACACATGCATATGAGATGTATGGGACATATATAAACACGTACTCACATACAGACAAATATAGGCCTATGTAGCATCAGTTTTACGTGTACACTAATAAAATTTAACGATGTTTTTATAATAAAATATAATGTATTAATTTTGCAGTACTCTGTTACTAGTATAATTTTGCTCAATTATTGTTAAAATTCACCTGCGTGTCTAATTTAAGCAATTATATTACGATATCATTAGTAAATGTAAGAGTAATAATATATTAAAATTGCATATCATCATCATCATCATCATCATCATCATACTGTCCTCAACACTCTCATTCACTTTTCACCATCAACACACATAGAAAGTACACACGACTTTAAACTTCTTAAATTACTGTCTTCATTGCTTCTCGTACAAATTGAAGAGCTATCTACTTTCATCTTCAGTATTTTCCTTCACCTCTTTCTACGAGCAGTGAAATGCAAAGTAATTTTAATGAACAGTCAGGTTTTTTAATTTGTTTCTTGTCGTTTAAATTGCAGCTACTCTTGCATGGACATGCTGTTTATTAAACTGCAGCTACAACACGCCCTGCCTCTACTTATACAGCTATAAACGTAAAGGCATATGCTTATTAATTAATCCTTATTTTTTAATGGAAATGAGGCATTTCGCAAGAGAAGTTTCGTAAATGCCCCAGTACAACTAAGGCAATTAGAAGCAGTATAATTGAGAAAATTGTGACAGTGTCGTACTTATACAGTATATCGAGAAGGAAGTTAAAAAAAAAACGCACACTGTAGTGTGCACACGCCAAACTGATATCTCACCTTAACTAAAACTTTTATTTATGATGCACTTGTAAAATACAAATGTTAATATTCATGAGGCACTTTTAATGTCAAACATTTAAGGATATTTCTAGTTCAGCTATCAAAGAGTAGCAGCCTGTGTGCTCGCAAGTTTATACCATCTAATTACACAAACTCGCCAGACATGGCTTTGTTCCAATTAGGCACAGGTCCAATATATGTGAACTTCTCAGACATTCTCTTAGAGAAAACTGATGCAAATACAAGGTTATTCGCAATTAGACCGACAAACTTTCGGGAGGTGATTCTTCACGACAAAGTAAAAGGAAAATATATGAGACACTTTACACCTAAACTGAATATTAAGAGAGGCATAAGCCCTTAAAAAAAAAAACGAGGTTTTAAACCGTATTCGTGCAAAATATCGGTAACGAAGTAAAATTCGATGACAACTTTAGGAACATTATTGTATGTTATCGGGATCTTCGACGTAAGAGACGATATTTTGCACAAATAAAGCTTAAAATCTCGTTTATTTCAAGTTCTCATAACTTCCTTAATATTCTGTTTAGTTATAAAGTGTAACATATGTTTTCCTTTTACTTTTTCATGAAAAATCATCTCCTGAAGTTCGTCGGTCTAATTGAGAATCACTCTGTGGGTAGTACTACACTTGAAGAACTATTATACATATCCAGTCAATTTCGGTATTGAGTAGTGCACCGTGGCATACCTCAACTAATATAATTGTAAAAATTGAAAATATTTCTTAAATAATATTTA
Organism: Dryococelus australis; assembly: GCA_029891345.1. Classification (NCBI taxonomy): domain Eukaryota; kingdom Metazoa; phylum Arthropoda; class Insecta; order Phasmatodea; family Phasmatidae; genus Dryococelus; species Dryococelus australis. The sequence goes on from CM057007.1 coordinate 51,898,690, forward strand.
GCTAACGCACAGATTTATTGAAATTATAATAATTTCATCCTCTGTCTTCAGGATTAATCGTCAGAGAAAATACTGTAAATATTGTGGCAGACTTACGTACATCCTTTGCTATGTCCAATTTTGGCTCGCGAAATGTATAAAAAAAATGCGACTAAAAAGTGACAAATACGTTTCTTCTCAAACCAATCTCATTGGTTTTCTGAAATATCATTTAGTGCCGTGATAAAAGAAATAGGAAGTTAAAATAAAATTAAAGTAATTCTGGAGATATAACCTATTACTTTTGTGTCAATTTTTGAAAAGTATTAAATCAGATTTTTTTTTGGAAATAGATTAAAATTATTTGTCCTGTGACATCTGGATAAATCCTATAATTTCTTGTAAATACCTTAGATACGTGATTTACCTATGTAGGTGACATTTTTCAAAAAACTTTTGATAGTGAGCACAACAAGAAATAAGAACGTAATTACATGCGAGATGTGTCGTATTTGAAAATGAATTCCTTCATGAAACTTCAAAAAACGTTAAATTATAATATTCAAATAAGTTTCACACATTTTTTTGGCAAAATCTATGTAACTTAGTTAAGTATTATATAACTCCCGCAAAGAAGATGACATTAATGAGCTGAAAACAGTAGGTATAACTCTGAGCTAAATTAAAATATATTTGTGTATGTAAGTACACATTTGACGATTCATTGCCAGAAGCGTCGTGAGGAGCTGGACTTACGGAAGCATTTCGCGCGAGATTTTGCGACCTGATTTAAATCCTATCAGATACGTAGATCTGTTGCTGTATTATTACTCTCGCAAATAAACTTTTGGTTTTTCTTATTTGTTCGATTCAGTTTAAAGCAATTTTGTATTCAGTCAAGGTTTTAATGGGAACGTGTTTTTCTACCAGACTGAATGTATGAATAGCATATATCAAAACACACCTATATTGTAATACCGGGTGTGCGCAATAGAGTCTAGAGAACTATCACAATATAGGTACAAAAATCGACATATAGGATGGCCATCAATTTTAGGCAAGAAGGCAGAATGAGGGAGAGATGATTGCGCATACGAATACTGATATTGATAATCATGCGACTTTTCATTATTCCCTGCTTTGAAACACCTAAAAAAAAAGGGGGGGGGGATAGAAAAGTTTACAAGGATTTATCAGCAGATAACTGATGTGTCGAGGTGGGGCCTTGCCACTCTCTCTGCTGAACGGAAGATGTACACAAGACGACCCGGCACTGAACAAGGGACTGATGGAATGTGGAGTAACAAAGACTAGGACGAGATAACGGGGAAACGAACGAGGTATTATGCAGACAATAGTAATAGAAACTGAACACGATCCAAACAAGGTCCATGACTAAAGGACTGTCTACAGGGAGAAGAGAGATCGAAAAGATGTCCGGAGGTCTCGCTCTGCGCTGTTATGTCGATGCAGAGGAATTGAATCGAAAGTAGAAAGTAGAATATAACTTAATTAGTCTAGTAATTAGTGCCGCTATATGATGGCATATATATAAGAATAGATTCAGGGAAGTGTGGAGAACTGGGTGGATAGCAGGTTAACCGCGCCACACCACTACTTCAGACCACCCGGACGTAGATGTAATTGAATAAAATCGGAGAGATGAAAAAAAATTACTATGTTTTGATAACAAGCCAAAGACCGTAACAAAGAAAAGGGGGAATTAACAAGGAAAGAAGTGTTAAACTCTCATACCCCCGCATTACCTAGTGAGGACCTAGGTACGGGGGTGATACGAACGCGTTTCCCGTCTTTGGTTGACCACGAAGAAAAGTGACTGCTTCCAGAGACACAATTAAGGTTTGTTTGTTCGCCAAAGGTTCCAAAAAGGGACTTTTTAAGATGGTTCTGAAGGTGCGCAAAAGTGTGGGTCTGATATTTTCGAGTGCTCATGAGGACTTGCCATATCGACACGCAGGAGGGCCGTTTCAACGAATTCCCGATGGCAAAGTTTGTGAGAAAATTCCAGAGACCTGGGGTGTGGCTGTGTTCGGAACACGGCCGTTTGTTTCGCGTGACTACGTCTACGCTGACGCGCTCGGATGCCTTGTTTATTTTGCGTTCCCGGCACCGCTTCACTCGAGCATATGTAGTTTTATGGCTATCACTGTATTGGTTTAGAGATGCTGTTTCCAACCGCATACGATTTCTGTACTTCGACTCGGCTTTTTGGCAAGTATCGGCCGAACTTGTGTTAAGTTTTCTCAATTTTTTTCATTAAACGCATAGAATTTCACTATACCCATGCCACACAAATGTTTTTGTACACGCACTCGATTGATCTTGATGAGAGCTGTCGATTGAAACCTAAACGGGCGTCGTATCTTCTCGTAGTCAAAAGTTATACTAAGCGGAAGTTATGAGACGCGGCGAAACGAACTCAAAATTACGCCCCCCCCCCCCCCCACCCGCTCGATGCTGCTTCAAAGTCCTCACTCAACGTAACATATTCTTTGATCCTTTGACAATCGAGTGGCGTAATTTAATTTTGAATGTATACGATAGATTCGGAGCTGCAATGCCGAACTGTATCCCCCGATTTTGTTATCATTGGATTTTCTGGATTGTCTTCCACTGTGGTTGCAAATTATTTAAAGGCGTAATCACATCAAAACGTAAGCAGGTAGGCCTACTCACGTTCGTGTGAATAAAACCGGACATGATCACCGAATCTGCTACATATATTTATACCAAACTGAGGACGTTCTCACGCTGTGAGGACGCGCTCAGCTTGCCCAATTAGCACTTCATTAAGAGAACCTGTTCCAACTTCATTCTCACGACCCAATGGCGAGCCCAAAGAGGTCAAAGCGCCGATATGCCGCCGAAACAGGCGATGCCTCGGCCTATGGCCCACAAGATTTTGAGTGCAGAAAAGTTCCACCCGTACGAGATGTGACTGCTACGAATGCTACACGAAGACGATCCTGACCTTCGTATGGAAAATTGCGCTTGCTCTACAGAGCGTCTGGATAACTGCAGGAGTGTGTCCTGCTCAGTGACTAATGTAAGCTCTTTATATATATATATATAAACAGGGAATTGAAAATAATATGTGCTATTGGTCGTAAAACAATCCACACTGAGTCCCGTCTGCAAAGAATAAGTAGTGCCTAACTGTGGTGGTATGGTTTGTACAGTAAAATAACTCTGTACTTGTTAACAAACAATTGATATTAACCCTATTGGTATTTATAACCTAGAATTTTATAAAACGCATAAATTTTTATATGTAGCACAGCGTTCATAATAAACTTCATGTTGACAAATCTTGATCTTTAAAATTCAACATTATTTTTTACACACCCCGTTCTATAGTTTTGTGAAATTTACTTTAATTTATTTGTAGCATTGCAGATACACCTCTGGCAACAATTTTTTGCGAAGAAAAAAATTACATTGTAGAGTCAGTGTCACACATGTTCTGGGACCATTATTATTTGAAAGCAATGTATCCTCAAAGTCATACTGGATCCTGTTACGTGTCAATACAGTTCGTGTACTTTGTATACTACAGGGGACCAGAATGGGACACAACCTCGTTTTCAGTTAAGGATTGGTTAGATTTAAATTTTCTGAGCTAGATTGGAGGTAGTAGCCATGTGGTCAAGCGATCTTAATTTAAATTGAGTTTCTATTATTGGACCATGCTGGAAGCAAGGAGACTGCGGTGAAAATCAGATACGCATATCATCTCAAGCAACTAATTACGGAGGTCTGTGGGCACAGTGATGTGGAAGCTGTACTTTTCAACGATGATGATCGTAATATTTATCTCCTTGTCGAACAGTGAAATATGATTGATGGGCACCACATTAAAAACGCCCTGTTATGATATCCCATGTCCAAACTACACGTTTAGTTTTGTATTGCAACGCGTATTAACATATGTTCCGTTATATTTTCCAATACTTGACTATATCCTTATGTGACCAGGCTTCATGGCCAACAAGGGTGGTAAAAATGTGAAAAAAAGGGAAGGGAACGAACCCCGCCCCCCCCCTTCAAAACCTCTTTGCAGCAGAAATTTAACCATAAAAATAAATTTCAGACGAGAGCGTGTTTCTGTGAGCTGCAAAACAAGGCCGCTCGGAGGAATTGGTGTCTTCGAGGCGTAATTCTGATGTCATGGATGTATGTATGAGTCATATTGGTCCTCATTTAAAACGTGGCTTACAATATTTAAATAGTATTCCTCTTCCTTATCACAATAAAATTACAATCTAATCTCTTTTGAGGAATATATGTAGACGTTACATGATCCACCTATTGCAAAGGTAAAATAATATTGTTTAATAATCTTTTTTTAAATATTTGCAGGTATCTACTATACCCATCGTAACAGTAATTAACTCGCCACCATTCATCAATTGGTGTCCATTGCAATCACTGAAGTTCCTCTCTAATTGCACACGGGAAATCAGGCAACTTCAATACACTTAATTTGACTTCTTTCATCTGCCTTTATTAATTTGGATAGTTTTATAGAAAAGAGAATTTACTTTCGATTTTTTACTTCCATTACAACCAAGCGCTAAATGGATACACTATTGTTTGTGAAAATTGCAACAACCAGAAAAATATGGCTGAAATTAATCCAAACTCGGAGGATGTGTAGAACGGTATATTCGCAATAAGTGATCACGATTACAGAGATATGGCGTACACGTAGGCGCAGCAGCGCCCTCTCTTGTGTGACCGGAAAGGTCCACGTTACTCCAAGCTTAGTAAGTGAAGAGCCGTCAAACGAAGAGAAATCAAGTGCCAGCAGGCCTCGTCGACGTCAAAGGGCGCCATATCAGCATATGAATGATTTCGAACGGGACAGAATGATGAATTTCCGGGAAACGGGTTTGTCATACCTTGGCATTTCGGCTCATACAGGGCATGCTGCTACGGCAGTGGTGCATGTGTGGAACCAGCGGATAGAAGAGGGTCGTACGCAGCGACGAACGGATACTGGATCACGCAATGTGCCCACAGAACGGGATAATTGCCATCTTGTCGGGATGGCCTTAATGGACCTTACAGCCTCGTCCAAAGTGTTGGCTCGACACTGGAGCACTGCAACGGGCGTGGACATCTCTGCATCGACGGTTCGACGCCATCTGTCGTGGGCTGGATTGGTGGCACGCTTGTCATTGCGTCGGCTTCCATTTTCCAGAAACCACAAACGCCTCAGACTGCAATGGGCACGTGAACGCTGTCGCTGACGTGCTGAGTGGAAAAATGTAGTGTTTTCGGACGTGTCCCGCTTCAACCTCTCCTACAGTGATGGCTGCATATGTGTTAAACACTGCTGTGGTGACCTCAATCTGGCAACCTACACTATGGAGCGGCATAGCTAATAAACGCCAAGTGTAATGGTTTTGGGGCACTATCGGAAACAACATGTGATCTCAAATCCTACATACTGAGGGCCATCTGAACAGTAACCGTTACATCAGGGAGGTTTTAGAGTCCGTGGTACTGCACCTCCTTCAAGCGACTCCACATGCCATATTTCAGCAGAACAATGCCCGGCCACATGTGACGAGGAATCTGCAAGCCTTCTACCACTGATTCCCTGGCCTGCACGTTCACCTGACATGTCGACCGTCGAATATATTTGGGATATTGTTGGTCGGCGACTTGTTCGCCACGGTCCTCCAGCAACCACTGTTGATGTTATGTGGACTCGCATATAAACCGCGGAGGGAGATTCCCTAGGAACATATCCAGGTCCTCTTTGTTTCCATGCCATGTGGTTTGCTGCTCTGATTACAGCACGTGGGGGGTTTCACGTCATACTGAGTTCTCAAGGGCAGAGATCATGTACAGGTATGTAATTAGAATAAATTGTGTATTGTCCAAATATGTGGTATAGTGTTCATTTCAATCCGGCGTATCCTTCTTGGAGTTACATTTTTGACCAACGTTAGTGTAGTTTGTTGGTTTCAATCCATAATAATGTTAATCGTGCTAATCTATATTGACAAGAACGTTTCATGAAAATAATTAATTCCATTCTGCAATTAGCATGTTAGAATTGTCCTGAAATAAAATGGATTTTATTTTATTTTTCAGAGATTCGTTCAAACTAAAGGCTATGCAATGATACCGCTGCGAAACATATCAATAGCTTCTTAAAACATTGCAGTTCATCTATAGTAATCTACCTTTACGCCAGACGGGATGTACCGGTTACTCGAAAAAGAAAGTCATACCAAACGGTTAAATGAATTCCATAAAATAAGTTCTAATGCACGGTTTCATCAGGTAACTGAGTGCTACTTGTAGGAGAGGGATTTATGACAGCGAATTTTCATGAATAGCAAGGAAATTAAGTTGTCTCAACCGAGTTCTTTTTTGTATACAAGATCCTGTAAAAATATCTCCCCTCCAAACGTTCATGTATGGTTTAAAACAATCAACTCTGAATCTCATTGAAATAAATACGAACACATATTATTCCACCATGGCTAAGTTGTGACTAAGCTAACGACCGATGGTTCGAATCTCTGTATGTAGTAAATCTTGTGTAGTAAACCTACGTCCAAGATCAAAAATACAGTTACTCAACTGACACACGCAAAATTGCGTCTTCGCAGAAGCATGTTTTGACATATGAGGAAATTGACTTCATAAAAGTCGACATGTAGTGATTTGATTGTATTTCAGGGCGGTGTACTTCTTTGGGTTTACTTACTTTGGAGAGTTGCCTATTTCTAAAATGGGTGACATGTATGCGAATTTTATTTTCGTGGCATAATACAAAACACGTGGCACACGCTATATCTAGGACATGCTGTTACGCGTAATATGCGAGGTTATCTTACTGTGTAAAAACCATAAAGTGTAAACGATATATATTCCATCGACATGGTTTATGTTCACTGTAGAAATTACATGCCATACATATGTCAAGATATTGTATAATTTGGAATTTATGATACACGCTAAATTCAATAGCATGCCATTCTAAAACAGATACATAGTTTTTAAAAAGCTTCAATAAAATGTTTTACAGTAGAAAAATTTTCGCGAGTTATTTGCAATATCGGTTGATTAATACTTGTATCATTCACACTGTAAAATCGAAAAAGTTAAATATGCTTTAAATCAACGAATTTGACTGCAAATGTGTTGAAATTTCTCCTCTTGAATCAGTAGATCTCTATTGATAATTTTAGTTGCTTGTTCTAGAATATTTAGTAAAATAGTTCTACTGATATAAATCACTGATTCACGTTTAGAGAGTATTAAATTACCGAGCTCACTTATCTCTGATTACAAGACTGGATATGTTCCGCTAGCTCACCTCTGATCCAGCAGAGGCTGAGCCGGCTGTCACGAACTGCGGGTACTCCGTAATATGCTAAGGGTCTTTCAGCTGGTGCGTGATGCTAGGGTGAGTTCAAGTTGAGCTCGAAACAGGAGTGAACCATCACTGTGGTTAAAACCAGCACTGATATCTATATAAAAAGAACGGCAAAATTTTCCGCCTCTCTACCAGTGCTTTCATAACTCCAGAAAATAAGTTCTGGATCCTATAGCTAGAGATCTGGAGAATCGGCGAATTCGATTACCTACAGGCTAGACTCTACAGGCTTGTTTACAAATGCCGATGTCGACTATGCATTGGTTGTCTGCTGGTAGACTGCGATGATTGCGCCAGCCTTCTCCAGCAGGTGCCAAATACCGCGTGGACCAATGGCTTAGGTTATATATATATATACACACACACACACACACACACCACGTGTTTTGAATTTTAGCTTGTCCCAAGATGAATCCACGAATTCTTCAGGTCTCTGCCTATAGCTTATCTTAAAATTGTTATGCGTGTAACTTTAGAATGGTTGAACTCTTTATCTGCTAAGATTTTTGTTTTCATTATTTACATTCCAGGTTTCCCTTCTCCCTTCGTATAGATACAATAATGAATACTGGCACATTTCAGGAAATCATCATGGTTCCAACCAGTGCCCACGAACGCTCTCTTACATGCACTCTTCCTTGCATATGATGGGGCTCAGGTAGCATCTAGAGCATTTACCTACTTTAGACCTCAAACTTGTAACATCCTATCCTACGTCTTTTTTTATTGTACTTCGCTCCTGAAATTTCTAGAATTTTCTGAAGCCTACCAACAGCTTAAACAGCACCTGGCTTCTAGAGCACCCATACTTTTGTAACTTACCAGGCGGCCAAGCCAAAAGTGCAACAACTTGAAACATTCAGTTTGCGCATTTTAATCTGGTAACAAATTAGGCTTCACAACCCTATAGAAACCCGAATCAGCTTAATCCGTTTGTTGGCTGATGCAACAGTCATTAACCAATTTACCATCTTGTTCAACTCTATGTGATTTGATCACGGGGTTGTGAAGTGTTGATTATAGGTCCAAAATTATCCAGGACGTATTAAATATACATTGGCCTAGAAACAAAAGTAGCGCAAATTGACACGTACGAAAAGTATAATGTCACGAAATATTAAAGTAAATTTAGCATATCTATAATAATAGTGTTTCTCGTAAATATAAATGCTTATTTACGTTAAGTACATTTTATATTTAATACATTCAGATCTTGTCTCGATAGTGGCGCACAAGTTTATCAGGCAAGTCATTTATGATCGGCACAAACAGCAAAGATTAGTGTGTGACGCTGTCGGTTTATTCCCCGCGAGTGATCTGTTGTGATGACATTGGCTTCAAATCTCTTTCGCGAGAAGTTCATGCCATCTCCACCTAACAAAACGCACGTTCTTGCGGGCTGCTTATTGTTCTGTGAGCGTTTTTGTAATCAACGTTTGAAAAATACCACTGCCCCGACCTGCAAGTATTTTAACGCGCGCGATGTCTGGAATGCATCCTGTGAAGTTGGTAACGACGGAGGGGAAGTTAGCTGTATGCCTCAACGTAAAATTAAAAATGTCAGGTAAATATCTGTGAATACTGAAATTATTTATTTTGCCTTTTATTTTCTTTAATGCAGGTAAGTGAAAGAGTTAGGAAATTCGTAGAATATTTACGAATAAAGCGGCTAGGTCAATGGCAATTATAAAATTGCATTTGATGGAGGAATACACTGTGTGCATGCAAATATATCGTAAACAGGGCTTTCGAAAGTGCTCAGTTTACTGTGAACAGCTTATAACAGGTTGTCATAACTAAGCAAGTAGACTATGCGAATGTACTGTACGGTGAATTTTATTCTTGTTTGTGACACCTGAAACAATTAATAAGAGTCTGAAAGGATTACAATAATAGTGCAATTAAACGATTAGAATATCTACGTAGACGGACAATTCATACAAACTTACAGCGTACTTGAAATTATTTTGGCCTTAGCATACTGAAAGAAAAAAAAAATTAGAAGTTATGGTAGTCTCACACAAACGCCAATGCCTGCCTAGTTTCTAGCGCGCGTGGGCCATCGTGTGAATGCTCCCTAACGGATGCTGCTGGACTTCATACGTGGGCAGCCAAGTACGACCAGGTCAACACACTCCAGGCCTCGCAAGCAAAGAAACTGTCCCTCCAATATTAATTCACGCAGCTTTCCCTCTCTTTCCCAGGGTGGACGCCATGATTTGTGAACGCTCCCTAATCCCCAGGAGAACCACAACATTTCATCCTCACTCGGCCCGTTTGAAATCCTCCGAAAAACTGACGATGCCAAACCAGTTCTTCTTCCGAACCGCCTTGTCCTCCCCCCCCCCCCCAAAGCGAACGAATCCTGCCCCCCTTCCTCATCGTTTACATTTTCTGGTAACCTTAATTCCAGTCCCCGCCGACGGCTGTTACTAATCTCAATATTATTTAAATACGCTACCTATCAGGTTACCTTTTTCTTATTTTCGCCATCGATGACAGATGGAGGCTATTTTCTAATAACGCGCGCATTAATAACATTAATACCCGGTCGGGCGGTGAGCTCTCACAAATCTGCGTCACTTTCAAGGTCGATTCAAACAAAATAAATATTAATGAACCAGTTACGTGAGTTAGTGTTTCCGTGAACCCGTTGAATTCACGGGAACTGCATACTAATTTTTCAGTAGTTCACACTCATAAAAAATTTTTTTTTTTGTGTAAAAGAATTTTGGTTGAACATCGCCAGTTAAAAACAAAGCGTTTATTTCAATCAAATATTTTGACTGAATACTGTTTTTCATTGTTCAAAGAAAGTTTAACTATATTCTGGTCTATAATTTACTGGCTTAATTTAAATAAGTTTAATTGTACAGCAAAATGTTTTTGCCAATAATATATTTGAAAATATTACCAATTATATATATATATATTGTTTACATTAATTTGGCCTAAAAATTATTTGGTGACAGAAAAAAAAATTTCACTTTATTTCTAAATTATGTTTCCGAGTTCAGTATAACAGCGAGAAGCACTAACAGTCCAGCATTGACAATAACGAAATATTGGATTAAATTTTCAAAGTATAGTTTCAGTTTCATAAAAGTGATAACTTGCGTGACTGAAATGGATGCGCGTAGAGTCAATTATTAAAGGCTTTGTAAATATTATTATTATTACTATGTTTTTATTACCTACGACCAGAATAATTGTTATGATGGCCTTTCTTGGAAAATGTGAAGTGGAAAGGGGGGAAGGGGTGTTTTCAAAATGTGCTTTTTTTAGCACCAGCTTTATAAATACGCTTAAAATTTTATTAAAAAATATATTTAGATTTTTTTTAAAAACACTTAAATTAGTGTATTTATAAGAATACATTTTGCATGTATCATTCTGCCAAACTAGTATACTGTAAACTAGTATACCCATGACCAATATTGCTAGAAGAAGTCAACAAAAACTGGTCGAAAATTTTTTTATTTATTTCAGTTGTCTCGAAAATAATTATTTTACTTCTATTACTCACCGCGCCGTTTAAAGAGATCTTCAAACGATACTTCGAATGAGTCTTACAGTGAGCGAAAGAATTAAAATAATTTTTTATTACAGAAACGTGTCATTACTAGGGACCTGCAAAATTCACTTTATATTTTGTCATCAGGCTAAACTTTTGTGTATACTGGAGCAGGTGTCGTTTCTCCATTGGTTGTTCATTAGACGTGTAACAACATTTTTAACGATCTGCACCTATTTATCAAAATTAATGTTTGTTTCATACATTGGACACTGTCATGCATAACACTTGTAATTTACCTATGTTTCACATATGTCTTATTTTTCGTAATTTTTATTTTTCATTTTTTCTGATGGTTAGGACATTTAAACTTAAATGTAAGAATGACAATAATTCATGTTTTATTGAGATAGATAGCTAGATTTTCTTTTATTTATATTTTAATTAATAACTAATATTTTATTTTGTATTATTGGTCTCACCTTTATTGTGAATGTTTCAGGGAATTTCTTTTGTATTTTTGACTAACTTCTACGAGACCCTTAACTCTAAGGAACAGGGATTTAGGCCGTTTGGATTGCGTCGTTTTAGTTCGTTAGTTAGGAAGCCTTGCGATTGGCTAACAGGTTCAAATCCTGTGCTCCAACTGGCTGGAGAGCTCAGTATAGGGTTAGGCCGCGCTCGTCGTTTGGAAGTTCGCTCTCTCTCTGCCACCAACCTTCAACTGTGTTAGACGCTAGGATAGGACGCTCGTCCTACAGTTGGACGCAGCGGAAGTATTAAAATTAGAAGTTAGGGTGTTTTAGCTTTTACAGCTTACTACAGTTATTTGTGTATCCCCGCCGAGTTGAGATAGTAAGCACTCCGCATCGTTTTATTAAGCAGCTGTTTAGGAGTTTAAGGTAGCCAGCTAGACTTGTTACGTCCGTGAGCCGGTGAGCCACGTTTAAGCGGCACCTCCCCCCAGTTTAAAATTCCTACCTCTGTTCCTTCTATAAGATACACCGTCCTGCCTTCGCCTATAAACTGGTATTTTACTACAAGAACTATTTTTCATCAAGTTTTTAAATCTGTTTCAAGTTAAAGTTTGCTACGTAACACCGTTGGCGTAGAACACTCTGCACGACGCCATGTTGGCAAGGTGCCTACTTTAGTTTCAGCATATTTGAACTACTAATAAACCCCGAGAAGAGAAGTCAGTGTTTTCTACTTAAATTGAGACAGCCAAGTTACATTTTTCTGAACTAAATTCAAGATGTTTTATTTTTGAGAGGACTTCATTAAGTCAGACTGTTAACACGTGTCGCGCAAGGGTATTTGAAAATGACCGTTAAGCATGACCATTATTTCCTAACGGCAGCTTAGTTTGAACAATATTCTATTGTTTGCTCATTGCCATTCAGGGTTATTTTATTTATTTGGATTATTTTTCCAGCTTAAATCAAATAGATATTTTCGCAACTGAAAATTTCTGAATATGTTTCTCAATAAATAATATAAAACTGGAATTGGCACGTCTGACATCATTTTTGAGCATGAATAGTTATCCTTTCCTCTCCTATACATATTTTCAGTTCAAAATAATTAAAAAAGTGTCGATATGTGTGTAGTGGTGTTAAGTAAGTTTAACAGTTGGTGGGGCAAATTTTTGCCTGTAACGAGAGTGGGGCCGTCAAAGGCGAGTTCCTTCGCATGCTACTTATTGGTTCCTGAACTGAGTATAACCGAGTAAACATATTTCTTGGGAGCAGAATTTATTTCTTATACTCGCTGATTGCATTCACAAATATTGCCAAAATCACACACAGTTTCATAATTTATCATGTGTTGCATTAAATAAATAAATCTGGCTATCACGACTAGGTGGTTGTATAATGCTGCAGACGTGATGTCATTCCCTTTCTAATTGCACTATACGTGATTGGGGCGCACAATTGTGAAGTGTCCATCTATTGGCGTATAGTCACTCACGGTGTGTCAGCTTACGTATAGTGCAATGATAAATGCATTCACGTGTTTGAAGTTTAATGTGTCCCCAAATAATAACGCGAATTTTGCAGGTCTCTAGTCGTTACATAGCTCGCTTGTAAAAAAAAAAAGTATGAGACACAAAAGCTTACATATATTGAAAGAACACAAACCACAGTCAGCTACTTCGACTGACTAAATCCGCGCTGCGGTATAAGCCATGCATTATTCACAAACTACTGAGAGAAGGAAATCTTTGCTTTTTGCAAGTGCTTTATGCAATATTATGCGTTTTCTGTGACGCACGTACACATATCTCAACAATGCGCGTGTGCCCTTAAGCCGATATTACACGATACCTGCAGCCTTTTTTTTTTTGTTCTTGTAAAAGCTTCTACAAGCCCTGGTGCACGAGCCGGCATACCAGCCGCTATATGAGCCGCTTTGGAAGATTCATAGCAGATCGCGTACTAGCATTTGGCACACTCGGTGGGTGCGCAGTGTGTGGTTCGTTGTAAATTAAAATCCCATTCGTAGATCTGCAACAAGTCAATAACTTGCATTGGCATATAAAAAATTAGCTAGCACATTTTAATATTGTTATATTATTGTTGGCGTTCACATAAATTCCTTGTTTATTGATGTAGATTAATTCATTTTCTAGAACATGACGTGAATGCACAGAAGTACAAGTGTTATTTTTAATTGTGACGAAAATTATTAATCGTTTGCAAAATGTAGTTTTTCCTTTACGTATCAAGTTATTATCCGTTCGTTATATTTTATGTAAAAAAGTTTGTTGGATGGTGATTCGAACTCACGTCCAGATGTAAAACTTTATCACTGGCGCCGTAACTTTAGCACTATACTAGCAGTTCTCACAACAGCTTATTATAATTAAATATAGGTTATACATGTATACTTTTAAAATAATGCTTTCACAATGTAGGCAGTGTTTTTAATATTTAGGACGGGTTTCAACAGTAATTAAAAGTTTTCATCGCAAATATTATTCGTCTTTGTCGAATTTTAAATCTATTTCAGAGTTTCTACCTCACGAATGTATAATCAAGATGGAGGCGTCCTTTTTGATTTCCCTAGGTTTAATACTTATGAAACTCATTACAGATAGCGTATACATTTATGTAGTATGAATGCTATTTATCTTGATTGATTCCTTTCGTTTCCAAAATATTTTATCAGTTTACGTCTTGGGACAGTGATGCAAGTTTTACTTAGCTCTATAAACACTAAATGCAATTCGTAATTCCTTGTTTAAACATTTTCTGTTAAAATTATTAAACAAAGTTCATTATTTATGCACGTTCTACCAACCCTTAAGCTGCAATTATTCTAGTGTTAACTATTTTATTTATACTCTAAATTTATTTATCGGTCCATATACCTACTTAACTGAATTTGTAACACAGTTTATTCTGTATTTGTTAGGAATTTTGGTTCTATCTTTCATCTTATAGAATGGTTTATTCAAGATGTACGTCCATTCTTCGGTCATTTCGACAGACACAAAAGCCAGCATTTTCTTATTTTATTACGTAAATTAGTCCGTTGAAGATAAATAACATGGTAGTTAGTGCGTTGAAACAAAATAGCAACTGTTAAGGCATTTGCTATATTAATGGCTACTATTTACGTCAGGGATATTGCGTTAGGGTCAAGAAATATAGGTTATTTTCTGTGAAATATTATTAAAATTATGTGTTTTTTAAAACAGTGTAGTTTTATTTATTTTAATTATTGGTATATTTAGAGTTCTGTTAATACGCTTAGTGCTGTCTTTGTGTGGCCTAGAATATATTCTGTTTATTCAGAATCATGCTTATTTGTTTATGTTAGTCATGCAATTAAAATGAAAGTATATTTTATAATTATAATATGTAATAATTTTACATGTTTAACTGAAAACTGAAGTTATATAAGATCAAATATTTGTTGAACAGAAATGGCAAAAATATTATTATTGAGAAAATATGATTTTGTTAACGTGCGGTTTTTTAGGTCTTTGTTCCTTTGAGATGATTATTAGTGAAAAAAAGGAAACAGTAATGCAATAATATATGCCATTACTATCATCGTTATTTCTACTACCCAACATTTATTTAAAACTCAAGAGTCAGTAAAATAAATGTAATTATTAGAATCTAAAGGAACATTAAAAAATTTGTTACCAGCATTAATAATATAGTTTTTAATATTTTCATGGCATAAATAAAAATACTGTACTGTGAAACAATAAAGATTTAGTTGACTTAAACGCACAATATAGTGAAAAACAGACGTCCAGATTATAGTCGACGACAGATCAAATGTTGCGGGTGTACACATCGCTGGACTCTGATCAATTTCCAAATACAAAACTACATTCGTTTGAAACTAAATTGCCACCGATATAGCGTCCTCTCTCTTCGCACACTCCTGCCTAAACAAATCGTTTCCATTAGCTCACGATGCCGAACGAAGCAGACCTCCACCCGAACTTGATTACAAGCTGTCTGCGAAGCGTTAGCACTTCAGTGACAGAAACAAATATTTGACCGTCTGGAGCACCCTGAACGTTACGCTGATTTGAATGCCGGCCGATAAGAAGTTCGAACCAGTTGTTGGAGTGCCACGTTATAGTCTCTAATTAGAGGACGGCGCGAAGTGGTTCCGAAGCTGTCCCTTAGAAGCCGACAGCCTCGTTAGCTGGAAATGAGATTGGGGCTACTAGTGGACGCGGTTGGAAGGGGCGTTAGCTTCTTCCCTGCTGAAATTTTACTTGCTAATTTATCTTTCGAGACGAGAGAGAAACAACAACGATACATGTGTGCGACCCGGATCCACTGTTCTGCTTGTGTTTGGTCTCCGTCAGAGGATATCCCACTAATTACGTAGACCACTCTCCTTAAAAAAAAAAAAAAAATCCGTCTTTACTGTAATTGGAAAATACACCGTAAAAAATTTCTTGGTAAACTTCTTAAACTGCAATGGAAGTTTTAAACCTATACACTGTATGGTAATAATACCACACATCAAGCTGCAGATGTAGGAATGTTTAGCATCGCTACTATACAAAGTTGGGAACTTCCCTATGCAATTGACAGTTTCCTGAGCAAATGTAGGAACGCTACAATGAATGCACAGTGGAAAAAATTGCCATTCTTGCTTTCTCCCTAGCGTATACACTTTTATGGTAAATTTCCGAATAATTTCTTAGACTGTACATTACATCTGTGTGGTGTCATTCTTGCGAGTTGTTGCCACGAAAAGCTGAGGCTGTACATAAGTTCGCCTGAAAGACTAGAGAAACTCGATGGCGGGAATCTGTGGGCAGGCGGAGACATCATTGAGCATGCGCATGATGCATCGGTTGCCGGATACTCCCTAGAAATTCATCCGGAAGTCTCAGGAAAAACCACTATTCGTCGTTGCACGCACCAGTGCACCACCCAAGGTTTCAACTCAGCAATCATACCAACCATGATAACAATGTTATACACGGAACAAGTGAATCCTGTTTATCGATAGCAAGTTTACAGTCATGGTAAATAAACGAAGATAACACAAAGCGTATTTTCTTAAATGCATTTCCGTGCATTCTCCAACAATTCTTTTCTTACCCTGGCCTTCTTAAAACTACAAGAAAAATGTCAATACTTGTAAATTCGACCGACAAACTCCATGAAGTGGTTCTTTATACAAAATTAAGTGGCAAATATACAGGACACTTTGTACGTTAACTAAGTATTAAGGGCGAAAAAAGGCCCCTGATATTGAGATCGTGGAATGTATTTTTGCGAAGTATCGGAAACCAGTTGACACGAACATGCAATTCGCGGAACATTGTTTTACGTTATCGGGATATTCAATATTAGAGATAAATCTCACATCAATACCGCTGATATTTTGGCTATTTGATAGGCGAAATTTTGGTATTTCTTAAGCCTAGCACACGAGTGACGTTAATAAACCCAAAAACCACGTGGCAGTCGTATTAATAAAAATTACCTTTATCTATTGCTCGGGACATTTTTTGAAGCGAATTACTGAACTGTTAATAACATCAATTGTTCTCCGAGATATTAAGTTTATAGCCTTAATCTCATCATAGAAGATAAAACCTATTACTTATGCAAAACACATCATATCACTTTCATGAAAGATTAAGTCAATACTGTCATAAATAGTTTGATCTGTTAATAGCACGCCCGAGGTAATACTTGCCTAACTCACACGTTTTTATCACACTTCACTCAATTACTGTCGTTAAGACACTTTACGAGCGACATCAAGATTAAGTAGAAAGAGAATTACATCACATTCTGTAGGGAAAAAAAAAACGTGGTGCGAATAGCCACTTACACCACGAACAAGGACGACAAAAGTTTCAAGTAATAACGGTTCACATATCAGAAATGTCTCTCATATATCCATTTTAAAATGGAAAGAATTATCCGTAATTGTTTCTGGATCGCGTTGTTTTTGGTCACTAAGGCGCACTCTTTGGGTTCAACGAAAGAAACATATATAGCAGTGCTTAATTAAATTTAATACATGGTGTAGTTTGAAAAACATGTAACACTCGTCGTTTATTGCGGTAATTTTGGTACGAATGATGTATTACATGCATGCCTTTAATTTGTGGTATATTTTGATCTTTTTATTAATTGAATAGTATCTTTAAGACCATTCAAAAGTATTAAGTACGTAAATGTAATAAATTATTTAAACAATTTTAGCGTAGATTTTTTATTGGCAGGGTAGTGATTTACAAAAATTCCGCGACGAAAACGTATTATTTTGGAATTCTTTCTGAATTCAAAATGTATGCATTACTTTTTCAATGCACCTTGTACGCGTATATATATCGCGGTGAATTTTTAAGAGGCCGTTGTATATAAATCAACTCCAAATATGGCAATTAAATTCTACAAAAATTTAGAAGCTAACACAGGAAAAAAGTGAATCCTATACATAAGCATATTTTTCAACACACTGAGTAACTACTTTGCAATATTAGTCCACAGGAAATAGTTAATATTGTGGCAACAGTATTAATGTCACAACAAAATTAATTTTTTATTATTTGTGAGCCATCAGTAACTAATGTTGTTGTTAATGCAATATAATACTACGCTATTAATGTTACTGTAACATTAAGAACCTTTGTATTGGCTATTCACGGTAAAGTGAGCACTTTTTAAGACCTTCCCAAATATTTCCTTTTAGCCAATTTCCATTTTCTGCCACTCTTTAATATCAACATAGTCGACTAATAAATACGGTGTATATACGTTCACCAATCTCAAAAGTTAACATCTGAGGCCGCAATAAAACATATCTATTGGTGATCAATGCCTTTTGGGAGGGCCTTAAAAAGTGCTCACTTTACCGTGAACAGCCTATAACAACATTATCTCACTACTGTACTGTCAACATTAAGGTGGTGTTTGTGTTGCGGCAAAATAAATCTGGTGTTGCATAGATGTTAACATTCGCGTTAAAATTTTTCTTCTATTGTCTTTTGCTTTAAATAAACATCGCAGTGTAAAATAAACAAGTACAATTATTTTTCCACGAATAGAAGTATAAGTAACGAAAAAAAAATAATAACGGCACACAGGAGAATCGAACCACCACATGAGCGCTTGACACACTCCCCTGGACATAACCCGGCGCCCTACAAAATGCTCTACCTTAACATATCTGTTTATGTTTCATATAGTGTGTGTATTGATTATTATATAACGACATTTGCAATTCTCTTTCGTTAAATGGTAATACTTTATGCTCTATAGATATACGCATAATTGGAACACGTAAACTGCTTTCAAGGCTTTAAAGCTGATCTAAGCTACATTTAGTTCTCATACTATGCTAAGAAATTTAAATACAGTGATTTAAATTGACCAAGTTATTGCTGTTCACTAGGGGGCTTACTGCGAGCCATATTTACAACGCCAAGTCAGTGTAACCTCGTGTTGGTTAGACATTTCTTTAACATCAAAGTAACATAAAATATTTTGTTTTTCGTTTTAATTTTAGCGTAATACAACTTGTGTTTGCGGCAACATTACGTAGAGGCTTCGTTAACATTAACACTTAACTGTATGTTTGTATTACAGTAATATAAAACTCTGTAAATGGTGAACATTAAGTAACTTTGTCACAACATTGGTAATACTATTACAACATAAACGATTAAAGAAATGCCTCAATAGAATATTTTTTTTGCTGTATCAACTTAAGACTTTTTTTCTGTGTGCATTTATGAAGCGCAATATCTTGCGTCGTGATAACGTAAAAATGCTTACTGGGTCAGAAATATACTCCATTCACAGTTACTTCAAACTATTCTGAAGCTCTGCTCAAGTTCTACTTTCAGGCCATTCCTCCGCCTCGTGCAAACAAAGGTTCGTCAACTCTAGGAAAGTATATCAAAGGGACAACGCATCGCATTCGTCCCTTTTCAGTTTAATAATAATTCATACATGTACTATTTCTTACTAGGTATTTCCAACACACATATTTCCTCTCTGTTATTATCAATGTTAATTATAAATGAAATAGTAAAATTTATGAATAAAATATAAGTAAATGGTCAATCTCAGCTAAAATAATATAGTTTAATGTTAACACAATCGTAAAACGCATGTGATTCTTCACATATTTAGGAAACAACTAAACAGGTCATATATGGAGTGATTTTTCAAAGGCATGTTTAAAAAATTGTGAAGATACTACGAATAGACTATAGCTCGGAAGAAATACACCACTCTGGTAAAATATATGCTCTCATAGCTGGTAAAAGCAATTCTGTAGGGTTGTGAGTGAGTGAAGAGATTTGGACGGCTCTTAACATCGAGGTCTTGAGAGCCAATGAGGGGGAAGGAGGTGAGTATGGAGCGGCACCGGAATGAAAGGGCAGGGGAAACGGGAGATCCCCGAGAAAACCCGCCGACCAACGGCATCGTCCGGCACGATTCCCATATGCGAGAATCCGGAGAGACCCGGCCGGGGATTGAAACCGGATCGCCTTCGTGGGAGGTGAGCAGGCTAACTGCTCAGCCACAGTGGCCCCTGTAGTGTTGTGATTGCTTCACATTTCTCTTATTGTTTTTTTTTATAAAATTGTAAAATGCAACCGAACTCTATAGCGTTAAGTCATGTCCTTTGCTCGGCTAAGTAACGCGCTACGTCGTATATCAGGATGCACACACAAAAGCGATTCGGGTAATTATAAAAAGGCTGATTTCCCAGTAAATTCAAGGACCCTTTAGCACTGCGTATCTGGAGTACACAACAGCCTGTTGATAGGCAGCATTGTCTTTACATCAGCGGGCATGAGCTGTGAACCTGTTAAATTCCTGAGGCGCGGTGTCTACTATAAAAAGGCCAGTGGAGAAATATTTAATACTTTTAAAGTGCCAAGAATATATCCGCCATTTATTTGCTAGCTTGCAATGTACAATCAGATATATCACTATGCTTCCTAAAAATATTCCCACAGAAAATTACCGCACAATATTAAGCAGGGGTGCCAAGTGAGTTGCAGGCAAGGAGATAATGAAACCGACATTTAGGCACTTTTCCCAAAATGTAATGAAAACATCAAATTTTTGGGTATAATATTTTAGTTTGAATAATATGCAGAATTTAATATTGAAAACAAATGATCCTTTATATAGTTTTTGCGTGACTTCCTTAGTGATTACGAATCTATGAAACTATTTCCATTTGTCCCTCTTTATTGTTTGTCTATATCAGTTCTCTAGTTTCAAATACAGGTTAGAAATAAATCTTATCTTTTTACGCATACTTCAAGCTACTGTCTGGCGTGCCTTCATTAATTAAGGCCTATAAGCAGTCTGAAACTTTTATAGCTTGTTATACTAGATGTGCCAAAATAACGTTCGCGCTCCTTGAGCAGGAATAACAGAGAAACTATTGAAGGCAGTACGACGGGACTGAATGCATTTGGCGCTATAAGGATCATTTTGGGTTTGTGCGAATGTTGATTAACAGTTTGATATTTTTCAAAATGTCCTCAATCGCCTGTAATGCTGTAGAACAGAACGACAAACATTGTCTACGTTCTCCACGAGAGTGGATTCTCAGGCGGCCACGATGGTCTCTTTCGTGATTTCTAGAGTCTGTGGCTTTGTGGCGTACACAGCGTTATCCATAGATACCCACATATATAGGCTGTTCACGATAAAGTGAGCACGCTTGAAATCAACCTTAGAAAAATGTCTCTACCCTTACCAGCATATATTTTAACGGGCGCAAGAGTGACATGCGTCCAGTAAAGTTGGTAGTGGTGGAGGGGACAGTAGTTCCATATATTAACGTCGAATAACAACTGTTAAAGTAACCATTTGTAACACCTTAAATTATTTATCTCGCTTTTTGTGTTTTTTAATGCATCGAAGTGTAAAAATGTGCAGATTGGTAGAATATTTACTTTTATAATAATTTCACAGTTTCATTTGACCGACGCATGAATAAAGTGATGAGACCCATGGCAATGTTAATTTTACATAAGTCGGAAGAACACACAATATGTGTACAAGTAGATATTAAACAGGGCTTTCAAAAGTGCTCATTTTACCGTGAACAGCCTATAGTGTGGAGGTGCACCGTTCTGGTGTAAAAGACAACCGTGATCTGCCACAGTAAAAAAATTATAGTAAAATTACCTGACAAGCTAGTGTAAGGTAATATTCGCAAAATTGTGTGGGAAACATAGTTTTCCTTGCGTGTAAGGTAAAATTACCGCACTCTGGAGTAAAATTCACGTACATGGTAGTGGAAAATCCCATACATGGATGGGAAAATTACATTACGACGCGTGCATCTCTTCAGCATTGTCTCAACAGCTAAGTGGGAGGAAGAGGGGAAGACACAATCCTCTAACACACTAATATTCAATTTCGCTCTCATGTTGTCGTCGTGGTGTAATGAATAGCGGATCGGCCTATCGTAGTAGAGGTTCAAGGTTCGCGCCCACCCACCAGCAAGTGTCGGGTTTTAGAGTTAAGGTTTCGGTAACTATTCGCCACAGGATGTAGATAATAAACAAATAATTAACAGTACTAATATTAGTTAATATTACCTTACTTGTAGGGTATTTTCCCCAAGTTTTCTCATGTACTTTTTCCGTATGATTAGGGAATAGTACCTCACTTTTCATGTAAATTTACTCCACATTTGACAGGTAAGATTACCTTACGTGTAAAGAATTTAGTTTCCCTTACATCTAAGGGAATTTTAACTCAAATTATTTTTTACAGCGTGGATGGAGTTGGTGAACAGCTGGAACAATGTTTTCCTGCAACATGGCAAGGTAACTTTCACAGGTAACCATGCCATCAGAGACTAATGGCGCCTGTAATCCTCTGGCTGACGTACGTCACCACGCCGTCAACACAGAAAGATCAACTGCTTGCTCTACCACAATGTGGGTATTTTTATCAGCCGAGTGCACACATTTGTAATGGTTGACAATTCCATCTAATTAAACAATTGCGCCCGTCGTTGCTCATGTACACAACCCACTCATAAAATTCCATACGCCTATCTGGGTCTCATTTACAGCGTGAAATATCGTGAAAATGCAGGGCCCCTACTTTTCTCGCTTTAAAATACGATGGATACCTAACTTTCACGTACATTGTCGTACGGGAACTGGACTTCCCGATTGCGAGTGGGGGGGGGGTACCTTGTGAATGTGTGCAACAAAGCTCCGGCAATACTTTCGTCCAATAACCTCTTCCTGCAGCACCGTCCTTTCTTCACATCGCACACAGTTCCGTCCCTCTCAAACTTCTCACGCGATCGTGTCATTGTTACACGTATCCGTGGCGAAGTATCGAATTTGGCGCTCCATCGTCTCCACATTTCATTCATATTCCGACATTTATTATGACAACTTTGAAATCAACTTCTGTTGCTCGAAATGTAATCTTGTCACCTCCGACATTTTATCAAGCCCTGCCACTCGTGGATACAAATATAACTGACAACTGTAGAACGGCTAAACACGCTTGCACACACCTAATCATATCCTTGGGTTATAGTGTAAAATGCACGTAGTCTCATAAAATTGTCTTTAATGGCGTCCCTGCCATTAACGTACAAAGCGAGTAAACATAATTTGGGACATCCCATAGCTTAACCTGGATGCGACTGTATTTATCAGTGGTTATGGCTGTTACTTTATTGTGATTTTGAGTGCTTGTAACACTTCCAACAATGAGGCGCTATGATTTATTCGGATAAAATATTTTGCGCGTGTAGATGTTGCTAGAGAGATGTATTAAAACGCACTGTCTTTGAAAAAGTTAATACGTGGAACACAAGACGTTGCAAAAATTGCTGTCCGTCTTCACCGATGGGCTGTTTTAGATGTTTAACATACTAAACACCGATTACTTCTCAATATTTTATGCTTGGTGCACCAGTCTCTGTGTCATTAAAAATAAAATTCAGTAGTTTTAAGCACAATGACCATAATAGCGTCAAAATTACTGCGCGTTTGCGTAAATTCGCTTCTTTCATGAATTATCTCTATAGGTAAATAGGTCACCTAAAATTACCATTCATACAATTAAAATAATGCCGTAATCAAGTTGAGCAGAATTTTCCTTAATTTTTTTACAGTTTTTCTTCAATAAAATTAATTCTTGGCTTGACAATAGTAAGTTTTCTTACATTCCGATTTGGTTTTATACCTGTAGTGTGCATAATCATCGACAATTAAACTAAAAACAATACTGACAGGCTACAGTCATAAAGGTGTAATTGCCGTATGAAAATATTACTTGAGATTTCCTTGAATATTCAAGGTGTATCCACTTTACCTAGTTTTTTGAAAAGCAGTTTCTTGAGGTAAAAATGAAAATTGCACACAGTCGTGCACAAGAGCATTACGTGAAGACAGAAAGTTATTAAACGTTAAAGCATCGGTAGTGATTAAGACTACTCAAATCACTTGCTTTTATTCTGACTTGGAAAAGAGGTTGAAATCGCAACATTTTTCATTAACGGCAATTTTAAACCAGTATAGAAAAAGGAATGTTAACATTCACATACCGAGAGTTATAACTCTACACCAGTTATTTACATAATAAAAAATATGTTCGAAGAATAAAGGGCGAAAATTTAAATAACTCCTCCAAAATTCCAAACATATTTTAGGGTGGATGTAATCCATAAATAAAACATGCTTGGTGCTGTATGCCAACTTTTGTCGCTTACGTTTGTTTTGGGTGCTGATATATTTATGACAATAAATGTAAGTTGTACATTTAAAACACGTCTCATTTTTGTTGATCGGGTCGCTTTATTTGGTGTAGTATTTTCCGTTTTCTGTGTAACAATTCCGTGTGTGCTGCTGTATTCTTCCAGATGGTTCCTGCCGAGAGGAAACTAACTATCACGTGACGAAACGAGAACTCTCCAGCAATTCCGTACCACCACGTCACAAAGGAAAGGGAAATCATACCAGTCCCCAGGTTGTCGACGAGGATTATCTCAAGAAAAATGAAGTCGAGGCAAAGGAACATCATGCTGTCTCGGAACTCTCGGTGGGAGAGACGAAATGGTCCGAGAAGGAGTCTCCTGTACCGGAATTCTGGAACGACAGGGCGTTATTCGCCTTGTACTTGTAGAAGTTCTCACGTGAAAATAAACACGACACCAGCGTGCAGTGTGAGTCGGGAAGCACCAACCTCTCGGTGCGCGGAAACTCCAGCCTCGCCGGAGAGGAGACCGTTCAAGCCAACGGCCGGCAGGAAAATGGGGAAGAGTTGAACGAATCTCGCCAAAGCTACCAGGACTACCTCAAGCCGGCCAACAACAACTTCTCTGCCGCGAAGAAAACGAAGGGCGGCCAGGTGTACCAACAGCTCGACTACCAGACCCGTCCTCAGCTGCCGCCATTCCACGGCCACGAGGGGTACCATTTCCCGCCTCCGCCGAAGCACAGCTTGAGGAGTAACTTTTCCAGTCACGGTTAAAACGAGGGGGTACCCGTTACTGCCTCCGCCGGAGCACAGCTCGGGGGGCAGATTCCCCAGTCAAGGTTTCCAGGTTCACGAGACTATGCAGCAAGCGGCCGCTATAATCGAACGTGCCGCTACAACCGTAGTTGTCGCTACAACAGAACATGCTGCTACAACCGAACATGCTGCTATAACCGAACATGCTGCTATAACCGAACATGCCGCTACAACCGAAGTTGCCGCTACAACCGATCATGCCGCTACAACCGAAGTTGCCGCTACAACCGATCATGCCGCTACAACCGAAGACGCCGCCCCAGGCCGCGGGCGCTCTGTCCCCGCGTCAACCCAGCACACTACCACCACTTCCAAAGAAGCCCCCACATGCTCCTACTTCTGTACACCTTTCCGCCATCGCGCAAGTAGACGTCTCTCACCACAGCTCCGTTCACCGTCGTCTTCTCTCCGCCTGGCGACCAACTCTGTACACACACACTCACACACACTCACACACACACACAAACACACACACTCTCTTTCTCTTCTGCATTCAATTTAAAGGACTGAAAGAATTTCCATATCCTTCCCTTGGAATAATTTTATCACTCTCAACAAACGCGTAAAAAAGATAGAAATAATGTCAAAGTCGAAATGTAAATAAGACATTTATTTCTACCAAAAATATTGTTTAACAGACCCGGTCAAATGTATTGTGGTTCACTGCTGCTAAAAATCCAGCATCAATTTAAAAAAAAGCACTTTATATTTACAACAGTAATAATAATTTTTAGTTATTAATTTTTATTAAAATATAATCTTCATATAGAAAACCATTCAATAGATTATAGTTTAGAGACGTGTCAGTGATCATTCATGTCCGACGTCATAAAGGAGACTTCACAAAATCCGGCGAGCGAAAATACGAATACGCCTAATGTCCACAGCATTGTAGGCTATTCACGGTAAAGTGAGTACTTTTGAAAGCCGTCTCATTTGGAATAATTGTCAATAAATATATTTTATTTTAGCCTTAGACGTTAACTACCGAGTGAGGTAGAATATACACACTGTGTTTACTACTTTCATGGCAATATTTATTAGAAAATGTGGATAAAAGATAAATCTTGTCTGAAAGTAAAAAGTAACTAGGTCCTCAAAAGTGCTCACTTTACCGTGAACAACCTATAGACTAGACAGCGATGTGCTTGGTCTGGTTAACCGACACACCAGCCATCACACGTCGTAACAATAACCGCACTACTTTTCATTGCTGTGATGCAATTAAATCCAAAGCTAGGATGTTATTCAGTGGACTATTTTCCGCTCTAAATATAGTTAATATCATACGAGCTCGTATCTTCCGGGCGGGTTTTTATTGATAATGTAATCGGTACGAAAGTACAACTAAAATAAGACGAAGTTAATAATCTGTTACGTGGAATATGGTAGTAACAGTTTATTAAAGATCAAAAGTATAGTACTCAAAGAACTTAAAATGTGGCAAGATGGGTAAAACCAAAATGATAAGTCATTTATTTTAGCGTGCCATCCTACATATGGCCCTGAAAAAAAAATTATTACAGATTTGTTAATTATTCTTCAACATCCAAGAAGTAAATCAGAGGAATTTACTGTGAATCTGTTAGTAAAACCTGCTGAAATCATTGTTACTTTTCAGTCATCAATGAAAAAATTAATAAAACCATTTGTACGAGACAAGCACTTGAGAAATATATAGTATATCTGATTAGTTCCAAGGTTTGATTTTTACTATGCTTAAATGAATGTTAAATTTGGCACAGTTGATTACATACCGGGTGTTTTTAGCACAAATGGGGTAGATGAGTTCAAATGTAGCATATTTCGTGAAGGATGAAATTGTCTAACGCGCATAGTTATCCCGCTAATGGCAGTGACAACTTGCAGGGGCGGATATGCAATAACAATAACTAACGACAGTCAATGTAATGGAATGACAAATTATTTACACATTTGGGCAGAAGGCATGGGGCTCACAGTGTCTGTTCAAAGTGTCGGTCACCGTTGGCACTTAGGCAGTGCAGCGCTGGAGCATGTTGCGACGCACATGTGCTTTCCGGCGCGGTATTAAGGGGAATGGCGCACGAAAACCGCGTATTTAGCTTAATTTTGATCACGAATTGTTTTTTCAGAGAATTTTTCAACATTTATGGCACAAAAAGGCATAAAGAATAATTTCGAACACCTTCTACATTGATAGATATTCACTAACATTACTACTATCGGAGCACTGACGAAAGACAAGAAAATATCATTTCTCATCTTCCACGAGTGCTCACAGAATAATAAAGGCAGTGGATATTTAACAATGTAAGGAAGTTTTTAAAAATTAATATTTACGTTTTGTCGTGCCAAAAATTTCGACGAACCCTCTGAAAAACAAGTTACGAGGTAATATATTGCTTTCGTGAACCATTGGCCTTAATGGCGTAAACTGCTCAACGTATTGGTGAAATAAGCTCACCCCACGTGTCAAGCGGTGTGACATAATACACCTTCGATCTGATGTGATCTTACAGTCAGAAGTTAAATGGTGTCACCACGTCAGGTGAGCGTGGTGGCCATGCTGTGGGGCCTCCCTTACAGTCTATTCACGGTTTCTTCGGCCTTTTTGAAACAAACCTTTGAAGAATATCCCTATATATGACTTGCTTGGTTGTTTCCAACATGTATGTATCACAAGCGTTTTATACTGTGTTAATATAAAAGTAATTTTTTTCTGTTAAATTGAAATGTTTTTCATGTTTTATTTATAAATTAAATTGCTTTATTTTTAAATAATTTGAATAAAAATAGCGAGAAAACATGTGTGTTGGTAGCGCCTAGTAATAAATAGTTCTTATAAAAAACACCGTTACACCAGAGTGCGCACGAATCCGGTGCGTTGTCCCTCTGGTGTAATCATACATAATTAGTTAAGCTTAGTTTGCACGAGGCGGAGGAATATCCTGGAAGTAGGACTTCAGCAGGGCTTCAGAAAAGGCCGAAGATACTGTGAATCAACTATACCTACGTGTCTACCGGTTCAGGGAGTGCACGTCGAGGAGCCAGCGAACAGCAATGGCGGGATGAGGCTGAGCCATATCCTGCTGAAATCACATCACCTCACGAGCACTTAGAAGAGCATCCTCCAAGTATTCCGGCAAAAAGTTCTCAGCAACTGGAGATACCGAGACCACGTGGTACTGAGCGGTGTTATAAGGCGCGCGGAACTCGCACAGGCTGGCGAATGCACCAAGTACAAAGAGTTGCATGGCCGCCTCTGCCAGGAGCGTATCCAGAAATTTTTTCGGAAGGGAGGGGGTGATGAATATTAATATTGTCACTAGTAGTGCATTGTTCACAAGTTACAGTGGAAGGATAGAAAAAGAAAGCAGGATAGAAACTATCTATGCAAACTCGCTCACATTTTTAGGAACTATGTACTTGACTATCCCCCCCCCCCCAACTGTTTATTCAGAAAACGAGTTTTGATGTATAAAATGTAATTATATGTGTGGTTAATAATTAATAAATAAATATATTGATTGCTATTTTAATATAGGGTGTTAAAGTTAGTGTCATGTGGGTAATAACAAATCCATGAATATAATTTTTTAAATAGGGTTTTAAAGAATGTGTGTCATTTCGGGGGGGGGGGGGAGGGCTGCTGACCCCTCAGCCACCCCCACACCCCAGGATACGCCACTGGCTACTACACATTGCCACTACCATTTGCGGGTTAACTATGCGCGTTAGACAATTCGTGCTCATCTACCCCACTCTGGTGTTTATTATCATTTATTCAATTACATCCTGTATTAGCAGACATCGAATAGATACTTATCAATACATCATCCATTGAAATTATAATATATTAAGAAACGTATTTATAGATAACATAAGAGAAATATGAATTAATGCAATGCTTATTTCCCTTATTAGGAAAAATATATTTGATAATAATACATTAGTAAGACAGATGGCTCGCCTTGTAATCGTAAGAAAAAATTGAAAGCATCCAGTCTCCTAGCATATTTTAAGGAGACTATTATTCATATTCAGTATGCCTGTATAGTATTTTTAATTGCATTCCATAGTGGTAGTGTAGCCATCTTCAATGAACTGTTTGGCTGCTGTTTTCCACGCTGTTTCTACATACAAAATATGCTACGCTTAGATTGTTACAAAAGTCGAATCTCATATACGAGAGAACACGTGATGAATATACACTATTGGTAATATTAACCAGTGAATGGTATCACTGATAGCCTTCCAATAACACAAGGGTTCACATTGCATCTTCACTCGACTTTGGTCTTACGTACGATGTGGTACCGTGTACATATCGTAGGCGTTCACTTCATTTACAGTCAATCTCTTCGGACGTGAAGAGTAATCCAGTTCAGTCGTGACTATAAAACACTTTAATTTTTAATGCGTTGTATTAAATATAGATTTTTGTGTGTGGTCTCGCTGTTGTCATGATTGACATGTTACCTGTTACACCTCCTTGAGGTGTCTTGTTGGTTTTGTGACGTTTTTATTTTGCAGGACATAAATAAATGGTCAATTATTATTCCAGAAATAACGGAACAGATTTAAACATAACATTTTTTTTTACGAATGTGTTAAGCTCACCATTCAAAGTATGCTCTGGTGTAAGAAAAATAAACATTTCTCATTTTAGTAATGAAACGCAACATTGTCCTGCATGCGTTCTTAAATCATTTAATGGCAGACTGTAAGGAAACTTGCGTCCCAACATTCAGCGAGAGACCAAAACCTGTCTGAAAGCAAATGGGATGTGGCTGTGTTGGGGGACACGGCCGTTTGTTTTGCGTGAATACGTCTACGCTGACGCGCTCGAACGCCTTGATGTTTATTTTACGTTCCCGGCACCGCTTCACTCGATCATATGGCGTTTTATGGGTTGGGTATCACTGGGTTGCTTTTGAGATGTTCTTATTTTTTAAGCGTATACGATTTCTGCATATGGACTTATATTTTTGACGAGTATAGGCCGAAGTTGTGTTAAGTTTTCTTAATTTATTACATTAAACTCATACGATTTCACCATAACCACGCCACACAAATGTTTTTATACACTCAATCGAATGATCGTGACGAGTGCTGTCGATTGAAACCTAAACGAGCGTCGTAGCTTATCCTAGTCAAAAGTTATACTACGCGGAAGTTATGAGACGCGGCGAAACGAACCAAAATTGGGGCGTACCCCCCCCCCCCCCACCTCCTCAAAGCGATGCTTCGCAGTCCTAGCTCAACGTAACATATTCTTTGATCCTTTGGAAATCGAGTGGCGTAATTGCATTTTGAATGTAGACTATAGATTCGGAGCTGCAATGCCAAACTGTATCCCCCGATTTTGTTATCAAAATCTGAAATGAAGGACCCCTAGAGGGGTCTCTGGTAAAGAACATGTGTGAAAGTGGCATTTAAAGATGATTCCTAACTATTTACACATACACATGCCCTTAATTATGTTTCCATAAATTGTTTACTAAGTAGGTGGCTGCTACCACGAAAGTGACACGCACATATGACTCGAACGCCGGACCGGTGACAATTAATAATAACATTTATACACGACTGTAAAATATTAGTTCAAATATTTTATTCTGTTAAAGACCTGCCTTCAATGATTTGAAAATGCAGTCGGTTTACAAAAGAAAGCGGGCCGAGTGAGGTTTCACAGTTGTAACGGACTAGATATTTGCATTTGGTAGAACGATCCCAGATCAGACCATACTGATTTCTGTTTCCCAAGAGGTGAATTATGGGGTGGTGTCTAATCACAAGACACCACAAATTCCTTCCCGGTTTCAGCTGGCATGACAAGACTGTCCGGTCTGTTATTTCCCCACAGTAGACGAGACGTTAGGACTCCTATTTACCTAACTTCAAGACGCGAGTTTTTATTCTGCAAGCGTGCTTTTGACGTGGGTTGGCACGATTTATTAAATAGTCGCTCTTAATGGGCGATGCTGGCCAGACTGACGCGGCTTCGCAGCGTGTGCTCGTTTAGCTAACTAATCGTAACCGCGGAGAAAATTGCCTTCAATTCGTGGGGAATGTACTTTTAGAGGGGAACAGAAGCTACTTCGGTGAATCATAGCAGTTCAGCTTGATTTTACACCATCGAATCACCGCAAGCTTTCTTAAACACGTAGGTCTGTTACTATCTTTGTATACACGCGGTGATTCGAGTCCAAATGAGGAGACCCGGAAATTTTTTCCATCCACACAAACGTACGCGTTCTCTTTTTCGTTGAATGCGGTTTATGCAATCACGACAACTTTCAGTCGCCAGATGAATTGCCTGTCACCTGTGATTAGATAGTTTTTTTTATCGCCGTCTACCGAAATAACACACATTACAGTTAGTAGGGAGCCACCGCAAGTGACAACACTCATGTCTGTGTTTGTAGTGAAAGCAGCAGAATAAATCCATACTTACTGTTGTACAAAACAAATCACTTTCTCGCAAACATCTGCGATGATGTACTCTCCTCACAAGTATATATTTTTTTATTGTCTCACTAATCACAAAACCAAATGCCTGCGTTTTTTTTTACACTGTCTGGAGACTGACTATTGAAATATAAGTGCTTGACTGTGGAGACCAGATCATATTTCACACAGCTGGAAAAAATTCCCTTTAACAGCGACAGAAGAAACTGAGTGCTTATGAGGTTATGCAATGAAGCGGGGTGTGAAATCACCTGTATAGTTTTACTCATTCGTCTGTTAATAACAATGGCATCAGTATAAGCATACCTAATTGCCAGAAAAATTAACAAGTGATATTGAAGGATGTAATTTCATAATTTTCTATTGGAAACACATTTAACCTGCTTTCAGGCAAATAAAGGTTCTGGAAATATGACATTTTGTCAGAAAATATTTAAAAAAACGATTATCTATAGCCCCATTTTTTTTTGTCATGTTAAGTATTCTTGGAGAAAAAAATTCGTGATATGGTCACATATCGCATTTTTAAAACTTGCCTATGCAGTTTCCTTAAGCAGCAAGAGAAAAGTACAAACATACGGACGTAGTTTAATCTGTGGACTTTCATCGCGTGTAATAAAACCCCACTGTTACAGATCTAATTTGCACAGTACAGCTTCACAACGGAGTCGTGGCCTGCCGGCAGTAAGCCACATGTCGTTAGCCAACTATTGGTAAGCCATTTGTGGCCTAGTTATTGGCCACTTGTGGCCCAGATAGACGCATCTTGCCATGCATTTTCAAAACAAAAAAATAATTGTGTCTAACCCAAATTAAATTGATGTATATGATATTCATACGTGTTACCGTCAGCTTTATTTCACAATTAGTAAATTTCTCTGGAAAAACCTGGAATCAAACTCACAAACCTTACGTATGCTATCAACTACTCTACTATGCAATCATATAGGCCTACTACGTTTTAAGTAAATCTTGATACTTACTTCATATACATAATGCATTATTAGCTTTGCTATATAGACAATGTTAGTATCACGAGTCAGTACTGGAATTTGTGTGTTTTGTTTTAAAACCTAGTATTTTAGTTTCGGACTACTTTCAGGTAGAATTTAAAATGCTAAATAATAATTTTTTTTGAGTGCTATGCTTTCCAGGTTTCTGGTCTAAAAGCTATATTTTACTATTACTAGCACTGCCACGTGATAATTTTACTTCATATATACATTAAATAAAAAAAATCAATTGATTACGCATATGCTATTTGCTACTGCACAACAGCATATAGTCGGTATGCCATAAACGGAACATAAGCTTGCTGATCATGTTTCCTCAGCAATACGGAACAATTGGCATACCACAAAAGGCGGCATGTACTCTCTGGCAAATATCTCTCACACATTCTCTACATACTCTAAGATGCCTGTGGGTGTTTCGCTGATGTTTGCTTGTGGGCCACATATGAAATTCTGTCAGTCATTTTATGATAAGTGGCCCGTAATTGGCCACATGATAATGCTCAACTATCAGAATTGAACCTGTCGACCACATGAGGGTTTTATATGGAAAAATAATCATATTTTCATATTCTTTGGCATACATCAGCCACATGTTTTCCATTTGTTCTAAGACGCCGGTGGGTGATTCACTGATGTTTGCTTGTGGGCCATACATTAAATCATGTCAATAATTTTGTGTTTAATGGCCCACATCAAAAATACTTCCCTAGCAAATACAGTCACTATTGTTCACGTGGTATTATTGTGTACCACATAAGAAAACACTTACAGTAATGCGAGCGAACAAGTACCACCTGTTACCTGCTTGTTGTTTGCTACTTGGGATAGTCCTCTCAATAGTCACCCAAATATCTCTTCACTCACTCCACGGCACTCTAAGCCGCCGTACACACACTCGCCCGCCGTAGTCTCTCTCACCTTCGTCGTACACCCTCTTCTTCGTTCATCGCTCGCTTCCGCCACCATCGTTTGTCATCACTTTGGCACTACCCACCGAGTGTGTTGGAGGCGCAAGTCCCTGTGATGGGCTTTTGTCCTCCCATTGGTTAGGGGCGGCTGGCGCACCCCACATGGCTATTCTTCATCCTGGGGGCCATGGTGGCCGAGCTGTTAGATCACTCGCCACCCACCAAGGCGATCCGGGTTCGCATGTGGGAATCGTGACGTCGGTCGGCGGATTTTCTCGGGAATCTCCCGTTTCTCCCACCCTTCCATTCCGGAGCTGCTCCATATTCACCTCAATCGCCCTCATCGGCTCTGAAGACCTTGCTATTAAGAGCCGCCCATATCTCTTCACTCACTCCTCCATTCCGATAACATGCGGCTGCAGTCTTTTCGTTAACGGGGCTCCTGGGTAGCGTCAGGACTTCCAGTGCCCATAACACTTTTCCTACTTGCTAAGGGGAGGTGGAATTAGTCGCTACTTCGTGGAATTTCTAAATAAACTTAGCTTGTGAAGATCCATCACGAGACCAAGGTTGAACACCGTGAAGGTTTAGGTTTGTTTAAGCGAAATTTAAAGCGGAAGTTGTACGTGACTGGGCGGTTCGGTTGCGGCGATATTTATAGTTGGCAGAGCTCGATCGAGAACAGTCTCCACACATCGGCCTGCGCCGAGAGGGAAGACGTCCAGAAAATTCGCGCACTTGGCGCAGCTACCATCCGCTCCAATAAGGAGGGGTGCACTGTAAAAAAAAAAAAAAATTCTGGTAAATTTCTTAAACTGTAACGGAATATAGTACTAGGTGTCAGGCCGAAAATATGAGAATGTTTAGCATCGGTACAGTACAAAATTCGGAACGTCCTTACATAGTTGACTCTTTCTTGAGCAACAGTAGGAACGTTACCATGGGTGCGTGGGAAAACATTTTACCATACCCTCTTTGTCACTGTAAATATAGACTGATATGGTAAGTATACAAATAATTTCTTAGAATGTGGCGTTGGGCGCCTGCTTACGTCAGCGTCGATAATCCCCACCCCTAAACCCACCGGTGATGTACACTGTCCACCGAGGGTTTTTGAAAGGGAGGGCGGACAATGTCGTAGCGACCCACGCCCTCGACGCTCCAAGAATGTGGGCTTTGCTTGTCGTGGGGAAGAGGCCTCACGTGACAGTATTTTGAAGCGATACATTACAATCAAATATTGTGTATCCTAAAACATGTTATGTAGCAGACTTCAAAAGATATGTCTAATTTCGTCTAACAAAAAAAATTAATTGAAAACTTTTAAAATCTCGGCAGGCTTGGCCGCGGGCAAAAATTTTATTTCATATAAGCGTGGCACACAAATAAATAATTTATTTTCCAACGAAGGAAAGTCACTGTAAAAAGATTGCAAAACAGAAATTTACAAATAAAAAAAATTAGTTTCCATCAGGGCGAAGCCACGAACTGCAAAATTGTTTCATTTCCGACATGCAGAACTCAAATTTTAATGATCTAATAATTTAGCCGGTGGGCGGCGTCACGGATTACAATCACGTTAACATATTACGCAAAAATTAATGTAAAATCATTGACTACGAAGTTAATATTTAGTTGTTGAGATCGAACAAAACGAATATAGGGTTTACGGCTCGCAGAAGCAAAAACAGATTTTTTAAATTAAAAAAAAAATTTTTTTTTACGATACTAAGCTCACCAATTCAACAACGAGATTTTGAGAAGACAAGTATTATCAGATTTTCTAGAAATTTTCAAGTAGACTTCTGTACTTAAGTGTTATATTTTGAAATGTTGAGTATTTTAGTTGGCGATCTTGAAACAAAGCCCTGACGAATACAACTACGCTAAATAAAGATCTAGTCCGCTACTGTTGTTTTACATTTTCGTTACTTTATCAACGAGGGAATAAGGTGCACACTGGTAGAGACGAAGCGGTTCGTCTAACACGCGACCAAACATTATTATTCTGTTTGTCTGACCTTAACACAAAACTTACTCTCCATAAAAATCACGCTTATCGGATTGCTGCGCAAACTGTAATTAATGTCACAGTTCGCAGTAACTCTTAACATCATTAAATCAAGTACTTAGATTTCACGATATTTTTTACTACCCTATAAATGTTCATATAACCTGTAGGCGTGAAATTCGCGTTTTATGGATCGTCATTAATGACCGTACAGTTATGTGTTTTGGTTTGCGTCGACAAGAAGAAACAATCACTTGGCACGAACTATTATCACCGTAAATAGGACTATAACGATGGTAAACTTATATAACGACAATTAAGCACCCAGTCAATTGCCGTTAGTATAGTTAATAAAAAAAACTGTATTTGCTCGTAACACTATCATACGTAGAGAGAAATTTACAATTCACTGTGTGGCTACTAAAGAAATATTAAGAGAATTAATATAGGTAACACATTAAAGAGAGAATTTAATATATGTATACAAAAATAGTTTTTACGTAATATTTAGGGCATGTTCAAAGTTAAACATTTTAAATTTAAAATCAAAAATCCACATCTTACCAAGGGGCCGAGAAAAGACAGGAGCACTAAAATTGCTGCCACTAATAGAAAAATTTTTGGATTCCACTTATAGTCTACATTGAGGGAAATTCTGTGGAATTACAATGCTATGACTTGCTTTACTAACATTATGTGTTTATTCGCGTTGAGGGCAGTTTTTTCACATACGGTCCTACATCCCTACACACGGAGGAATGTCTCGGAATTCCGTACTTTGAGGTTCACTTAATAATCTTCAGGTCTTACATTTCCAAATTAATTATATTATCACTGCAATAGGCTGTTTGGTGTAAACCAAGCATTTTCGAATGCCCCGCTTAGGATCTACTCGTCTAATTACATCGTATCCTTCAAATGTATGTAACTTTACTCTGCCATACGTCGGTCACGTGAAATTGCAAAATTATTACAAAATGTAAACGCGTAACAAATTTGCTGATTCATACACTTAAAAGCATTAAAAGAACACACATTTTTTACCTAACACATTTTATTTAACGTCCTTCCGTCGTTACCAACTATATTGACGCATGCCTGAAATTGTGCCCGTTACAAATACAAACAGGTAAGGGAAGTTTCATTTCTCAAAGGTTCATATCGGCTCTCCAGACCCCGCGAATGAGCCACACAAATCTCTTCACTCACTCACTCAAAGATTTATTTCATTTTACCGTAAACCGCAGTTAACAAGTGGTTTTGTGCCCGCGCGGTTAAGAAGCTAGCCTCCTACTACAGCAATTCGGTTTCGATCACTAACAAGACCCGATTCATGTATTTTACACGTGGGAAAATAATTCACATTTTTTACTATGATAATTAGAGATGCCTGGTTCTCGGTTTCCATTTGTAAGGGTTCATGATATATGTAGGCTGTTCATAGTAAAGTGAGCACTTTTGCAGACCTAGTTAATTTCTTCTTTCATCCATTTTTTATCCTTTAACCACCTTTTTTAAATAAATATTGCCATGCAAGCAATAAACACAGTGTGTATACTCCGCCACACTCGGAAGTTACGTCTAAGGCTAAAATAAAATATATTTATTAACTATTATTCAAGATGACAGTGCTTTCAAAAGTGCTCACTTTACCGTGAATAGCGTATACTAACGTATTCCGTCGCTTGCACCATACTAGGGCCCCATTTCAGAAGTTCGGTTGTTTTTAAGGTGTTCCATTTCAGGAGGTTTGGCACTAAATTGCAGCTACCTTCATGGCATTTGTATATTGCTATACACATTTACCATATCTGGATCAGTGTTCAAGTGTTTTAAAGAACTCGTATTGAGTTCACATTTATCGTATGGCCGACAGAACTTGGCTTCATGTCCTGCCACGTCCAAATTTACATTACTACGTACTGTGAAGCTAATGAATCTATTGCATAATGAAATCATTTGCCTCTTTTCGTTAAGCGAAAACTGCGAAAGATAAAGAAAGAACTGATATACAGAACCCTAATGAAATCATTGTAAGCAATAAATAAATGAGAGTAGTGAAAAATTATGTGGTTATTTATGACAACGCGGACTTATGGTTTGTAAGATCAAGGGAAGAAAATAATTATAAAGGAGTATTTCCAATCATAGAGTGATTCAAAGCGAAATTGCTTGCAGCTAAAAATTTCAAATTTTCTTTCCATTAATAATAAAATTACTGAAAAACGCCAGCTGAATCGTGTGATAGCCTTGACAAGGCGTGGCAGATCTGATCATCACACAGATCATGCTGCCAACTGCAGATTTTTTTGCTAGTATTATTACGCCACACATGCTTGAACCCGCCTCCAGGCTGGGACAGCTTGCAGATTTCTATTTTACCATCCGTCGCTAAGCTCGGTGATTAAGTGCAACGTGAGATATTGCGATCAAAAACAAACCTTGGCATTGGCTGTGACAATCGTTACCTCGCGTGATAAAGTATGTGAGGTCTAACGCATGTATTTAAATTCATCAATTTCCTTTAGGCCTTATCCATTGTATGTTAGTGGACACCAGCTTATATACTGAATTATTTTGGTTTCGAGTTAGACTTCTGACATTTTTACATCTGTTTTAATTTTGTCACTGGGCAGTAATTTATTTAATACGTCTACATAGACTTTGAGCCAGTAATTGGCAACTTGGGGATAAAATGTGAGCATTGTTTGAACCAGAGCACAAAAAAAAAAAAAAACCTTCACACTGTAGCAGAAGCCATTGTAAAAACATTGGTCGCTTGTTTTAAGAAGACTGTGGAGTTCTTCCTTCCTGACAAACGTCTTTACAAGATACACTGGCCTCTTAAGTATTATCCCAGTGCCATTATATTAGAGCCATGATTAGTAAATCAATTTATTATAGTCTATTCGCTGTTTCTTCACACTTTTTGAATGAAACCTTTGTAAAATGGCCTTTTGCATGTCTGAAGTGTTTGGTTGTTTATTAAATATGTTATATCTGATTTTTGGTTAGATAAAACTTATTTATATTATATTTATATATTATATCAATATAACTGGAGAGAAAGTATAGGTTGTGTGTTGGTAATGCCTAGTAAAAAGTAGTTCTTATGCGAAATATTACTACACTGAGTGCACACTAATTCGGTGCGTTGTGCCTTCGGTTTAGTTTTGTAGACTCGGTTAAGCTTTGTATGTATGCAGCGGAGGAATATCCTAGAAGTAGAACTTCAGCAGGGCTCCAAAAAAAGTCGGAAGTGACCGCGAATGGACTAATGTGGCCGTGACAACGTTGGAATCATTCCAGATTTAAGTTTCCGGAAAGAGCTCGCACTCTGAAAGAACGAGCATTATATCTAAAGTAGTTTAACTCCTTATCTGCGAAATAGCGTAGCTGAAAACAAAGGACGCTTTCAGGAATTTACGACGCTGAATTGCGGCTGTAGCCGCTGCAATTGTTGCCCCCCCCCCCCCCCCCCCCGACATAGACTAAGTTAGGACATTAATGCACAGGGAAGGTAAACTCTAGGACAGGGTTCATCGCCCTGGTGGACTCCTTCAGCTTCCGTCGTCCTCGGATGTTGGTATGGAACGGTGGCGTGTGGTAAAGTGTTGCAAGATGAGCTGATGCTTGTTCAGTGCTGTACACGCTCAGCGCACGCAGCAGGAGCCAGTTAAAGGCTGTTCACAATAAAGTGAGCACTTTAGAAATTAACCTCAGAAAAAAAGTCACTGCCCCTGCCTGCATTTATTTTAACGGGCGCACTGAGTGACATTCGCCCAGTCAAGTTGTAAACGATGGATGGAAAGTAGTTCCATATCATAAAGTCGAATAAAAGGTGTTAGGTAACCATTTAAGATAATTTAAAATTATTTATTTCTCTTTCTGGTTTTTTAATCCATCGAAGTGTAAAAATGAGCAGATTTGCAAAGCATTTACTTTTTTAAAAATAATTTCACTGTTTCCTTTGACCGACGCGACGTATGAATGAATTGAAGAGGCCCATGGCAATGCTAATTTTCATAAGACGGAAGAATACACAACGTATATGCAAGTAGATCTTAGGCAGGGCTTTCAAAAGTGCTCATTTTACAGTGAAGAGCCTATACCAGAGAGGAGCCGGAGAAACTGAATACGATGCGGCCACTCACGAGAGTGCAGCGAGGCACCCTTTACCCACGTGCTATGATGTCAACTGCACTACTACATTTAACTTGCTGATGTATAACCTAGCGAATGATTAGGTATAGAACAGAGCAAAACACAGCTTACCTTGCAACAGTTCACCACACGCCTCTGGTATGGGATAAGAGCCTTGGAAAAGTAGCAACGACGAGATTCAACGATGTAAGAAATTTGTATGTCGAAAAAATCTGGGTGTGGCTGTTTAAGACACACGGTCGTCGGTTTTACGTGAATACGCATTGATTAGCAGGTAATATTTCCTTTAGGATAAGGGAATGAAATTGAATCAACGAAATAGGTACTTAGCTTTAATGAACCTAATCGACAGATACAGATGAGATCTTTCGTTTGACACAAAAAAATCAGCGCGTTGGCACATTGTAAACGCGAGATAAACTTCCTGGAAATTTTCGCCCAAGCCCGAAATCGCAGCCAGTCGCCGCGGTCCCCCACCCACGCGGTCATGCCCGCACCATGGTCGCATACCCATGTGTCGGTCTGATTTTTTAAATAT
The DNA here is from genome assembly GCA_029891345.1 of Dryococelus australis. Taxonomy (NCBI): domain Eukaryota; kingdom Metazoa; phylum Arthropoda; class Insecta; order Phasmatodea; family Phasmatidae; genus Dryococelus; species Dryococelus australis. The sequence continues at coordinate 51,938,723 of CM057007.1, forward strand.
AATCACGGAAAAAAAATCATCGGTCAACAATGGCAATACCCGATTCGACCCCCCTCCCCCAAACCCTTTGCCCATCATGATAAACTGCAGTGATTTTGAATCGCCGTGTTGGGAAGTTGGTGCACTGGCCAAACTGAAGACAAGACATGCCCTATCACAGGGTTGGCCAGCAGGGCCTCCAACTTAGGATATGTACTTTCCATTTCAAAACAAACAACACAAGCATTTGTTAAATAAATGAGTTAATGTTCTCTTGGCAAACTTTTGAATTGTGTTAGTAATGTAAATATTCCTAACATACGCTGCAGTTATAATTTTTTTCATGTGCGAGAGATAGCATCAAAAATTGAAGGGCTTGCAGCAGGAAGGGGTTAGCTCAATTTTTGGCACTTTTAAGTCGAGTGCACTTTCGTAACCAAAATATCTTTCCTTGATTTGGTGCAAGAAGAAGGTAGTCCGGCAGTTAGCTCCTACGTTTCTCAACATGCGAATCTGACACCGTCGTGACATAAGGGAGAGAAAAGTGGTAGCTCCTGGACCTGACTTGTTCTTAGCCCAATGCGAAGTTGCAATGCTAAATGCTTATTTTGAGTTGTAAACCTATGTGTAATGTTTAGCGTCGCTTTGCTCAAATACGAATATCACAAAAGGAAATAAATACATATTATACAAATTATATTACAACACGTGTGGGGCCTGGAGCAGCCTAGCGTATTTTTTTATTTTTACTGATAAACCTTTTTCAAACACATTTGGTAGTTTTATTCTTTTATTTAGCCCTAGATAACATGATTTTACAAATTTTAATCTTTGTTTGGGGCAAGAATGTGTCAGCTCCAAAATTCAAAACCCCCTCCTGCGTCACAAAATAGTTATTTCTTGATTATATTGGTGATGAACCATGATTAGCTGCATGAACTATAAAAGGGGGGGGGGGGGATACTTTTGACGAAACTATAAAATTTAATTTTTAAAAGGTTTTTTTTTTCTCGAAATAGTGCCAACATTCAGCTAACTCTTTCTTACTGCAAGACCCTCAATTATAAAATAACCTAGGCGTCTATCGACCTCTGAAAGGCCCCGCGACCAGGATATCGACCTCTGAAAGAACCTGTGACCAGAATATCGACCACTGAAAGAACCCGCGACCAGGACATCGACCACTGAAAAGACCTGCGATCAGGATATCGACTACGTATGTGCGGCAAGACTGCGAGCGAGTACTGCCCGGCCGCGAAGTCAGGAGTTACGCCTCCACTACGTCGTCGAATGACCTCCGCTGACGGCCGGCGGTGTTTACGAAGCCCCAGTGGAGGCGGTCCCGGAAATATCCCGAGCGAACAACATCAGCTAGCACGCTGCAGTTGGCTTCACGGCCAGAGAGACCGGCACAGTTAAACTTCGTTAGTAAAATTTCTGAATAGTACAAAGTCGTTTTATTTCCCCTTGCAGAAAGATAGGAATTTAATGATAATGTACAAGCTTAATAAAAATTATTTGTTAATATGTAATCCAATCTGTTGTCAAGTCCATCACCTGTAAACAGAAATCGCACTGGCGATAAGACTGTTTTATTCTCCAATGGGCACGTAGTCAACATTTTAATATTGTGAGAGTTTTTTTATTATTATGAAAAACACCTGTTATCACAAACGTAATTTTTACAAGCCCTTTGTGATTTTCATTAAAAATGTTTCACTGTACCAGCAACCCATAATGTTCCTGTTATAGGCGAAACTCGAAGTTTCACTTTGACGTCGCATGACTATGCACAGATCATAATAATGATGGGGCTTCCAAGTCATGGAATACTCCGAAACTCTGTCCTCAGTGATTATTTAGTCATTTCCTAGGGCTCGTCTCTTATGCCCGGTTGCACCATCGTGATTCGAAACTCGATACGAGATCGGGTCTAAGATCGATACAGATAACGGTTGCACCATTCAAGTTCAGAGATGGACTGGAGATCGAGATGAAGTTCATTTCGAACCGTCAAAATTGGTGGTTCCAAATCTCGACCCGAGATCAGCAGCCATCGTCGACAAATGTAGTTTGAAAATACGCCAACAGATAGAACTACGTGCGGCTGTTTTCTTGGGAAATTAAAACAAAATTATAAGCACTTGAATATTATTCAACAAATTTCCCACAACAATAATTCACTTAAAACAGATAGAATATCGCACATCTAGTTCTATCTATAGTGAAAAATACACCTATTTCCATGACGTCAAATATTACTAATCAATAGCAACATTTGCCTGATGCTTAATCTAGAGATCTCACTTTGGAAAAAAAAAGATCGACAAATATTCGTTTGTGCAAAAGTTTTATATTGGGACCAAGATGAAACTGAATCCAGGTTCGGAACTACTATAATTCGATCTCGGATCAGGGAAGATGTTGGTTCAACAGGGCATAGCTGGAAACGGTGGTGGGGCATCAAGGCTTCGCGAACGATCGGATCACGTGTAACACAGCTGCCCACGGGGTCAAATATACCCCATGTTAACTTATAAGCATAGTTGGCTGCAATTTCCAAACCATTTAAGTTATAGTTGCCGGCGAGGTGCTGGCCGCCGAATGGTCGACATCCTCTGCTGGTCGACAGTTGTCCTGGGTAGACATAGGCCGGCGATACCAGGATGGCAGCCGGGAATGACTTCTCAATATGGCAGGAATTTCTCAATTTCGGACCTATGGGACACATTGTGCAAACCTCAGCCACAATGTGCAAACTGCCAGAATTATGCTAATTAGCACCGGCTGCCAAGATGGCCACCGGCGGGGGGAAAGAAATTAGGGAAATTTTGAGGGGAAAAAAGGGAAAAAGTATCGTTTTCGTATTGCGAAATCGACCTTTTAGGACGGGAGAAAGGGTCAACCTTGCTAGGTAATGCTTACCGAGCTGCAGAGATCGTTTTCCAAATTCTTACATCCAATGAAATATTTCTACGTGAGTTGTTTTGAACATGCCGGCTTACGACCGAAACTATAATATTACAAAGAAATATATATGCCTATTATGTTTCTAATAGATAGGACACCATGGTTGTTTGGAAATGCAATTGTCATTCTCCTTTAATTTAACTCTTAGGTTACTCTATCAGCAAAAATTCCGTTCACAGCGATTATGTCCCAGAAATAAACTGATATTGTTTTCTTTATGTTTAGAAAATAAGATGCATTATTGTTCATCCATCAAACAACACTCTAAAGACGAATAATGGACATAAATAATTTAATTTCTTCTTTGAAAGACATTGATAGTCACAGCCAAGTAGGTTGTACGTACATACGACAGTAACAATTGCACGGTCATTGTACTAACTTGCTATTTTCTTTTTTTCATTTTAAATTACTTTCTTCTATTTTCATTCCAGGTGTTTTCTGCAGCAATAATAAGTTCCTAATTCTGACAGATGTTCGGCTTCGAACAAAACATTGTACAAATTCATATGGCATGTGGTTCCCAATCTTGTGTACAATTGCATCCGCCACTTTCCTAAATTAAAACAGAAAGAGTGAACAGGAGGTATAGGATGTGGGAGCACTGCAGGGCGGCGCGCAGGGGCGGAGGAAAAAATCAATTACAGGGAAGTAGAAAAAGCGAAATTCAAGGACAGAATAAAAAAATATGTAGGTATGAACACGGAATGCAGTGGTGAAGGAATTAGGGTCGTAGAATATACGGTTGTGGAATTGCGGTGAAATGAAGTGGCAAGTGTTACACGAAAAAATTAGTGACCCGTTAGCGGGAAAGCCGCGTGATGTTAAATCTTGGGTCGAATTTGCGACGCGCAGGGATGAGTTTGGTTAAGCGCGCGTGGTTGGGGGGGGGGGGGGAGGGGGGAGGGATGCGCAAGCACCTACCTGGTATTTGTCCTAGTACTATGAACTACCTCCTGTAAGTAATATCTCCCCTTCCCCACCTCCCCTGACTAAGGCTTGAGGTCGCAAGTGGTGAGAATAAAAGATAAGGTCTGAAGATAAGGAAAGAAAACACACTATATCCAGAAGCTACTGAAATAGCCCACATTAGTTAAAAATTATAATAATTTGCAGGTAAACTCTTCATAGTACCAATGTGTGATATATCAGAAAAAAATTATTGAATGTATTCTTTAGAACAGCATAGAAGAGTCACTAATACATTTACTACAGGAGGCAGCTGATCAAGGTTTTTTTAGGCAGTGTCACAGTAATTGCCCATCATCAAAATGAGGTCTTTATTATAAAACTTCACAACATTGAAATTGAGATTTAGAACATGTAGTTAATTTATTTGCATCAAATGCGACAAGATACTGCAACGCTCATTAAATTTGTACATTAATTTTTTTTTTTCACTTCATGTTAAAATTAATATTGTTTCTTATGGCTCGTATTTTATGTACTGCCCACTCTTAAGATATGTAACTATTTTTCGTCCATCGTTATCAACTTTTCTGGACGCATGTCACTAAGTGTGCCCGATAAAATTTATGCAGGCGAGAGGGAAGTGACTTTTTCCTAAGGTTGGTTTCAAAAGTGCTCACTTGACCGTAAACATCATATAACTGTGGGGTTTCATTACACGCAATGAAAGTACACAGATCAAACTACCTGGGTATAATCGTACTTTTCTCTTACCGTATAAAGAATCTTCACAGACAAGCTTTAAAAATGCGATATTTGACCACTTTCACGATTTTTTCCCTCCGTCAATACACTTAATATGATAAAAGTAAAAAGATACCGATGTAGACAATAGTTTTTTTAATCCTTTCTGTAAAAACTTCGTATTTCCAGAACATTTATTTACGCGCAAAACATGATTTAACAGAAAACGTTTCAGTACATAGGACACGTCAGTACCGTTACGTCTGGAATCCGGGTGCTCCTGGAGGTGACCTCGGCCCGGCCCCGGAACGGACTTGCGCAATGCCTGAGACCTCAGCCCGGGTGATGTATGACCGCCCGAGTTCACGCTCGCGCATAACGCCCGGCTAATTAACAGCTGCGGGCGCTACACCCCTCGCTCAGGCGACGAGGCATTTTTAATTACGGCGCCATTGTTTGTCGGCGCCTGGCGCACGGGAAATACCTCCACCAGGTCGCTCTGCTGAAGGCGCGCTGCCAGAGTCGGCCCCGCGCGCGCGCCGTCGTCAATCAATCACTCTCCCCAGCACGTGGCCATACTGTCTTCGCGCTCATATTTCACCCGGCGAGAAATACAAAGGCCGATCGGCAGGGATCGGGATCGGGAACCGCGAAAGGGAATATCGGGCAGATACCGCTTGTTAGCCCCAGCACACAGCTTGGATGCTCCCAGTGCCCGTAGACTAGAAACTTGGAGAGGATGAGTTGGTAAACTTCGCCCACCACTCAGGAAGAACCCTAAGGGCCGGTTGCACCAACTTGGTTTGAAACTCGATCGGAGATCGTATCTAAGATCGACACAGAAAACTGTTGCACCATTTGAGTTCAGAGCTGGATTGGATATCGATATGAAGCTATTTCGAACCACCAATTTCGGCGGTTCGAATGCTCGATCCGAGATCAGGAGCCATCGTCGACCAATGTAGTTTGAAAATACGCCAACAGATAGCACTTTCGTTCGATTGTTTTCTTGTGAAATTAAAACAATATTATACGAATTTGAATATTATTCAGTAAAATTCGTACAACAATAATTCACTTAAAAACGATCAAACATCGCACATCTAGTTCTACTATGGGGAAAAATACGCCTACTTCCATGACGTCATATATTACGGACCAATAGCAAAATTTGTCTCATACTTAATCTCGCTATCTCACTTTGGAACCGAGATCGACGAAACTGAGATCCAGAATCATGAAATTTTATTGGTGCAACACTTTTACATTGGAACCAAGATGAAACTGGACCATGGTTCGGAACTAGTATCATTTGATCTCGGATCAGGGAAGATGTTAGTGCAACCGGCCCTAAAAGATATAATGAAGATCAAAGCACAACAAACAAAGGACAGAGTGATCGAAATAGCAATAACCGAGGCAAATAAACAGGAAAGGAATCAGGACGCTGAAGTCTTAAGGTAATATATAAGGACAGAGAGAAATGGTATGACAAAGTTTCTGACTAAAGGACCGGACTACGGGGGGAGGGGGTTCGAAAAGGACTCCACAAGCTCCCCTCTCAGGTGGCAGTTCCAAAACTGATGGCTGAAATTGAAATATATATGTAATCGAAGTAGTAGTAGTTTAGTGCCGCAATATAGTTATAATGTAATCATCAATAAAATAGAATGTCAAGAAATTGACCTCCAAGCTGCTAGGGAGTCAGGGTGATGGAATGCAGGAAAACCGCGCCACTCTTATCTTCCAGGCAACTTGGTGTAGATAGTTTTCAATATTATTTTAAAATATAATCCATAAAGTGTGTAACGGGAAAATAAAATATAAAATAAAAATAAAAAAAACAAATTAAAAAGGAACATCCTATAGCTTACCGCTTTATTACTCACAAATGACACATGAACGGGGGCGGTAAGAAAAATGTGTGATTAGCCTTGGCTGGCAACGAAAAAAAAAAAAAATCTGCGAAGTACAGCCACTCTCAGTGTTACAGGCCAGACTGCTTTCCTGTCAACCGCTAGAGACTTGAGAAATTATTTTACGCATTTCACGACAAACTGGACACTTTTGAAATCTCTGCTTAAGATATACAGAGTGATTGTAAAAAGTCCCTAACTGTTTGTGGGAAATCGCTAATATATCTCGTTTTGGTTTTCGTTATCGAAAATGTTCACCATTGAAGAGATGATAGCCGGGGTCCATGCTCGTCTGAGAGGACTCACGCACGATTTAGTGAGAGCTAATGTCATACGAAGTGTTAGTTAACCTAGCCCCACAAATGTGACCATTCGCCATCTTGTCAACAAATTCAATCGCACAGCGAGTGTAGAATCTTCCACACAGTGGATTGTGGAACATAATGCTTACGACTGAGATGCAGGGTCGGTGGACGAGAGCTTACAACTTTATCCATTCTGATGTGGCAGAACAGAACAGGACAGAACATATTAAAATGTCACCAGTACCCAGCCGAAGACAATAACTGGTCTCAGTTACTTGAATTTAAAATAAACTTATAAAATAGTCAAAACATAACATTTGTCGCGTTTAAACGCTTAAAAACAAGTTCAATTTGAAATAGAGGCGTTACGTTATAATTTAAAAGTTTCAAAAGTTAGAATTCCTCTGCCTCCACCCTTGAACCCTCACCCTGCCATCCTCTCCGGAGACAGAGGGGCCGACGGTGGTTTTGTCGTTTTGTGAGGTCTCCGTCGTGTGTTTCATGTCTGTGTCGGTGTTGTGTTGGTGTCAATGTAATGTTGTTTGTGTAGGTGTTGTATAGTGTGTTGTTTCTTCAGTTTATTTGTTCTTGTGTGTATCTGTATTTTTTATGACTGTGTGGGTCGTTCGACATCAATATGCTGAATATTATTGTTTGTCTTGATACATGAAGTATTATTTGTGAGGGCTCAAGAGGAACATTTAGTAATTTAGTTTCGAAAATTATCCTAATAGTAATTATTATTCACACTCTATATACTATATAGATTGGTAAGTTTTCCTTATTCTAAGGGGGCGGCAGATACGAACATTACCAGCGGCTCAATCAAAGCTAGTAGCTGGCTTGTCGGATCACATTATCCCTAGTAGCAACAAACGATAGCCTAATGGTTGGTATAGGGATACTATGAACCGACAAGGCAACCGCTGGCTTTTATCGTGCCGCTAGCTATGTTCATATCTTCTGCCACATTAGGACGGATAAAGTAGGCCTATGGTTCAATGGATTCCTGGATCTGTTGCACGGTGTCTTCAGGTACCGATGGCCTGCCTGAACGCTCTTCTGTGCGATTGAATTTGTTGACAAGATGCGAATGGTCACATTTGTGGGGCCAGGTTAACTAACACTTCGTATGACATTAGCTCTCACTGAATCGTACGTTAGTCCTTTCATACGAGCATGGAGTACGGGTATACTCTCTTCAATGGTGAACATTTCTCATACCTAAAACAATATCAAGGTATATATCAAGGTAATGGATAGGGACTTTATAATCATCCTTTACTTTTCCTCTTATTTCGTATCGTTCTGCCATATGTAGGGGAGTGTGTTGTAACTTGGGCCTTTTTTTTTTTTTCCTCTCTGAAATATCTGAATTTTTTAATTGACACGGAATTTAACGTAAAATAAAAAAAGTTCAACGGGAAACGAAAAGTTTTATTTCAGTCTGCTAAAATCCCACTTTTCACTCTAGCCCACGCGAGCTCTGCGCTACCGCATCTTAACTCATTATGACAGTCGACCTTGCCAACAAGAACGACACACTTCATACGTGCATTGCTAGGTCGCAGCACATCCACAAAATTCAAACTGGCCCGAGTGAGCGAGTGAGTAAAGGGATTTGAGTGGCTCTTGAGGTGGCTGCCTTGTTGAAGGAATTTTGCACGCCTGGGGCCTAAAAGCGTGGGAGCGCTAGGGGCGACCGAGACATGCGCATCAACTTTCTCATCGCCTCTACGCGCAAAGCACTGAACTGGCGTGCACTCTTGCTTTCGATAACATGCTTTTACAAGAATTTCAGCGCAGACCCTTCTGTTCTATGACGTAATAATAAAAATAAAGGTCTGATACACGTACCAAGCCTTTTTTAATATTTTCTACCGGAATGTTTATACCTAAAAATGACCGTGAAACATTTCGAACAATTTTCACTATCACAAAAACATGCTTTAGAGAGAAATGGAGTAACTGAAATACATATACAGACGCGTAACGTTTCTTAAATGTTATTCGTAAGCAGACATAATTCAGACTCGTTGGACGGTCTTTTAATTAAACGTTTTTTGCTGGAGCTCTGCACACCGTTCGGCGGCCTACCCAGGCAATCTTGAGAGCCGATGGAGGTGAAGCGAAGTTGAGTATGTATCGGCACCGGAATGCAAGGGCGGGGAAAACGAGATAGTACCGAGAAAACCCTCAGGGCCAGCGGCATCGTCCGGCACTATTCTCACATGCAACTGGCCCAATGTACATCATGGCATTGGTACAACACTGTCGCACATAATTTACATTACTGTGGGTCTGATAACTATATAGATGAGTCGGCCAAGTTAAAATTAGAAATTATTCAAATAATATATAATTTAAAAATCTAACAGTTCTTCTCCTTGCACGCATTCAAAAAAAGCAGAAAACAAAATAAATATTTCAGTACTCAAAAATGTTCATCTGACACTTTTTATTCAACGTTAAAGGCTTTTCACTATAAAGTGAGCACTTTCGAAATCAACCTTAGAAAAAAGTCACTGCTCCTACCTGCATATATTTTAACGGGCGCCCTGAGTGACATGCGCCCAGTTAAGTTGGTGACGATGGAAGGAACAGTAGTTCCGTATCTTAACGCCGAACAAAAAGTGTTAGGTAACCATTTCCGTTTACTTTCAACTTATTTCTTTCGATTTCTATATTTTTTAATGCATCGAAGTGTAAAAATGAGCATATCTGTAGAATATTTACTTTTCTAATAATTTTACAGTTTCACTTGACCGACGCAAAAATAAAGTGATGACGCCCATGACAATACTAATATTACATAAGGCGAAAGAATACACAACGCTCATACAAGTAGATCTTAAGCAGGGCTTCCAAAAGTGCTCATTTCATCGTGACTAGCCTATAAGAGATGGAACCACTTTCTCTCTATCATTACCGACTTAACTGCTCGCCAGCCTGTTAGTGTGTACGCTAAAATATACAACTCACAAAACGTTTGGGATAAAGTGCGACAAGGAGGTTTGGGTGTTAGGAGTTATGGAGTTCTTGTGTGGTCAACAGAGTGACAACTAACGCAGTGAACACGCCTGGGACATGTTGAAAACAGCAGTTCACAATCGTGCACAACCTCCGGAATCACTTCCAGATATCACGAGAGCTGCACAAATGGAACGGGACCTTATTCCGGAAGATGACAACACATTGATTACAAGCATGCCACTTCATGTTGAAGACCTGTGCAATGTACATGGAGTCCACACAGGGTACATGGAGTCCACACAGGGTACTAAGTTGCAGCGGGAAGAAAGAAACCCTCCCTAGTCAGAGACTCCATTACGTTAATTCTGTTGTTCCCCAGTGTTTATTTGTTTGCGATATTGGAAACTGTTTGCTGTTAGAAATTCTTTGAAATTCAAGTTTTGTATCGCTTCCGTTGATATCATATAATCAATATGCTTTATTTTATGTTTATGAGCATATTGCATATTCTTTGCTTTTTTTATATATATATTCCAATCTTTTTTTAAAAATTGTTTATATGCAGGTAGGGTCAGTCACATTTTTCAAAGGTTGAACTTCAATTCAACTAAAAATAAGACATGTTAACAAAGGTGTAAAACGCATTTGATACATGGCATATTTAGGAAATCACTAAACACGTCATTTATGGGGTGATTTTTCAAAAGGCTTGACTAAAAAATGGTGAAGAAACCGCGAATAGAATATACCATTTTTATGTGCTTGTTTTTGATGTTGCCTAAATTTTGATATATATTTTACGACACCGATACTTGATTTTCCACACTGAAATATGTTGACCAAATATTTTTTGTTGGCAATGAACAGCTGTTTCCGAAGGGGTTAGGGTTACTCCTCAAGACGCTGATATTAGAATTTCGTGGAAGTGATGTAGTAGAATGAAAATCACAAATTCACTGGTAGCAGTCAACATTACGTTACGAATGAAAGAAAAAAAAAAACATATGTATATTGGTTCCCAACTGGTTCTATGCCTCGAAAGTAAATGAAATTTAATGGTATGCTAACACTTGGTGTGGAATTTCATAGTTCGTTTGATACGGATTGACTTTTCCGGTTTTGTCTCACTTGTATAAAATAATATTCCAAATAATGCTAAGACATTTTGCATTGAGTTCCAAATGTGTCGAATGAATAGTACCTAAAGTATGACGATGTGAATTATGAATGAGAAGTTGTAAAAAAAAAACGTAATTTTACACAATCCTATTGTACGTGAGTTTCAAAGGGTTGAAGACTGCCGTTAGTAAACACTGTTCACGATAAGGCGAGCACTTTCGAATTCAACCTTTGAAAAATGGCACTGCCCCTGCCTGGATATATTTTAACGGACGCATTGAATGACACGCGCCCGGCATAAAGTTGGTAACGATGGATAGGAAGTAGTTCCATATGTTAACGTCGAATAAAAAGTGTTACGTAACCATCTGTGATAATTTAAATTATTTCTCTCGCTTTCTGTTATTTTTAACTCCTCAGTGTATAAAATTTAGCAGATTTATAAAATGTTTACTTTTCAAATAATTTCACAATTTCACTTGACCGACGCACAAATAAAGTGATGAGGTCCATGTCAATGTTAATTTTACATAAGGCGGAAGAATACGCAACGTGCATGCAGTAGATCTTAAGCAGGGCTTTCAAATGTGCTCATTTCACCGTGAACAGTCTATATGTATACGTACCTAGAAGTGCTGCACTGTTATTTATGATGACATAATATCGTCGAACCTGATAAAAAGAACGCGGCACCCGCTGTAAAATGATATCAACATTGCAAATTTGTTGTATTCTTCGAGGCCGACCAGGAAAGGTGTATAGAAAATGTGTTTCTATTCACTACTTATGTTTCGTACGACACGTAGAGTCAAGCGATATTTGATAGTAGTTAACATAACGTCACTGCAAAATTTTCCCATAAAACTTTCTACGCTTTATGATTAGACCGATGATAAGTGAACAATTCCTGGCCACTTCACTGAAGGATTTGTGACTGTTGACAGGTCTTCAGTTAAATTTAACATGCCAAAATACAGAATATATTTAGTCTGGGTAATATTTGTTATAGGAGTATACGCAATTGAGTCCACAGGAGTACTAAAAGGTAAATGAGAATACACTGTTAATTACGAGGTAAGCGATAATTTAAGAACAGGTTTGTTAAATAATCATTATTTGCCGAGACGAGAACTGAAATGAAGGAAAGGGAGAGGTAATATTTCTCAGGACATTGTCATTGTCTTCATTATCAGAAAGATTTAAGTGTTACACAAAATGGTCCCTCCAAAGCATTATTTAAAAAAATAATAAAAGTAAACTTTTATTATGAGTTTAGCCTTACGCATGAACAACATGACAGGTTCATTGCAAGGGAAATAACCTTGTAACCATAGCCTGTATACTCTGTATAAATGTAAAACTGAAGCTTCACATCGCTATAAAATATGATCCTTCTATCGAAGTGAAACGGCGAAGATAACAGGCGTCTACTTTAATTTCTTAATGGTAGTCGTAGATATTTGTTATGGTTCTTAAAGCCTTTGATTTCGGTTTCGCTTTTTGAAGACACATGGGTGATATCGTCTTAATTTATGTTATCTTACAATCTGCTACCCTCAAAACCACAATTTAAAAACAGTTTAATCATTTCAGAACGTGAATGTAAGATTATTTTTGCACTAATTTTTTTAAAATGTATAAATTTATATTATAATTCTAATAGGTTTCATAAATTAAAAAAATTAAAATAGTGTTACAAAATAGACGATTTATACATAGCTATAACACTAATAATAATTTTTTAAAAATATGCATCACAATTTTGTATATACCAATATAACTTAGTATGTAGTTATCTTAACATATAAAAATTAAACATGCATTAAAATTAGTGTATATTTAGTAATTCTTTATTTTCAAATATCGTATTTTGGACTTTGAACGCAAAATAAAATAAAATTTCATTTTTTTTTCTTAAAAGGTCAGAAAATAATTACTTAGTTTCTATTCGTTTTGTCTTCGACAGGCGTGGTTTTATTTATAGCAAAAATTTACGTATAAAGAATATTTTGCAAAGAAATATTGATAGTATGTTTCACCATCTGTGTTTCCTTAGGGTAACAATCAACCCTTGCAATAATAATAATAATAATAATAATAATAATAATAATAATAATAAATTATATTTCATCTGAATTCGAATTTCTAAAATTGTTATAAAAGGTTTTTCCTGATTATTAAAATCTAAAAAAATTATCCTAATTTGTTTGTAAGAATAATTTATTTCGTAGAAATTTAAACTAAATTACTTTTTATGATACCATGCTCAAAATATAAGCAAGTAAATTAGTAAAATAAAGTATATATTCCATTGTAAACAGCAATTTTAAAACATTGAATACTAAATGAATGTTAACAAACTGGTAGATGATATTATAAATATTAGAAGTTTCGCAATACCATTGTTTAGGTTAAAAACTTCCATTACAATTAAAAATGTTTCATTAAAAGCGTATTTTTACCGGGTAGGATATTTGTCGACTGTTGTTAAAAATGATGCTCTGACATTTTCGCAGGATGACAAATCAGTTGCCTTGGCAGACGGCGGAGTTGTTGACACATAATGTAAACACTTGCGAAACAATCGTCGGGAGACAAGGTCACTCCTCCGGCGCCGCCGTCGGGAGCGTGGACGCCAGCAGCAACTCGCGCAGCACCTTCACCGTGAAGAACGAGCACCACCACCACCACCACTAACACGAGCACAACCTCGCGCAGGCCAACGTCGTGGTCGTGCGCCCGGGGTAGCCGCCCCCACCGCCGCCTCCACCAACGCCGTCCCCGGCAGGGACCTGCCACCTGCGACCACTACAACTGCCGCTGCTTCTGAGCTAGCAGATTCCCTCCAGGAAACAGACTCTATACTGCATATACAGAATGTCCCTAAATATGAGGGAAATATACAGTTATCGGCTGTTCACGGTAAAATTAGAACTTTTGAAAGCCCTGCTTAAGATCCATTTGTATGCACGTTGCATATTCTTCCGCCTTATGTAATATTATAACATTGCCATGGGCCGCACCACTTTATTTTTGCGACTATCAAATAAATGCGCGAAATTATTGTAAGAGAAAATATTTTACAAATCCGCTTGTTTTTATATTTAGATGCTCTAAAAAACAGATAGCGAAAAATAATTTAAGTTATCAATAATGGTTATCCTACACTATTCGACGTTAAGACATGGAACTACTTTCCCTCCATCGTTACCAACTTCACTGGGCGTATGTCACTCAGTGCGCCCATAGGCAGTGACTTTTTTCTAAGGTTGATTTCAAAAGTCCTCACTTTATCGTGAACAGCCTTTAGTGAACAGTGCACCTCAAAACAATGGAAAATGTCCTGAAGTCGATAGTTTCCGAGTTACGGACCTTCCAATGTAGCACTGGACGTATATGTAACTTTCATGATACATTCCAGTTCGAGTATCTGTAGCCATGTTCGTGTACCAAAAGTGACACGTCGCTCTACAAGAAGTGCTCAAAATGACCGTCCACATTGCGCCTGAATGCACGCCTGAACACGCCGCGTCGTTGATTGTCTGGCACTTTCAAATACGCCAGAGTTTTCACTGCTATGTCCGGAACTGGAGATGCAAAAACAGTGACCTTGAGAGGCTCTCACCGGTAGTAGTCCAGTGGTTTGAGATCCGGGGAGCGCGTAGGCCAGGTGATTGATCCTACACGGTCTCTCCACCTGTGCGAGACAGGTAACAAAATTCACGCCATTCCAACTGATCACATTATTTTGTGTTTTTCTAGGGTATACTATTCACTCTTCGATTACTTCCTAAATATTTCAGAATATCCTGTATACGGTGACAGCCACAAAATTATTTTGGTAGTATTTACCATGCCAAATATATTTTTATGATGAGAACAACGTTATTTACTTATCAAACTTCTCCACCCAATAAAGTTTTTTTTTATGAGGACTGCTAAAAAATTTGGCACAGTGACTTCTCTAGGAAATATTTTTTCTCTGTGATCGCTTACCTGCGACGTCCAATTGTGACGCCATTATTTCCCTCACAAACGGCCATTAACCTCAAGTACTGCGAAATTTTCTATAACTGTCTAATGTAATTTTAAAACAAATGAAAAATTAATAAAACTGTAATAATTCTAGTGGCTATATTTTAGAGACTAAGCTCGATAAAAAAACCGACATACAAAATAGTTAGTTGTCGGCAGACTGAATCCCAGGTTGTTTTACGTTCGACTGCTGGCATTATTCTTCATTCGGCTCTCGAGCCAATAATAAATCTTCAGCAGAGGAGTAAACAATCTCCTTAACATGGTCAGTGACTCAGATTAAAGGTTGGCAGCAAAAAAATCGTTTATGAACTGAACGCAATTATGTGTAAGGCAATGTGGTGTACGCGAATACCAAAATGTGACGCGAATTTTGCAGATCTCTGCCAATCGGTTATTTAGTTATTTGAGATTTGGTATTTTTAAGTTCGGATGCTGTCGCATCCATTAGTATCTAAATTGTGACAACACATACTTGTGGTAATATCTGAAGTTGTTAAAAAATACTTAATAAAATATTATGGAAAAATTAATACAATTCCGTTACAAAGCATATTCTACTCCCTAAAGGCCCCAGTTTGTTCCGTATAAAGTGCGAAACAGCCAAACAATGAAGACGAAATTTCATGTGAACCCACCGCGGTCTACGAAATGAAAGGTTATATAATGTAATCCTGAAATTTGCCACAATTTGCACGCAAAAATTCTAGAATGAGACTCTCCATGTCACAGAAGGCTCTCACCAGTATTTCGGCACTCGTGAGTTCAATTTTGCGCAAAATGTTGTCTTCAACTGCAGCGACAGTCCGTGACTTGTTCCGGTACAGTTCACCTTTCAAAGTGCCGCAAAGAAAGTGGAGTGATGTGGAGAGGAGTGAGGTGAGGTGAGTGTGGAGAAGAGCTGGAATGCAAGGGCGGGGGAAACGGGAGTT
This sequence comes from Dryococelus australis, assembly GCA_029891345.1. Lineage (NCBI taxonomy): Eukaryota > Metazoa > Arthropoda > Insecta > Phasmatodea > Phasmatidae > Dryococelus > Dryococelus australis. The sequence goes on from CM057007.1 coordinate 51,954,605, forward strand.
CACCGAGAAAACCCATCGACCAGCGGCATCGTCCGGCACGGATTCCCACATTCATAAACCTGGGAGCGACCCCTTAGGAAGGGGGAGGGGGTACAAACCCGGTTCGCTTAGGTGTGAAGCGAGTAGCTTGACCACTAAACCCCCGCGGGGATGTAAGGTCTGGAGACCTCTGTGGCCACAGACCCATCCAGATCAAACAACCAGGGAAAAACTACTCTTTTAGAGCCAGGATCGCTTTGGAAGTTTCACAAGTCGCCGCATCTCGTTGAAAGTTGTTGGCAGTTAACTTATCATCATCCGGTTAGCTCCACGAGGACAATGAAGAAGTCCATGTAAATATAATGATTTGGAGAAGTCTGCAACAAGGGGATCGGGGATAGGAGCCAGGCGCCGGCCGGCCACCATGTTGTGACGTCATCCAACAGCCATATTGGATCCAGGTGACCTAGAGCCAATACCCTTGACCTTGACCCCACGTCCGTGATTTTGAATTGTCAATGAACCCAAAAATTCGAAGGAAAAAAAAAAGCGTTAAGGATAACCAGATATAATCATATTTTTTGATTGAAGAAAGCAAGCAAACAAGAATGAGTGAGTGAGTGAGTGAAAAAATTTGGGTGGCTCTTAACAGCGAGGTCTTGAGAGCCGACGAGGGTGATTGAAGTGAATATGGAGCGGCGCCGGCATTGAAAGGCGGGGTAAACGGAAGATCTCCGAGAAAACCCGCCTACCAGCGGCATCTTCCGGCAATATTCCCATATGCGAAAATCCGGGTGTGACCCGGCCGGGTATCGAACCCGGTTTGCGACGGTAGGAGGCGAGCAGGCTAACCGCTCAGCCACCGCAGCCCCAGAAAAGCAAGAAAACAAGAACCTTGAATGTATCAAAGCAGTAAAACCTCTTAAATAAGAATATTTAGCCTAAATCGTAAATGGTGGAAATGGAACCAAACCAGTAAAAATACCGCAAATGCGTCCTCTGGCAATCAGTATTAGCTAATTGATCATTTCCGTGAGCTAATTTACTTTATTTGCAAGTAAACTCTAGACGTTACCCGAGACCACCTTTACGTAGTTGTAAACTATGACAGATACTTGGGGATAGCGAAGCTATAAAACCTTGTAAATCGAAACAATTTATTTAAAATAAGTAATCGTCGAAATTATTCCTTATATAAAACAGAGAAGAATGTGAACTTTTCAAAACTTAGCTTACAAATTACATATTTAATTCCCAAGGATCTATGTATGCTTATAGTAAAGGCTCCAGCCCAACCAACACGACAAATAAACTTTAATTTTAATGTAATGTATTATGTACAAATTAAGACAGTCACGTTCTCAAGCAATTGAGTTCATAAAAAGATACGCCAATTGATGGCATAAGCTGGAGCTAGTTCAGTTTCATTCAATATCTTATAAATATAAGGTCGCTCAGTTTATTGAACTATAATAATTCATATCAGAAAAAACTGATGAATAGTTTACGAAAGTAAATTAATTTATCTGTCACTGTAACAAAATGTCTACTACAGTAATAACATTTTGTTTAAATGTGTATAAAAAGTGTAAAAGTGAATCAAATTTACCTAAATTTACAAACCGACCGAAAAGAAAAATAAGAAAAAAGTAAGGTAAACAAAACAAGGTAATAAACAATGGATAAAAAAACTGTTGACTAAAAATAGAAGAACAGAATGTTCTTATTTATTTTCAATTTTTACAAATATATTGGGATTATGTCGTATCTAGAACTAGTCATTTATTTTCGACAGTAAATAATTAGCAAGAAACACGAGAAATATCAACTGCTTAAAAAAACACGGAACAATAGGATTAGGTGTAATATTGTATTTGAAATTCTGGGCAAAAACTACTAGTTGGTAAAGAAATTAAAAAATACAGATATTAATACAAGAAACAAATCAATTACTAGAATTTTCTTGGCTCTCAAGACCTCGATGTTAAGATAACCCAAAACAGTTCACTTTCTACTCTCCACTATAACTCTCAGCGCTATCAAATTATGTTTTGCTTAAAATGGATATTTAATAAAGAGAAACAACACGTATAGAATATAGTAAAGAAAACTATGTTTTAGGAAAGGATATATTACAGGAGGTAATGTTAATCATGCATGGTATTCTAATATTATTTAAAGAGACATATTTTATAAATATTATTACTAAATATAATATTATGTATTAGCAAACATAATGTATAATGGTAATACAAATATTTGCTTTAATGTATCTCAAATCATTTTAATGCCAAGTATTTTAAAACCTACTTATAATAAAAAAATTAATAGGGAACAATGAAAATTGTGCAGTCTAAATAACAGAGTAAGTACTAGGCATATTTAAGTTTATGAAAGAAAGAGAAATCAACTAAAAAGTAAGAAAATTTTAGTGATTGTGGATGGACTTAAATAAAAAATAATAGTTAATCCATGCTTACTTAATTTTATAGAGTATATGAATTAAATTAGGAGTGGGAGTGTTTCCAAAGTCGTGCCACAAGGTGATAAATGTGATGATGTAAACGTTTCAAAAGGAATAAATTATTTAAAAATAATAAGACAATTACAGGACTTCATTAATGTACTCAATTTAGGCATATCATTAAACCGACACCAAAATTCAAAACATTTTAATAACACTAGTTTGTTTCAACAGCTACTTATGAAACGAAAATATATTAAATATTTAATAATCAAACCTACAGGTCATCATATTCAAAACGTTTAGCGATAGCAAATCAAAATATGAATAAATATTAGGGAAGAGCAAAAAACGTGTTTGAAAGTAATAGAAAAAATGCATTAAATTTTTTACAGAATAACGCTTATATATTTTATGAATATAATTACGTTTACTATTAGGGCCATAATAGTTATTTAGGAAATAATATTTATGATTATCTCTATAGTTGCAAGTCAGACTTTTGTGATTGTTATCAATATTATTACGATTATGTATTTGGTAGAAACCTGAATAACCCATGCGGTTTTTCTCGGAGCTATATTTTCTACCAACGTTGTATTTCTGTCGCTTCTTATTTCTCCCCCTCCCTCTCACGTAGAGTAAATAACAGGCGCTGTTTAACGTCAGCACTATTAAATTCATCTGACACTGGCTCAGGAGGCAAATAGTAAGTATCAGCATTGTGAATAAACAAGTACATGAACTGGAAACAATAAGCTTGTTATAAAGCTTTACCGCAAAAGACAATGTTACAGACCATAAAATGAAAACGATGCGCTTCTATAAGGAAACATGGGTTGAAATACGAGATAAGGTTGCAAACATCGTAAAATAAATGGCTTTACTACCAAGTCATATTTGAGACATTTTCTCTTTGGGAAGTGCCATGTTTAGAAATTGCTTTGCTTCAGTGTTAGCTGGAATAATGCAAGAATAAGATTTTTCTGAATGCGTGTACTATTAATGTTAATATTAATTCACAGTCATCAGACACCAGCTGAAATTTTAATCTATAAAATCGCGGCTACACAGTTTCGGCCATGTCAAAATGTATTACGTTTACCATTTGGATTATGCTCGTAACAGTGTTGCAGAAACTGAATCTTCTGGTGGTGTCAGCAGGTAAAATAACATGATCTACTTGTTCTATTTCCATTAATTTAAGCTCAAGCATAATTATTACTTTGAAAGACAGATCTTTATCGACAAATCATATATTAATACCGTTTTTTAATTACTGGAAATTTAGTTTTGTTTAATTCATCTGTCATTAATGTATGCTAAACATTAAATAAATACGATTTCTGGTTATCAAGTTTACATGCAGTAAGTCTAAGAGTTCTTAATTCTGAAGAATATTTTGCCTAGATTTGAAATACCTATTATTGATACTGCACGACATTAAACTTTTTAGCACTACAGTAGGCCTATAGATTTTTCATGAGAAACGAACTTAAAAACTAAATCGGCAGTGTGCGAGTCACATAACTGTAATTTTTCGGTTAGTTGAAGATGCGTTTGTATGTTATATATACACATATTTATAAACTAGAGCACCGTATGGAGTATTTAATATAATGTTACCAGCCAAATGTGTAATGTAGTTCTACGTTTATTTATGTTAAGTAGAATTTAGACCCCACCAAAGTACGTCTTTTTTTTTTTTTTTTAGAACCAGCTGAAATAATAAGTAAACATTTTTACATCTAACAATTTCACAATCTCACTTGAATTATGCATGGATAATATTATTTTGATGTGCGCAAATGTGAATTCACAAATTTGGTTAAAGTATACTCAGTGAAGGGAAAAATCAAATTTCAGCTCTGAGAGGTATTGGGTTTTAAACGAACATATGACGAGGAAAGAGCACACGCGTATCAATACAGTTTATTTATTAATCTTACAAGTTTATACACTTGCCACACATATCTGCGACAAACCCTTTTGCACTTCAAAGTCGGGCTTTTGTTTGTTTTACAGGAGTTTAATACCACAGTTTTGTTATCGACAGAAGATAATAAAAACAATCAATTTAATTTGTGTAAAATGATGACAAAATATTTTCATACAGATATAACTAATTAACCCACTTTCCTCTAAATATTTATGCTAGTCTTTATGATGTAATCAAAGGGATAGGCAGTAGAGTAAATTGTGTGTTGAAATTATAATAATTCAAGTAATCTTTGATATGTGTTTTAGGCACACAACAACGTATTCAGGTAGCACAGCTTTATAAAATAGCGGACAACTGAAACTGTTAGCCAGTTAATTTAACGCACACAGTTCGGATCTCAACACAGCAAGTCTAACGTAAATAAGGAATAACTCTAAAAAAATTTTTTGGGTTTCCATCCAAAGTAATAAATATTCTTTTGCGAAATGTATTGGGATTCAGTTGAAACGCTACTTAAATATATTTTTAGTTTAATTTTCGAAGCTATATTGTATATCTACATATCGGAATAAAGATTTTTCACCACTAAAATTATTTAGTGCATACAATAAGAACTGCCACAGTGCTATAGCTAAGACGGGTTCAAATTATTTCTAATGTCCAAGAGATGTTATATGTAGCTGAAAATATAACGAGGCGATCATTTCAAAATAAACTTAAAACTCATTAATTAAGAATTCCTGTATTAAGTATAGTAACATTTGTTTTTGTAGTACATTAAATACTATATGAAATTGTGCATTCTAAAAAGCACTCTCTTAAAATTGCATTGTAAAGGTCTTTTTAACGTCCCCCGGTTTTATGCTTGAAGGCTTGGCAGGGGGCGGCCTACACACTAACTTATAACCTAGCTTAAATTAGCGCGCCCATGCCTTGCCCGGGAGTCGAACCGAGGGCCTCCCGCACACAGGATCGGTGGTACACCAAACGACTGTGCCACGGGAGGGCGAATGCGTGAATATAGTACTAACCTAGGTCTTACAGTTTAACATACATGGTGTACCAATGAAGTACATATTTATAAAGCTGCCAGCTTTGAAATAATATATTAATATATAAATAAAAAATGTTGAAGTGATCTACCAAATCACGTCTTCTAGGCTAAGTGTGGCAGTAATCAGATGCGTACTTCTTTATGTATAATATAAATGCTTTATTGAAACAGATAACGCTATAAATCAAATTGACGAGAAAAAATTGATACGGAAAGCGAATTTAATGCTAGAATTGGTTACAACCATCATACGAAGTTCAATTGAAACATGTACAAATATTTGGCACATGTGGCATACTCAAAATATTTGTAAGACCATTGTTTTGGAAACAATATTCTATAACATGAATTTAAATGGCCTATCATAACACTACTTGTAAGGACATCAGATTTTCGCGAAATTTTACGAGCAGGATATACTTCAAAATTCTACTTTCACATCTGCAGTTTTCTTTAGATTATTGGTCGTGTGTCTTATCAGAATACAGCATGGCTTGTGACTGGACCAATGACCATTAGTTTTGATCATGTGCTGAACGTTTGCGGGCAAGTACCCTAAATACCGTAAAGTAAAAATAATCCAATAATGATAGTGAAATTGAGTTTAAGTGTTTTATAATTACAACTAGACCAAAACTCTTCGCGAAAAAAAAAGTGTCCCTAACAATTCGCATGCCATAGTTGGCGGTTAAGCTCTATTAAAAGACGTGGTACGGTCTTCCAAAATGGCAGACTAACGAGGATATATATCCAAATTTAATGGTGATGGCATGAATATCAGGGTACCAATTTTGGTTTTAATCAGTCTAATGGTACCTGAATCGTACAGAGTTTTTTTGATCATGTGTTTAGGTTCAAAAGCTATATTTTCTATTTATTCTTTTGAAACACATATACACACTTAACACGCAGAGAGGTTAGCTCACAAGCATCTATCTCTTCTTAGGAAAGAAAGCTAAAAACTGGAAAAGCTGTTATAATCAAACTATGATCCATTCAAGGTCCTCCGCCTCATACAAACAAAGCTTAGGAAATTACACCAGATGGTCAACGCACCTCATTCGTGCGCACTCAGTGAAATAATACACTATTGTTAGTGAGAATTGCAACACTCGGAAAGAATGGCCCAAATTAATCCAAACTCGGAGGATGTGTAGAACAGTGTACCAGCAATGAGTGATTGCGATTGCAGAGAGATGGCATACACGTAGGTCCAGCAGCGCCGTATCTTGTGTGACAGGAAAGGTCCTTGCGACCCCAAGCTCAGTCAGTGAACAGCCGTCAAACCAAGTGAAAGCAAGTGCCAGTATGCCTAGTCGACTTCAAAGGGTGCCATATTAGCATGTGAGCGAGTTCGAATGGGCAGAATGATCTTTCTCCGGGATACGGGTTTGCCATACCGTGACATTTCGGCTCGTACAGGGCATGCTGCTACGACAGTAATGCGTGTGTGGAACCAGTGGATAGAAGAGGGTCGTACGCAGCGACGAGCGGGTACTGGACCACGCAATGAGACCACAGCACTGGATAACCGCCATCTTGTCTACAGTGTTGGCTCGACACTGGAGCACTGCAGAGGGCGTGGACCTGTCTGCGTCGACGGTTCGACACCGTCTGCTGTGGACTGGTGGCACGCTTGCCATTGCGTCGGCTTCCATTGTCCATAAACCACATACGCCTCAGACTACAATGGGCACGTGAACGCCTTAACTGGCGTGTCGAGTGGCGAAATGTAGAGTTTTCGGACGAGTCCCTCTTCCACCTGTCCTACAGTGATGACCGCATACGTGTAACACGGTACCATGGTGACCGCAATCTGGCAGCCTGCATTGTGGAGCGGCATAGCGAACGAACGTCAAGTGTGATAGTCTAGGACACCATTGGATACAACTTGCGATCTCGACTCCTACGCGTTGAGGGCAATCTGAACAGCAACCGCTACATCAGGGAGGTTTTAGAGCCTGAGGTACAGCCCTTCCTTCAGGCAACTTCACATGCTATATTTTAGAAGGGCAATGCCCACCCATATGTGGCGAGGAATGTGCAAACCTTCTTCAATGAACGACGGATACCACTGCTACCCTAGTGGCCTGCACGTTCACCTGACATGTCGCTTATCGAACATGCCTGGGATATGTTTGGTTAGCGACTTGTTCGCCACGGTCCTCCAGCAACCACTGTTGGAGCGTTGTGGACTCGCATACAAACCGCGTGGAGGGAGATTCCCCAGGAACATATCCAAGTTCTCTTTGATTCCATGCCACGACGTTTAAGGGCTCGGATTGCAGCACGAGAAGGGCCTCACGACATACTGAATTCTTAAGGACAGAGCTAATGTACAGTTCTGTCATTCTTATTAATTGCGTATTGTCATGTACATAATCAGTGGTATAAAGTTCATTTCAATTACATGTATCCTTCTTGGTGTTGCATTTTTCACAAACGTTAGTGTATTTTGCATAAGACCTATTTGTTACTAGGCATTACCAACACACCTGTTTTCTCTTCGTCTTTAAGTCTTTATTAATTGCAATTATAAATTAAATATTGTAATGTATAAATAAAATATATGTAAAAGTTAAATTTAACCAAAAAAAAAAGTACTTTTATGTTTACACACGTATAAAAGCTTGTGATACATAACATATTTAGGAAGCAGCCAAGCATGTCATATGGTGTGTTTTTTCAAAGGTTCGATTTATAAATTCAGAATAAACCGTGAATAGACTTTACACTCACATTTGGAACAGTCATCTTTTTCACCTTCAGGCTCCCGTGGGCCGCTAAATATTCGGATGCAATGTTTGTAATGTGGTCCTACCGCTGTTGTTGAAAAGAGGAGGTTTCTCTGGGTCCTCCCAATTTATACACACACTATTTCATCGTTGCACCACGCCCCATCCCCCTCATAACATATATTTAGTCCACAGGTTTCCAAGGAGGAAAATGTTTCGCTCATTTATGGCAGCCTGCTAAATTTTCACACAGAACTGAACCTGTTTTCCAGGTAGCTGTTTAAGGTTCAATTTTAATTCATAAATACAAACTGTAGGTTAGATTGCTTTCATCATGAATAGCAATATCTATAGTTGTGCAGAAGTCGCGTTATTTTTCGGCGGCAGACTAATCTCCAAGGTGATGTACGAGCTACAGTATTTGTGGCACGACGTGAAATACTCATTTAACCAATAATAACAGTTCAACGGCAGAGTGACCAATCGCCTGTAACACAGTTACACAGTCACCTGACCTCGCATAGAAGCCATTGGCCAACAGAATCACGGGTCGTGCTTCGATACTTATAGGATACTGACGTCTAACTTGCCCCAAAATAATAACGCGAATTATGCAGGTCTCTAGCAATAGATATAATTAGAATAATATTTCGACAAAAAATTGTCGGACTTGCTACCCGAAAATGTTTTTTTGATGTTTCACTCTAAGTATAGCAGCTAATAATAGTTAGGGTAGTAGGTATGTATTGTTTCCTTCACAGCAGTTTATTTCGAACAAAGGCCCACACCTACCCGAACATATTTGCAAATAATATCCTAAACAATGTACAAATTGAATAATCACAGATTTCTTAAATAATTCTTTAAATATAGAATATACTTTTTAAAACGATTTTTTGATTATGTTTGTACACATTTCCTATTGTTCGCAGGAGAAAAATACGAAACTATGACATGGAATGTAAATATGCAAGGGGACCAAACGCCCATGTTCAACAAGGGCGGATTAAATAACATTTCTGAATATTCCCAGCCTGCACTCGGAGAGGGCCAAACCAGCCATCATTTCAGTGCTTCGGGAGAGAATTCTAGTGAATATGTCTCCCTATCCTATGAACGGGATAGTCAAACTGTGGCAGCCGACGACATAGATGCAGTGCCAACGAACAGATGTTTATTTCGCTGTAAACTTCGTCGTCGAAATCGTCGCCAACGAAGCTGTCCTCTTCTCTATTTCCTCTGGGATGTCTTCCGGAAAAGAATAACAAACGACGACATAGACGCAGCAAGGAACGAGATAATCAGCGGCCGAGCCAGCAGGAAGGAGGAGCCCGTGAACGTCAACAGGAACACGTACAACATCAACATCAAGCAGGAACACCACCACCACCACTACCACGCATCCACTACGGCGGCGCCCGACACGTCACCGACCCCCAATAGCACCGCGTCGCCGGATGCCAATGTTCGCGTGACATGCGTCTGTCACGACCAGCCCTGCCACTGTCCCAAATAGCCTGCGTTTCTCACACAGGCCTCTCTCTCTCTCTGTGTCGCTGATATCCAAATAGGCGTTTCTTTAAGGTTGAACTGCCTGTGGAGCACTGCACCTTACTATACAGCGTGAAGGAAGTAATACAGACATCGTAGAACTGGCCGATAAGTGCGATTTATGCTGTATATGAAAGAAGAATGTATACATTTGGCAAAATTATAAAATATTTGACTAAAATATATTTTTTAAATGTAAAAAAATAATCTATTATAATTGTCTGTTTTTTAACCAAATTTCAGCATATTTCCATTCTGGAGGCTCAAGAAAGCAGAATGTGCAAGAAAATATTCGTCATGGAATATCATCATGACGTTTACTATGATTGTATGAAAGAAAATATTCGTCATGGAATATCATCATTACGTTTACTATGATTGTATGAAAGAAAATATTCGTCATGGAATATCATCATGACGTTTACTATGATTGTATTAAAGAAAATTGTAACAGTAATGTAGGAAATAACTATTAAAATTGATTTAATGTGTGTCCATTTGTCACAAACATCTATGGCTGAAATTGATGCAAATAAAGTTATTTATAAAATTTATATGGTAGATTATTACTATAATATTATTACGTATTATCACAGTAAGTATTATGACAATCTTTCCTGAAGAAGACTTCCTTGTAAATTCTGTTTTCCGATGCATCCAAAAACGGAAATGCGCTTAAATTTGGTTTAAAATGCAGACTCTATCGCTCGAATAATTTTTTTGCAATTGAAAAGTATATTTTAGTAAAATATTTCATGATGCTGCAAAATATATACATTCTTCTTACATATACAGCGTAAATCGCAATTTTCTGACAATTTTTGTTGCTTTATTTCAACCTTAAGCAGAGACGGATAGCAGAAACTTGTAAATAGTCCATGTTTCTGACAGATTATTTGTGCTGGAAAGCACAAACTACATCATTGCAAATACCTGCCAAAGAGCGTTCATGATTTGGGCATTACATGTGAGGCCATTTGACGGAAATATAAAATTAAACTAGTTCTGTTGTTTCTGAATAATTACTTGTAAAAATGGGGCCGTGTTCATGTAGCATACTTGACTCTTACCAAGGCGAATCTTGCTTATTTCCTGGCGGGGTCGTCCCGAATTTCCCCGTTTGTGTATAGACGGTGGACGATTTTGGCAGGTTGATTTTCCCGAGGTACTCCTATTTCCCGACACCGTTGCATCTTAATGCTGCCACCTCCTCCATCCCATTTCACCTTCATCTAAACTGAACATATCAGGTTCCAAGCGCCACCCAAATCTTGCACACATGTTACAAAATTACGTATTTTTGGATCATCATAAAAATTAAACTACGGCAGCTGAAATACATTTGCTTAGTTTACTAAGCATAGTAATCTAGACAAATTATATAAAAAAACGGCCACAGACTAAACATATGCATACATTTTTTTTGCACTCGCCAATATTAAAAGTGCATCAACTTTTCTCACTGTAATTACATTAATAATTTGAAGAAGCATGAGTAATTTTTTAACGTAAATTGTTTTATTCAAACGAGTTACTTTTTATTGTGTTTATCAAAATAAAAATATATCCTGTGTGACTGAATACATTTGGGCGGCTCTTAACAGCGAGGTCTTGAGAACCAATGAGGGTGAAGTGATGTGAGTATGGAGCAGCGCCGCCATTAAAGGGGCGGAGGAAAATGGGGGATCCCGAGAAAACCCGCCGACCAGCGGCATCGTCCGGCACGATTCCCTCGTGCGAAAATCCGGAGTGAACAGGCCGGAGATTGAACCGGGTTCGCCATGGTGGGAGGCGAGCGGTCTAACCGCTCTGCCAATGTGGCCCCATACACCTATTTAGAATTTTTTAAGTTTTTGTACGTGTGTCAGATTGAAAATGACAATTGCGACTAAATTATTCTGGAAATTAAATTTTCCATTTAAATTTACATTCGTAAGTCTGAAATTAATTTTCTTTCGTCACCTTCACCCGTCCATAATTTAAATGTGTCATTCTATTTCCAATATGTAACGCAGAAAATGCCATGTCCACTGGAAAACTGAACGTGATTTCAAACACAATAATCTAACAATTTATTGTAAAATGTAACAATTATTTTGGCATGATAGTATATTTAAGGCAACACAAATTTGAGACAAAATTTTTTTTTAATTTCTGCGGCTCAACTTACTGTATATGGAGCTTGGTAATTTATGTATACTTTAGAAATTAAGTTTGTTTAAAACCTTAACGATTGCATCGAAATCCGTTTTAGTCCTATAGACTTTTTTTTTGTGTACTTCCAGTACAAACGTGCATAGAAAACTATTTCAGGATAGAAAGAATCTCCAAATTTCAATTATAAATATGAGTACCGCTTTGATTAATTCGTAGTTTTGCTATTGAAACACTCGTGGAATCAGTGTTGGGTGGGATAGGCTGTTCACGGTAAAGTGAGCATTTTTGAAAGCCCTCTCATTTCGAATAATAGTCAACAAATCTATTTTATTTTAGCCTTAGACGTTAACTTCCGAGTGCGGTGGAATATGCACACTGTGTTTATTACTTACACAGCAATATTTATTTAAAACGGTGGTTAAAGGATAAAACATGGCTGAAAGGAAATAGTAACTAGGGCTTCAAAAGAGCTCACTTTACCGCGAACAGCCTACCACAGAAACTACAGAAGATAAATGTTCGACTAGGAAAAACAATATGCTCTTATTGTTAGCTATAAAACACGAGGCCATTCGAGAGTTTAGTGCTTAGAGATTAATTATATCAGTGGTTTTGATAATAGGATAATCAATAAGGGTTTTTTTTTATATAATTCATCGTGTTTTCGTGGATACTCCAGACAACCTTATCGACACCTAGTGCAGTATGTTTGAAAGGTTATAGTTATTTAATCGAGCGTTCTCCGGTTAACCATGCTCTTAAGTCATTACGATTTAAATACTTTTACTTTTTGAACGTGATTCCTTCCGGGATTTATTGCACTAGGCGGAAGGTTACACAGCGTTCGAGACTTGAGCTTTCCGTTACAACACAAGATATATATTTGTAATATTGTAATAGCAAACTGTTGAACATCTCCGTTAGGATTGGTTAAATATATTTTGATATACCAGATAAACTCTTAAGAATAGGAAGAAAGCCCTTGTTGAGTTTAGGAGTTTTGTTTTTTTGTCCATTTCTGAATACATCGGGAGTTTTGTTCTGTAGTAAAAAGCCCAAACTTTAATTAAAATCATTTAAAACATATAAACCTGACAAAATAATCTAGGTAGTTATGTCACTAACTTTGTTTTTTAACCTGCAACCATGTAACGAGCCATGTGTTTTCAAACACACACTAAAATATAAACACCTAAAACAGCTCCAAATCAGATTTTAAGTGCAGATCTCTTAAAACTACTCCACTTGTATAGTTAAAATTCTACTGATCATTTTAATTTCTTGCATTCACTGATTAAACAATGATTTCTACTGGTCACTAGTGAATTGCAATGGCTTGGCAGTAAAACCTGAAGATTCGGTGAAATAATTCTACTGAATGAAATTGCTGATTCAGTTTTGGAGTGTGAGAACCAGGCCCAATGTCTGCCAGTACAGCAATGTTTGCTAGACTCGGGCTATCATTGCCATATGCAGAAGTTTGTCTCTCTGCGAAGACTGAGTACACACGATATGGGCCAGCGCTTATACTCGCTGCTAGCACAAGAGCTATACTACACGGACATAAAATTATGCTCGTGAACTCTAGAAATAAAATCAATTTGGAGCATAATATGTAACTTTCGGCGCTTCTAGTTGCACGATCATGAACAACTACAATCTTTAAGTTTGGTATAAAAAAAAAAGAAGCCAAACAGCTACATAGTAGTTCGTACACGTGCATGTGTGCGTGTGTGTGAGAAAAAAAGGGGGGAGGGGGAGGAGAGAGAGAGAGAGAGAGAGAGAGAGAGAGAGAGAGAGAGAGAGAGAGAGAGACGAACAAAGGTAAAAATAGAAGTCAAACAATTAAAATTTATGTGTTTTGTTTAATTTCTTTCACAGGTTAAATACAAATAATTTCCAATTATTTACACAAGTGACTGAAAGAAATATATACTTATTAAGTCCAATATGTTTAACACGGCTTACAGCATTGTGCACTTTTATCTTTTTTTGTTTGTATCTGGATATCACCAAAACTGGCGGATATAAATTTCTCTCGAACAAAAAGTTCAGAAAAAGTCTTTTGGCACGAAGAGATTCGCTTGTATGGGCCATAAATTTGAAACAACAGCGTGTTGCAAACATGAAAAAATCGATTATGATATGACGAGTTTCATAATGACTTGTAATTTGGCAGGGGGCCACGGTGGCTGAGTGGTTAGACTGCTCGCCTCCCACCTAGGCGTTCCGGATTCAATCCCTGGTCGGTTCACTCGAGATTTTTTTGGGAATCGTGCCGGTCGATGCCGCTAGTCGGCGGATTTTCTCGGGGATCTCCCGTTTCTCCCACTGCTCCATTCTCAACTCACTCCATCCTCATCGGTTCTCAAGACCTCGTTGAAATTTGGCTAAGTTTAGCAACCACTTTAAAACATAACAGTGTTTCAAATAAATGTAATTGCAACATCTAGTTGTTCTCAAGAAATAAGTTGATATATTCAGTGTTCGGCATTAAAAAACTTTCTGTAATATTAGGTTAATTAATGTTGCAGGCACGACTTAAATGGCGCGTACCGCACTAAGGGTTATTTTACGAAATACTTTTGGATTACATTTTCTTGACGTTCCTACATGTCGATTTACGGCATCTTCCAATGCGAACTGAAAAAATGTTTGGTACGCCTCAAAACTAAGCCGTTTCTGCAAAGGAAACCTATATTTTAAAGGATTGAAACTTTTTGTAGAACAACATAATCTGACATGTTAATTAATTTTTGGTACAACTCTCTGTATCTGGCTGGAAACATTTATTTAATTTCTCATTGGATAAAACATAAGCGTTTAGTCCGGTTGTGTCGTGCCGCATCACGTCATTAGCATACAACTTTAGCGACCATAACATTTGAGATCCTTTGACATCAACATAGATGCACGTTTAGGGAAGATCTCAAAAACTGTTGGCATCTATACACTAGACACAACTATAAAAGTATATGAAACAGTGACGATATACACGCATGCAATTAGCTAAAATAATAATTTAGCAAAAAACTGTCAGTTACTACTTGACATTTCCTGTCAAAAAATTAAATTGCAGTTTTCCAAATTTATAACTAAACATGCCCCAAACTCAAGAATATTCACTGACCTCTGTCAGAAAGACCATCTTTCTCTACCAGTGATTTATAAAATGTTGATTCTAGTTTCGAGATATTTTATTATTCGTGTTACAACTGCAAGCGTGTACCACGTAAACTTTCAGCATGCTCATGAAACGTAAGCCAAAGTACTACAAAATAGTCGTGAGACTGGAATTTAAAACTCGCCTCTTCCTATGCACTTTTATAGAACGCAGAGCGTAACACGATAAAAAAAAAAAAAAAGGCTGCAGCGAATAAGATCAGCAATTATATTGCACGGCATGACGCCGAGAAGTGTCTTACACACCGCGCATGCGTAATTTACGTAATTCCCGAGGCCGAACCTCATTGTTGCCTGTCTTTTCTGGAATATGTTCTCCAGCCTTCCACCAGAGCGTGCGGAATATACGCACCCACCAAGGCTAGCAGCTCGAAGTACTTGCATCCCGACGATAAGTTGCGCTATTTGACGAGGCCAAGAATTGTAATCTTACTTCGGTATTCCGAATCGTGCACATTTCCCCAGTACTTATAATTTTGAACTTTTATAAAAATGTATGTGATATTCTCGTATTCGGTTTTTGATCAACTGACCGCTTTTGAAATGTGTGCCGTTTTTGTTTGTCGGCACATGTTGTTTCTTAGTACTTATGTTGTTTGGTAAGTTTCATTCTTTCATTTAAAGCCCGACTTTTCGTTCCTGGTTTCCACGCCCATCTATCGGGCAAAGTTTGACGTCATTTAAATATATTTTGTCACTCCAATACAGCAGTCACTATTAAATGATTCAAATATGCCAAGATGAAAAAAAATAAAATAAAAGGAAAGTTTTCTTTCGAGTGAAACATTCAACAGAAAATTTCTGTAAGTCGTAAAATATATTGTCATTTGTTAGTAATGGTTGTAATTATAAAGAACGACTTGTTATAATTAATCATAGCGATAATATTAAATTATTTGTGATGTCTTATGATCTTTGCGGAAATCGACAGGACGATTGTCGTATAGCCCAATGTTGGCAAGCACATACAAGGTTATCTTCGGTTTTCATAGATGTTTCGCTGAGGCGATTTTCAAAATGTGATGGTTTGGATTTTTGCCTTTTTGTACGATCTAATGGTTTGAAATTCGGGATCGCCGCCTTCGGTGAGTAATACTAAGTATCGCTCAATTGTTTATGTTTGAGTGTAAAACCTAATTCGCGTGTTTTACATAATACTTCTTTAATGCTTGAAGTGAGGTCCATGACTTGAGGTGAATGCAGTTCTCGAGTTGATGGATGTCGGGTTGCTGGCCCTGGAACTTCTACAAATGTAATTCTGATCGGGTGTAACCTCTTCGTCCGAGGGAACAAGGGGCGTGTTCCCTCGGGCGAAGAGGTTAACGAGTTTCGCTCGGCGTTTCTGCCAGTTTCGCCAGCAGCCCACCAACTAAACCCAACAAACAGATATGGTTTTACATTATTAACCATGCATGCGCATACTGCTATGCTCTTTGAATGGTAGTTAAAAAATTATTTGACTATAGCAAAAAAATCATATATGATCATGTAATGCATTATTATAAAAAAAAATATAGATCCTGTAGTTCCGTTCAAATAACCAGGTGATTATGAAAGTACGTTATAAAATTCTAATTTTATTCAAAATAATCATTAAAAAGAGAAATACTGCAGTATTGTATTAAACGATCTTTTATTATTGTATTTATTTCACTATATTTTACATACAGATTATATGTCTACTGCGCTGAGATTATTTGTTTAAGGTAATTTTAAATAAATTTACCTCAACCGAGATTACCCGTAATTTTTTTATTATTTAATTATTATACCTTATTGCAATCATTTGTGAGTTATTGCAATAGAAAGATATTGCGAGGAAGTCAGGAATCATTTGGTTAACACATGTTTCTTTAAATTGCCTTTATTTAAAAATTGTTCTTGTTTAAAAAAGAACACATCTAGATAACCATGGATTCATGCCAGGGGCCTCACCCTTCCGGGGGTGGTTGGGCTGTGGATGTGCCAGTCATAAGTAAGGATGAACTTTCCTACTTGGAGTGGCTGTTCACCCCAGGTGCCACGGAAAGGGGGGGATGTAATAAATCTAAGAAAGTTACACTACCCGTTCTCGCATATATGTTAACGGGAACACTGACAGCAATGCGCCCACTAAAGTTGGTAATTACGAAAGGAAAGTAGTTCCATGTGTTATATTTGAACTTACATTAATACGTGAACATTTGTGAACACTAAATTTATTTATTTTTATTTTAGTTTTCAACCGTTATAATGAGCTAAGTTGCATAATATTTAATTTTATAATCATTTCACAGTCTTACTTGACCGTCGCATGAGTAAAGGGCTAAGGCATACTTCAAAGTTAATTTTACACGTGGCGCAAGAATACACAATATGCATACAAGTAGATACTGCGCAGAACTTCAAAAGTGCTCAGTTTACCTTGAACAGCCTATGCCGGTTTAGAATTTTCTCTGCATAGCATAAGTTTTCACCAAGAAAATTCTTTTGCGAAATGTCTCCACCTAAGATCAATTGAACCAAGTCGAGAGAAGGTTTGTTGTACGGGGAGAAGAGGAATGATAGAAGTGAAACTAGGCAAAGCTAGAGAAGATGAAGAATGGAGATCAGGGATGAAACTGGAGCAGTCTGAGAAAACCCTCCCACAACACGGCAACGCCCGCCGCGTTACACACGTAGGATTCTGCTGTCCGGGACGATCCAGGCCCACTGAGGCATGGAAACAAAGGAGTCGTAACAGGTGAACAGCTATTGAATAACCACCGACAATAGTGTGGGTTCAAGGACCAAACTAATACTCAACGTTGCAATAGGCGAACTCTTCAAGAAAACGGCATGTTCATCAATACATCGCTGTCTCTATTCAGCGCGTTAATCTGCATATGCGAAAAAACAAACACAATATTTCAGCGTCCTTAAGGAAATATTTTTTTTGAAAATCGCAACTGTTCGCTTATATGCCATATAAACATTTCGGGTTGATCTGGTAACCAAACCAATAAGTTAATCAACGCATCTGCCCACACATTTTTAGTAGGTAACCACACCAATTTTCAACAGGAGAAAATGGCCAACCCATTTCGCACACAAAATCTTCGGCGACGTTATTACATCAGCAGGAACAAGGGGATGTCACACAAGCAATTTATTGTGTGTCTAATCGGACATGTTTGGTCACATGTTAACATTCGGGCGGTTACAGGAATGGTTTTCGAGGAACTACATATTGTTTACGTCCATTATTTAGGTAACATACCAAATATTGTTCATTACATTCCTAGCCCCTTCTTGCCTTCATATATTATACATAAATTAATCACCCAAATAATAGACATGTGCTATTAAAATATTATCTTGTGTTTGGGGAAGTGAATACTTCCTAAAGTATCGGTATTGATAAATCAAACCATTGCGTCGCTTTACGAATCAGATTTGGTAATGACTTTTGGCGAAAATATTCTTCTCAACTCATCAAATATTTTATTTTAGATCCATTGACTATGTTTAAAAGATCCAGTGTTACAGCAAATTACGTGAAATTATCAGAAATTTTAATGTGCACATCGCAACTATTTAAAAAATTGAATGCAATATTTTCTGCTTGCAAAGAGTATCAGTGTAATGAGACACGAAAATAAAACTCCATATTTATTTCAACCCACCTGTTACGTAGTGTTAAAGGTTATTCGCGATAAAGTGAGCACTTTTCAAATCAACCTTCGAAAAATGTCACTGCCCCTGCCTAGCATATCTTTTAATGGGCGCACTGAGTGACATACGTGTCCAGTAAAGTTGATAACTATGAATGGGAAGTAGTTCTGTATGTTGACGTCGAACAAAAAGTGTTAGGTAACCATGTGTTATAACTTAAAATTATTTATTTCGCTTTCTGTTTATTTTCTAATGCATCGAAGTGTAAAAATGAACAGATTTGTTAGATATTTACTTTTCAAATAATTTCACAGTTTCACTTGACCGACGCATGACTCAAGTGATGAGGCCCACGACAATGTTAATTTTACATAAGGCGGAAGATTATTCAACATGCATAGAAGTAGATTTTAAGCAGGGCTTTCGAAAGTGCACATTTTACCGTGAATATCTTATACACATGAAGCCCTGCTTCAAGTCTGACACTCGTGTCAATTAGCAAGCCCGGGCAATTTTATGTGAGTACTCCTGTCCTGCCTGAACGATTTATTTTTCGTCCCTCCAGCTGGTGAAATGTGTAATACCTACAATTTTATGGAGTACAATTCGATGCTGCTACCATGGAGTTGGTGTGTTTACAGAACTACATGACGTTAACGAACTTGGTTAGCAAGTCTGCTTGATTATTTGCCACGTCTGTATTTGGTAACCCAGCCTAATAAACTGTTATTTTGTTTGAAGAGGGGTAACTATTTGAAGAGGCAATATTTTTGCTGCAGAAAAAGGTACTTTGTTTTTCTTTGCCCCCCCCCCCCCTTCACCCCCCCCCCCCCCCGATCTTTATTTTTGTCGTGATATGGGGCTTATGTGCAGCTGCTCTTTCAAAATATCCAAGTCGGTGGGCCTCTGTACGCAATGTTCCAATGGAAACCGATACTCCTGTTGCTGCACGAAACTCCTGTTGGATAATAGCAATGGGTTGTGCCCTATTTTTGACAATTTCACGTTTCAGGGTTCTGCGATTACTGTCGGTCAAGAGTGGAGGTCGCCCACAGCGTACAGCATTGGCACAATGCCCATCGACCTTCCACTTACGCAGGACCAATGGGACAGTTTATTTGGGCCTGTTTACCTTCCGGGCAATCACCCGGCTAGACAGCCCAATGAGATGGCAGCCCACAATCACTCCCTTATTCAATGTCCGATAGCTCTGTACCTCGTGCCATCTCCCTTTCTACTGGTTTTACACCGGCCTGCATCGTATAACAGCCACACAAGTCAACTGACGTACTGAATTATCTATCTCCACGGGTGCCCAACTAATTTTTGTTCGATAGCGTATGTACACTAATAAGCTAATTTCTTTTAGAAAAAACATCACAGAGTCCTTGAAAAATCCGGTTAAATAATGTGTAGTAACATACGTGTTTTTAAAATAAAGATAATATTTTAAAGATAGATAAGGATAATAACATATTCAGGCTAGCATACACGACAAATTCTAAATATTTTAATAATAGGCCTATCACTTTCCAAAGAGCTTAGGGATCTCTTTTCACTCCTTTTACATACGTAGACAGTAGACATTTCATATTACACACCTTGTTTTTGCACGTAAGTTAAACAAAAATTATCAAGCTGCTGCGTGGGAATTGTTTTTTTATCAACGTATTGTGCCAATTAATTACATACGAACGTTTAACACGGTAAATAAATTAATATAGTTCATTCACGATTACTTCCAACTTTTCTGAAGCCCTGCTGATGTTCTACTTCCAGTATATTCTTCCGCCTCATGCAAACGAAGCTTGACCGAGTAAAGAAAACTACACCACAGGAACAACGCACAACTGCATTTGTGAGCACTTAGTTAAATAAAATCTTGCGTAAGAACTTTTTCTTACTAGGCATTGTCTAAACACTTATTTTCTCATTGTTCTGATCCGTATAATCTATAAATTAAATACCATACACTTAGAAGTAAAATGTATGCAAGAGTTCAGTTTAACAAAAAATGAGGTACTTTCATCTTAACATAAGGATAAAACAGTTGTGATACATGGAATATTTAGGAAACAAGCAAACACGTCATACATAAAGTGATTTCTCAAATGCTTGACTCAAAAAGTGTGAAGAACCGCGAATAGACTATACAAATGATTTTATTATTAGTTAGTGTGTACTTTTTCGAAAGAAGCATCTGCGGGGTATTTGTTAGGAATGACCTTGACGTTTGTCGTAGTTCTGCGGAATTACGCACAGAGGCAGAAAGGGAAGGGATCAGGAAGTTAAATGCGACTGCGCGGAGCCCCGGAGGTAAAGGCTGTTCACGATAAAGTAAACAATCTTGAAATCAACCTTAGGAAAAAAGTAACTGTCCCTGCATGCATATATTTTAACGGGCGCAGTGAGTGACATGCGTCCAGTAAAGTTGGTAATGATGTATGGAAAGTAGCTCCATATCTCAACGTCGAATATAAAGTATGAGGTAACCATTTGTGATAACTTAAAATTATTTCTTTCGTGTTATGTTTTTTTTAATGCATCGAAGTGTAAAATTTACCATATTTTTAACATATTTACTTTTCCAATAATTCCACAGTTTCACCTGACCGGAGCATGGATAAAGTACTGAGGTCCATGAGAATATTAATTTTATGTAAGATGGGAAAATACACAAAGTGGATACAAGTAGATCTCAGGCAGGGTTTTTAAAAGTGCTCATTTTACCGTGTACAGCCTATACTGCGCGGTCGTCGCCACAGAGCGCATTCCACTGAGGGACTGTCGCATCTCGTTATTCCACTCGGTTTATAGGTGACCCGCGGCACAACGTCGAAGTATTCGCTCCGTTCACGCCACCAAGAAAACCAGCCGGAGACGGCGTGCGCTCGTTCCTGCCCCCTCCCCCCTTTTTCTTTGTTCAACAAAACGCGTGTTCCAAGAATCCCCTGCTCCCACTACTGACTCTCAATACCGCCGGCATGAAGGCGCTGGTTTGAAAAAAAATGGCTTTTCCTTATATCTCAAAAATTGACCAATGAAATTATACTTTTTTTTAAATGTGTTATACAACCTAACAATCTTTAGAAAATGCAGAAATACAAATTAAGTATGCATTTTTCATAATACGTTTTCTGCATATGCAAAAAAAAAAAAAAACATCTGAACATGCTGAAAACAAAAATACTGAAAATTTTTCTACTTTCTAATATTATTTTAAAATACACTTTTAAAATATATAATTTTTGAAGCTGTTAAAATACGTTTTTTTTTTGTGAAATACATTAAAAATTAATGTGTACATATTGAATAGTATTTGAGTTGAGAGATAAATATAATGCCGAATTCTTTGGCAGCCGCTGCTGATTAAGGCTATACTCTGTCCATTTCATAGTGGCAACTTTTGGAAAGTATCGGTTGTGTTCCCGCCACCAAAACAAGCATCTTGAGCGGCCAGCTGTTCTGGCAACGTCATTTTCACGTTCACATTATAAAAGCAATATTAAGTAGTTACGTATTATTATTGCAGTGAGCCAATTTTTCATATTTAACACTGAACAATTACCATTCTTTTGTATGTGGTTTTTGTAAAGTCTCTCCTATTTTTCAACCTTTTCCGACACGTGGTGTACACTAGTTCAACCCGCCACTTCAGCCATACTGTACACTGTACAACACTGGTTATTAAGTGCATTTTCTCCCCCTTCACCCAGCTTAAAAAAAAATAAAACAACAATCAAAAATATTTCCAAGTTGCTGACATACATATTCTCAAGTGGTTATGGAGTATTTTAGTATTATAAAATAGTGATGTAAGCAAATATTAAATCAAATTACTACATTAGACGCTGAAATTTACAAAGATATCGTGGGAACTACTTTCCGCCTCATTCAGACTGTAAAGTGACTGGCAAGCTAGCGGTTTAGACTCTCCCAATGGCAATGCTGATATCTACTGCTGCCTTGGAATGGATAAAAGTACCTGCGTTGTGTACACATGGTGTTAAAAAAAAAATGCCAGAATCAAAACCACAGCCTATACGGACTAAAATTTTTAAAAATACTAGTAACAAAATTTCTGGAAATGGCGTCTAGTATTTTTTAATTTGTGTTTGGCAAAACAACGCAGGGTGTCCGCAGCTATATGTACCTGTGTGCCTAACAAGTTGCACACTACGAAGGCGGAAGGAACTGGCGCGCCATTCGGAGAGGGCCTGCACGTAGGACACCACAAACTCGAGGTACGTGGGCGCCGCCAGTGTTTGCGTGTTAGAACACGCGCGTCAAACTACGTGGTCAATAGGAGATCAGCATGTTGAGAAATAAAGGCTGCCAGAAGTATTTGCATTTTATTCAACGCATGGACCGTCAATTTCGTTCGCCTTTGTGGTGTAACATTTTCTAATGTTACATATGCATATGGCACACCTTTTATGTGGCGATGGCTAGTGTTACATAATATTGCCACACGTATGGGCGTCAATTAAAAATATATGTAACAGCATACAATACTGCTACCCTATTTTTTTTAGAGATGGAGTATGTAAAGCTATCCAAATATATGTGTCATATATGAATGAGTGTTTTATGCCTCGGCTATGGGGAAAATAGAGTTTCTTTTGAAAATTACTAAAAGACAGTCAATGAAGTATTGAGGATCAATTTAGAGAAACACTTTAAAATAACACTTGGCAGTTTAAATTAAGACAAATCAAGAATAGTCACAATATTATTTCTAGTTATTTGAAGTGTATTCAGCGAAATCTCGGGTCTTTAAATACAATATTAATCACCATTTATAAATATATTGCCAGCTAACATACAACAAGAAAAATAAGCATATGAACTCTAGAACTACAAAAATTATACTAACATTAATTATTAAAAATTTAAACAACTTCCAACCAAAGATACATCAGACAGAAAAACATCCGCTGTATATCTGCCAAACTACCAATATTATTAGTGCTTTTAGATAAACAGGAATAAGAACTCGGTAGCTGAGTTAAGTGGGCGAGAACTGAGCTGTTCCCGCAAACCCTCTGTGAACCAGGAACCTCGGCTCCGAATCCAACTCCGCAGGCACCAGGCTTGTCCTCCAGACGTCCGCGATGCAGGCAGTCAATCCTCCAATCCCAGGAACAGCGTAAGACTTCCTTCTTTGGCCTTGAAACACGTCCTCTGGTCCTTAAGTTGTCGTCAGGCTGATGCGAATTTTGTAGACAGCACACTCCTCTTCGGGCTCATTACTTATCGTGAAGTTATTACGTTTTCTCGGGTTTAATTAATTAAATATTGTTATTTGTTCATTCTTACAGGTTTCAGAAATATTAATTTTTTTAATATACGACGAACTTGCGAACAGAATATTCAATTAGTTTTTGGAACCTTCGTTTCATTCATCCTTCCATCAAGACAACTACATTTGGAATATTTTAGGAGTATTCTATTTTACTGCAATGTTCCTAACAGAAACAAAAGGTTATTGTTTCTGGCTGGTGTATCGTGGTTAACAGAAAACATCATAATAAACAATTTGGCTGATAAAACACTTTCAATTGTATAGACAAAATTTACATTTAAGCTGACAAGTTCACACACTATTAAGCAATAATACAGTCACAATAAAATATCTTACATATTAAATTATGTAAAACAACTCACACATTTAACACTTACTAAAAATACATAAAATTACGGACATTCATATCATTATCATGATATTAGGAAAATTGAGATGTTATAGTGGTACACAACTTGTTGTGCAAGCATGTGTGTATAGGCGTATATATATATATATATATATATATATATATATATATATATATATATATATATATATATATATATATATATATATACACCGTTCGAAACGTTTTGTTACTAGTACTTTTTGTTTGTATTAGTACATAGATGCTGCAATTTGGATTTTGAAAACGTTATTCAATAACATCTTGTATAATCCATTCACGGTTACTTCGCCCCACTCTGAAGCCCTACTAAAGTTCTGCTTTGCGCTACCAACACATACGTTTTCTCACTGTTTGTATTCATATTTATTATATGTGAAATATAATTATTTATAGATAAAATATACAGTAGGTAAAATTTCAATTAAACGAAAAATAATATTTTTTATGTTCACAGAGGTACAAAACGCTTGTGATTCGTGGCATATTTACGAAATGACTAAATACGTCATACATGGGGTGATTTTCCGAAGGTTTAATTCAAAAAGTGTGAAGAATCCGCTTATAGACTATATAAGCCGGCCGCGCTACAATAGTGCTCCTTTCACACAGATGTGCTGTGCGGGTAGCGTAACGCAAACACCGCAGGGGTCGAGCAACTTCGCCCCGTCGCGTCGCGCGACCGGGAGAATTGAACAACTCCGGCCGGCACTTATTTGAAATTTAGATCGGTTCTCTCCGGATGTATATTTTCTCTCGTCCCCATCCCCCATCCCCATCGATACTTACCTTTCTCGTTCTTGCCCCAGCAGCCGCGCACCTGGCGTGCGCTCAAGCGTGGAGACACATAAAACCCCGAGACTGGAGAACAATCACCTGGGAAGAACATCGTATGCTCCTGAAGGAGGAAGACAATCCGCTGTACTGCGCTCCTACACCCTTACCAAAAAGGAAACGTGTTGAATTGCAGGTATGCCAGCCATGCCCAGTGGGCCCGAGAGAACAAAACATGAGGCTGTTCACTTGTTATAGGCTGTTCACGGTACATTGAGCACTTTTGAAAGACTTACTTAAGATCTACTTCTACGCACGTTGTGTATTCTTCCGCCTTATGTAAAATTAAAATTTCTATGCACCTCATAACTTTATTCTTGTGTCGATAAAGTAAAACTGTGGAATTATCATGAAAGTAAATATGACACAAATCTGCTCATTTTGGCACTTCGATGCATTAAAATGAACAGAAAAGGGAAGAAATTATTTAAGTTAACAGAAATGGATACCAAACACTTTTTATTCAACGTCAAGATATGGAACTATTTTCCATCCATAGTGCATAGTGCATTCAAGGCCAGTGATATCTTTCAAACGTTCATTTCAAAAGTGCTCACCTTATCGTGAACAGTATTTAACAGATGCTCAGCCTTTAGTTAAATTGGCCATTCTGGTGAGAGGCTTGAATCGTAGTAAACAACTTCATACACTCGTTTGTGAGTTTATACCTTGTTTTTGATGTAGCTGCTGGAGAACATACCAGAAACAATAGGTGCATTAAATACAAGCTGGTAAAAAATGTGTATCACATTTTATATTAGGCGAAGCAAAGGTTTTAGTACTTTTGTTTAAAAATGAGAGTATATTTATATTTTAGTTAAACTTAAATGCAGCCTTCAAAGTAAAATTAACTTGTATAGTCAAATAATTAAATTTTACTTTGGTTTACTAACATACTGCGTAGTTTCATCACAATTCATGTAGTTTTTCGTGGAATACACACTGAGAAAAAGGTTTTGTCGAATCAAACAGGATTTTTTGGTGTAACCGAATTATTCGTTTGTATAGGGGCAGTGAAATATTTGGTTGCTGAAACCAAATTATTTTGTTGTCCTCATTTGGTTGCCTCAAACTGTAAGAGTTGGTTGGTGCAACTAGAGATTCATTTGGCTACACGTACATTAAACAGTTGGGGCCGATATAAGAAAAAAATGACTAGTTCGACCGAGTTTTGAACCGAGATCACCTGCGTCCGAGCGCTACGCCTTAGTAATCTAAGCTAATATAACAACTGATGACGCCGGAAAGCTTTTAAATAGATATAGTGCAAATATTGGGCAACGTGTGCAAACAAATATTACAAATTTTACATCTTTACTTGTCAGTTTCTTGTTGCATTGTTTTATTAATGTGTTTATACGATTATTAAGCATTAATAGTTGCACTAACAAACTATCGAACTGTATTATCGAACGAAAGCAGTCAAATGAGAGGCCAAACATACAGTTGATACAACAAAATATTTAGTAGACAGTCAATATTTTTTTTTGTAGCCCAACACAGAGATTTTGTTTATTCGAACATATATTATTTTAGACGAACAAAAGTGATTTTGTTGCTTTTCAAATTTTGTTCGCTCAACAATATATTTTGTTAGGGCAACTAAATATATATTTGGTCCTATACAAACAAATATTTTGTTCGATTTTCTCTCAGTGCATGTGAAACTGAGCGACGCTGTAATTATACGCAGATTCTTTCTGAAATTTCAGAGAGAGAGAAAGAGAGAGAGAGAGAGAGAGCGAGAGGAGAGAGAGAGCGAGAGAGGTAAAGAGTTTCGCTCTAGGCTACACATCCCTGAGAGCGTGTTTGTGCGTCAACATGTCTGTCTCGTCTTCGGAGTGGAGTGTTTAGTCGACTCTTAACAACAATGTCCTGAGAGCCAGTGAGAGTGAAGCGAGGTGAATATGTAGAAGCGCCGGAATGCAAGAGCGGAGGAAACGGGATATCCAGGAGAAAACCCCCGCAAACCAGCAGCATCGTACGGCACTATTCCCACGTGCAAAAATCCAGTAGCGAACCCCGCCTGGAATCGAAATAGAAGTCCGATTCGCCTTGGTGGGATGCGAGTTCTCTAGCCACTATCCAACCGCGGCCCCCGCGCAAGTCTTTGGGATGTCTTCGGTTCGACCCCCGCCAGTTGTATTGGTGATGGCTTTTCCCAAGAGGATTTTCTTTTACATCCATGGAATAAGCTGAAGAAATTCTTTAATACGAGACTTACAGTTTCTTTGCCAGTCAGATTTACTGTTTGTACATGCTGATTGTAGAAGATATATAAATATGATATAGTCTATTCGTGGCTTATTCGCACTTTTTAAACCAAACCTTTGGAAAATCACTCAAAGGTGATGTGTTTGGTTCTTTAGTAAATATGATCTATCACGAGCGTTTGCACTTGTGTTGACATAAATCTTACCCCATTTTTTACCTTACTACGGCGAAGCAAAGGAACGGTTATGATTTTGACACGATGTATGCATGTATGTTAAATTTTGGATGTTACACTGTAGCATCACACCTACCGCACCGACTTAGATAAATAAGGTGTCTATCGATTACTTTTGATAACCTAAGCGTGATAGGATATGACACGATTAAGAAATTCAAGATGACGGCCGTGACAAACTAGATGGCGCCACAGTGAAAGTTAGCACGCGAAAGTATTTCATTCGCGGCTTATTTTGGAAGTATGAGTCATTAATGTTTTACGATAATTTCACTTTAGGATTGATAATATGTAGGTTAAGTGTGATAATTGTCAACCTGTATTTATGTAGGTAGAATAAAATTGGCAAATAAAAAATGGAGTTACAACAACCTAGAACCTGACTACTCAAAAAGTTAGAAACAAGTCTTCAGTTAAGTGTACGAGTATAATCACAAAGCCGTAATCACACTTCGTGCCGTTTAAGACACTTTACATATAAGGGAGGTACCGGTAGAAAATAATTAATTTGCAAATTTATGTTACTTTTAAAATCTAAATCTGGCTCAAGACCAGCACGAATGGAAGGCATAGGCAGAGGCCTTTGCTCAGCAACGGGACACAATAAGTTAATAATATAATGATAAGTCCATCCGTTTGTCCATCCTGGGGTGTGTCAGCGATGTAGTTTCTACAGCACTGAACTAAAATGCATGAAATGTAGTACATAGATAACTACTCTATTTACATTTTTCCGCTGTACCTCCTCTATATGTAATGTGTCTTAAACGGCACAAGGTGTGGCTATGGCTTTGTGATAACACTCTTACACTTAACTGAAGACTTGTTTTAAACTTTTGAGTAGTCGGGTTTTAGTTATTTATAAGTTAATTTTATATTAAATTGAACGTTAACTTACTCTTGTCTATAAATAACAATGATATTAATTAATTTTAATATAAACAGGGAGAAAATACCTAAGTTTGGTTATGCCTAGTAAGAAATAGTTCTTGTGTAAAATATTGAAACACTAAGTGAGCATGAATACGGTGCGCTATCACTATGGTATAATTTTCCACACTCGATTAAACTTTAATTTACACGAGGCGGAGGAATATCCTGTAAGTAGAACTTTAGCAGGGTTTCGGAAAAGTTGGAAGTAACCGTTAGTTGACTATATTATTGGCGTCTATTATAATCTTGTAAGTCGGCTGTCAATGCAGTCATTTCTCCACAGCTTATTCACGGTAATTCAGAACTTTAAAATCAGAATGAGAAAAAAAAACCCAGCTTTCAGCTGCATGTATTTTAACATACACACACCGAATGACAAAATTCCCAGTATAGTTGGACGCGAAGAAGGAAAAATAGTTTTATGCTTTACGTCGTATTTAATATGTAATATCTATACTCGAGGACACCGAATATGTTCTATACAATTTCGGTTTTTGAGTTGCACAAACCCAACTATTGATACAGTAGTCAAATGTGTTAATAAAATTAAGATATAATATTGAAAAAAAAAAACACATGCATAAGAATGGATCCGATATAAGGCATAGGCTACGACGAAAGTATATACGAGTAGAAAAGTATTTTTTAAGCCCGGTTATGAAATAATAAGCTAACCGCAACCTTTCTTTTTCCCCCAACGTCTATGGTTGTAGCAGTAGGACGAAACTTCTAGGAAAAATCTTAACTACGCAAGTACAAGTGACTTATTCTGTATTTCGTACACATCCAGAAACATGACAACGCGTTCCTTTAAAAATAAAATGATCACTGTGTTACGTGTATCTCATTTAACAATGATGTATTTACTAATAAAGATTGCGTTTCTCTGATAGTTCCGCATCACCTGTTCTTATGTTATAAAGGCAACCAATCACATCTGCGTCTTCTCTCAGATACGACTGTAATAATTTTGACGGGTTTTGGTTCATATTTATTATCCTCGAGGTCCTCTAGTTGTAAAATGTTAATTTAGCTGATTTTCTATAGTGGTATTTTCGTTAGTTATTCCATATTTACAAATAACATATTTAATTCAGTATTTAAGTTATAGCAACGGGTAGATGGCTTTTATATTTGCCTGAAGTCAGCTTATCATGCCCTTAATCATCTATCCGGATCACACTAAAATTATCAAATATATAATTAAAACAACTGTTATTAATAAACATTCCAACACTGCAGGAATGAACCAAGGTCGACAAAAAACGACGCACAAAGCATTTACCGGTTGTTCTCAACGGCTCCACTTACAAGGCCGTTAGCTGCATGACAAATGGGTTCCGTAAATTACAAGTAGCAGTCATACTATGCACTTTGAAAGGGGGGGAAAAATACGTTCACGTGAGCTTATATAACCGAGTACACTAGAAAGGGAATGCATTTCAGCATATGAAACCATTGTAAATGCCACCTATGAATGGCCAGTAAATAACATCACGTTTCATTTTGTTGGAAAAAAAAACTCGATATGGATCTTTTTAAAGCTACATTCTTAAGATCTTTAATTTAGTCTGAACAACAGGAAGTATTTTCTGCTGAGCTCTTGAGTTCCATTTCGTTATATTTCATAATAAGTATGACGTTGTATAAAATTGAACACATATCTTACATAAACAATCATCGACTTTTTTTTGCTTTATTTTAAGATGTGATGTGTAGGGTACAAATTTTAGAATATTTTTCATTTCCGATTGTTTAACAGTTCTACAACCACTCTTTGGCAATTCGGCGAGGACGCTCATGCCGAAAAATGACGATATTTTGCTTTAATTGACACAGTTAAATTTGAAATAAGATTTATCGCTTATGTTAATCAATACATATTATTGTAGGTTGAGTAAGAACAAACTTGCCGGCACGTGTAAACGACTCACGTACAGTGAGAAAGCGCGATTAGTATAGTTTTCCCCATACATCAGTGGTAGCGATCAAACGGGTAGTAAAGTAAAGATATTTGGACGGGCCATAACATTGAGATCTTGAGAGCCGACGAGGGTGCAGCGAGATGAGTATGGAGCATCGGCGGAATGCAAGGGCCGGGGAAAACGGGAGATCCCCGAGAAAACCCGCCTACCAGCGGCATCGTCCGGCACGATTCCCACGTGCGAAAATCCGGGAATCGAACCAGGTTCACCTAGGTGGGTGGAGAGTAGTTTAACCACTACACCACCGCAGCTCCCAGTCAAATGGGTATGGAGATTATCAACCGTATACAGAGTGTTCTGAAACTCAGTGTTCAAACTCCAGAAATTGTTTTTCTGGACCAATACTAACACAAAAGTTCTAAACACATACCCAGGAAACGTTATTTCATATCATTTAATTGTGTTCAGAGTTGCGTAATATAACAGCTACAATAACTGATTCCAAATGTGTGATGATTAGCTTCAATACATATACTAATCTTTACTTGATTATCATGAATATCGGTATACGCTAGTGGAATTATTGACAAAACATTACAATTTGAAAGAAGTTCAGGTTTCGCTTTGGTAGCTTCAAACATTCATGTCAAAGCATCAGCGAGTACATTTTGGGTTACCTTTATGTGTTTTACTTTGAACATTAATGAACAAATTCCAATGTCCAAATGGCCAATTTTTCGCCATTGTCGCGGATGTGTGAGAGGCCACGACAAAGCTTGATTATTATTAATCTCTACAATGAACTATGTATGTTTTAAATACTGGCAAGACTTGTCTACCCCAAAGACTACAGCCAAGCATTCTAATTCGTACACACAGATGGAGATCTCTTTTCCTGGGGAAGTATGACTGTGCTTGACGCGAACGTGATAGGCTGACGTCAACCATCAATCTCCTGAGCCAAAGCTGCACCTGTCTCCTAACTTGAAGCGCCATGCAGGTAGTAGGTCTACCCCGCTGCTCCATGCTTATATACGCCATCCACGGTAAAGTGAGCACTTTTGAAAGCCCCCTCATTTGGAATAACATTCAATAAATATATTTTATTGTAGCCTTAGACGTTAACTTTCTAGTGTGGTGGAATATACACGCTGTGTTTATTACTCACACAGCAATATTTATTTAAAAATATGGTTTAAGGATAGTAAGTAGGTGAAAAGGAAAAGCAACTAGGGCCTCAAAGTGTTCACTTTATCGTGAACAGCCTATAGTCTATTCGCGGTTTCTTCACACTTTTTCAATCAAACCTTTGCAAACTCACCCCATGTGTGTCGTGTTTTGTTGTTTACCAAACATGACATACATCAAAAAGTTGTATACTTGTACTAACATAAAATTACCTTATTTTTGGTTAAATCGATTCGATATTCTTATTATAGTTTGTCTATAAAATATAATACATTATTTTTAATTTAGACAGATATAAAAAGGGAGAATATAGGCGTGATTTTAATGCCCAGTAAGAAATAGTTACCATGCAAAATTGGTTTGTATGAGGCGGAGGAACATCATGAAATTAGAACTTAAGCAGGGTTTCAAAAAAGTTGGAAGTTACCGTGAATGAACTATACCCAGCTTCATCCTCATCGGTTCTCACGACCACGTTGTAAAGAG
This sequence comes from Dryococelus australis, assembly GCA_029891345.1. NCBI lineage: Eukaryota > Metazoa > Arthropoda > Insecta > Phasmatodea > Phasmatidae > Dryococelus > Dryococelus australis. The sequence continues at coordinate 51,986,811 of CM057007.1, forward strand.
AGATGTCAAAACTTCTCCACTGTCTCAGGCCGTGTCCGAAATGATGAATTCGTTATTTTGTAAATTGTCATTTCGTAAGTTTCAATTCTGACGTTGTCGGCAGTCAATTGTTTAACACTCGTGGCAACGCATTTTTACATTAAGAGTGGATTTTTTCTTCCGAATGCAATGCTTAAAACAGACGTAATATTTACACAACTATCAATGGAATGCTGCGAATACGTTAATACAAAATAAAATAATAAATTATAGAAAAACAACTTCAAAACAAACATTTTATGAAAGATATAAACAAAACACAACACTTAATTGATTTTTAAAACATGCCTAGAGTAATTCATGAGCAGTTATTTGTCTTAAATAAACGTTCTAATTACGCGAGCGTATGTGATTTGAAGGTCAAAACCAACATGGCGCTGACCGTGCCATTTTGTATTTTTTCTAACAACCGATAGATACAAAACACGAGATACCAAATTACCAAATACGTCAACATTTTTGTATACACTCTAAAAATGTTGTTGTACTTTTACGAAAAAATCCCTGAATATCCAGTTGCCAAGAATATCCTTCGTAAAAATACAAACAGTTTTCTTGTAAAATCTACAAAACATATATATGTAGCATTGCAAATGATAGCCTTCTATTACAATTCACATTATTGAGAAGTGTACATAAAGATATTTTTTCCATCTAGAAAACAAATGTGATGAATTAATAACAGATAATAACTAGAAAATTAATAACAGTAAATAACTAGAAATAATATTTCTAAACACACACGCACACACACATACACACACACACACACACACACACGTCTTACCACAGCGGGGACTGCATCCAATAAACCTGGCATTACCAGCCCGCACCTTTAACCACAAGAGAAAGTTGACTTACTTGTTTAATACTTATTTTTACAGCAAATATAACGTATAGTTCCTACACAATTGTGAAGTTATTTGATTAAGAAGAATGTTCATTTAATTTAAGAATTTTCTTGTTAAGGCGAGAGTTTTGGACGACTCTCAACAACGAGGTCTTGAGGGCTGATTTAAGAATCCTGTGTAGCTAGGAAAAATTAAGGGTTGATGAGTAATACAGTCACGTTTGATTGAAATTGTCGTTTTATTATGATTATTTGAGCTGTTTTAGCGTTTGACGCTACTAAAACTTGCAATTAATTTCTTTCTGCACGCAGCTACACTTCTCATCACCAACAGTTTTAACACTAACATCCGCATAGGCCTACGGTTTTTTTCGTTGTCGAACGTCTGCAATTTTGCTGAAGCTCGTGGGAACGGGTCAGTATAGTACAAACATTTATTGAGGTATATACATACACGGACCTTGTAGATTTATAAACGAGTATACAACATTGGAGAATTCCAAGAGAAAAAAAAAAAAAAATTAAACAAATATGTACTTATATTTATTTTCTCGTCCATAGGCTGCTTGTCTCTTTTAAGTATTTTTACGTGCTCCGCCCTTTTTTTTCTTCCAATGACAGACATCTGCATCGCAATGGAAAATGTCCTAAAAATCTCCATCTTGTCATTCACCCCCATTGCACTATTCATTCAAATATCATACAATTTTTTTTTTACAGTGTACGAAATCGGGGTCACGTTATTATTTCGTCAGCAAAATCTGCCATTCTGGACACGGCCTCGCTCTAAGCAACAAGCATATAAGTACCAGTCGCGTCACTCAAGGCAAAGCAGTGAAACGCTTAATTTTTTGCCCAATGCAAATTTGCCAACGTCAAAACAAAAAAAAAAATTGTGTTCACGGTTGATACTACCACACATGAACAGTTTTCTAAACAACATTTCAATCGTCAAATTATACTAATTTTATTAAAAGTGAATTCAATATTCACATTTTAAAATATGTACAATTATATTCAAAAATAAACGGCCACTGTGAGCTGTCAGGTGTCGGTGCACAACGCCAGATTGTTGCTAAAATACTTAACTAAAGGCTCTGCACGATAAAGGGAGCACCTGCATGAATATATTTAATTGAGCGCACTGAGTGGCATTCGCCCAGTAAAGTTGGTAACGATGGAGGAGAAAGTAGTTCCATATATTAACGTCGAATAAAAAAATGTTAGGTAACCATTTAAGATAATTTAAAATTATTTCTTTCGCTTTCTGTTTTCTTTTTTAATGCATGGAAGTGTAAAAATTAGCAGATTTTGTCAAGTACTTACATTCTTAATAATTTCAGTGTTTCATTTGACCGAGGCATGAATAAAGTACCGAGGCCCATGGAAATGTTAATTTTACATAAGGCGGGGGAATACACGACGTGTATACAAGTAGATTTTAAGCAGGGCTTTCAAAAGTGCTCATTTTATCGTGAACAGTCTGTAGTTCACAACACTGACAGTGGACAGCCATACGACATGTAATGCTCACATAACCACCTATATCGTAAAAAGAAATGTGGATCTATGTAAATCATTGCATTTCGGTCTATACGAATGAATTAATGTTAACTATATTTTTATTTTCAATTCCGTTGAAAAATATTTACGAAACGATAAGCAGTAGATTTACATTATCACTTTGTAGACTATGCTCGAGTGCAGCTCGAGCAAAGCTAATTCGAAAATTTCTTTGTCGTTCAGAACAAAACTCGCATGGATGTGCAGTGTTTGTTCGACTGGTGTTTAACACGACCTCACAAGAACACCACAGCGCAGTTACAATGATATTGCTAACAACAGAATTTATTTTTTATAGCCACTCAGAGGAATATGATTGATTGTAAATCCTTTTATGCGATAAATTACGTTTGGTTGGGTCATTATCATCTAGGTTCTCCATTGGCTGATGACCGGCCAATAATGAACGCTGTAAAGTACAGGGTAGTGTCCGGTGTGGCATGGACCAATAGGACGATGGTGAGTTCTAACACAGACACCTACAGAACCGGTGTTCTTGCAGTAGTGGATATAGGTGACTCACTTCTAATTTGTATTAAGTGCAAGTAAATGTGTGTAGACCTCAATGTTTTAAATCAATAAATCCAAATAATTTCCTGTTTTTATATTGCACTGGGCAATTAAACAAAATCGAATCGGAAGTAAATTAAGCGTTCTGTGTACTCCTATGGAGTGTCTAGTGGTTGGCTCTAAGCTCGACGCCCGAGCGGAGACTGTAGTCACTGAAGATGGAGGATGAGAAGGAGGAGGGGGTTGTATTTGAGGTCCCGGACGAAGGCACGGTGTAGCAGCCGTGGCCACACAGTCGTGAGGGGCGTAGCCGAGGAGTGCCGGTCTCCTTGACATCGCGGTGGCAAGGTCCATCGCAGGGGCTGCCCGCTTCAGCACGACCCTCCCCCCCCCCCCCACTCCCCAACCACGGCACCCACAACTCACCATTCCCACTCCTTCCCAACCCCCCTTCGGCCTTCTTCGCGTTGCCACGAGTATAACCAGCTCGCGTTTGTAGGCTGCCCACGGTAAACAGCCCTTTTGAAAGCCCAGCCTAATATCTACTTGCATGCACGTTGCGTATCCTTCCTTCTTATGTAAAATTAACATCGCCACAGGCCTCGACACTTTATTCCCGCGACGGTCAAGTGAAACTGCGAAATTATTAGTAAAGTAAATATTTTACAAATGTGCTCATATTTACACATCGGTGCTTTAAAAAACAGAAAGGGAAATAGATAACTTTAAGTTGTGAAAAATGGTTACCTAACACTTTTATTCGACGTCAAGATACGGAACTACTTCTCGTCCATCGTTACTACCTTTACTGGGCGCGTGTCACTCAGTTCGCCAGTTAAAATACACAGTAATTGGGCACCCGTGAAGATAGGTAATTCAGTACGTCAGTTGACTTGTGTAGCCGCCATACGATGCAGGCCGGTGTAGGACCAGTTGACAAGTAGATGGCACGAGGTACAGAGCTATCAGACTTCGATAAGGGCGTAATTGTGGGCTGCCATCTCATTGGGCTGTCTAGTCGGGTGACTGCACGGAAGGTAAATAGGCCCAAATATACGGTCGCATTCGTCCTCCGTAAGCGGAAGGTTGATGGGTATTGTGCCAATGCTGTACGTTCTGCGAGACCTCCAATCTTGACCGACAGAAATCGCAGAACCCTGAAACGTGAAATTGTCAAAAATAGGGCACAACCCATGGCTATCCAACATGAGTTTCGTGCAACAACAGGAGTATCTGTTTCAATTGGAACATTGCGTACAGAGGCCCACCGACTTGGATATTTCGGAAGAGCAGCTGCACATAAGCTTCATATCACGACAAAAATAAAGCTCGGCGACTCAGGTGGTGTTTGGACCATCGCAACTGGACACTGGAGTCGTGGAAACCGGTTCTGTGGAGTGATGAGTCGAGGTTTACATTATTCCGGTCAGATGGACGTGTACGGGTGTGGCGTCTATCAGGAGTGTATGGTGCCAACTAGGAAATTCGATGGTGGTGGAGTGATGGTGTGGGGCTGTTTCACGGCCTTCGGCGTAGGATCGCTGGGATTTTTGTCCATGGTAACATGAACGCAGAGGTCTATTGTAATATTCTGGATAATGAAATGCGCCCAACATTCTGGCGTTTATACGGAATGGATCCATGTTGCTTCCAGGATGACAATGCCAGGTGCCATGTTTCAAGGGCTACTATGCAGTGGTACGCCGACAACAATGTTCGCCGATTGGACTGGCCCACCCAGAGCCCCGACCTCAACCCTATAGAACATCTTTGGGACGAATTGTATCGCCAGGTAAGGGCTCGTCAGGCGCGGCCAAAATCCATTGCTCAACTCATGGAATGGTTGCAAGAGGAATGGCGGCGAATCCCCGTGGATGTCCTGCAAACACTCGTAGAGAGCATGCCAGACAGGGTGGCTGCTGTTATAGCCGCAAGAGGTGGCCCTACGAGATTCTAACGGGGTGACAACCACCGAGCAAACATTGTGGACAGGTGCCCAATTACTTTTTGGTCGAGTGTGTATATAAAGGTAGGGGCAGTGACTGTTTGTTAAGGTTGATTTCAAATGTGCTCATTTTGTAGTGAAAAGCCTTTATAGACGTAAAAATTAAATTAAAATCCTTAAAATATACCTGCAAAGATGGAATTCTGAACTTGTGATTAAAGGTTTTTGTAAGACTTTAGCTCAATTTTTTGGCCATATATTTTGTACAAACTTATAACGGGATGTTACATCATGTAATGGAAGCAGGCAATTTTGGTACTACTATTCATGAAACCCGACTTGTGCTAATTTATAAACAAGAGACAGATTAATTTTCTAGGGATCAGACCAGTTTTCTTTCTAGTAAAACAGCTTCGCCATATTTAATATTGTACACTGCACAATCTGACAGATAACATTCCTAAGGATGGTTGATGTAGTTCGTTTTGAGAAAAGCAAATATTTTGAAATACACACTCGTTTTTAAAGCATCAAAAAACTTACGTAGGTCTCGGTAGTAAAAACACCGATTGCCTCAGTAATATAATTGATTAATTATAAGCAATAGAGAGTTTCATTTCAAGTTGATAGCACATTATCAGCTCCTTTAACGCACCATCTGGTGTAGTATGAAGTCGCATTTCACTTAATTAAATCAAGAACTTAAAATATTCTGAAATAATAAAAACAGAAATCGATTACTCCATCTTACTAAGGTGCGAGTATATTCCTTCATTATTCCATGATACAATATCACGTATTTAAAATTTGAAGGAAATGCAATGTATCACTTTTGGACATAAAATTCATTTTATATAGTTTTATAACTTCGTTAATTCGCAAAAGATAATAAAATTAATTAGTGTTCGTGTGACCTACTTAAATTATTAAATATGTAACATGATTTTTATCACTAAACCATTAATTTAATTATTCAAGTGCGCAAATACGGGGTGTAATCGGATGTTTAAAACTTACGAATACAGATTTTGATTGACCCACAATGAATTAGTTATCAGTTAGATCGCGAGTAGATTATTGTTCATTTTCTAGTACGCTTTCCACTAATTTACAATGCCTATGACATGGAATTCAGTTGTAAAGTTGTCATCCAGGTATTGAACATGTAAATATTGCAGGACTGGAAAAAAAATATATTTATATGCAGATATTCCTATGAATATTTTTATTTCAGTCTCGCTCTGCTAGTAGTTTATAATAAAGTAGTTTAAGAGCACTTCAATACGAGCAAAAAGAACAAATAACTCCATCACCAATAGTTTAACTAGTGATGGCACTAAACTTTGGGCAGATGACGTAAATAATAGATTTACTGATTTAGACCCATTTTAGAAAAACCGTCAAACTAATTTAATTTTAAACAACTGTTTAGGTAATTGTACGCATAACTGTAGGTTGAAATACGTTGAATGCCAACACTTAGAAACGTAATTATTTTCTGTGTGAGGAATCAATTTTTAGGCTGTTCATGGTAAAGTGATCAATTTTAAAAACCCTGCTAAAGATCTACTTGTACGCATATGCTGTATACTTCCGCCATACGTAAAATTAGCATTGCCACCATGCGTCGGTCAAGTAAAACTGCGGAATTATCAGAAGAGTAAATATTTTACCATTTTGTTATTAATACACTGATGTGCATTAAAAACACAGAAAGTATAACAATTAATTTCAGCATTGTCAATTTTTTTCCTCTAACTATTTTTACTGAGCGTTTAGACATGGAACTGCTTTCTCTTCTTCGTTGCCAACTTTAGAGAGCACATGCCAGTCATTGTGCAGGCAGGGGGTAGTGACATTTTTCAAAGGTTGGTTTCAAAATTGCTCGCTTTATTGTGAACAACCTTTAATTACTTGTATCGTCATTGTGTTCCATATTTTGCCTTTTCGCATGTACAACTGTTATTCATGTAAAACCGATATATAAAATAGCGATTAAATTTAACTTCTTTATTTGTAGAATTGAATAACTTGTTGTAATGTAAACGTTTTATTGTGTTTAAGAGCTGGCCTTTGTTAGTGTCAAGTTGTTGGTGAAATCTCAAATATTTCAATAAAATATAGTTAAATAACTTGTTGCTAGTGTAAATCATTTTCTGTAACATTCTGCACGTGTTTGTGTGTTACAGACGTATTGAACGAGACGTACGATTCCATTCATGGTTAATGTTTCCTTCTAGTTCTCGAGAAAATTTTTAAGAAAATATTACCTGTAAATGTTACTGTTATAATATCTATAAAACTGGCCAAATTTTTGAAATATGCCAACTGGATCTTTCTACTGCCTGTTATAATACTTACTACTGATCGGAGCGCATTATTATAAATGTTTCTTTCTTATCATTACCGCTGCATGTCAACAGGTTAATAATTTTTTTTTGACAGGGGTACAGGGAAGGGATTAGTTATTGCGCAAATGCTGTTCTCGAGATTGGAACCCAGAACTCGTACAATGAACTGGAATGTTACCAAACGCCATAGGTCAGAGCAATTGCGTTTGTACTGTTACCTAAGTACAGGTAAGTGTAGAGTTATTATAGAGTTATACCTATTTATTAAGAAAAGGAAAAAGTAAGCAAACAAATTTGCTTGCTGACTTACCTTCCCGTGAGTCAGTGCATTCTAATACCGAACATTGCTCTATAGAATCCCGACTTGGCTGTATTTTTTTGTTGTAGTATATTTAAGTACTGGTTATTGTTCGCTGCTTAGTAACCTTAAAGGCTGTGAGTGCAACATGGGTTACGTCAACCTTTAACATTAACCCCTTGATGGACTCAATCGTCGCCGACTTTTAATGAGTTAACTATCCCCTTTTGGCACCAACTCCAACGCGCAGAAATGATTACGATGTAAATTACGGCCACTCGCCAACGTTCCTATAATCGTCGCTTTTGACCTTGTAGCCGATGCAAGCAAAGATGAAATACATACGCTACTTAACTTTTAAAACCAGAGTTCTGATCAAGTATGTAATCAACCAAGCCTGCATCCAGTCTGAAGATCAGCTGGTTAGCAAGGCTACCATTCACTGCAGTTCATCTAACTCGTTCTTTACTAAATATAAGGATGAATGAAACATGTATTAGATGGTGTAAAGTGAAGAATGGAGATGAAGATGCAGATCTTCCACTTTGTCGACGCTAAATTGTGTGAAGTGTGAAGAAGTGTAGACAGATGAGCTACGTGGGATACGCATAGAAGGCGTAACACACGCAACAGCGCATCACAACTCTATAAACACAGACAGAGATAGCACCAAGAAAATACAAAAGTTCTATTGAAAGCAAAGCACAGCAGATACTTATCAGAAAATGTGCAAAGTTTAATTTCTAATACTGTCACCCGAAAACTTGTAAATAAGAAACAAAAATATGAAATTGTGTGAAAAAAAAAACATTAATAATTATTTCTGAGATAATATTTAAACCCGATTTTTAATTAAAAATATGCAGTATAATATTTTATTTGTGACCTCAGCAATACTAGCCCCTCTCTTAAATGAGGATACGTTAACCTTAGACATAGCAAAATTAATATGAACTTTTAGACAAATGATTTTATAGTTTCATTTCTCAAGACTAGCTCAAGATATATATGAAGAGCTATGCCCGAGTATCCGTGGTTTAACATTAGTAGGGGTCAGTTCAGGTTAAATAACACACAGCGATATCAAAATATTCTGTCAAAATTTAAATCGTGTCTTTGCTTCATAGAAATCGACCCGTGACTTAGCTGAATCATAGTTTAGCATGTCGAAATCTAGAAGGTCTCGTCGATCTGGTTCTGGGCAGGATCATTTCCCTGGATGCTGCAGGACGTCGTCTTGAGGTCTTACCTTATCTGGGCTCTAGGCCTTTAGTACGCTTAGGAGTTCCAGCACATTAACACAACGCGGTAATTCGACCTCCTAACACCTGTAAAATAATGCGGGCGGCGACCGCACATACCTTATTCTCGTAACTTAGCTCACGTGTCTTCATCCGCATCTCAACGGCCGATTTACAGGTGCGAACTCGGGAAAAATTACCTTGAAAAATTAATTAAAATTCCTTCAGGCTGAACCCACGCTGGTCAACTTCCTGCCGTCTGAAACTAAGACGGCTAAAAACTATTCAAAAAGGCCTAACTTAAAACGCCTTACAAAATAAACAAATCGCGAATGTGCTGGAGGCAAAAACTGCTCATTACGTCACTTAGTTGCTATGGTAACGGATCAACAGCTGCTGAGTAACTAGGGCCTCTTAAAAAAAAATAACATTAAACACACTCGAAACTCGTGTAAATATTTCGCCAAAATAAAATAAGTCCGAAATTATTATCTCGGTGGTTAATTTACATAATAAACAACCTAATTAATCCGCCGGTGGAAAATAACATACAAGGAATTAAATTACGTCGAAGACACATGAATAAAGAAAACATTAAATTTCTGTATTGTATCACAAATTCGTGAGGTTAGACAATAATTTAACCAATAAGATATTACATACTTCCAATATTCTATTCTTGACTTCACAAATCTTAAACTAAAGTACAAGAATACATTCGAAGAAACTGAATGAATACGATGGTTTCAGTAAGAGTAATTTCTCCCATCAAATAAGTTTCACCTGTCCGGGACAAGTCTACAACTTCACACTGTTATCACAGTAATTAACCATCGTGTGCAGTCAGCAAGTAGAGATTTACAAATTGTCATTCTACTGGTAAATCCTGCCGATAACATTACGACTCGTACAAACTGCTGAGGTAGCAATTGAAACCTTAGACAAAAATTAATTATTCCGGTGGTAAAAACGAAGGCACTTTCAATGCGTGAAAATTATACTTTTGTCTTTTCAATGGTACTTTTAGAATACATTTTCGTAATGCTTACTGTAGAAGTATAATCCATTCACGGTTACTTCAAACTTTCCTCAAGCCCTGCTAAAGTTCCACCGACAGGATGTTCCTCCGCCACGTACAAACTAAGCTAAACTACGCCTGGAAAATTACACCAGAAAGACATCACACCGCATTCGTGCGCACTCTGTTATAACAACATATCGTATAAGAACTATTTCTTACTAGGCGTTACCAACAAACATGTTTTATCACTGTTTTTTTATTCAAATTATTTATAAACGAAGCATTATAATTTATAGATAAGACAAGAATAACATTTCAATTTAACAGAAAAAAGTAACTTTTATAAGCACAAGTATAAAACCGTTGTGATGTATGGCATATGTTGGAAATAACTAAACATGTCAAACATAGGGAGATTTTTCAAAGGTTTGAGTCAAAAAGGGTGAAAAAATCGCGAATACACTATACAAAGCCGACTTCCTTGATGTAGAACTATGTTAAATTACTCGGGTTTGAATTGCGGGTAATAAATGGACGTGCGGACAGTGTTAGTAATAATTTAAAATTTTCACGCTCAGAATGGAATTCGAAGTTTGATTGAACTTCCACTCCGTCTACAGCGATTACGAAAAAGGCCTGAACGAGATATGCATATCGGGTCCATATCGAGCATTGATGATGGTTTTTAAAGTTAAATGGCAATAGTGTAGCACTGCGCCATTGTCAGTTTACTTAAAATACAACACGATAGGGGGCCACGGTAGTTGAGCGGAACCCCTGCCCACATAGCTCATAGGGAGGGTGGGCGACTTATAGCCGAGGGGTCCGGGTTCGCACCCCGGCCCCTCCGCGGCACAATCTTCAGTTCGCTTGTAGCGCTGGGAATTCGTCAACAAGTCGGTCTCACTTGAGCTTCGTCAACGTCACATTAAAGAAAAAAGCGGTTAGCCTGCTTGCCTCCCACCAAGTCGAACCGGGCTCAATCCCCGGTCGGGTCACTCCCAGATTTTCCGCATGAGGGACTCGTGGCGGACGATGCCACTGGTTCGCGGGTTTTCTCGGGGATCTCCCGTTTCGCCCCCCCCCCCCTTTTTTTTCATTCCGGCGCTGCTCCATTTTTCACCTCAATCACCCTCATCCACCCAAATCTCTTTATTCACTACAACATGATCACGCTCTTCCTTCTCGAATTACCTGTCTACCTAAAAAAAGAGGACATTGGTAAAAAGCAAAAATAATCTTTATTAATTACAAGAAAAGATGTAATGAGACGGCGAAAAGAACATCGATTGAAAGGATTCCAAAAAGAATTTTCGACCACTTTAGTTATTTTTTTTATTTTTTCCTTTCCAAATTTATTGTAAGTCGACTAGACACTTTGCACCTTACTATGCCATTTCAATTTTATTTCCCGTGCATAATATTTGGGAATATTTTTTTATACATACCGTGACTACAAATTCAGCCGAATGTAAATCTTCGGCGTTGACACTTCAGTATTTTCTTGCCCTGCACTCAGCGGTTAGTGAGTTCTTTGACTTACTAACGACTTAGCGTGGCCTATTTGCAGTGCCGTTCATTTTTTTTTCTTTCGTCCTTGAATATCAATGCATAAACGTTAATACTACCGTATTTGGTGTAATCGAAGGCACATTTCATCGTATTACCAACGTAAATCTCGCGATTATTACTTTGCCCTACCAAGTCGCCACGTCACAGATATGCTACGAGGTTTTGAATTCGTTCCGACCTGTATCCGTGTTTAAGACAGTAGTTTCTCCGGTGCCTGGCGGTAAGTAAGGTCCACAAAGCGAGCTTGTCACACGAAATATCGCGGGTTCGTGACTTCGTTTCGCGCGTGACTTGCACCAGTTCCAGAACCGAACAGAACATATTCAAATGGCACCAGTACCCAGCAGTCACTTGACTTTAAAATAAATTTACAAACTAGTCAAAACATAAAATTTGTCGCGTTATGGTTTATTTGTTCTCGTGTATATCTGCATTATTGATGTCTGTGCGGGTGTTTCGACATCGACATGCTGAATATTATTGTTTGTATTGATACGTGATGTATTATTTGCGAGGGCTCAAGAGGAACATTTAGTGATTTAGTTTCTGAAATCGTACTACTCCAGTAAGACAACGTGCCAGCCGCCTCCTTTGAAAACTTGCAGCAAACATGGCCCCGAGGAGTCAGCGATACACATCTTAGGAAAGCGCCGTTGCATCCACTGACTCAACATTTCCGGCTATATTTCAATAATAATAAAAATAATTTCAAATGAGAGAATTTCACTCCCGTGCGCTAACCACCAGCCTGTGTTTAGGACAGTTGCGATTATTGGGGAAACACTTTCGCGGGTAGGGCAGGGAACGCCCATTCCCTCCCCGCCTCTGACGCTGTTGGCCTTCCGGGAAGAGAGAACCATGGGGCCAGGAGTCGAGCGTCCGCCGTAGCGTGCGGTTCAGTTTTCCGAGCGCGACGCCATCTATACATGTGAACGGATCTACGGAACGTTCTCCCGAGTTTTTGGCGTCTCGCTGTTTTGTGCATTTTCTCGAGTTTCGTCGGTCTTACATGTTCTGGCTGTCGAAGATTTGAAAAATAACTTTTCGAATAAATTGCACTTCTGGCTGTAAGGGTCCTTTCTCAGAGGCCATCGCGCGTATTACAGTGCGCCTTTCTGGGGGAAGTGAAGTTAAACCACCGGGCTTTGTGAAGCGGGTACAGAAGGTGCACTGAAGACTCGCCATGAAATAAAAAAAATTATAAATACAGTTTTTAGTAAATTCGTGGTTAATATAGTGCTGAGCACAACATTTGGGGGAAAAAATGTTTCTGCCAATAATAACACGTAATTTATCGTACACACTGACTCGCAAGATTCCAGTTAAGTTGTAATCTTCGCAGATGTAGGAAAAATAGTGCCATGTCTTGACGTGGCATTAAAAGTGTTATGTTCGAATTTGTGGACAACAAAGAATTTCATGTTTTTTTCTGTTCCTAAAATACATACGAAATGCGAAATGGCTTATTGGTCGTGTAGTAATGTTCTTCTTAATTTCACAGTTTTTCTTTTCGCATGTATACTGTGATCAGGACGATGGCAATATTAATTTTACATACGACGGAGGGAAACAAAATATGGGGGAACTTGATTATAAGTGCTCAAATAACCACGAGCAGGTTATAATTAAATTCAAGCAACCTTTTTTTTTTGGGGGGGGGGGGGGGGGCTTTCCGCTCTACTTGTTTGGTTGTGCCGAAACGGTTCACCGTTTGCTAGAAATAAATATTTGTATAGGCTGTTCACGGTAAAGTCAGCAATTTTGCTGCTCTAGTTACTTTTTACTTTCAATAATTTTTTTATGATTTAACCATATTTTTAAAATAAATATAGACATGAAAGTAATAAACACAGTGTGTATATTCCACCGTACTTGGAAGTGAACGTCTAAGGCTAAAATAAAATACTTTTAGTCATTATTATTTCTAATGAGATGGCTTTCAAAAGTGCTCACTTTACCGTGAATAGCTTATATTTCCCACCAAAATGGCAAAATGTGTCAAAGCATATTTATATTGACTATAGAAATACAGGTTTTCAAAAATTTTAACTTGTGTTTTGTGTCCCAGACCAAGGTTGTATAGTAGGCAATCTTTTGCCGTAATGGAGTCTAAGCTACATAATTGTCCAACCGTAGGATTGAGAAACTTATGAATGGGCAAAAATGAATTTCCAGAGAGAAGTATTTGTTGTGCCTCTGGAAAACAGTGGCACATAGAATTGGACTATTTGCAAGTATAGGGTTGTAATGAAGCCTGATGGACTCGGTGTACAAATATTAGGCAAACGGGGTGGTACGCCAGGAAAAATAATTCGTGTGTGTCCCATCATGCCTATTTGTGAGAATGAGTATACTGAATCGTATTACATTCAAGCACACATAACATGTGAATTTTGCAATTTAGTAAAATTCATGAAAACACACATTAATAACTATAAAACACATAAACACTTATTTTGTTAACAATTTTAATTTTGGAATGGAAACTACAAATATCCCGTAGTAAACAAAGTTGCTGTTACAGAATCCAAATGACTTTTCCATTATGACCGGGAAATGCGAAAGAAAACGCAATAATTATAATATTGAAAGAGAGGACGGATATGTGGAAAACTCTCGAGTAAAAATGTGAAAAGTGGTTTACATTTTCCTTAAGCCAAGATTTTCTTTGATTTTTCGAGTATTGAGTAATTGAAGAGATTTTCTTTCATTTATCCCATTCAGGAAATGATCTGAATTGATATATAAACGGACATGTATTTAAATTGTGTGTGATGAAATCGTATTGATAATGGGTCGTGTCGGTTTACAAACAATTAAAAGTTGTTGAGAAACGTGGAATAATTTTAAGGGCCCTCCCTTGTTGTGAAATGGGTCTCACTGTAAGCAGTTACATATATACGGTGTATTTCAATGTAAATATTTTTTTTTCAGTACAGAAATGAAGTCAAGATTATGTTGCCCGTTGATAGATCGGGTTATTGAAACACAAATATTAGCGTTGAAAAATATCAGTCTCCAAAAGTCTCTCTAAGCAGCGCTCTGCTTTAACGGGCCTGCCTACCAAGCCGGCAGTAGCGAACTTCAAATGGGGAATCAATGTTAAACGAAATTCCTTTTCATTACGTCAATTTTAAAGATAACTATTTCAAACAAAAAACACGTTGACACGATTTTCTCAGAGAATATTGCTGCATAAAATAGTTTTTGGAAAAAAAAAAAATAAATCTATCCATCTTGTTTTTTGTTACATGTAAATTTCCATATTTACATTTTATAAAAAAAATATATTAAACAAAAAATGGGCAAAATATATTATCGTAGAAATCTCCCTTAAAAAATTTCACATATAATGCGTTTTGTTTAAAATAATTATATTTAAAATTGGAGCAATGAGAATTAATTTTGTTTAACATTGATTTCCCATTTGAAGTTCGTGGCTGCTGGCTTGGCAGGCAGGCCCGTTAAGATATATATTTTTTAATCTAAAAAGAAAACGTTTTAAACTATAGGGACAGTGCTGTATACCTATCTTTTCTGAATGGATTGCCATATTGAAAGGCTAGTCACTGCTTGAAATTCCGAGGAAACAACACACGTGACGATTATTGATGCAATTTTCCACCTCCGTCGGAATGTTTCCTTATGGCTGGATGTGATCTGAAGACTTTTAACGTGTTAATTATGGATATATCGTGACGTGGCCACACTACAGCTCACCGAATAGAATAACAGCACTGAGCTCATCCCAAATGTAAACCTAGAGAGCGTTACAACATCCAAGAGTTTCGGGGCAGCGCCGGCTTGAGCAACCCCGTCTCCAGAAATTACTTCCACGACCGTTTCGCTTCAAATTCGCTCGGGCACTCGATCATCATTCGGACGGCTTTATTTATGGAACGATCTCGTGACGCCCGACTTGTGCAGTTTCCGCCCTCGGACCGGGAACTCGATAGCGATACTTTCCGCCCACGAAACTACCTGTTTTCACCCGACCCACCTGACCACGGCAACACGTTAATTGCGCCCCGGTCGTTCGACGCGCGCCGATAAATTAAGCATTTGAAAAGCGTAATCGTCCCGATGGCATGGACGCGCCTGCTGCAGGGATCATAAAATAATTACCCTCGGTACTTTGTTTGGTTTTTTTTTTTTTTGGGGCGGATGTTCGTCCCCAGCCCCACCCCCGCTCCAACCTACCCTCGAACCCCCATTTCTGATTAATCGAGGACTGTTGTAATCGCTACCCTACCGAGATATCGAGTGTAGACCGCGATAAGTAATACTGTGTAATAACAGTGGTGAGTCTTTGACTTTCACCGCACGCGTGCGACCCCAATGGATGACCCCACCAGGGAGGAGGTGAGGGTCGTACAACCCCCCCCCCCCATCCCCTTCCAAACCATCCTTCATCTTCCCCGGGGAGAACACAGTTCCCGTCTTCCTAAAGGCTGTTCTGGTTGAAGTGAGCACTTTTGAAATCAACCTCAGAAAAAAGTCACCACCCATGCCTGCATATACTTCAACGGGCGCATTTAGTGACATGCGTCCGGTAAAGTTGGTAACGATGCATGGAAAGTAGTTCCACATCTCAACGTCGAATAAAAGTGTTAGGTAACCATTATGTGATAATTTCAATTATTTATTTCACTTTATGTTTTTTTTTTTAACTAACAGTCTGTGAAAATTAGCAGATTTATAAAACGTTTATTTTTCGAATAATTTCACAGTTACACTTGACCGACGCTTGAATAAAGTTATGAGGCCAATGGCAATGTTGCTTTTACATAAGGCGGAAGAATACACTACGTACATGCAAGTAGATCTTAAGCAAGGCTTTCAAAAGTGCTCATTTTATCGTGAACAGCCTATACTTCAAAACTCCGTCTTCATCACGGCTCCTTGACTTTGCGCGCACTATCCCCTGATGTACGCCATGACGTCGGATCTAGTCCGTGGCGTCGCCCATCTCACTACAATATTCATTAGCACAGATAATCATCAAATGGCGACATTTCAGTTACAGTCAACTTAATTGGTATTTCATAATTTACACATTCTCGTGCTAGTAAATCTAAAGAAATCCAACAAACAGCTCGCTTTCACAAAAAGTAGCTTTTTGACCTATCATTGGTGGTTTGATACCAATACTTCCTTTAGAGCAGAATTATACTGTTTGAAATTGCAAAGCTGTGTTGACGTACAGTCAAACAAAAGTGACACTAGTCGGAGAACAACTTTCGATGATTTCACTTGA
Source organism: Dryococelus australis (assembly GCA_029891345.1). NCBI lineage: Eukaryota > Metazoa > Arthropoda > Insecta > Phasmatodea > Phasmatidae > Dryococelus > Dryococelus australis. The sequence continues at coordinate 52,003,458 of CM057007.1, forward strand.
ATAATGCCCAGGATGAGCACTCGAATTTTAGCGTGTTTATGGTACTTAGTGATTCCTTCTGCCGCAGCGTATCGGATCACAATTCTCCGTAAACAATCATAAAGGCTGTTCACAGTACAGCCGAGAATTTTCGGAACTGAAACCAACTTTTGAAAAAATTACGCTGTCCATAACTACATATCCCCCCCTAGGTGAACTGGGTTCGATTTCCGGTCGGGTCACTCCCAGATTTTCGCAAGCGGGAATCGTGGTGGGCAATGCCGATGGTCGGGGTGTTTTCTCGGGGATCTCCCGTTTCCCCTGCCCTTGCATTCCGGCGCTGCTCCCAATCCACATCGCTCCATCATAGGCTCAAGATTCCGCGCGAATTTCTTCACTCACAACAGTTAAACAAAATTGTAGTAAAGATTAGAGTGTCGTCTGAGGAATACAGTTACATATATTTGCATACACCACGTGCCTTGAAGTGAACTTGAAAATTACTGTCGTTGCAGCTATCAGAATAGGTAAAGTGCGTAATAAAAATAACCAGAGAAATTGAAGTTTACTGTCGTGCATCAAGCATTATTTTAAATAACATTATTGTAAAATTTGATTTTGTCGAACTTTATACCTTACGACCATGTGCCAGAAATACCAGATTTTTTGTAAGGGAAATGCGTTAGAAATTAAGAGTTACTTCCGTGCATTCTAATACGCAGCACCACACAAGTGTCTAATGACTTTATTAGGTGAACTGATCACCAACACCTTATCTCGTTCTTCTGCAATGACTAAGTTCATGATACACTGATGACGAAGTAATAACTACTGTGCATAAAGCCTTTGTTGATGAACTAATTCAATTGTATGTTACGCTTAAGTTTAACGACACATTGGATCGCTGGCGTAAGGTTTCATGTTATTGCACTTCTTCAACCGCTCGCAAGAAAATGTTGGAAACATATTCGAATACGATTGACTTTTATGTTGTTCATAGCCAAAGCAAGTAAATAGCGAAATACAGTAAACCGACGACGAGAAGTTACCTGCTGTTGACATCGAATACCTGGTACACACAAGGTTCAAAGCATCCAAGTAAATGAAAAATTGATAGACGTTGATGTTGGCGATAACAATATAATATTGTTGGTTAACACTGTATATCAATATTGTTTATGACGTCCCCGGTTTAAAACAAGATATAAAATTGCGACAGTCATTCTGTTTTAACGTAATCCCACGACATTAAGAGTTATTTACCGTAACGGAAGCGAAAGAACTATAAATATGATATGAAGTAAATAAATATCGCGTATATAATGTCAAAAATTATTCAATATAGTACTAATATTTAAAGATAAAAAATTACTTAGCAGGGCGACGATCTAACCTAGTTAAATAAATCTACGCAATTTAGCCAGTCGCGTAAGGGTTACTATTACATAACTCACCTACGGATTACACCGATATTTAACGTGTTTTAGGCTGTATTCCTAGGTGCATAACACCACACTAATACTTCCGTGTATTTAAATTTTAAAATCTATTGCTTATAAAACAATAAAATAAAAAATTAAATTAATTTTATACCTTGTGTTAAAACTATTACAGAACGATTTGTAATAATTTTAAAAAGTGAAATGTTTATCTTAAAGTATCGGAAGAAAAAAATGTTATTTTATATATACATTAAAAACTTATTATATATATATATCAAAAGTTCATACAGAATAGCAAACATCAAGTATTTTCCTCGTTTGTTGAACGTTTCTCCGATGTTGATAGGCAGTAATTCGGCGTCGGGTATAAATCCATCCACATTCAAAGGCGTATATTTATAACACAACAAAAAGTCCTTGTAAATTTTCTTCCCCACAATCGCGAGGGCGACGAACGTCCGTTACATAATGTGGACACGGCCGTTTGAAATCCAGTCCGTGGCGATTGCGAAACCCGCTACTAAATGTCCGCCCGGCGTCGTTATAATCATTTAGCTGGCTTCGGAACTGGAGTACATAATACCTCGCGCGGCAGCAGCGACGTGAAATACTGCCTCTCGTAAATAACGGCGCGGGGAGACCCGCAGAGCCGTTTATGTGGGTCGAGAAATGTTTTCCTAGGGGCATTACCATTTTGTTTCCGGGATAACGCCTCAGACGTCTTCGAACTTATAAAATTTTGTTAACGGTGGCTTTTTTTTTTTTTTTTTTTTTCCACGCCCACCGGCCGGGACAATGTGCTGTAACTCAGCCGGCGAGTCGGTCCGTCTGTCAAGCGGCCGTATATTCAGCTAACGCCGCGGACTCCTATAACGTCTCACTACGATTGTGCTCGTATAGATACTCCACCAACGTTTGGCTTACGTAAAAGTCGGGCGGTGCTTCAGAACTCCGGGCGAGTGTTCCGGAAGTTTTTGAATACAAGCGCGAGTGATGACTGGCATCGTACAAATTGCCCTACATGTCCTGTCACAAGTCCACCGTAGTAATCCTTTAAAATAGCAATGTTCACTTGGCAGTGCTTTCTAGAAATATGTTCTTTATTGAAATGTAATCACTAATCAAAGGAAACCTTCCAATCTAGAGAGTAGATAGAGTGAATAATAATTACTATTAGTATAACTATAGAAACTAAATTACTAAATGTTCCTCTTGAGCCCTCACAAATAATACATCACGAATCAATTCAAACAATAATATTCAGTATGTTGATGTCAAACTACCCACACAGACATCAATAATGCAGACATACACAAGAACAAATAAACTGAAGAAACAACACTTACACTATAAAACACCTACACAAACAACATTACACTGACACCAACACAACACCGACACAGACTTCAAACACACGACGGATACCTCGCAAAACCATAGCAAAAAACCGTCGGTCCCTCTGTCTCCGGAGTGGATGGCGGGGTGAGGGTTCAAGTGTGGGGGCAGAGGAATTTTAACTTTTGGCATTTTAAAATTATAGTGTAACTCTTTCTTTTCAACGATAATAAAATAATTTTAAGCCCCCGTTTTAAAACGTAACTTGTTTTTAAATGTTATAACGCGACAAATTTTATGTTTCGACTATTTCATAATTTATTTTTAATTCAAGTAACTGAAACCAGTAATGGCCTTCGGCTGTGTACTGGTGACACTTGAATATGTTCTGCTCTGTTCTGTCACACTTCACTGATCACGCATCACGACTACTTCACACTTTTCTGAAAACCCTGCTAAAGTTCTACTTCCAGGGTATTCCTCCGCCTCGTGCAAACTAAGCTTAATTAAGTCTGGAAAATTACACCAAATGACAACTCACCAAATTCGTGCGCACTCACTTGTAATAATATCTTACATGAGAACTATATCTTACTATGCGCCACCAACACACATGTTTTCACACTGTTTTATTCATATATATTGTAAGTTAAATATTATAATTTATAAATAAAATTAAGGTCAAACTTCAATCTGATAAAAATGAGATACTTTAATGTTAACAGAAATATAAAACGCTTGCGATAAATAACATATTTAGGAAATCAATAAATCGTCATACATGGGATGATTTTTCAAACGTTTGATTCGGAATGTGTAAAGAAACAGCGAATAGACTATATACTTTTTTTTCGTGGTGTCTTCACGCATTCTGAATCAAACATTTGAAAAATCAACCCATGTATGACGTGTTTGGGCATTTCCTTAACATGTCATCTATTAAAACATTGTATACTTCTGTTAACATTAAAATTTCTTATTTTTGGTATATCCAAAACTTTGCTTATATTTTATCTACAAATTATAAATTTTTATATAGTTAGTGTGAATGAAACAGGTAAAATTGGGCTCATATGCGTTGATAATGCCTATAGTAATTAATTGTTCTCCTGCAGAAAATTATTAAACTGGATGCGTACGAACGAGGTGCCTTGTCCCTAGAATTGGAAGGGGCCGTAGTGGTTTAGCGGTTAGAGAACTCGCCTTCCATTAAGACGAACTGGGTGCCATTCCCGGCGGGGTCGCCACCGGATTTTCGAATGTGCGAATCGTGCCCGGACGATGCCGCTGGTCGGGCGAATTTTCTCGGGGATTTCCTGTTTCTCCCGTCTTTGCATTCCGACTCAAGACTGTTATTCGAAATCTCAAATAACTTGCAAATAACTTCCAGACTCGTCCGCATCTTTACATTCATCACTATTATGGTAATATTACAGTTCTCTTGGACATTTTCTGCGTTCTTATTTCCATGTTCGAAATAATCCTTTATAGGCTATTCACGGTAAAGTAAGCACTTTTTAAGGCCCTTCCAACAGGCATTAACCACTAATAAATATGTCTTATTTCAGCCTCAGGCTTTAAATTATGTGTGGTGAATGTATTCACTGTGCTTATTGTTCACATTGCAATGTTTATATTAAAAAGTAGCAGGTAGATGGAAATCGGATGAAAGGAAAAGTCTAGAAGGGTCTTAAAAAGTGCTCACTTCACCGTGAACAGTCTATATCTCGCTTTGTGCGTATTATTTATCCTACGTATAATTTTCTTACAGTTTTTTATAAATTTTATCTTTATCACTTGTTTAAGGATTGGTGTTGTTATTATTGTGATTAAGTCTTCAATAATTTTCCCAAAACCCTAAGTTGAAGTGTGTTTTTATGAAATTTCGTGTAATATTTTTGTGTGATATTTTTCATATACATTGCGATACGCGTATAAAGCTCATATGCGCCACACATAAAATCATTCAAGTTTTCTTATGACTGTCGTATACAATATTTTAATTTATCAAGTTAGTCTATACACTACTTTTTTTTTAATGTTTGTAGTTTCAAAATTAGAATTGTGTGTGTTTATAAAAATGCCCATAAAAAGCCCTTTCTGCTATCTACAAAACGTGCTACGTAAAAAAAAAGAAAAAATATTGTTGAGTTTATATCAACGTGGTTAATAGTAAAAATATAAGTTTACTGAAAATATGTGCCATGTTTTAAGATTTTTTATAATTATCATATGTCTCGAAATTTGACATTTTGATATGTTCTCTGATTTCGACTAGATGAAAGCAACTAAGCTCTGACTTTCATAGATATCTTAAAGAGTTGATGCAAATGGTTATTAAACACAAACTGATAGTTTGAATACTGGCACCGCCATCTATTATCATTACCGTAGAACAAACTGTCCTCACAGTTGACGTCTATGACACTGAACTGATATTGGTCTTACGTTCGGTTGAAACTAGTTGAAGTACACAGGAACACCAGTTATCTTCAGTGTAAAGAAGTCCCAATGATAATTTGAATTCTTGTGTCGCATTAATTACAGCCTGTTTCCGATAATAACACAAACATTCACGCTAAAGCAAGGGTATAATTAATTGCACACCTTAAATTTCAAGCAGAAAAACTCCTATCTCGCCGAACAACTGAAGCACTGGAGTAGTGGCATTCCTTATTCTGAACATTCTTCATTGAGAGGGAATTTTCATTCTATAACATGTTGAGTTTCAAACACTGATACGAGTCCTAATAAAACCTCTGGTAGCGTCCAATCAATCGTCCGTTGTTTATAATTCAGTTTCCATGGCACCTGTACACGATTGATACGGCTAGTTTGACGGTCTCTTTTGCAATAAGGCCTGACAGTAAAATTTTAACTTCGGGTGTCGTACAACAGGAATATTTACGAACCACTTCTAAACCACACTAACTTGAGGAGTCGAATTTTTACTCTTACCGAAACCTCATTCCCTTGTCGAGAACATACATAAGAATTGAATTTCAAATTTTGTGGGATCCCCGTAATTTATTGAATCAACATGTAATAAAGTGATGCCTCATGAATTCTTTTTCGTATGTTGTATAACTCTTTTATGTAATTTGTTACACGTTTGATATTCTTGCACACTGGCAAAGCGAGATCTTTGGACTTTGAACTGTAAAAGACCACAAGCCAATAAAACACTTTATAGCCACCTATTTTTCGTTCCTTGTTCATTTATTAGCTTCCCTTATATAGCATAATTCACTTCAAGCGAGAAATAAATCAGAACCACATGGTCGCTGACATAATAAAGAGAAATGCCACACAACCAGTGCAGCGTATAATCTCTAGTATTGCTGGGTCTTATCTATGCATTTCAATTATTGTGTACTTTTGAATTAAGGCCTCAAATATGAAGCTTATTACGCACTAGAGACAACACTAGAATTTATTTATTCCAGTCTATTAAGTCAACGAAATCAAACAAACTTTCACACACACTTATAATTTATGTCATATTTCGTACACTATTTTTATAGTAATTCCACGCTGTTTATTGAATGATAACAGTATTTCAGTTTTATGATAATTGCAATTAAATAAAAACTATTTACGCTTTAAGAACTTCAAAGAAAATCCTGTCGTTCATTTCATCAAACCATATTCTAACAGTTTAAAAAGATCACGATGTTAGCGTAATATATTCAGTAGGCCTATTATATTTTCTTTGAAGTGGCTATAACAACGTATAATGACCCAGAATGCGAGACCTTGCAACGTCCAAGAACATGCAGCTAACTTTTATTATGGGTTTCTTTTGATAATCTCGGAAAGTTTTCGACAACAGCAAAATTACTCTGGCATCTGTTTGGCAAATCAGATTACAAAATTACAAAATATTAGGAACATTATTCTTAATCGACTATGTATGCGCTCATATTTAAAGACAAACGATGATAGGTCAAGTTATTTGATAATCAGATATTATCACAATCTTTTCTCTTTTAAAAGACTGAACTTTATTGACTATACCGCATGTCTATTGTATTCCCATTATTGAATAACGAAAGCGAGGAAATTATTATTGAATATCAAATACATAAAACTTCAGAAATCAAATGCATTAGTTTTTACGCTAAGAGCATAGCAATAAATGAAGTAAAATTTGTTTGTAACAAGATCTTCAATATTAATATTACAATAAAATTCTAGTAATACAGGACGTGATGAATTAGTAAGTTGGGGGACTCATAATATAAACAAATATTTCTTTTTAGTACTTCGATGTCTATAAAAAGGACGGAAAAAATTGTGCTTTCTTGAGATAACACACACGGGAATATTATGAAGATATTCCTGAACACTAAATATTTATAAACATTTCTTTGCAACTGGAAGCGAGAATTTATGACATGATCTTTGAACATGCAGGAAATCTAAACACCAGGATTATTCCGTTATGGTGTCCGAGTGAGAGATTAGACTATTCTGTTACAAGAAATATTCCGGAATATGTTTATCACGGTATTCATTTAACCTCGTGCATGTACCTACACTGCACTTGCAGAAATAAAATTGTTTTGAAATAACATTAAAAGATATAAATTAACAGAACCAGTACACAAATGAGTAGATATAATAATTTAATGCGAAGAAGTGTTCAGAACTTCAAAAGGAAGAAAATACACTTAACTGAATTTCAGATGTACTGCGTGAATTGAAATGTTAGTTGATAATTTCCTGTAATTTCCTGTAATTTCATGCACATTTCAAGTATTTTTGCTTGATATTTTATGTATCTTCCACGTTCAGTTTTTTTTAATATCCGTTTGATCGAAACGCTTGAAAAGCTTAGGTTCAGTTAATTCAGCAGAAGTATTTTCGAAGTAACATACTTAATATTATGTATGGCGAAGACGAAAAGAAAAATCCTAATGAATGAAATCCACACGAAATGAAATTTCGTGGGATGTAATAAGTCGACCGTATACGAGAACTTTTCACATTAATTTAAGTTGCTTTATTAATAGCCTTCAAAGAAAAATTAAAGCATTTGGATAAAGCTTAGGTGATTTCTTTGGTAATACGTTTTCCACTTTTAAAATTTAAGAAATGTTTCGCAAAAAAAAAAAAAAAAATTAAATATTCAAAGTCGGTAAAATCAACATCAACTACCAAACCAGAAGTGAAAAATTCGCTACGCAGTACCTGGACTGTAGTTCCGGTTCGACCTACGAAAGGGGGAAACATTAAGATAAAGATACTTCTTGTGCAGTGATGACGCGATAGCGCATCGATAAAAAAAAAAATAACACAATACGAAACTGCTCAACAACCGAGCTGTCGATGTCCTTGGGTGGCGCGAGGAAGCTTAGTAATCTCTTTCACTGCAGCTCGAAGAACAATAGTAATTGGTTTGCGCCATAAAGATAATCCAGAGCTGCGCTTGGCGCGTGGTTCCTCCGGGGTTTAATAAATCTAGCGGCGGCAATCGTGGCAGACTGGAGTGCCGGTCACGTGCTCAGCTCGCGAGGCACTCTGGCGGCGGCAAAATCAATTACTCTCACCGCGCATTATCCTTAAGCCCCTGCCACACTGACATATTTTAGCCTTCGGCAATATTTGAAAATTAGACGTGATGGCGAAATACGGCCATGAGATTTGTCCTTCCATCGAATTATATCGAATAACCTTGAACGTGTTCGAAAATGTGTCACGCTGTCAATTTTCTTACTAGGAGTATCTAATTTGAATTGTTATTTAAATATTATTTTCGTAGTGAGATGTAGGGAATGTTGTAATTTATTTTCGCTTCTGTATAATATTCAAATATTATTTATCAGAGATGTTTCCTGCACAATGAAATTGAATAACTCTGAGCTCGTTATATTATGTGCAATTTACTTAAAATACACTCACGACAAGAATAGTACTCAGTATATTGCACGCCCCACGTTTGGTCGACACCAACGTTGGGCGCAACTTTTTCTGTAACGGAGAAAGGCGAGAGTTTTAACTTTCATTTCCCAAACGTCACAAATTTCATTTTACTATTTAATTTTTTTTTTACGACTAGCTTCGGAACATTTCAATAGTGAGAAAATCAATTACTCATTCAAGTGTAGGTAACCTTACGTCATATAAACTAGACATAGAGATAGACAATAGGACAAAGAAATACCAATATATAACATGCAAAAAATAAAGACATAATTAATAACACCTCTCAAAAATTACCAACGACAAGGATCAGAGTGGAGAAAAATATTAGAAGAAAAAATTAGTAGATTCTCTTTCTTACATCTTCCTATGAATAAAGTGGCATATTTTCACAATTCGAGCCATATTTAAAAGCAACTTTTTCCAAAAAAAAAAGTAAGTTGCAAATTAGGTTAAAATAATAATTTACCTAACATAGCGACAAGAAAGAAAACGTATTCATTTTCAGGAAATGATAAAATTAATTTTAGATTGACATTTAATAAGATTTACGCCCATATAGAGGCTTGTACGAAAATACTGCTTAAGGATGACGATAATCCTCCTTCATTCTCCGTTGATCTCTCGAGCTTTTGCTGCTCGAACACAGATTCCTGGACTTCCGCGGTGGCTCGAAGTATTGCTGTGCCGCTACATTCCAGAGGCAGCGATGGATCCCTTGCAGTGGCATACCATTTTCCTTCCTTGGGTCATCATCAGTTCCTGGAGTGAAGTTGTTTCTTCACGGTCCTCATTAAATCATATACTGTTCAGTTTTAATATTGACAAATTATATCTTTACCATCATTTCTATAAATCATGGCTGGACAGCAGAACAAAAATTACTAACTTTTTATACCAGATTGGCCGACTTATCAACTTTCTTTTTTCTTTTTTACCCTTCTCATAAGAAAAATATCCCTAATAAAAACAAACGCAGTTATGTCATAATAAGTGTCGCCTCTTTACATTTGCATTTGCTCATAGAGGTGAAAGAAAATGTTCCTGCATCAACAACAAATTATAATAGCTTTGAAAACATAACGAAATTTAGCAAATTGTTAACTTATCCTATCTAAAATAAACAAAACAAGTACACAAAAATATTTACAAATTACCAGATGTTACAATACCTTCGACAAATTAATTATCTTAATAACCTACTACGTTTCCAGAAATTGTTCGTTATTTTAAAGTTTCATGACGTCCATTTTTGTCGTGCACGATTCTGATTTTCAGAGACTGTCAAAAATTACATAAATTTTATAACCGGTCCAATTTTTAAATGTTCGATGGAAACTGAAGCCATCCAAATTTCTCAGACAAATGTGGCGGAGTTTATGACGTTTCGATGACGTTATAACTGTCCAACTTTATTTCACCAAACTTATTAGAAGCAGTTTGATGGAAAAATTTGACAGTGTAACAGGGGCTTAATGCATTCATTTCATTTAATTGAATGGGAAACTCCAGTAAAAATCTGTATATTTTTAAATAAAGTCTTCACTTTTCAACTTGATATCTAATTAGCTCGTCCTGGCCGCGTTTTCTAATAACAAAGACTCTCTTTATTAAAAACATACGCAACAAATTTCAAACAAACACAACTGCGCGGAGAGCTGGCCACAATTATGGTAAAAATATTTATTCAAGTTAAGTAAACTTTGCTCAGTTTAAAGGCTAGACTGAATGAAAGAAAGATCTGTTCAAAGGAAATAAAGATTTGCACACTAATAAAATTGTGCGTATATTTACGGAAATGTTTACGAAAATGTACAATTCGGGCACGAACAACGCCGAGTCTTCAAAAAGTTTTCTCCGCCACTGTAACCAGGAAATGATCGTTTCTGCGGCAGTTTAAGTTATCCATGTTACTAAGACCTGTTCTTTCAAAAATTAAAAAGTAGCAACAGGTGTGTGTAACACTTAGCACAACTTATATATATATTTATTTATTTATAAAAAAAAACTATTGTGACTAAAATAGAAATTCAAATGTTATACCAAATTCGCCGCGTGAGAGATGTAGGTAAGTGGTTAGGGTCGTGAATTTGCATATTTTTGACTCGGGTTCAAATTTTACTTATGTATAAAATATTTTATTTTTTAAATATATTTTTATACGCAGTAGAACACCCACATAATGAAAATTGAACCAAAATAAATATTAAAAATTATTTAAACGAGAAGTATAGTAAACGAACTAGGGAAAACGGAGAGGTTCCGTGAATCTTACGGAAAGTGCGTTTTTGAAAATCAGTGTGTCTGTAATTTTACGGAGGGTGTACGGACACCTATGGATAATTTTTTACCAGCAATTTTCAGTAAAATTAAGAAAAAAAATTTAACAGTACCCAAATTCTTGCAAATAAACATATAGGGAGATAATTTCAACAAATTAGCGTGTTTCAAGTAAGAGGTGAAAATTTTAAATCAGCAATACTTTTTGCTCTATTTTATATCTTGTATTATAGGTTGTTCATCGTAAAGTGAGCACTTTTGAACATTTTATTTTTTTCTTTCGGTCATTTTTATCCTTTAACAACCTTTGTAAATAAATATTGCTATGTAAGTAATAACACAGTGTGTAAATTCCAAGGCACTCGGAAGTTAACGTGTAAGGCTAAAATAAAATATATTTATTGACTCTTATTCCAAATGAGAGGGCTTTCAAAGTGCTCACTTTACAGTGAATAGCCTATATTTTTTATGAAGCTCACAAATGAGCTGTGTTTTTGGAAACACAAATTAGTTAAAGATTCATAGTACAAGCTTTGGGAGTACAGAACAGAACTGAAAACAACACGTGGATATAAAGAAGTGAAATATTTAATGAATTTCAACGAAATTTGTATTATTTTTAAAGTAGACTTTAATTGACTTTGTAATCATATGAAAAATAGCTCAGGAGTGTTTCCTCTGTTATTTACAGGCTCCTTAATAATCAATTCAATTCATTTAAGTGTAATTACTGGGCATACTTAATATACACTCCTGATTGTACTTTACTATTTAAGGCTGCCAACGTTTAGATATAGTAAAAACAAGTTATTGTCACGCTACCAGATAAATTCTGGCTATTACCAGCTGCATCCCATTCACTATGATATTTATATTTTCATATATATTTCTTTGAATTCATGCCTTCATAATATAATTCGTGCTTCTGTTTTGAGACATTTAGTCTCCACGATACCCTATTGTCTAAAGAATAGAATATTTTCATATGTTATGACTATTATAGTTGCGCCGACCGAAGAACGGATTTGGCCCCGCCTACCCGAGTGAAAGAGAGAGGCAGAACGACATGCAAAGCACCAACACCACAGGCAGCTGGTAGGCGAATCTGCAGGCATTTCGTCCTACCTGCCGTGCTACTGTCATCCAATCGTTTCCTTTCCAGGAGAGAAAAGGCCCGACATTGGCAGAGTTCCCAGGCACTAAATTACAACAATTTCCCACTATTTCCTTATAAAGTATCTTCACGGTACTACTGGGATAGGAAATCAGCATGATTTACTTCACGGATATCTTTACCTTAATTAACACCAAAGTATAGTGTTAATCAACAACAAAAAGGTAAGGAAAAATTAATATCTGTATCCCAGAATTTTCTTTCCTTTTGACTTAGTAACAAGAGGAACAGCTGTAAGACTCAGTTGCTTTAAATGTAGTTGTCAAAAACCAGCGAGCTCACCGTGGCTAGAGTGAATTTAAATTTGTAAGTCAGTCTTAAGACATAGTTTGAGTTAAGTTTACAGAACGGTGGGGACTCTTTCAGGTGATATCCAAACGTAAATTTAGTGGAAGTAAAGAAATCATAAAATATAAAATAAAATTCAGCAATTTACGCTTAAAAATGAATGCAGTTATGTATTACCTTCACTCGCGCATTATTTTTAGTTTCTTAGAGCACACAATGCTCTAATTTCACTTTATACTGTCGTGGTAGTAATTTTGTTTACGCGTTTGCATTCAAATGTGCCGTTATTTAGGTCCAGTCATACAAGCTTTGGTAGCAATTTACAAGAAGAAAATGATTAACGTAAGGTAACTGTTATATAATTTTCCCTTATTCATTACTGGCAAACCTTTGTCAGATGGACAGCAAATTTCATAGAATATAAACAATAAAATGTCCACAGTACATCACAGCATTTTTCCGTATTTAAAGGGAGACATGTATGCAAACACATCATTTGTATGACTTTGATTTATTTTTTAATCTATTTAGTTGCACGTATGACGTCTTTAAAATTAAATAAAATGCATATGGTAATAAAGCTCATTTGTATGTGTATGTATACATTATAAACAGGATATTCTGCCTAACGTGTACAACCCCAAAATTTCCGAAACGTCTGCAGATCATAAAATGCTGTTTTTGCTAAATGAAATTACGTCTAGGGTCAAGTAATTTGCCGCAGCCACTATTCGTAACGCGTGTATGGAAAGAAATAATTAAACCGCATATGATTTTTCCCACGGAAACACACATTTATTTCAACAGAATCTGAAATACGTGCAAAGAGGAATTCCGTGATATAGCATACGCAATGGGAACTAACACAGAAACGCTAAGAAATAATGTGGACATATGATTAAGTTAGGTAGGCCGGTAGCATGGGACCTGTACTCACAGCTGTACGCAAGGAACATGTGCCGTGACTCAATCTGGCAGGATCTCTTCGTAATAGCAGCGCAGCGCCAGTCCCCGTAATTTGCATTGTAAGTGGTATTGCAATGTGTGGTTGTACGTACGCAATGAAGTTCATGAATGAGGAAAAACTAGAAGCTCTACTTATTTATGGTGAATGAGGCAGAAATGCCAAGCAAGCTGTCCAAATGTATGCTGAAAGGTGTCCTAATCGGACGTCCGTGTCACGGCAAACGATACCAAGTATTTGCACACGTCTCTTGTCACGAGGCGGGTGGAATTCCACAACACGAGTGCGACGAAAGACTGCTATGGGCGAGACGCAACAACACGATGCGGTGGCAAGGCTCGATGCAAACCTCCACATGAGTACCCGAGAACTTTTCAGGTACGTAGGATACTGCACCAATGGAAATTCCATCCGTATCATGTGGCCCTTCGTCAGGCATCACATGGAGGTGATTTCCAACAGAGTGTTCAGTTTTGTAGGTTTGTTTCGATGTCTGTAAGGAATAACAGCAATTTTCCGAAGAACATACTATTAACAGATTAAGCGACCTTCACAGACCATTAGCGGTTAAATTTTCAAAATATGCAGTACTGGGAGACGGAGAATCAGCATTGGGTCTGGCATGAGGAGCACCAGCGACAGTGGAAAGTTAACATGTGGTGTGGATTCGTTGGAGACTACTTCAGTAGTAGGGGCGTAGGGTTCCAACCCACCTTTTTTTTTGTCCTTGACCTTGCAGACATAGTCCCATAAGATTAACCTAGGGTCGAAATCGCTGCGCAAACCAATCCACCTTGTTCCACAATCTGCTCCAAAATCGCTCCACAATTGTGGTGCTAATCCTGTGCTGTGAATGGTCCCTCCACAATCGCTCCACAATCTGGCCAAAATCCGCTCCACATGCTCCACCCCTTCACATACCTACACCCTTCCCACTTTCCAACCTTCTTCACAATGAACTACACTAGGTTTATCGACAGCTGATGTACACTAACACACGTCACCACCCCTTCACACATCAACACTTCCACCCCCCCCCCCCCATCCGCCAGCCACTCCTTCACAATGAGATATACTGTAATTACGTCAGGGATTAATTGGGTTCCTGCTCCGAGACTGTAGGCTGTCGACCTCCTCTCCTCAGATATGGTATGGGGTTTTGTAGTTGCCTGGTATGGTATGTGCAAATGAGTTGTGTGAGTGTGTGTTTATGTGTGTTTTGGACTAGATTTTGGTCATTTTGGGTGAATTTTGGGTTGACGTGAGTTAATTTGGTTCATTAGGAGCAATTCTTGGGTGGAGCGGGTTTGCCAATTGATATTTTTTATGTTTATTGATTGTGTTAAACTGTGTATGTGTGTTGCTATTGCATAATTAAATATTTTATCAGAGTAATTAATTTGAAATATTCTCTTTGTGGGTTTTGGTATGTGTTGAAGCCGCATACACTATTGTTTTTCCTGTTAGGGTTCGTTGACCTGACAGGAATAAAGCAGGTAGTGTTCTCTCTAGAAAATATCTTATGAACATCATGTTTACGGTAAAGTTTTAGTCTTGAGCTGTCGTTCCTCGGGAGCATACATATGTCGCTCTACATATAATGTGTAATGTAAATACCTGATAAGTTTGTATAATGAATGATGGCGTAGTGTAAGTGTAATACCTTCCACCCATAATAATAAGAAAATAATAATTATAATACAAATTCTGAAACAAATGAAAAGTTATATATGACAGTTGACATCGCTGTTTTACTGAGAGGACATATTACTTTGGTGAATGTTTAGTTGTTATTTAATCATGTGTAGACGTGCATATATAGTAAATATTCATTGCATGTTCTTCAACAGTTGACATTGAACATATACCACGTTAGTTGAGCAGTAGACACAGTTCAAGTAATATGATAGACAGCGATCGTAAGTAAATGCGTAAAAAATGCATTTCCCAGAATTTTTTTATAAATATCAAGTGAGTCGCCTGGGAACATTACATTAATTACTATAAGCAGGAATACAAAGCAAGACAAGTTTTTTTTTATTTGGATAGAAATTAATATAATGTGTTCTGCTGGAAACTCGAACATGATAATCCAAAACTATCATTACGTTAATTGCTCTAAACAGGTATACAACTCACAAATAAATATTATGTGGGTAAATATGTTTTTGCTGAGAATACATTTTATAAGTTTATGCTTAACTATGCTTTCAGAAGACGGACATTTCACCACTTAACCTACACACATCTTTAAATGATGGCTTTGCTCCAGCATTTGTAACAGATAGACAGTTCCCATGTGGTGATCCTAAAATATTACAAAATGATGAAGTTCGTGTTTGTGAAGCAACTATTGAAAAGAATGTTGATGCAATTGATGAACGTGTTCTGAATGCCCATGTCCGTAATGGAAGAGAAGTCAATGAGATTGTACATCAGGAGAGTGAAGAACAGAGAAGACTTCTGAACCCAAACCATATCTTAGTTCTAAGTACAAGTGGGTTTAGTCCAGAGATTGTACATCCATTTCCAAAAGCACCCAAGAGAAATAAAAACCCTTGCAGACGACTGAAAAGAAGAAAAACTGCCATCCTCACAGACAATCCGGAAAATAAGACTATTGAAGAAGAATAGCGTTCCACGAATGAGAAGAAGCGAAAAAATGCGAAGCACAAGGAAAACGAGATGCAAAGAAAACAAGCAAGAAAAAGTGTCCACGTAAAAAGGAAAATCCAAAGGACAAGTTATCAAAAAGAAACAAATGTGCACAGGAAGATAGAATTCCACGAAAGCAGCCCTGACGAGGAAGAAGATACTAATTGCTTAGTGAATATATTTGTTGGAAGAATGGGCGTGATGCACTGTGTGCAATAATTGGGCTCACTGGTTATGTGCTGGTAAAAAAATTCTTTGAATGTGTGATTAAATTGCGTAACAGATGAGTCCCGGGTCTTGGGAGTGAGTGTTGCAACTTACCACAGCCATGGGGCAAATTGCAACACTTGCAATGATCTATGTAAACCAATATTCTTAAGTTCTTTCGTTTCTTACATGCACTAAATCTTTATATGTTGTATCCTAATAATGTGAGGTAATAACCACGTTGCCTGAAAATGAAATTAAAATATACTGTATCTTATAATAAAAAACAGTTGCAACTATCCTTGGTCACCCCTACTGCATTAACTGCCAAGAGCTGCAATAGAATATCAATGGCGAAAACGGAAACAAGATCACAATTTTCTTTCCACTGAATCCACATCTTACGTACAGCTATTAGCGCATAGATAATGGGATAAAATTGTCCGGCTAGTACCTGTACTTTGAAAAATATACTGCAAAATATCTGAAGCTATCAAAAGTAAAACTGGATACATTATGGGGGGGGGGGGGGAATTACATTCTGTTTTACTGTTTGGCAGTTCAAAACGAGAAGCAAAAACTATTTACATACGCCTAATTGAAAATTTAAGCAATGAACAGTAGGTTTTGGCAGAGAACATGAATCTAACAAAAAATTAGTTTACAATAGGAACGCATCTTCGGTGTGCGTTGTTTGAAATTAAAATGGAAAAAAAGTAATTATTTAGTTATGTGCTTGTTTCCGCAATCCTTTTTAGCCGCAGGCAAACAGAATTAAACAGCTGTCGTGTATACTAAAGTTAAGTGACATTACTGATCACTGTCAATCCTACTGCTCAAGTTTACAATTGTGTAAACCTCTTATCGAAGATATCGTGCCAATACTTCCAGCGTGCTGTGAACGAAAACGAACAAAGAATACGACGAAAAATTGTACTGGTTCAAATTGTCACATTCAGGACAGCATCATCGCTAATATCTTAACTGCTGCAAAATCAGTCAGCTTGTAAATTACTGATTTCGCCTCCTACGAAAAGTTTTGATAATGCTAGTTGCAGGCAATCATAATTTCACGATAATGTATACATTTCTGTACGAGTCATTATCTGCTCGGGCATTTGCATTTCCTTTCAACCACCTTAAAATCCGCAGTTATAATCCTTGCATGGGAATATACCTACTCATAGTATGGTAAATCATAACTAAGTGTCAAAAGTAAGTTAGTGAAGAGATTTGGGCGGCTCTTAACAGCGAGGTCTTGAGAGCCGATGAGGTTCATTGAGGTGAGTATGGAGCAGCGCCGGAATGAAAGGGCGGGAGAAATGGGAGATCCCCGAGAAAACCCGCCGATCAGCGGCATCGTCAAGCACGATTCCCAAACGCGTAAATCCGCAGGAGTGACCCGGCCGGGGATTGAACCCAGTTCGACTTGGTCGGAGGCGAACAGGCTAGCCACTCAGCCACCGCGGCCTTTGTCAAAAGCAGTGTAGGAATTTCCGCACACTAAGAAGAATGGAAACTTGTATAGTTCATTCACGGTTACTTCCAAGTCTTCTGAAGCCCTGATTGAGTTATACTTCCAGGCTATTCCTTCGCCCCGTGCTAACGAAGATTAACTAAGTCAAGAAAATAACACCAAAGCGACAACACACGACATTTCTGCACACTTAGTGTAACAACATTTTGTGTAAGACCTATTTCCTACTAGGCATTACCAGGAAACTTTTTATTTCGCAGTTTAAATTTATATTATTTGAAATTGGAATATTATAAATATTGGGTAAAATACAAATAAAATTTTCATTCAACCAAAAATGGGTAGGTCTATATTAATACTATTCTGAAAGTTAGTGATACATGGCATATTTATGAAGGAACACAACAGCCATTACTGTGGTGATTTTTCAAATGTTTGATTCAAAAGTGTGAAGAAACCGCGATTAGATTATAAGTATATTTTTATGGGGTTAGATTTATTGACAGTATACCTGAATGCTTGAACTATCGTATACATCATTAGGTTGACATTTAAACTGGCAATTTTTGCTGAAAAAACTTGGAATGTAAATTACAAAATCATAACATATATTCCAAAGTAATTGCCTCAAAATTAATAATATAATCATATTGACATATGTAACATAATTTTAAGAAAGGCGCTTTATTTCTATTTACAAAACAATTTATTTACAGGGGCTTTTAAGTTGATAACGTGTTTCTAATTTAGTTGTTCTGAAGTTTTACACTATAGAGTTTTATGTAATTAAAACACTTATTTTACTACATGTATGAATTTTTGTTTACTGCAGATCAGTTTGTGAAAAATAAAAAAAATGTTTTGTATTATTGCATTAAATATAGGGTAGCTGTATAGGCCTATAATGATTTCGTTAATTCACATACATAGACGATAAAACAAACCCCACTGATTTTATATTTCGGGAATTCCCGCACTTAACTCATTTACCGTCTACCGCCCTCTAAGAGGCCGCTGTGGTTTAGTGGTTAGACTGCTCGCTTCCCACCTAGGAAAACCGGGTTCAATCCCCGACCCGGTCGCTCCCGGATTTTAGCAAGTGGGAATTGTGCCGAACAACGGGTTTTTTTTTTTTGGACATCCCGTTTCCCCCGCCTTTGCATTGCGACGCTGCTCCATTCTAACCTCCTTTCACCCTCATTGGCTCAACCACCCGAACCTCTCAACTCTACGGCCCTCGATACCCGACATTACAGCTGAAGGGATTTTGCAGTACGTTGGACCGTGCGCACTGGGCTTCAATCCAGCGCAAAACCTACGTTCCGGTTACACGATCCCCCCTTTACAAGCGCGCGCTGCGGTTGGTGGGTGTATGCCACACCGGCGGGCATATGTCAAGGTCCCCTGCCGCTCGTTGTAATTACAACTGGGGCGCCGTGGAGAGCCCGCCGGGTGGCCGCCTCTTATTAGCCGCCATTAAGGTGGCCGAACTTCGTGATCCCCCCCCCCCTCCGTCAACCTCCACGAGGGAGCGGAGCGTAATGCCCCGCGCTCTGGGGTCGGGAGGTCGGCCGCGCGTGCCCCGCAGCTAGGCTTGTCTCGCATGCGCATATGTTCCGCGGACGAGTCGTGAGACACATCGTGGAGGGGAAAAACAGCTCATTTCTACATGCGCGGTAGGCAATCTCCGTGGTTGAACATTACAAGGCCGGATTAAAGTCTTTATTGGTTCTAAGCCCTTGTCATTTCGGTGCCCACATAGTCTACATATGGTAAAGTGAACACTTTTGAAAGACTTGCTTGCAATCTACTTGTATGCACGTTGTGTATTATTCCGCCTTATGTAAAATTAACAATTCCATGTGCCTCAACACTTAGTTAATACGTCGGTAAAGTAAAACTGTGAAATTATTAGGAAAGTAAATATTTTACAAATCTGCTAATTTTTACACTTCGATGCATTAAAGAAATCCATAAAGGGAAAGATATAATTAGAATTATCACAAATGGTTAACTAACATTTTTTATCTGACGTTAAGATATGGAAATACTTTCCCTACGTCGTTGCCAACTTTACTGGGCGAATGTAATTCATTGCGCCTGTTAAAATATATGCAAGCAGGGGCTGTGACTTTTTTCTAAGGTTGATTTTAAAAGTGCTCGCTTTATCATGAACAGCCTTTAGATAGGTAGGTATAATCCATTCACTGTTTCTTCACACTTTTCTGAAATCCTACTAAGTTCTACTTGCAGGATATTCTTCCGCCTCATGTTAACTAAGCTTAACCAAGTAGGGAGGATTTCACCAGAGGACAACGCACCAAAATCTTGCGTACTCAGTTGTAATAATATTTTGCATGAGAACATTTTCTTACTAAGCTCTACCAACACACGTGTTTTCTCACTGATTTTATTCGGTTTGATTATAAATGAAGTATTACAATATTATAAATCAAATATAGGTAAGAATTTAATTTAACGAAAAATAATATATTTTTATGTTAACAGAGGTATAAAACGTTCGTGGTGTATGACATATTTAGGAAATAACCAAGTACGTCACACACGGGGTAAATTTTCTAAAGTTCGATTCTAAACATATGAAGAAACCGCCGCCAATAGTCTATATTGACTGTTCATGTTAAAGTAAGCATTTTTTACGGCCCTGCTTAAGATCTACGTGCATGCACATTGTGTATTCATCCACCGTATGTAACATTTACAGTGACACGGGCCTCGTCGCTTTTATTCATGCGCCAGTCAAGGGAAACTGTGGGTTTATTATGAAAGTAAATATTTTACAATGCTAACTCTTATGCTAACGTGCATTAAAAACGACAGAGAGCGGAGTAAATGATCTCAGAATCCAAAGATGTTTACTTTGCACTTTTAATTCAACGTCAAGATATGGAACTACTTTCATACCGTCGTTACCCGCCGTGTCCGTCCGTCCGTCATCCGTTCGTCAATCACGTGACCCACAGCCAATCAGAGGTGTCCTTTAATTCTATCCGTCCGTACGTCAAAACCTTGTCAAGATTTAACTTTTGAGGGAAGAAAGGATACAATTACAGCCTTGTAAACTTGCACGTTTGTTCGTTCCGAGTTATTTATAAAGCTGAGTAGTGTGTGCAGTGTTTTGTTTTGGCTGTTTCTGTTTTCATGTGTTTGTTTACGTAACTGCAAAATTAAATTATGTCGCGTTTTTCCTGAAGATTAATTTATAATTATGTTTGGAAACACTAGCTCATTTTGTGCATTAGTAAAAGTAATAAAATCATGTTTTATATCACTTCTATTTACATAGATTAATTTCCGTTATAGGCCGCTCCCGATAAAGTGGGCACTTTTTAAGGCCCTTTCAAATGAATTAACCCCTAATAAAATATATTTTATGACAACCTCAGACGTTAACTTTTGAGAGTGGTGAAATGTATACACTATGTGTATTAGTCATATTGCAATATTGATATTAAAAAGTGGCGGAAAGTTAGGAATAAGTTGAAAGGAAAATTTTAGCAGGGCCGTAAAAAGTGCTCACTTTACCGTGAATAGCCTAGACGTACGTTTGTGTGCGTTTTGGGTACTTCGAAACACAATACCGCCAAAATGTTTCACTTTTTATGGATATTTTTTTCTATTTGTAAAGACTTTTGTTTCTATAAGTTTGCAGCAATGAACTTTACGACGGACGTACGAAGTTTGGTTGTAAATCGCCCAGCCTACAGATAGGTCTTAACGTCCCGTCAACAGCGAGGTCACCAAAAGACGGAGCAAGTCCCCTGTAAAGCAGGAACGGGGCAGGAATCGTCCATAGGAACCAACCTTGCATTCCGGTGGAGGGATTTCTGGAAACCATGGAAAACAGAAATCACGAAATTGCGTGCTTCTACTGTTACACGGTCGTTGTATGAACAATCAGGCTGGAATTCATAGTCTAAGGCTTGTTTAGCAAACAAGTCATACTTAATGAAGTATGCTTCTTAATTAGGCATTACTTATTTCAACAATGAATTCATAAATAGCTTCTTGAAATAGTAATTCTTATAGAAGTACTACCTGTAAGAGGCAAGCTTTACTTCATGAAGTAGCCAAATAAGTATCTGTATAATATCAGTACCAACATAACATAGATAAAATTGCCGTTTTATTTACAGTAATTATCCAGACGAAATAAATATTTGCGTTATTTTGTTATTTTTTAATTTTTCACTGGTATTTTAAATAATTTAAATTGGTTTTATAGTACATTTGAGTTGAAAATAATTATTTGTGCACTAAAAACGTCATTGTTTCATGTGTTATGTAATAATCTTTTAGAAGTTTGTTAGCTGTGGTAAAAGACGTGTAGATATTCGACGTGCACAATTTACGAAAATGATAGGGTGTATGTTGTTTTAATGACACCTGAGTTAATTTAAAACCTACAATAACTTGCGATCATAACAATTCTCGGTATTTCCGTCCAGCGTCAATAACTGCCGTTCCAACGACATCGATCAAATAAGTACTTGCTCGCATCTCATGCCGTCCAGCAAACATAACCTCTGTTTCAGAACTGTTATTGCGCACACGTTCGATCACAACCCACCTGGTGTTGGCACGCTTTTGTTGATGGTTTTTGTGATAGAAATGTTTCAGTGATCCGGTTTCGGTTTCATGCACTGAAAATTATGCTGTGATTTCTTAATTTCCCTTAGTCAAAGCTAAAATATTCCCAAAACATTTGTTGGGTGTAAAAATGGGTTCGCTTCAGTGTAATGCATGTTTGATATAGTAATTATTTCCGTCCAGCGTCAGTATCAAACGTGAAAGTTCTTACTCCCATCAAATTTTGCCGTCAAATACCGTATTTGCTACCGTCCAGCTAACACTAAATCTTTCAGTATTCTATTGTAAACACGTCCAATCATAACCTAGTGATTTTCAGCACGTTCTTGTTGGTGTTTATTTAATTGAAATGATACAGTGGCTCTGTTTTGTGTACTAATATTTGTGTGATTTCTTAACTAGCATTTTGCTAGCATCAAAGCTAAAATGTCACCAAAATGTTAGGTAGGTACCTACCTACCTATAAAAATCGGCTCGCTTCAGTGAAATGAATATTTCACAATAATAATAATAATGACATATGTCGGTATTCGTGTTGATTTTTAATTTGCGATTGACTTTATTTGAAAACGAAAGGCTGTTTTCTTGTTAAATCATACATGTGTGACCTTTTATCTAAATCCGTTTGGTTGTTTTATTGCTAGAGGCTGTTCAGGGTAAATTGAGCACTTTTGAGGCCCTAGCTACTTTTTTTCTTTCACACATTTTTATCCTTTAAAATAATTTTAATTAAATGTTGCCATGTAAGTAATCAACACAGTGTGTACATTCCATGGCACTCAGAAGTTAACCTCTAAGACTACAATAAAATATATTTATAGCCTGTCATTTTAATCGAAAGGGCTCCCAAAAGTGTTCACTTCACCATGAATAGCCTTTAAACACCTGAACCTGCGATTATATTACAAATAAGAAACATATTCAAAATGATTTGATGCTCATACGTCGTAAGGTACTTTATCAAATACAAATTATAAAAAAAAAAAAAAAAAAAAAAAAAGTCCTATTACGCCTAACCAAAATCCATTCTACACAAAGTTTAAGGAAAGGAGTAATGTTTTCACATCAAAGAGTTGGGTTTGAATTTTCCCATTTGTCCCATGTAATAATCAAAATTATATTCCTGTTTGTCAAATATTTTAAGGAAATATGATTTGGAATGAAAATATTTCGTTAATAGTCTTGTCGTAATATAAATATTCAGTGCTCAAGTTTACAACGAAGCAGACTTGATGAAGTACTGATTTTATGCGTGAATAAGCAGTGCTTCTTTGACTACGAATAGTTGAGAAATAAGTAAAAATTATTTTAGACTGTGTATACATGATAAGCAGTGATTCATGAAATATTACTTCAAGCTATCAAAATATTGCTCATACGTACATCTTCCATTGTGTAATTTTACAATAACTGCGTGTGTCTTAACTTTCATTAGATTCTGGAGTATCTGCGAGCGTATACTTACACATACAAATTTTAAGTAATTTTACAATAATGTTCTTAGGAACTCAAATAAAACTACAGCCAAAATGCCGCATACACTCCAGAAACTGCCGTTTTATTGTACGTAGATTAAAGATGACATAATTGCTATTCTATATACGTAATAAAGTAATTTATACGTCATTCCTTTAGTCATCTGATTAGCATTTTTTTAAATTGTCTCAAATTCGTCAATAAAATTTACAGGTGGCGTGGCAATCTTAACTTTGTGTTTTGAGTAATTAGTCCTCGTTGTTGTTCCTTATCTCAGGCTAACTTGTTAAATTAATATGTCCCAGTTGCAATAAGAAAACACACATGCTCATTAACAACATTTACACTGATTTATCTACAGTAAGAACTATTTTTCAATTTGGTTAGGAAGCTGTACACGCTGAAAAACCCATTTTGAAGTGGCGTTAATGGTTTCATCCGTGATGAATCTAGTACTTCGTCCCGCGAGATATCGAAACGAGATATAAGAAAAGCTCCCGGATAATATTGGAAGTAAAAAAAGAAAAAAAAAAAAAAACACAGACCACGTCGTAATTCTTTGCTACTCGTGGGTCCACCCATAGGTTCCGTAATCTCGGCGTGCGTGAGCAAGCGTGATTGGAAAAAGGGAAATATCTCTTCGGCCCTCTCCAGTGATTCATGCCGACGATAGCGGATGGCAAGGTCATCTCCGCTATAGGTATAGAAAATCGCCAACTGCCTGCCTGCCTGCAGATTCGGACAGTTAACTTTTATGCCCCCCCCCCCCTCCCCGTCCTTCGTCACCCCTAAGGTACCTTTCACCCGTGACGGGATCGTCGGGTCTCGCTTCCCTCCAAGGACATCAGTGACGTCATAATCTTCACGGCTCGCGCCCGAGTTTCATGGCCCGATGATAATCGCAATTACCGTGCATTACTGCCCAGCTCATTGGAAGAGGAGCGTTAACACGCTGATGGGCTATTTTTTTTGTCGCTGTTGGCATGGCTGTTATCGTAACGACATAATAAAGGTCCAGTCCGCTCGCAAAAAAAAAAAAAGTAGTTTACTCAGTATCTCCTCTTAGTATAGGCTGCGCACGATAAAACTAGCACTTTTGAAAGCCCTGCTTAAGATCGACTTGTATGCACGTCGTGTATTCCCCCGCCTTGTGTAAAATTAACGTTGTCATGGACATCACTTTATTATTGCGTCTGTCAGGTGAATCTGTGTAATTATTTAAAAAGTGAATATGTTACAAATCTGGTATTTTTTACACTTTGGTACATTATAAAAGCAGGGAGCGAAAGAAATAATACACGTTATTACAAACGGTTACCTAACACTTTTTATTTGACGTTAAGATATGGAAATAGTTTCCATTCCATCTTTACCAACTTCACTGGGCGCATGCCACTCAGTGCACCCGTCAAAATATAATGCACGTAGGAGCAGTGACTTTTTCTAAGGTTGATTTCGAAAGTGCTCACTTTATTGTGAACAGCCTTTTATAGAGATTTCATCATCATTTTACCTCATTCCATTCGTTTTTCGTTATTACTATAAAGTACTTTAATAATTTAACAATATATGCTCCAAGATAATCCATCTTAACGAAAGTCGTAGCTGATGTCGCCAAGGATCTAACATCCTGTTTTTATCAAATTTTATAACTTGCACATCTGAGTTGGAAAACGTGAAAGTATCTTACATTCAAAATATTTGTTTCATTTTGTGGAATAAAAAAAAAAGTTCTTAATCAGGCAATTTATCGTCAAAATTGTGACGGTGTTTGCCAACACACACAGGACGAGGTCTTTGTCTCAACTGCTTCCTGAATGCATGTGTGTTAAGGTGAAAAACAGCTGAGAACACCCCAATTATGTCAAAAAAGGGATTTGGGTTGGATCCAGTGAAAAGGTGTAATAGTTCGTTCCCTTGCGATTATATTATAACTTTAAATCATTTACGATATCCCCCCCCCCAAGATAACAAAGAATAAACTTTCTTCAAAATTATGCTTTTCCCGCCGATTACATTTAGTATAAAAAAAGGTATCAAAAATAATTACGTTTAAAACTTCCCCCAAAATTTACATTTTTATAAAATTACATCTCTTTCCAGCTATAAGCAGGTTACATTAAAGTATACTTAACTAAAGTGGCAGCAAGCCCCTCCCCCCTTTAAAATGTTGACGGAACAGCAGTTCCTGCCCACGTGATAACCCTGTGCTGTCTTCCCGAATTTGGGCGAGACATCTGTATTTATATTTTATTTGAAATAATCTAGAACATTACAAAATGATCTTCACTCCGTCAATATCTGAAGTCCTGGAAGAGGCACTCTGGTGGTGCGTGACTGGCAGGCTGTCGTCACGTGGTCAAGGTGTCGTACGAGGGAGGGGAAGTCAGTCAAAATTCCGTGGGCGGCAGCGGACCCGCGGCGCCCATACTTGCAGACCAGCAGGCCCGCTCAGCGGACGTGAGGCGTGGAGCTCGTCAAACACACCCCCGTCACAGCGGAGGCAAGTCATCCCAAACGGCCAACATTTTCTCAACTTCACATGGCACCGTCGGTTTAGCTTTCGTTCTATGTGCAGGGATAGCCGTCACAAAATATATAATAAGATTTTAGTTTAAATTGTTTTTAAGTTTTAAAACGTTATATATATATATATATACACATACACATATATATACTAAAAAAACAATGCCTTGTCGGTTGCCATCGCCTGAATTGATAATATAAGATATCAATTAATGGCACTTTGGTTTACATTGTCTTCTTCTACTACAGATTCCTTCGTTTTATAAAAGGTATTCACCGACTTTGCAATTAAACATTTTGTGATCCATTTTATTAGACAGGAAATAATATACATACGTGCAAATCGTTAAACTTTGCTGGAAACCAGCCAATATAAATATTGTTGCGAAAATTTTTTGAAATTATTTCAGGAGATTGAAATATTTGGGGATTATTCAGCAGTTAAGAATTTGCGAATGATAGTTTTTGTGGAAACTTAAAGTCGAAGTATTTTTCATTATTCGCACGTAGAAATAATTAATTTCAAGAAAACAGTTCATCAGTAATTTGACTCAACTAGACTACCAAAGATTTCTGCTCATCATGCAGCTGCCTTTTGAACACAAATCAACTTCATAGTTTCCAAATAAAAATATGTCAGGTGTGTATCTACCCGTCTGAAAGATTAAAAAGGGGGGGGGGGGGGGTTGGTATTCATTTGCAATGACTTTTTTTTTTTTTTTTTATCGAAGTGTAAAAATGAGCAGACCTGCAAAATATTAACTTTCTTAGAACTTTCTCAGTTTCATTTGACCGATGCATGAATAAAGTGATGAGGCCCATGGCAATGTTAATTTTACACAATGCGGAGGAATACACGCATATACAAGTAGATCTTAAGCAGGAATTTCAAAAGTCCTCATTTTACCATGAACAGCCTATAGCAAAGAAACTACACTGCATTTCCAAGCTCTGTGAATTTTGCGGATTTTTTTTTTAAAGCAACGCTTCTGTAATTTTACAGAGAGTTATAGAGAATATTTTACAGACACTTTTCCATTAAATGTCAGGAAAAAATTATATTGTAAGAGGAAAGCATGCCTGACAGTGCAGCCGCCCCGGCGACGGTCTAGCAGTCTAATTACCGGCTGAAGTTGATCCCCTGAAACCTCGGCTGGGGTTCAAGTCGCAGGCCTGCGATGCCGCCCTGCATAGGACACCTGTGCGCCCGTCCCGACCTCGAGCTGTCAAGGGAGGCGGCGTCTTTTGTTGCCGGGGGCCCCGTCACCGTTCAGCGGCAGCTAGCACCCGCCTTCCTCCTCCGAGTGATGAATCGCCGCAGTCAGGGTTTGTATCCGCGCCGCGCGTTCGAGTCTCCAACGCGAGCGAGCTCCTGGAATATAGAACGAAACTTATTCCCGCCGGCCGACAGTGCACTACCTGGCACACAGTTCGGCTCGTGCATATGACGCCTTCGATGTCATCACTACATTTAATGCGAAATGCATACGTCGGGAACTCCGACAACCCCATCTTTTAATAAGAAATCTAAAATATAAATGTATGGGTCACTTCATGAAGATGACAGTACGTGTTAAACGTACGACGAAAAAAAATATCCCAATTAAGCTGGCGTATTCGAATTACTCATTAGCGTGAAAAGAATAAAAACATATATTTTTCTGTCAATTAGATAACTACTAGTTTATTGCGCTATCGCAAAAGTTCTAAGTTCAGATTATTAAGTTGGTTTGCCTTACACATTACTAAGCATCACTAGTAAACATTTAATTTTTTTCAACTAGTGACACAATTTGCGATGTATATTGCACAGTTAACGTATATGTATATACACACACGTTGCAAACACGAAGTATTTTATAAATAAATTTCATAATTTTTAAGAGGGTTTCCCAAAGATTAACTCAAATAGAAGTGTCATAGACAAGACACAATATACACTAACCAGTATCAGTGAAAAATCACTGAAATGCTTTTTCCGAAACAAAAAATTATAACTGATTCAATAAGAGCACACAAAACCGATTCGGTTAACCGAATATTAACTGACTGTCAAATGGAGACTGACGTAGTAACCAAGATATCAGTGAAAATTAACCGACACATTTAGTGTGTAAAACACTTATGCGTACAATATTTTTTTCAAATAGTTTAGTCAACGAGTAAGAAAACATATGTTCACTGGAAAAAAAATAAAATAAAACAGCAGTTTATATAACCATTATGAACAGTTGTCCGTCACAACTGGATTGTTTAGTTACATTACGGCAGAAGTAAAGTGGTATTAATTTGAGTGTATGAAAGAAGAAAGTTTATATTTTGTAACACTAAACTATTTCGCTAAAATCTCTTTTTTTTTTAATGGTGAACCAATCACTTCATCTCTTGATTGTTTCTTTGCCGACCTCCCGTGGTGCAGTCTGGGTTCGAATACCGGGTAAGGCATGGGTGATAATTTTAGTTAGGTTATAAGTTAGACTGTAAGGCGTCCCCTGCTAAGCTTTCAAGCATAAAACCGGGGGACGTTAAACAGCCCTTTACAATACAAAAATATTCGTTTCTTAAAGGCTATTCACGGTTAGTTATTGGACTCCGTCTTTGAGAAAATGTAACTGCCACACTTACCTCCGTACATTTTGACTGGCACACTGACTGTCACGTGACCAATTAAGTTGGTGACGGAGTGAAAGTAGTTCCATGTCTTGGCGTTGAATTAAAAGTGTCAAGTAAATACGTGTGACGACTGAAATTATTTATTTTGTTTTGTGTTTTTAATGCACATTAGTCTAAGAATTATAACATTTTTAATTTATTTACTTTTCTAAAAACTTCACAGTTTTACTTGACCAACGTACGAAGAACGTGATCAGTTCCATGGCAATGTTAATTTTACATATGGCGGAAGACCACACAACGTGCATACAAGTAGATCTTAGCAGCGCTTTGAAAAGTGCTTACTTTATTGTGAACAGACTAGCCACAGTCGCACAGTTCTCGTCAGCACAAGCCAGCGGGAAATTTCAACTCGCACCTGCTCACCACAGTGGCCCTTTCAACTGTCACAACGTGCATCGTAGATCACGTGACGTCCCTTGTACATCCGGTCTGTCTGTGCGCGACCTCGAGTGTCGCTCACTATGTCGGGATCACATAGCCCCCGACGCGCACGACACGACGGCTAACAGCCGATGAAATACAAGATAGATCGTCGTAAGCCCGACCGATTCTGTCGTCCGACCAGAAGTTTTGGATTAGAAATTATTTATATTCTTCCCAGTGTCGTGCGTCACGACGCACAGAATGCACAACCTTGCAAAGTTAAATTATATTGCAAGCTTTCCATACAACGGTAAATACGCAGCTTAAAAGAGAAAGAAATGGAAAATTACTATATTTAACACTTAAAAATAATCATTTTACATTTGCATGCATTAGCGATACCAATTTGTTAACATTACGTATTACAAATTTCCTTCTTGTTTACCGCCACTGAAACTAACGTAGCCTATCAGCGCCTTCTAAAAAGTTAGGTTAAATGCCGAAAGCATGTGTCGGTCTTGCTGTAAATTCAAGTAGTCACGTTGAAATGTGTCGTGGTTGGGTTTCCGGTCATGTCGTGCTGTGTTGGTCGGGGCTATGTGAATCCGGCATATGGCAGTGTCCGAATTGACAAATTTCGTTATTTCTCATTTTGTAGCCACTAGATACAAAATACCAAATACCAAATTACTAAGTACGTCACCATTTTTGTATACAAAATCGGGCCACGTGATCATTTTGTGTACAAAATCTGCAAATTAGGACACGGCCTAAACAACCAATGAAATACAAGATAGATCTGACGTAAGTCCGACAATTCTGTCGTACGACCAGCAGTTTTGGATGAGAAATTATTTCTATTCTTCGTCGTGTCTTCACAGAGTATACAACTCTGCAAAATGAAATTGTATGATAAGCTTTTCATACAATGGGAAGTACGTAGCTTAAAAGAAAACAAATTATAAAAATTATTGTATTTGACTCTTATAAATAATAATTTTTACCTTTGTATCCATTAGCTATAAAACTGTCACTATAATGTACTCCAAATCTCCCGCCCGCCCACCGCCTTTGAAACTAGAGTAGTTAATCAGCGCCTTCTAAATGGATCCGAAAAATCCTACTCGTGTCGCGTCAGTAAATACCGTCGGGCTGTAAATTCGAGCAGACACATTGAAAATGGTCGTGTTTGCGGTTTTCGTCGTGTCGTGCTGTGCTCGTCGGGGCTACGTGATTCCGGCATTATGATGCCGGAGTCGCTCAGTCCCGACAAGAACGCAGAACAGCCCCGACACGACACTTGAAACTAAGCAGGCAATGAAATTCAGGTCGAGTCCTTTAAAAGAGGCCCCGTGGGACATGTGTGTAACGGAGCGAGGGAATGGGGATATACAGACCAGTGTGACAACAAAATACCTAGAGTAGGTGCTGGAAGTGGCCGCCATTGACCTCGAGGCAGGTGTGCAGACGACACCAAAAGCTGTGAGAGGACATGCCGTTATAGGTCGTTCACGATAAAGTGAGCACTTCTGAAGCCCTAGTTCCTTTTTTCTTTCAACCAATTTATATCCTTCCACCACTTTTTAATGTAAACCCTGCCATGTGAGTAATAAACACAGTGTATACATTCACTGTGCTCAAATCCAATAGTCCGAGTCCACAATGAAATGTATTTATTGGTTATTATGTCTGATGAAACAGCTTTAAAAAGTGCTCACTTTACCGTGAACGGCCTTTATACACACATGTCCCATGCCTCGTTTAAAGGACTCATCCTGTACAAGGTAGATATGACGTAGGCCTAACGAATTCTGTCGTGCGACCAGCAATTTTGGATTAGAAATTATTTATATTTTCGTCGTGTTGTGCGGCACGACACACATAGTGAAGTTGCATGGCAAGCTTTCCCTGCAATCGCAAATACGCTGCTATTTAACTCTTAAAACGATAATTTTACATTTACACGCATTCCAAATTTCCCGTCTGCCCACCGCCTTTGAAACTAGCGTGGTTCCGAAATATTCTACTCTTCTTATCACTTCATTGAACTGCCGGGCTGTAAATTCGAGCACTCACATTCAAAATATATATGTGTCAGGGTTGCGGTTTTTGTCGTGTCGTGCTCTGTTTGTCGGGGTTAAGAGACTCCTGCATGAGGGCGAGCAGCTTAATAAAGTTCTGGAAGAAATGGGGTAACGCAATTTCTCGTGTGACGATTTCACCAGCAGTGCAGTATTCCACACGCCTGAAATAAAGTTTAGGACTATCGAGATTCCTGAGCTACACAAGTAGAAATATTCTGTAGATTTACGGAAACTTTGGCGGAGATGTAGAGTTAATTTACGGAAAGGCACTCCGTAATGATAAATAAGGGAAATTAACTCCATAAATAAGAAATGACTAAGGTCTTCGTGTGGCTTCGATACTGAGACACCTACAATGCAGATGATACCTGAAGGAAAAAAAAATCCATCTTCACAATACTACTTCGTGTAAAATAGTAGTAGGCGAGTGGCGAACCACTCATAGAGTGCCGATTCGTTGGTTCGTCTTCAAATTCCGTTAGAGGAAAATCCTTCAGTAGACACAGTGAAACATGCACATAACAATTGTAAAATATTTTTTGATACCCCTTTAAATAGAGAGCAGATAAAAAAAAAGTACTTGCAAATTCGTGGATACTTTCCGTAAATTTACGAAGAGAGCGTTATACATGGAGTGTCATGACTTGGTTTTTGCCCGTGTGCCGCACCTATAGTGTATTCACGGTAAAGTGAGCACTTTTTAAAACCCTAAGAACAGGCCTTAACCACTAATAAATATACTTTTTTTGCAGACGCAGACGTTAACTTTTGAGAGTTGTGAAATCTATGCACTGTATTTATTAGTCTAATAAGAATATTTAAATACAAATGTGGCGGAAAATTTGAAATTGGCTGAAAAGAAAAATTTAGCTTGGCCTAAAAACTGCTCACATTACCGCGCATATACTATATTTACCGCCAGCTCGCCCGCCCGCTACGAGTCCACCTGCCTTGCCGGATGTCGCAGGCTTGTGTTTGACAATGTTACGGTTTTTTTCTACACTTTAACACTCACGAACATGACGTTATAATTACTTAATTATACTCGAAGACTCCCTACCTGTTGAAGACAAAGATGTGTGCCGACGCCGTACTTGAACTATACGTGTTGCTGCGGTGACATTCTGACGCCCGGACACACACTTTTTTAATTTTATTTTACTTTTATTATTTATAACATTTGAATGGTCAACAGCAAGTACGCCCACGGCCAATCTTGACAATTGGAAACGAACAATAGATCAAACACTCAATCAAAACTAGTCATATAAAAAACCCAAAAACGAAACAACGAAAACTAGCGAACATTCTAGACGGCACAAACACAAAAATTACGTCACATCCCCGACGCCGGGGTTCAAAAAACCCGAACCGTCACCGACGGCGGCTACAGAAGAACTAAAAAAAAAATATGCCCGGACACGCAAGACTGCTTGGTTCACGCACTCAAACTGAAAATGGCCGGCGCTCAGCGTTGCCAACCTTACTTTAAATAATTGTGCTACCACTTTATAAAAATTATACTACTTTGGAAAAAGATATGCTACATTTAAGATGATTGCCGTTAAGTTATGCATGTTAAGGTAAAATATATAGGTTTTATGATCGAATAATTAAAAAATAATAATAACAACATTAATTTTAAAATAAATAACCTAGATTAAGTATGACAGTGAAATGAAATAATTTCTCATTATAGCTTGGTTATCATTTACGTTTATTTCATGATTTGTATGAATACACGTGTGTGCGTGTGTGTATATATATATATATATATATATATATATATATATATATATATATATATACACACACACTAGCGGACCCGACAGACGTTGTCCTGTACATATATTTCAAACTTTTTTTAATAAGTTGTAACAATCTGTTATGAAATCAGTTAACTACACAAATAAATTTGTAGGTTAGGATGATTGTTAATCAACGCACGTGTAAATTTGATAGGAATTTATGTAAAATACTCACTTCAATACCGCACCAAATTTACACAATGTATAGTTTTTATCTACACTTCAAAACCCTTCACACACTAATTACATCTGAATGTAATATTTCAATTAGCACGCGATTTATTTTAACACAATAACAACACAAAGTTACGAAATTCTCCTGAATCTGATCGCAGCGCCACTATCGGGACAAACTGGAAGTAAAATGAAATATTTTTGGATATTCTATACCGCGATCGCAGCGCTGTCTGCCGGATACAATGTAAAACATTCCAAGATCAACAATAACATATAAATAAAAAATTTATTAAAAAAACATTTTGCAGTAGACCGAATTGTGAATCTAAACCATTCTCGAATCCACTTGAACACACACACAAAATTTCATCAAAATCGGTCCAGCCGTTTAGGAGGAGTTCAATGACATACACACGCACAGAAGAATTATATATATAAAGATATATATATTATATATAGTAAATGCTTATTAAAAAATATGATTGTATATATATATATATATATATATATATATATATATATATATACATATATATATATATATATATATATATATATATATATATATACATATATATATATATATATATATATATATACACAATAATATTTTTTAATAAGCATTTACTTCTAGGGAAGAGCTTCATCCTCTGTATCACTATTGTCAGCAAAAATAGGCCCTGGTTAAAAAAAAAAGGTACTGATACTGGGGTACAATGATGCCTTTGTCATGTAAGCTATCATAGTTTTGCTTGGAATGAAGCCTGTATTCAGATTTCTTTGCATGCCTTGGTACAAGTGTGCCAGTAATTGTGGAAGTGATAATGTGGTTACAGTACGTACAGAAGTTATACTACTTTTGCGTAGCTTAACTGCCTTTGTACGGTACATGCCACAGCATAACAAAAATGTACTACATGTAGCATAATTATGCTACGGTTGGCAACGCTGCCGGTGCTAGGCACTGTTGTGTGTTTGCTGGGATGTACGCTTGGGGCGCCAGCAGTTGGACGGCCGGCTGCAGCGGCCCGCGGGAGTTCAAACTTCGTAAAGAGGGCACTGAATTTGTGTCACCAGAACTTTCAATATTATGCAAGATTGATCTACCATTGTATAGTTAATACAGGTATAGGTTATTCACGGTAAAACGAGCACTTTTGAAAGCCCTGCTTAAGATCTACTTGAATACACGTTGTGTATTCTTCCGCCTTATGTAAAATTAACATTAGCATGGGCCTCATCACTTTATTCATGCGTCGGTCAAGTGAAACTGTAACATTTTTTGAAAAGTAAAATTTGTTCAAATCTGCTCACTTTTACTCATCGATGCAAAAAATAATAATAATAATAATAATAAAAAAAATGGAAAGCGAAAGAAATAATTAAAATTTTCACAGATCGTTACCTAACACTTTTTATTTGACGTTAAGCTATGAAACTGCTTTCTATCTATGGTTACCAACTTTACCGGGCGCATGTCACTCAGTGCGCCCGTTGAAATATATGCAGGCATAGACAGTGAATTTTTTTCTAAGGTTGATTTCAAAAGTGCTCACTTTATCGTGAAAAGCCTTTAGTAACAGTTTAGTGACACAGTAAAATGTCACGAGTACCTTTAGTGTTGCCATCAAACCTGTCGGGCGTAAACATTATAGGGGACCGTTCTTCCTTCTGTGGATCGAGGTGCAATAGTGATTCAAATGGAATAGTTACAGTATTCCCGGGTTACAACAACTAAACTACGGTTTATTCAAAGAAATGCAGGACATAACTTCAAAGAATGTGAGCTGAAGATGGGCCTTGACGTGAAACGTCTTTAAAATCAAACCGAAACATACGGGTATAGGCTGTTCACGGTAAAATGAGCACTTTTGAAAGCCCTGCTTAGGCTCTCCTTGTAAGCACATTGTGTATTCTTCCGCCTTATGCAAAATTATCGTTGCCTAGGGCCTCATAACTTTGTTCATACGTCGGCCATGCGAAACTGATAAATCATTAGGAAAGTAAATTATTTACTAATCTGGTCATTTTTACACTTCGGTGCATTTAAAAAACCAGAACGCAAAAGAAATAAATTTAAGTTATTAGAAATGGTTAGCCAAAGACTTTTTTGACGACGTTAAGACATGAAACTACTTTCCATCCACCGTTACCAACTTAACTGGGCGCATGTCCCTCGGTGAGCCCGTTACAATATATACATAGGCAGGGGCAGTGACTTTTTTCGCAGGTTGATTTTAAAAGTGCTCACTTCATCGTGAACGGCCTTTACCAGGATAGAAATTGGGACCGTAACGAAATCGTCTATATCGTCTCGCCTTAATCACTCCGTAACTATTACCCTTAAAGACGCAAGTGCGGTGTAGTTTTTTTCCATATATGATCAGCTCGCTAATACGACCTTGAGTTTGCGTCATGGGCGAGTGGGTCGCTGCTGGAAAAAAAAGGGGGAGGGGGCAGCGTTAACGGGTAAAGACCGACGCTCTCGCTTCTTTCCGTTCCGTGTAACTCACGACCCAGACGTGGTAGCACGGTGATCCAGGTGTTCATGTACAGAGTTTATCGAGACCTATAGATTTAAGTAATATAAATTGCATCTTTGATAATATTTCTATATATAAAACTTCATGAAATTGTGCAAAATAAACTATAAAAATTCTATATGTCGGCCTTAGCCCGCGCAAGAGCCAGCCAAAAAAATTGTGCTTGGCTGTGTTGGGGATACAGCCGTTTGTTTTGCGTGAATAGGTGTACGTTGACGCGCTCGGGCGCCTTGATGTTTATTTTACGTTCCCGGCGCCGTTTCACTCAATTATATGGAGTTTTATGGGTATCGCTGGATTGCTTGTGAGATGCTCTTTCCAACCGTATACGATTATTGTATTTCGACTTGGCTTTTTGATGAGTGTAGGCCGCAATTGTGAACATTAAACGCATACAATTTCACCATTACCACGCCAAACAAATGTTTTTATACGTGCAATCGATTGAATTTGACGAGAGTTGTCGATTGAAACTTAAAGGAGAGTCGTAGCTTCTCCTAGTCAAATGTTATAATACTCGGAAGTTATGAGACGCCGCGAAGCGAACTCGAAATTGCGGTGCCCCTTCCCCAATCTCACCCCCCCCCCCCTACCACAGTGCACAATGCTTCGCAGTCCTCACTCAAAGTACTATATTCTTTGATCCTTTGGCAATCGAGTGGTGTAATTGAATTTTGAATGTAGGCGATAGATTCGGAGCTGCAATGCCAACCTGTATCCCCCGATATTGTTATCATCGGAATTTCTGGTTTGCCTCCCGCTATGGTCGCAAATTTAAAGACGTATTCTCGTCAGGAATACAGACCACGCATATCGCTGGAAAGAGGAGGCTCTGGGCTACGCGCTGGCGCACCAATGTCCGGCGCCGAGTGAGTAAGACGGTATCGGGAGCGTCGCAAAGTTGACGCGCCGCGCTCGGTGAACGACTGCGCGAGCACCTCTCACTCCGCTAGTCGTTTCACGTTAAACCAAATGGCCGTGCGCCCCGAACACAGACCAACCGCAATTTTTTTTTTCATTGCGTTTCCTGAGATTCCTCCATGCCTTGTAGAGTAGAAAACGATACACTCCTCTACGAAACCTCAACAGCATGTTTCACCGTCATGCATGAAACCAGTTAATTTCGCTATTATTACGTGTCGCTTGTTGTCCACCCTAGATCGCGAACCCTTACAACGAACGCAGTATACAGCCCATTCACAGTTACTTCAAACTTTTGCTAAAGCTATATTTCCAGGATATTCCTCCGCCTCGTGTGAACACAGCTTAACCAAGTATAGAAAATCACACCAAAGAGAAAACGCTCCGTATTCCTGCGTACTCAGTTTAATAATATTTTGCATGAGAACTATATTTACTAGGGATTACCAACACACCTATTTTTTCACTGCTTTAAGTCGTATTGGTCATAAATTAAATATTATAATTTATAAATAAAGTATAAGTAAAAGAATAACTTTACCAAAAGTAAGATCATTTGATGTTAACAAATGTATATAATGCAAAACGCTTGCGAGATTGATGACGTATTTTGGGGACTACCAGATCCCTCACAAATGGGCTGATTTCTCACAGGTTCGATTCAAAAAGTGCGAAGAAACCACGAACAGAATATACACTGCGATAGAATTTCGTAATTTTTACTGAGGGATTGTTTGTAATTTACAAATACTTGCAATAATACAAATATTTCTCTTGTAAAACTACAAGGGCCGTGTTTGTATACCGTAAGAAATGTTGTGCAATACTGACCCGTATCAAAGAGCTTCAGCAAAATGGTGGACGCTGAAAAACGTAAAACCGTATTTAGCTGTTTGTGCAAAAACTATGGGTGATGTAAAGTGTAGCTGCGTGCAAAAAAAAATGCATTGCAAGTTTGAATAATGCAAAACACTTAACTAAAATCATAATTAAGCAACGATTTCAATAAAACGTGACAGTAAACCTCATTAACTGTTAATTTTTCCTTGCTACGCAGAACTCATAAAATGAAATAAATGTATTCTTCGTAGTCAAATTACTTCCTTAATATTTTGTGGATACTTGCAGCCATATTTAACATAAAAGTATGCCAAGTTTATAAGTGAAGTAGGTCTTGTGGTTAAGATTGAGGGCTGACAACACAAGGTGTGTACATTCTAATCGTGCTAATAAAGTGATATTTTTTTCGTAAATTATATTTTGAAATATCTATTTAAGTTATTCGCTGTTATTAATTCATCAAATTTTTTTCTAGAAGAAAAAAATTAATTTTATGTACACTTCTCAATGTTGTAATATGTAATACAAGGCCGTCGTTTGTAGTATTACAAATATATGCTTTGCAGTTTTAAAAGTAAACTCCTAGTAGTTTTACAAAGGATTTTCTTGGCAACTGGGTTTCCAGTGGTTTTTCTTGTTAAAGTACAAAAAAATATTTGGAATGTAGGCTATTCACAGTAGATTGAGAACTTTTCAAAGCCCTACTCGGAATCTACTTCCCTACCAACTTTGTATACCTCCGCCATATGTAAATTTAAAATTGGTATGAGCCTGATCACTTTATTTATGCACCAGACAAGCGAAACCGCGGAACTGTTGATAATGGAAATCCGATACTTATATGAAAATATGTATTATAACATGTTTAAATCAAGGAACTTTATTTTCGGTGGCCATAAATTTCAAGATTACATTTCCAAAACAACGCCGAGTCACCGGACTATTTTCATTAAATCGCTGCCAGTTTAGTCCATTCTTGGTTACTTCACACTTTTTAAATACAAACCTTAGATAAATATCATTATGTATGCCGAGTTTGGTTGTTTCCTAGATATGCCAGGTGTCAGAACCGTCTTATACTTGTTTTGACATTAAAGTGCCTTACTTTTTGGTTAAATTGAACTTTTAATAACACTTGATGTATAATTTACAATATTTAATTTTATAATTAATATGAATAAAACAGGTGGAATACAAGTGTGTTGTTAGTACGTATTTGAAAGGGTATTCACGATAAAGTGAGCACTTTTGATATCAACCATAGGAAAAGTCACTGCTCCTACCTGCATATATAATTTCACTGGCACCTTGAGTGAAATGAACCCAGTAA
This sequence comes from Dryococelus australis, assembly GCA_029891345.1. NCBI lineage: Eukaryota > Metazoa > Arthropoda > Insecta > Phasmatodea > Phasmatidae > Dryococelus > Dryococelus australis. Next base: position 52,042,539 of record CM057007.1, read on the forward strand.
AGTTGTTAACGATGGAGGGAAAGTAGTTCCATGTCTTAATATATAATTATGAGTGTTGGGTAAACATTTTCAGAAACATAAATGATTAATTACATTTTCTTCTTTTTTTATGCATCTAAGTGTAAGAATTAGCAGATTAAAAAAAAATTACTTTTATAATAATTTCCCAGTTTCACTTGACTGAAGGATAAACTAAGTGATGAGGCTCTTGTCAGTATTACTTTACACAAGGCGGAAGAATACACAGCGTGCATAGAAGTACATCTTAAGCACGGCTTTTAAAGGTGCTCAGTTTACCGTGAACAGTAATAAATAGTTCTTATGCGAAATAATATTACCTATACTGAGTGCGCACGAACGCGACGCGTTGTCCTTTTGGTGCAATTTTCTATTGGTTCGGCTAAGCTTTGTTTGAATGAGGCGGAGGAGTATCCTGGAAGTAGATCTTTAGCAAGGCTTCAGATAAGCTAGAAGTAACTGTGAATGGACTATAACGAGGTGTCTGCACGCCGGTGTGTAGTGTGGCATATGCGTAATTAGGTGCAGTGATATTTTCAAAGGTTAATTCCAAAAGTGCTCACTTTTCCGTTACGAATCTAACCTCTGCCATGATCCAGCGGCCATCCCTTACTGAAAAGTCTAGTTCGAAAACATTTTTTTACTGCTTTAGCAATTACACAACCAATGTCCGTATGTAAAAGAATCTTATATGAGGAGGAGTCGCGGTGAAGTAAAGGCTAGACTACTCGCCTCCCACCAAGGCGAACCGGTTTCGATTCCCGGCGTGGTCGCTCCCGGATTTCTGCATGTGGGAATCCTGGCCGGACGATGCCGCAGGTCAGCGAGGTTTCTCCTCGGGGATCTCATTTTCCCCCCACCCTTTCGTTCCGGAGCTGCACCATACTCACCTCACTTCACCCTCATTGGCTCTCAAGACCTCGATGTTAAGAGCCACCCAGATATCTTCACTTACTCACTGACTGGCAACGGTATCGAGCTCACGGGCTGAAATTCCTCAAGCCATCGAGCGAAGTGATGCAGAGGATTATAATTGGACTCGCATTCTGTAGGAGACGGGTTTGAATCCCGGTCCGCTCGTCCTGATGTCAATTTCTCATGGTTTTCTGAAGTAACTCCAGTGAATGATGGGATGCATACTTAATACAGACCATGTCATATTCCTGATTCACTGAGCAACTTAATACGTCTCTAATGACCTCGCTGTCGACGAGACGTTAAGCCCTGCCTACCTTAAATTTAAATGTACTGTATTTTTTCTTCGTCTCATTTGTGTGTAGGTAGACGGATGTGAAAATACTTACATTATAGACTACATATAACATGAAACGCACTGCATTGACCTCGAAATGTCTACTAGTTACCATTAACCGCTAAGTGTCTCGAGACTATTTCCCTATGTTCAGATGGTGAAATTTTCCTCAAGGACTGAACACAATGCAACATATTAATTATTATTCCTTTGGGGGCTTGACTTTTAATTCTATTGACTGGGCAAAAGCGGCGAATGTAAAATGTAGTCGCAGAAAAACAAGGAGTGGCTATTTATTTACAGAATCTGTTGTTGCCACTACGGAAAAAAAGTGTGTGTGTGTGTATATATATATATATATATACACACACACACACACACACACACACACACACACACACACATATATATATATATATATATATATATATATTGTATTCGAAAATTACTTAGGATGCGAAATTAAAAGTGAGGCTGGCCGAATGGTACTACTCATCACCGTGATGCTTCACGAACAACTGACTGTCTCCTCTCGGTAGTCCAGGGTTGCCAACTCTGTGGTCCAGCACTGGATGCAGGCCTGCCAACTTCTAAACCACGAGAGGTGGCAGAGTGGGAAATTCAAAACTCGAATGAGTCCAGTACACACACAGGCAGTCACTAACACACTAAAAATGAAGTATTCACATATTTATAGGTCCAAACAGAGGCTTATAAATGACATTAATTGATGTGGTAATGCTGGCTACCAACAAGTGATACAACAGGCATTGAAAAATGGCCGCTTGATATTTCTATTTCTAAGTGGCCTTTATTTAAATTAGGGTTAAGGTTAGTTTGAATTTGGAAACTTAAAGAAATTAGCAGTCACTCAGATGGATATTTTTTTTTAATACTCACGAGAGATTTTAAAATGTGTACTCAATAAATTAGGTCGTGCAGTCCTTGTAATTCTCTAAAACTTGTTTTAAATATTTCTACTTCATAAGAAACACTGGAAGATTTATATTCAGTCATAAATATTACGAACAGCTTCACACATGTTGTAGACAATTTAGAGTACATCAAAGATCGAAATTCCCCAGTAGCAAGACAATTTTCTCCACCACATGCAAAATACAACTGAAATGATTTCTCAGTTTCCCGGAAGCGATGAGTAATGCAGCAACTTGTAAGACCTTTATAACATTTCAGCAATTTCATTTTACATACAAGACTAATAATAGCGTTTATTTAATTAAGTCAAATGGAACTGCGACGTTCAGTTATGTGTAATTTTAAAACGCATTACATATAGCTAGTCCCATTAGGATAATCCGTATGATTTTCTTTCCTTATTTTGTAAGTACCTGGAGAATTTAGTTTTGTGCTTGTGTAAGCTTATGGAAACGAAACATGAACCGTGATAACTCGACAATTTTATATATAATATATGAATAATGTTCGATTTAACCAAAAATAATATACTTTTTTGTTAAGAGTTGCATAAAATGCTTGGAATACATGACAAAGGCACATCAAACATGGGATGATTTTTCAAAGGTTTTATTCGAAAAGTGTCCGAGATACTGTGAATAAACTACACCGTCACGTTTTATGATTACGTGTTCTTGATAAGAAATTCTGTCACTGCTGATTGTGGCTGAGAAAGCAGGTAGCTTTAAATTTAATATATAATAAATTAAACTATCGTATCTTCTGATATTGAAGAGTAAATAAAGTATAATCAAGAAATGATATTTAATATTGAAGTTACAAAGGGTAAGAGGACGAGGCGTTTACTGAGATTACAATCTTCCAGTTCCACTATAGATATACTGTTCACCCAAAGGATTGTATCTTTAAATTTACTTTGATTTTTCAGATTTTACAATTCTCCGCGTCGTATCGCACCGACTTCACTTTCCGGCTTGGTGTGTGTATACGTTGTATGACTTATTGCCATTTTCATACAAGAGATGGTTAGGGGTGTCGCTGAATAATGAGAGATGATTTGGTAGAGCAACTGTGAATGATGGGGTTTATTGACAACATGATCTTACAACAACATATTACGTGATTATTACTAGGGGGATCTTGTAAATAATCATAACAGGTAAAATTAGAATGGTATTATATCTTATAACGCGCCAATACTATTGGAAGCTACTTGTAAGTCCCCACCTTATTAATCGATCAGGAGTCTGATTCTGGTAAGCGATTATCAACGGCCGGACACGCCCATCTCCATGTCCTTCTCGTGGCGATGGTCTGAGGCGGAAATACGCTGCGCCCAATGTGTCGCTGGCCTATATCGGTCGCGTTGTTTGACATATTCGGCCCCGTTTACTGGCCGGTGGAGGGGGTTTTGCAAATTCCCTTCGCGAGATAACTGTAACCCCGCTAGTGCTCTGGTTCAATGTTTGAAGGTGCAAACACGCAGGCCGTCCGCCTAAGGCCGGATCACATCATAACAACGTGCGGTAGAATGCGGTGTCCCGCTGCCGCGTCAGTGTCGTCGCCGCTACTTCATCTCGCACCGGTGTTTGTGGGGGCCGCAGTGGCTCAGCGGCTAGTGGTCTCGCCTCCCACCGGGTTCGTTTCCCGGCGGGGTAGCCCCCGGGTTTCCGCACGTGGAGATCGTACCGGACGATGTCGCTGATGGGCGGAGCTTCTCGGGAATCTCCCGTTTCCCCCGCCCTTTCATTCCGGCGCTGCTCCATACTCACCTTGCTTCACCCTCACTGGCTCTCAAGACCCCGATGTTAAGAGCCGACCGAGAGTCTTCACTCCGCCGGTTTGTGTGGGGTAAGGTTTATTTACTCAGGTTAGTAACAAAACGAGATTTCTTATGGGTGAGTTTGGGGTAGGGAAAATTTCCACCGCTTAATTAAAATTCTAAGCTACGTGAATAATAAAAGAGACACATTTCACTTAGTTACGAAGTTATTTTATATTTGAATTATGATGATTGTAATATCCGGATATTTTACGTAGAAAATAATAATAATAATAAAAGACTGGTTTGCCTGTGTTGGGGACACGGTAGTCTGTTTTGTGTGAATACGTCTACGCTGACGCGCCCGGGCACCTTAATGATTATTTTACATTCCCGGCACCGCTTCACTAAATCATATAGGGTTTTATGGGTACCACTGGATTGCTTTTGAGATGCTCTTTCCAACCGTATACGGTATCTATATTTCGACTTGGCTTTTTGATGAGTTTAGGCCGAAATCGTGTTAATTTTTCTTAATTTTTTACATTAACCGCATACAATTTCACCATAACCACGCCCCACACAAATGGTTTTATACACGCAATCGATTTATCTTGATGGGAGCTGTCGATTGAAACCTAAACGAGCATCGTAGCTTCTCCTAGTCAAAAGTTATACTACGCGGAATTATGAGACGCGGCGAAACGAACTCTATATTGCGCGCACCCCCTTTCCCCCTCCCCCGCTTACGATGTTTCGCAGTCGTCACTCAATGTAACATATTCTTCGATCCTTTGACAATCGAGTAATGTAATTTAATATTGAATGCAGACAATGGATTCCGAGCTGCAATGCCAAACTCTGTCTCCCGATTTTATCATCGTCGAGTTTTTTGGATTGCCTCCCATTATTGTTGTAAATTTAAAGACTTATTCACGTCAAAATTTGGTACACATGCGACCCTAGCGCTTACCTAGCGGGTAATATTTTTTGGTTGGCGAACTTTTAACATTGGCGTGGGTTAACGTCATGAGGACGAGGCTGAACCTGCCTCAGAAGGCGTGCATTTCTCCTTTACCCCCGTGTTGCTTCACTTCACTCGTCCAGGTCGGCCGGGGTAATTGTAAACCTTCGAGTGCCTCGGACGGCCGGCGCAAGGAGACGGAATCACATAATCGCCCGAGCTCGGGGCGGCGTCCGCTGGTACTGGCCGCTCCCCAGACCCTAACTGGGCTCGAACGGTCCAATTTTACTGTCGAGGCTGAAAGCCGGAGCATTCTCTCTCTCTCTCTCTCTCTCTCTCTCTCGAGATGTGTCTCGTCCTCGGGCGATAAACCCCCCGCCTACGAAATCAACCGTGATGGTCGTTTGGCGCTGGTTCGTGACCAGTCGGTGGAAACTGCGGTCTTGATTAGTTGATTACCTCCTCGGAGAAGGAAAGCCAGGGTGAGGGAGAAAGGTGTACCCCGTGCTCAGTTCCACGTGCAATTTGTCTGTGTTGTTTCGAGCCTCCTTGGGCAACGAATCTCACCTTTAAGGGCCCCGCCCACCTGGAGTTATTTTCGGCGTCTGAGGCCGGGAGGCGCGCGATCAATAAGGGTGACGCTGCCACGCGTGTCAAGTGCGCCTTCGCCACTAAGCGCAAGGCTCTGAACCGGCGTTCAGCGGTGATCCTACAATTTTATTGGTGGATAGCTTGTATAGGTTGTTCACGATAAAATTATCACTTTTGAAAGCCCTGCTTGAATGCGTCTGTCAGGTAAAACTCTGAAATCATTAGAATAGTAAATATTTTTCCAAATTGCTTATGTTTACACTTCGATGCATTAAAAAAAGCTAAAGAAATAATATAAGTTATCACAAATGGTTACCTAATGCTTTTTATTCGAAGTTAACATATGGAACTACTTCCCATCCATTGTTACCAACCTCACTAGGCTCATGCCACTCAGTGCGGCCGTTAAAATATATGCAGGCAGGGGCAGTGACTTCTTTGTAAGGTTGTTTTCAAAAGTGCTCACTTTATCGTGAACGGTCTTTAACACACACACACACACACACACAGAGATATATATATATATATATCTGACGTGTATATTTTCAAATGCGAATATTAAAAAAAAAAAAACAGTTTTTAACAATGTCGGAGTGCTCTGAAATCGTGTTCGTACTGTGCGTGACGTCTTGGAAGCCCTTAACAGGCCTCCCCTGAAGTATATGTTCTATTTCGTGGCTCGGGGCCACGTTGGCTGAGCGGTTAGCCTGCTCACCTCCCTCCAGAGCTATTCGGGTTCAATCCCCGGCCGGGTCACTCCGGATTTTCGCATGCGGGAATCGTGCCGGATGATGCCGTTGGTCGGCGGGTTTTTTCTCGGGGATCTCCCGTTTTCCCCGCACTTTCATTCCGGTGCTGCTCCATTCCTCAATCACTGTATCGGCTCTCAAGACCTCGATGTTAAGAGCCATCCATATCTCTTCACTCACTCAGCACGGTGGGTGGACGCATGCCTAATGGTATTATTACGACTGAGTGCGCACGAATTCGGTGCGTTGTCCTTTGGTGTAATTTTCTAGTGCGAGATAAGCCTTGGCTTATTTCAGTTCAACCGTACAGCGTGAGGCGAGGTGTGGACAGAGCGTCGATGGAACGCGACGGCGAAAGGAAACAAAAGTAACCCGAGAAAACCTGACAGCAGACTGTATTTTCCTCCACGTCTCGTCGAACGCGAGAGTCCTGTATTGCCACCACCGGAAATCCGACAAGGTTTTATTTTTCTAAAACTAAATGAGTGATTTCTGCCAGGAAAATTACTTTTATTGGTTCTTCTGTTAATGATATGTTATCTACTGGAGAATCAGCGGAATCCACCTAGGGTTTTACTGCCAGGTCAGTGTAGTTCACTAAAGGTCGTTCACGATAAAGTGAGCACTTTTGAAATCAACTTAAAGTTTTAACGGGCTCCCTGAGTGATATGCGCCCATTAAAGTTGGTAGAGATGGATGGGAAGTAAGTTAGTTCCGTAACTTAATGACGGATAACAAGTGTTAGGTAACAGTTTGTGATAACTTAAGTTGCTTCTTTCGCGTCCTATTTTTTTAAATACATCTAAATGTAAAAATGAGTGCATTTGTTAAATGTTTACTTTTCTAATATGTTCGCAGTTTCAGTTGACCAACGCACGAATAAAATTATGAGGACCATGACAATGCTAATCCTACATATGGTAGAAGAATACACTACGTGTATACAAATAGATCGTAAGCAAAGCTTTCGAAAATGCTCATTTTACCGCGAATAACCTTTAGAAGTCAGTAGAAGACACTGTTTAATGAGTGAATTAAACAACAACTAAAATTATCAATAAAATTCCACTGATTCAAGGGAGTTGTGTTGGAAGGTATTGAAGGGGGGGAAGGGGGGGGGGGTTTCAACAGATCTGCAGTAAAATCCCCTGATTTGGAGCAGTTTCAACTGTTTCGATTTTAGTGTGTTTTCCACGGTAGGATACGAGTCGTGAGGCAACTAAATTATTACTAGAAGTTTTGTTGAAATTATGCGGCAGCAGCGTGCACTTCGCAGTCCTGTATACGCTGAACAAAATATGTGCAAATTTTTACTGAGAAATTGTTTGTAATTTTACAAATGCTTGTAACACTACACAAATATTTCTTGTACAACTACACGTTTGTAAATCTACAAGGGCCGTGTTTATAAAGACGTCAAGAAATGCTTGTATTATACTGACCCGTTTCCACGAGCTTCAGCAAAATGGCGTACACTCAACAACGTAAAACCGTATATGGATGCTTGTCTAAAACTATTGGTGATGTAAAGTGTAGCTGCGTGCAAAAAGAAATGTATTGCAAGTTTCAATTAACGTGAAACACTTAAAACAACTCAAATAATCATAATAAAACGACAATTTTACTGAAACGTGACAGTATTAAACGTTAACTGTTAATGTTACCTAGCTACACAGAATTATTAAATTGGCTCTCAAGAACTCGTTAACAGCCGGCCAAATCACACAACGACAGAACTCTCAGAATTGAATATATGTAGCAATTCTTCTTAACCAAATAACATCATTAAATACTGATGGGTTCTTACAAGTTTATTTACTAATAAAATTAGTGTCAAGTTTGTAAGTCAATTTGGTTTTGTAGTTAAGGGTTCAAATCCCGGAGGTAAAAGTCTAATTTTTTTATTTGAATTAAGTTTTGAAATATTTTTTTTTTAGTGATGCCCTGTTAGTTATTAATCACATTTGTTTTCTAGAGGAAAAAAAAGTTATGTTCTCTTCTCAATAGTGTTAGTTATCATACAAGGTTATCATTTGTAATATTTAAAACAAGTGTTTTGAAGATTTTACAAGAAAACTCTTTGTAGTTTTACACAGGATTTTCTTGGCAACTGGGTTGCCAAGGATTTTTCTCGTAAAAGTACAAAAAAAAAAATCTCGAGTGTGCTCGACTCAAATTTGTTCATTCATTTGCTGCCACCATCGCGAGAAGTTATTCATATAATCAGCTTGGATACACTTACAAATACGACGGCATTATTAAACTTGTTCACATGCGCATTGGCGTGTCACAAAGACTGCGGTGTCGATGAGCGACGTGCTCGAATACTAATCTGCCACTCGAAAAATTTGCAAAATCTGTCACTTCATGCAGCTCGCACAGTTAGTAGGATATTTTATACAAATTTCTATTAATTCATCTAGTATGGTCTACTCGCGGTTTTTTAACACTTTTTTAATCAAACCTTTGAAAAATCACTCCATGTATGACGTGTTTAGTTGTGTCCTAAAAATTTCATATATCACACGCGTTTTATTCTTCTGGTTGCATAAATGAACGTAATTTTTGCTTAAATTAAACAGACTTATATTCTGTCTAAAAATTATAATATTTTATTTACAATTATTATGGATAAAACAGGTATAGTATATCATAGGTGTGTTGGTAATGACTAGTAAGAAGTAGTTCTTATGCAAAATGTCATTACGTAGAGTGCGCACGAATGTGGTACGTTGTGCCTTTGGGATGAGGGATATCTTGGAAGTATAACTTTAGCAGGGCTTTAGAAATGTTAGAAGTAACCGTGAATTGACTATAGCTCTCGGTAGAGATTTAAAGAAAAAAGAGTGAAATGAGGTCGAAAGATTTGGGTGGCTCTTAACATCGAGGTCTTGGGAGCCGATGAGGGTGAAGCGAGGTGAGTACGGAGCAGCGCCGGAATGTAAGGGCGGGGGAACGGGTGACCTCTGATAAAACCCGCTGATCAACAGCATTGTCCGGCACCATTCTCACATGCGAAAATCCGGGAGCGACTCCGCCGGGAATCGAGCCCGGTTCGCCTTGGTGGGAGGCGAGCACTCTAGCCGCTGCACCACCGCGATGGGGTGGTGCAGCAAGGAATTATTGTATTTGTCTTTCGTCATAAATGTCGGTTGAGTTGCTGTTACCGAAGGATCTCAAATTACAGTAACTCATGCTTTAACACTACACAGTCGCTACATCTCCGACTCATCCTCTCAGAATTAGTCTCTCTCGTAGGTCTCTCGAAGGCAGTATACGTTAAATATTTCTGGCGAGATGGCGAGAATGACTCCGACTAGTAACGATTTGAGACAACAATACAGCATGATTCCATTCATAAGACAAAACTGGGTGAACTTTTTTTTTTAATCCACCACAGTCAGAATGCCTTATCGTTAGTATCGTTTCGGAACACAGCTAAACTTTAAAACCTCACGAACTTTAACACCTTTTCAATTTCGGTCTAACTTACATCATGCTCAATACGGATCAGATCACTCTCCGACCTTTAAGCTACCAGCTGAGGAAAATCGTCACGCAATAGAAATTCACAAATTTATTCATGCAAGTTTTTCGCGCCCGTATACAGCAACAGCGTAGCCGGGGGGGGGGGGGAGTGTTTGGTTCGAGCCGAAAGGTTATGCTCATTCATATTTCACACAGGGTCGAATTTTGTGATACCGGCGTTGACCTGGATAATATTTATCAAATCGTTGATTTAAGCGACAGCGTAAAGGTTAATAGTTTGTTTGCGTGACCATCGGGCATTGCGGCTGTGTTAAATAAACGAGTTTCTTGACCAAATAAAGAGAAAGAAAGTTCGTACATAAATACACACCCCACGCAATACGACAAAATGAAATCATTAAAGTTGATTGCTCACCTACATCTCGTAAGCCGGAACGAGTTTCAATCTAAATAATCCTATAATGTGAGGTGAGGTGGGAGATTTGGGTAGCTCTAAACCACGAGACCCTGAGAGCCGATGGGGGTGAGATGGGGGTGAGAATGGAGTAGCGCCGGAATTCAAGAGCTGGGGAAACGGGAGATCCCCGAAAAAACCCACCGCGACCAGCAGCATGGTCCGGCACGATTCCCACAGGCGAAAATCCGGAGTGACCTGGCCGGAGATTGAACCCGGTTCGCCTTGGTAGGAGGCGAGCAGAAATATAAAAAACGCTTCACGATAACCAATTTGGATTACCAATTTGGACTTATAGAAAAAAATCAGCCGAACAGACAATAAATAATGTATTAAATTGAATAGAAACAAGTAAAAAAAAATATTTCATTGGGATTTCAATAGACACAAGCAACGCATCTTCAACGGTGGCATGGAAAGACATTAAAGAACAGATTAATAAAATACCAATAGGGAAAAAATGGAAAGAAATTTTATGGGACTATTTGAATAACCGGAACAAAATACTACACGATAATCACATAACGTTAAAAAGGGAAATAAATCGCGGCTGTCCACAAGGATCAGTAATAGGGCCAAGTCTATGGAATTTAGTAATAAATGATTGCATAGTACAAAACTATAATGAGGATTCAAAAGTTATGACATTCGCGGACGATTGTATAATTTTGATAGAAGGTAATACAAGAAAGGAAACAGAAGAACGGACACAAAAAATAATGGATAAAACTTAAATATGAATGAAAGAGAAAAAACTTAAATTATCAGTAGAGAAAACAGTTGCCATAAATTTAAAAGGAAAATTAGATAAAAGACTGCCAGTGATAAAATATGACAAACAAACAATAACAGTTAAAATGGAAATTGTATACTTAGGCATTATTTTAGATAATGGATTAAGTTATGTCCCATATATTAAATATATAACCGAAAAAGTTAAGAATATATTTTTTAATAAAAAAAGGCATTGAATATCAATAATAATAATAAGAAAATAATATATCAGGCATTACACAGTAATATTATATAATATGCTAGTACATGTTACAAAAATAAAATTGAAAATACACTCATTAAAAGAATATTATGAGCATCACAAAGATTTGTATTGATAAAAATAATGAATTTAACACCAACAACATCATATGTATCCGCGATAACTGTTAGTAAAGAAATTCCAATAGAATATAGTATAAAAGATAGAAATATGATATATCAAATCAAAAATGAAGTAGACGAAATAGAATACAACGGAAATACATATAATAAGATAGTAGAGCAAAATAATATTTGGAATGACAAAGATATAAATAATCAACTTATTAGTTTCAAAGAATTAAAGAAATAAATCTATAAACTAAGTGTTATAAATTGGCAAACAGAGTGCGATGCAACAGAAACTGGCCATAATACTAAAAATTATATTAAAAATATACAACAATTGTACGAAAGTAAAAGCAATATTAATAGTAGTGTGTTGAAAGTAATAACGGGACACTGTCAAATTAAAGAATATTTAGCTAAAATAATTAAAATAGAAGACGACAGTAGTCAATGTGAAAAGGGAGCTCAGACCGTATACCATATTGTGTACTTGTGTGACATGTTTAAAGAAGAAAGGAAAGAATTACAACAGAAATTAAAACCTTTTAATGACAGATGGCCATTACAAAAACATAATATATATGACAAGGAAATTGTAGACATAATAAATTATAGTATTAGTAAAATATATGATTTGGTAAAAACTATGAATGATGATTTAATTGAGTGGTCTAGGGAGCGGATGAGTGTGTGCTGGAACTTTGGGAATTATTGAGTGAGTGTTTGTGTGTCTAGTGTTTTATCGTTTATATTAAATAAAAATTATAAATAACTCTCTCTCTTTTAGATAAGAAACAGAATTCCCAGTAAATGTTGTAGTTTTTCAGAATAACAGTGGGGAAGAAAAATTGAAAAGCTCCAAACACGAAAAAGTTATAAAGAAGAATACAAGATCTGAAATGAATGCAAGAAGAATTGAAGGAAATATGGAGAAAAATAGAAGAACAAGAAGGAGGAAGAGAATAAAAAGAAGAGAAAGAAGAAGAGGAATGACAATGGGGAGGAGAACAGAGAAGGAAAGTAGAAGAACAACAGCAGAGAGAAAAAGAGGAGAAGCATCAAGAAAGAGAAGAAGAAAGATAAGATCTGAAACGGCCGAAAGAAGAACGGAAGGAACTGCGGAGAAAAAAAATCTAAATGAGGGAAAGATGTGATTTGTCATAATATGTTGGTTGATGTCTGTGTAAAAAAAAAGGAGGGGCACCCGTAGGAGTGGAGCTCCATTCCCTCGTCCGCCGGGAAACGAAGGCCTGGGTGTCCAGAAGGGGTACTTCGATGTCCTGGACGATGCTTAGGTTGGAGCAAAACGATGGGCGAGGGGAAAAAATAAAAACAACAAAATAGATTAGTACAGATAGGGAGGGGGCTGGGGGCCTTCGGGTTCGTGGACGGGGCCATTCGACCGTTGGGTGCCATGGCGGACCGGCCGAAAGGCTAGTTAGCTGTGTGCGGGCCTGACGGCGTCTGGTCGCGCGTGCGGATTCGTGGGAATCCCGATCTCCCGGTCTGTTCCGGCGGGTGCGGCGAAAGGATACCCGTCGAGGAGCTGTCTCGGTCGGGGCAGAATAGCTAAGCACCTTCCAAGGAAGTGTGAATGATGCTTTTGAATAGAAATAGAATTGGTAGCTTAAATTCCGGGCGCCCAGGCGAACAGCCACCCTCCCACAAAAAATTGTTAATCTGTATAACTAATATACTGTTTGTTAAATTGTAGCAGTCGTGATAGAATTGAACAGCCTGGATGGCTGTACTGCTAAGTAGGGTTAATGAAATAAAAAACAATCTAACCGCTCAGCCACCCTGGCCCTCTATAATTAGAAGAAACTTTTCTGTCGTGCAAAAGAAAAGAACTGATGGTTTTTAGCCGTGATAATGGTTCCTTAGCCCCATAACGTTGACACGTGGATGGAAGTAATCTTGCATGCCCACAGAACAGCAAGGTACAGAAAAGCGAAACTCCTTCATATATCCCAAATCCTCAACCTGATATGCCGCGAAAACGTCATTTTTATAACCATGTGTTCTAATGTCATTCAGTAATCGGTGACTAGGGCGATGGCATACGACGAGAAATCTGGCACGATATAATATTTTTGAAGTTAGGAGTTGCTTTTTATGTTTCCAACCGCATAGTATTAACTGCTGCGGTATTAGTAAAACTAGCAGTCGTATCAATTTAACTGTTAAACCATCTTAGCGATATTTTGAATTCAGAATTGTTTAAATATAGGTGATTTCACGACGTATTTGCGATATGAAAATATTCTAATATTTCCAATATTTTTAATGTAATTATTCTTTTGTCTAGTATGAAAAGTTTCTGTGTTAATACCTAAGTATCTGATGTTATTTGGTATATTTATGGTCATACTATTTGCAATATCAATATATTTTTTTCAATACACTACAGAACATATGTACCTCAACGTACTTCACCTGTTTACCAAATAGCAAAACGATTTTGAAAAGGGCATATCACACAGCTCTAGCAGCTCCAGCGTCGACTGAGCTAAAGATTGTTCACGGTAAAGTGAGCACTTTTCAAATCAACATTAGACAAAAGTCACTGCCCTTGCTTGCATATATTATTATGCATGCACTGAGTGACATAAGCCTAGTGAAGTTGGTAACGATGGATGGAAAATAGTTCCATACCTTAACGTAGGATTAAAAGTGTTAGGTAACTATTTGTGATTACTTAAATTATTTCTCACACTTTTTTTTTTTTTTTTTAATGTATCGAAGCGTAAAAAAGAACAGCTTTGTGATATATTCCCCTATTTCTAATAATTTCACAGTTCCACTTGACCAACGCACGAAATTCCTTAACAGCACGTAACTAATAGCAACGACGTCAGTAAACAGTTGAACTCGCCTAGTATGGACTTGTCCCCACACATTGATGTAATTACGGTCGAAGCATTATAAAAGAACGATACACAAGGCATAAAAGTGAAGCAAGCTAGAGAGTCGGCAGCTGTACTACGAATTCGCTGATGTAAATAGTACTGACAAAAGTAGTTCGGAACTGTTTTTTTGTACAGTTAATATATGACCAGTATAGGCATAACCAACACAACAATGAAAATATTAAGACTAATGTGTAAGGAATAGGGAAGGTAAAATTATAAGAAAATTCACGAGATTGGAATCCGGGCTAAAATGCATTTCTAACAAGTAACTTTCATTGAAGGCTACAGTGGTTAAAACTTGACTTACCGAAAAACTTTTAGCATGCAATATCATGATCAAACACTCAACATAATGTGTAAATGGCTGAAGGCCAAGTATTTTAGTTAATGGAGCTGACCTTACGTCTTAAGGCCCCCGTGTACCTGTGCTTGAACTGCAATGCAGAGTGTTTGAAATTCATGTTTTTCCTCGAAACCAATGTGCTGATCTACGAAAAGAAAACACATTTCAGACGAGGGCTGTTTGGTGCTTTCGAGATATCTCGTACGTTAGAAACATCATTCACAGTACTCCAAAACGGTTAAAAACCGACTTTTTCAAAGCGCTGTATATCGAAATATATGCATCAAATGCCTACATACAAAACCACTCAGCGACACTGCAATGTACACCCCTACAGACTCTCCACCAATAAAATAATGGGGCCACCGCTTAAAATCCCATAGGTACATGCCACGCCAGTTCAGAGCCTTGCGCTTAGCGGCGATGACGCACTTGATGAGCGTGGCAGAGTCGCCCTTAATGCTGCTGTGCTGCTCTGTTTCAAACGCGGTAAAAAATTTCCAGGTAGTTGGAAGCCTTATGTCTATAAACTTCACAAAACGCAAAAATGTTCGATAATATTTCGCGTTATAACCGCGTACTGCCGACACAAAAGAATACTCTGCGTGGCTCTTGAATGAAGTCAGCGCCTGTCTCGAGTTGACGGCGAGGGTGAAATTGTCTGCGACTTGCGACTTGGGAGTAGCCGACCGCGCGCATTTCACTCGAACGTTAGCGGCCGGAGGTCGCCGCAGCGCAAATTTCCCTTGCTACGGAGAAAGTTTTACACCCACGTCGAGGTATGTAGCTCGCCACGCCCCTTCTGCGTCCTCGAGCAAACAGGTGCGGGCACACCGGGGGCGCATCGAGGAAGGAGAGTAAAGATGAAAACAAACCGTCGTACGTCACGGGAGAAGGCCTTTTAAACGAGCGTGTCCGCGGGTTTTAACGACGCGCCACGACAAAAGTAAACGTATCTGACTTAAACACCCCTTATCACCCGTCAACCTTCCTTACTTACACACTCGCCTAGTGCAGGTTTACGACGAGGGGTACGATGGCGACCACAAGACGGCGGGAGATTTTAAAAAACTCCTCCAGACGGCAACGATCGATCAGCTGCGGCGATGTGCCGTCGCGGATGTTACTGCCCGGCGTCGCTCCGAGGGTCGGCGATGACACCTCTCTTTGGACGCCTTCTGGCGCTCTCCCTGCTGTTTCTGGCTGTTGGCGGAAACACGTCTGATGTCGGCGAGAACCTGGACAAGGAGTTCGGCCCCGTGGTCCTGGCGAACGTGGTGAGAACATACACTGCCCAATCGGCTAGCTCGAGAACAACAGACCATTGTGGGGCCGCGGTGGCCGAGCGCTTAGCCTTCCACCAAGGCGAACCGGGTTCAATCCCCGGCCGGGCCACTCCCGGATTTTCGCAAGTGGGAATCATGCCGGACGATGCCGCTGGTCGGCGTGTTTTTTTTTTTTTTTTCTTTCGGGGATCTCCTGTTTCTCCCGCCCTTTCATTTCGGTGCTGCTTCATTGTGCTTAACAAATAGGTTTTTGTCGCAGTCGAACACGTCCTTCTCAATTTCCGACGTAAACACATTTCTGCTAAGTTGAAAGGAATCTTCTCTTGCCTTCCCACCGCCCATCTTTCAAATCCAAGCAGCATAGTACGCAATACAATTGATTTGCAAGTGTTTGGGTGCTGTCTTCACGTCTGTTTATTATTTTTTTTTTTGCTTAGCTGCTAACGAATTTTCATTATTTAGGAATGACGTCGATTTCCACTCCATCCTTCAGATTGAGGTCGGCCTATAACCCCCCACCCACCAACACCGAATGAATTTTTAGTATTGGTTTTGGTTAAATTTCTCGAAGGCTTTCTCATAATCAGATAATGTAAGGTGTGGTTTTCATTCATAACATTCTTTCCAGTATCATGAGTAAATCTCAGATTATAGACGGTTCACGGTAAACTGAGCAGTTCTCAAAGCCATGCTTACCCTTTCACTTTATTCATGCGTCAGTAAAGTAGAACTGTGAAACCTGAGAAAATGTTGAGCAAGTAACTATGTTAAAAATATGCAATTTCATATTCTAATGTGCGTAAGACCTACAGAAGATATTATTAATGAACTCAGTGGCAACAGATGTAAAGGTTAAAGGTTGAATAGGCCTACGACGTTAAGGACTACTTTTCGTACTTTGTCGTCAATTTACCTGGGAACAAGGCAGTCATTTGTCCGTTGAAATACGCGCTTTCAGGTTAGAGATTGTTTTCTTATGTTGATTTTAAAAGTGGTCAGTATACCGTGAACCATCTATACATCGCTGGTTCGTCTATCTTACCTAAATCCAAAAGTCTATATCATGCGGAACATTCTTCTTTGTATTATGTTTTACTTTGCAGTGCTTTTTGTTGTTAATGTGTCTAACACAAGGGAGATTATTTTGTTACTAATACGCTTTAATGCATTTCATGTTTTAGAAAATACGAATTTTCTTCTCGTAATTCAGTGTATTTACATCTTAAAACTACTACCCCCAGAATAAAACTACAATTCTGATAAGCTAATGGATAACGACATTTCAGATTCGAATTGCATGTAGGACATGAGTAGTAGGGGCGTCGCGGTCCTACTTCAACTTTGTTAATTGAAATGGGTAATTTGATATCAAATCGATTGAAAAGGCTAATATAAAGGGGCCAATTAAATGGAAAGGTTTAAATTTAATGAAATGGTTTAATTTATTGAAAGGGTTAAATGTATTAAAAGGGTTAATTTTTTGGCGCAAGAGTGGCATAAGTGTTAAATTTATTAGTTTCCTTCTTCATTTTTGTGGGTTGGAGAGCAGGAGCTCTGTACGATGTTGACGCCGTGGTGTTATACAGGCGACTGACCAGAGTGGTGGGTTGCAATGTGTTATATAGGTGTTGAAGTTAGTGCAAGAGTGTACTAAGGGTAATTTTTCTTATCTTTTCAATTTTGATATGTTTGTAAGGATGTTGGTAGAATATAGGCGATATTTACGAATATATTTAATACACAAGAGAAATTCAGAGTGTTTTATGTATGAATAATTAACACACATTTAATCGCACATTT
Organism: Dryococelus australis; assembly: GCA_029891345.1. Lineage (NCBI taxonomy): Eukaryota > Metazoa > Arthropoda > Insecta > Phasmatodea > Phasmatidae > Dryococelus > Dryococelus australis. Next base: position 52,060,199 of record CM057007.1, read on the forward strand.
CAAACGACTATCTGAATAATAAGTGGAATTATGTGACTCTCTAGAATGAAATTAAACGTAAAGAGATTAATTAGTCTACCCTGAGCTGCATGCTAGCAATATAATTTACATGAGAGAGAAGTATAACACAGTTACATGAGTATGGAATTAACGATCTACAAAAAAATGTCCCTATAAATTAAATGAACACAATAACAATATATATGATGCCTCTCGCACATGCCTTATATGTCTGTCTACCTGTGATACTGGCGAGGAGGAACTTTAGAAACTTAAGCCACATGTAAAAATAAATTAAATGGTTAACATGCACAATAAAATTGCACCTCTCCCAAAACACGTCTGTCCAACTGCGAGCTCAGTGAAGCACTGTTTGATTATAGACTTCAACTCTGAAATTTTAAACAAATCGAATGTTTTCAAATAAAACATGTAATAAAATTGCTCCAAGAGTTCCTCGACAACACACCCATCCACCTTGGTGGTCACTCTATGAATGAGAGGATGGTATGACGTGCACCTGCTTATATGTGTAGTGTGGCCGGCATCTTAAAGGCATCTGAGTAGAAATTTTTGACTGACAGAACCTATTTCCCTACCAAGCTACTATTAACGACTTGATCCATCCTACAAGTATGTGAATGTATAAAAGTGAATTATTTAAAAATAACATACATTCTACAAATGTTATCTGTAAAGTCTGTGGAATTCACTGCACTTTTTTACACAAACACTAGTAGAAAATGGTACGAAGTTTCGTCGACCGAGCTCAGAAATGTACTTGAGATGGATATAAAAATAACAAACGCACTATATTGGGCTGTTAAACGAAAATTTATATTTTCCGATAAATTAAAAAAACTTATAATATTTCACACAATAGTTTATGAATACTGAGAATGAGATGTGAACTCCTGAGCATATAATATTGCTTAACGAAAATAGTACCTACCACACTCCGAAGCCCGGTGTATATGAAGTAGCTATTGAAGTATACATTCGTCTAGCCCAAACTTCTATGAGCAACTGAAGATGGTGGAACCACTCGAGAAACCTCCATGTCGCTCTGCCCAAGACCTACCACCCCTCATCTAATCAGAGTGTACTACTCTGTCCTTGAGTTTACTCAACCCTCTGTCCTCGAATGTCAACTTTTCACCACTGAGGCAAGATGGCGAGGAGTGGCTAGATACAGCCACATTGCTCCTGAGCTCCTGCATAAACATCCCCACCTCCCATCTACACCTCTCGCCAGAGCGATGTGTCCTGGGGTCATTCACCCATCTTCCCCAATTGTCAATTTTTTCCCACTGAGGCAAGATGGTGACGACTGACTAGAGAACTTCTCATATCCCCTGCTCAACTTTAGGCATCACGTACCCTCCACCCCTCGCAAGAGACATGCCCCGAGGTCAAGAACCCAGACCAACCCCCCCCCCCCCCCCAACTCCAGAAGCTGTCTTCACCCGAAAGGTCAGTTTCTTCTCCAAGGCCACGCATCCACAGCCTGAAAGGCATTTTGTCCCCCGAACATCTCGAGAGCTGGCCTGTCCACACAGCTCACCCATGCTGCTAATCCAAGGTCACACAAGAACATGGTGTATTACCAGCGAATTAAAAAAAATCCACAACTCTTGCCAATGAAATTTTATATCCTGAAGTAAAGTTTCTTTAATCCCGAGATAAATCCCCAGATTTAACATTCCTACAACAAGTGTATATTTGAATTCAGCAAACTATGATTCGAAAAAATCACAAAGAAATACAAGACACAAGACATATGTGATTCACTCGTAAAAAATGTCTTCTTATGACTATTTAAAACAATACATGTGTATTTGTCTAGCAGACAAATATACATATTTCACGTGTAGTTTTCCTAGCCCAGAATTTTTAGACAGTACTATCATATATGAAAAAATAATATAATCTGGCTAAAGTTTATTATTCTATGTTAAGTATAAATAGTTCCAAATATATTTGGGAAAGGCAGTCGACTACAGCAACATGTTTTTCTTTTTTACTAACAATACAGGGACGACTCATTCTAAAACCTCGTGGACAATACCAGATAATGGATAGCCGAGAATCGAGTATGAGGGGAGCAAGCAAAATTTAGGTCTCGAGAGCCAATGAGGGTGACCTGCGCGCAGCGTTGGAGCAGAACATGCCGTGAACGAAAGTTTAGATCATGTGGGTTGGGAGTTTGGGTAACGAGCGAGTGGGAGATGTGCACAGCGTGGAGCAGGCAAGGGAATGTGAGAATGGTTCAGAATGGTGTAGCTGCCCATTTAGTGCACCACTATCGAAACCCACTCCATTACCCCACCCCATCCGACAGCCATCCCTTCACGGGCAGAGCTTGGTGGTTGCCTCTGCACATACACAACAGCGGTACAACTTCCCCTGTCCCTCCGCCCTCGCGACCTTGAAAACTTCACTCAATGATGCGCATCGCCCTGACTGCAGTTCGCCTCCACTTTACACAATGATTTTCCATGACCTGGTTCGCCTAGTCTGCCTTTCAGAAATATTTTACGTTTGGAGCAAGCAGTCTACACTTACAATATTCCATTGAATTTTAAGCCCACTTAAAATTTTTTTTTGTGAGAAAAAAAAAGTACATCTTAAATGTACATTTTTATATTTTTCAATCTTACATCGTAAAAGTACTGTCCACCGTAAAATCGATTACACTGTATTTTTTTAATAAAATTTTTAACTAGAAAGAATAATAATAATTTTTATATAAAAAGGTTTTAGCGTTTTTCCAAGGACTGTATAATTTCAAGTAAAGAATTATAACCTAGCACAAACAATTATGAAACCAAGAAATGTATTCTGTTAAAGTAACCATCACTCTAACAATAATGAATTATTAAACGATCAATTACATCACAATTAAATAGAACTATGAAATACCATATAAATCTAATCCTAGAAACGAATTCCAGGAGACATTATCCAAATTCTAAGAAATATATAGTTTTACAAATACACTCTAAATAACATTAAAATGGAATTGTGCCCCAAATGACTTTTAGCTGTAAAATTACACGAAATTGTATCCCAATTCCAATAAATGTAACATTATAAAAAACAATCAATTACATTATACTTAAAAGGAATCAAATGCAATGGAATATCACCCAAACACAATGAGTTACAATACATACAAAATACAACAAATTAACACCTAAATGCGAATTTCCAATTGACTTACATATAAAATGTAATGGATTATCATCTAAATGTGAATCACTTGACAATTAAAAGGATTTCATCACACTGGATTATCGCTCAATTCCTAATCCAATCAACAAGTGCATTGATTACTCAATAAATTGTACACCTAGTCCCCATCCAGAGGTTTATTAAAAGAAAACACATCAAATATTATTTTTAAATCTTTTATTTGCTATCATAATTTTACAAACATTGTATTACAATCTTTTAAGATCTTGATTCTTAACCCACGAATCATGTGCTTTTGCGAAACCCCTCCATCGAGCCAAGGACATATCTTTTTACCTTGTAATTTTTGCAATTCATATCCATAAAATCCTCCTTTTATTGGTTCTCCATCATATATTTCTAGATAACACATTATGGGATGTGTTTGTCTAACTGAAATAATTTTAAATATTTCCAAACACCAATTCATCATTAATTTTTTCTCAAAGATTCCTTTCTGTTTCAAGGCATGTTTGAATTCCCCAACTTTGTACTATTGTTTTCTTTCGTAGATGATTTTAACATTATTAAAAAAAGTTTTCATTAAACTATTATCTGTAACTTCTTTAGGAGCCATCTTGATTGTTCTATGATACATGAAATTATACAATTTAAATATTCCAAGCAAAATGTCATCCCATTTTAAGTCCCCCTTAAAAGTGAAATGTTTATACGATTTCTTGTAACATACCACAACTCTGGCTGTAAGCTCCGAAGACATTACATAGTGATTAATACCATATTCAGTTATTAGTTTCCTGAATAGTGCAGGAAAAATTCAGATCCTCTGTCAGTTTGGAGCGAAATGGGCAGTTCTCTCTTTCAAAACGATCTTCATTGCATCGGTAACCTGTTTCCCAGGTTTGTTTTTCAAAGGTATACCTCATCCATATTTCGAATAAACGAATATTATGATTTAAATATATTTGTATCCCTAATTGTATGTGGAAAGCAATGTGATTTCACACAAATTGACTTGAAAAAGATCATTTAAACCATGAGTTATAACTCTTCTTCAGGGATATCTTATCCTTGCAGGAGTGTGGAGTTCTTGAATAATCTTACTGAACTTCATTGGTAATATAACCGTCTTCTTTCAATTCTTCAATAATAGAAACAATTTCTTTGTATGTTAATTATTCCCAAACTCTTTCGAAGCAATGATAAGTTTTAATCTATCGACCAATTCAGTAGGATTATTCCAACATACAGATGAAAAGAGGTTGTCAATTTTGTCTTTATATATTCCATTTTCGACTATATATCCTATTGAACATATTTTCGGGTGATTTTAATCTCCTGAACGAATGCTAGCATTTTTCGATGAACAAGTTCTATATATTTCTTTTAAACAGTATCAGAATAACAATTTGGAAACTTTTTAAACAGTCCTTGACTCACATCAGTTATGTAATCACATATTTTCACGTAATAACCGAATCGCCCAGGAACCAGATGTTAACATGTCGATAAACACCAGATGTCATATCATGCACACACAAAGATTGTTTTAAAGCTATATAATGTTGTGTTAGATGAGAAAGGGGTTGCTTTTTCTCTTCTTTGTTAAAGGTTCTCCTCCTTTTTTAACTTCCAAGCCTGTTTCATTAGGTTTATTCAAAACATAATGCAATGTATCCATTCTACTCATAACAGGCATTAATATTTCTTCATTTAAAACATCCCATTCTATACGAGCTGGTTTGGTTTGTAAATATTTTTCCTTAACAGCAGATATAGCTTTATCTAATTCCGAAGTAGAGGCCGACATGTTTTGATTATATTACATTAAATTCAATATATTTATATATGAATTAAGTCATTGCTTTTCTAACTTATGTAGTAGGTCGATTAGTTTGGACTTTTTGAATCTTATCGACTATACTTAAAACAACATCCAAGTTTGTTAAAGTTTTATCTTTAAAATCATTAATAAAATCATTTATTCATGTTTCCAAACCATTATTTTGTTTTCTCAAATCTGTTTGCATAACTAAACCAAATATTTTATTAATCAATTCATCTCTTATATGTTGTGTCATTTGTTCCATTCATGTTTCAAGTTGTTTTGTAATAGTAGCACTTACAAATTCATTAATTACAACTCTTATATTTTCTTGCATTTCTGGAAGTTGTGATGTAAAAACTGTGTTTGTCATATCGTTAAAATCATTACTAAATCCATTAAAACATTCTTCCATTCAAAATTCATTATTCTGCAAATCAGTGCTAATATTGCTAAAATGTTTGCAATTACACTCATGTTTTATTAACATTATCATTCAAATCAACTAACTTTATTAATTTCTCTTGAATATTGTTTGATTGTATTTAAATACATTTAGCATAATAGTGTTTAAGTCTTCCATGAAATGTTTATTCACCGCGCCACTATATTTCACAGCCATACCCATATTATGTAATATATGTTCATTCAAATGACAATTTCCATTGCGCTTTTTGGTTAAATAGCTATTGTAATGATTGCGTTTTATACTGCTATGTCCAAACTTTGAAATACTCATTGTTCTTCTCCTGGAAGTAAAAAACTGTCAAAACCAGACATATGTCTGCCATCATATAAGGGAATTTATGGTATAATCACCAAAACCATATTTTTCTTTCCAACAGTAAAAACACATATCTTTAAACTTTATAAATGTCATATCGCCTAAAACATGATAATTTAAAATATGTTTCAGATTCATATTATCCATTTAAAACACAATTACCATATTTGCATTATCACGTAAATTATGTTTCAGTATATGTGCGTAACTTTGCGATAGATAAAAACAATCAACATTTGAATGTCGAGTAAAACTGAAATATTGCAGTATTTGATACTGTGGTTCACACCAAACATCGTAAAAATAAATATGGAATTGTGCAAAGCTTTATTCGGATGCACTATATCTTCTTTATATGTAAAAGGGAAATATCACATCCTTTCAATTAACTACAAAATTGCCACTAATAGTTGCTATTCCTCTTGTATTGTTTTAGGAAACACAATTACATTTTCAAATTTCAGTTTATTCGGATACTTCAACAGCCACATAATAACATAAGTTTTTCCTCGTGAAGAACGAACATTTTTTATACAATGTATATTCGATGGTAAAAGAATGCCATGTTTCTGTTCAATAATGTTTTCTTTCATATTTACAATTACTGGTAGATGTACATTTTGTTTTACAACCTTAATTTCTACACAATTACACAGTGTTACATAATGTACTAACATAAAACTATTAATGTATGTCTATATATAGGTTTGCATTCAGTCGAAAACAATGGCTCATACAAAACATATCAAGAAATGGTGTTTTGTATTGAATACATTGATTATATTACCATTTAAATTACACTAACTAAAATACAATTATGGCGGACTAGGTACTAAACTTACAAAACGTTTGGCATGGAACGATCAAGAAATAATCTCTTTGTATAACATGTGTAGAGAACACTATGTAGTTTATAATCGAACAAACAATTTGAAAGAAAGACATATAGCAGATACAATTCTAGCTTATAAAGCAGCAACAATAAGGAAGAATCCAACTACATCTATAGGTGAAAAGCTTGGAGCTTTGGTTTTTGATAAGGTTATGGGCACAAAGGCGAAGACAGGCATGGGCTTAAAATGCAAACCCAAGCAAAAAATAAAGAAAGGCGGAATCAATCTGTTCCTATTTCCAGCATTAACAGATCTTGGATCAATCATTTGAGGGGTTTCGGCAACTAGTAGAGCAGTTAAATCAAAAGGTAAAGGAATGTATTTGAAAACTTATAAAGTTGGACAAGGACGAAAAACCTCAAACATGCAGAAAAAAAAGCAGAAAGTCCTAAATAGTCTTCCAAAACATGCATTGGCAAACAAATATATTAATTTATTTGTAAAGAAACTGGATATTCGCTATTTCCGAGGTGCTTATATGAGAGACGATTGACCAAAGAAACCAAATTATTCGTGAATGTATGTTTGTTAATTTAGATTCGAAACAAAATGAATGAACATATTTGGTTGCATTAGTTAAAAATGTAAATAAATCATTGTATTACAACAGTATCGGCGATTTACCTCCTCCAATTTAAATACAAAATTTTAAAAATGGGCAATTGATGTATAATTACGAAAAGGAGCAATTACCAAATAGAATCAATGGTGGACATTTATGTTTACAATTTTCGGCTATAAATATGGTATATAAATAATTGTAATAGTGAAACATATTAGTAATATGTTAATTATATTGATATTAGGAAGAGAATCCTCACATTTGAGTGCAGTATATTTCCCTGTGTTGGTGTTAGATGGAGAATGGCAAATAAGTCTAAAAATATTTCATTACTTACATCAGCATACCAAACATTGATATGCATAACCAATTATTTATGGCTAATATTGGTGAAAAAATATACAAGATTGTGATACTGGTAAGATATTGTGTTGGATGGCCTTGAAACATTCATTAAAGCAGCATTACCTGAAGATGTACATTTACGATTACATGGATATCCAAATATATTAACTAGTATAATATGTAGTAACATCGATACCGATTTCTCGGAAGACAATTCAATTGCAAATATGTTGGGTTATGAACGGAGAGTGTATCTTGCTAATGAATTACACAAATATTCAAAACAGGTTAATATATTATCCATATTTGTTTGTCGCATAAATGTTAATATTGTAGGTGGTTCATATTTGAATGGAAAACCGACATATACAATACATGAATTCATTTTGTGGTGTGGCTCCATGATATAAAATAATTGAAAAATCTAATACATTCATATATCTTCCAGTTATAGTGAATTGTGTTGATGAAACAGTTGTTACAACTGTCGATCATAATGGTAAACTTATTAATTTTAGAAACAAAGAAATTACCATTGGTTTACATTTTTAAAAGAAGCTGTATAAACAGCTTCATTCTGTTGTGCATTAAGATCATAATGGGTATTGTGTACAATAGTAAATTCGGATGTAAAGTAGGTGGTTCTTTTAAGAAATGTGGCATTAAAGAATGCATCTCAAAGAAAGGAAGTGTAAAATGATATATACACTAATATAAAATGCTCACTTCAAATAAGTTACCCATGAAGTTAACATGAGCCAAAAATTGTATTTAAAAGAATTATAATATACTGTTAATAGAAATGGAAGACAGACTTAATTTTGAAAAACCGATCGGTATGAAAATGCAATCACCAATACAGAAATACATGTGTATGAACCTTTCCGAGCAGATTTGTACACATTTCCATCGGAAATAAGGATTTAAATACAAAATCATGTTATTTACACATTACTATCGAAATCAAGTTTAAGGTTTAGAGGAAGAATAAAAAAGACAGCTGATGCAAGTAATCCAGCAACTACAGAAATAGTAAAAAATGGAATACTTTATTTAGACAGAATTGCATATCTGCTAAATGGTGTGAATATTAATCCAACAGAGATGTTGGAATTACTTCCACAATAAAGAACTATCTCTTGGGAACTGTAAAGGATCTTTATACAGGGCTTATGGCTGGGTGGAGCAATCTTAGTGATCACTCACTACAAATAAACCCAGGTGGAAAATACAAAGTTGTTATACCATTAAGTATGGTTTTGTGCTTTGCTGAAGACTACACACACGTCACATTAAATGCTGAACAAGAACAAGTTTGCTTCAAGGCCAAAGAAAACAGAGTTTGCTTTGGCCTTGAAGCAAACTCTGTTCCTCGCCGAGGAAATTCTCGTGTCTTTTGTAGAGCGAGCGCTCTGTGGCGACGGTTTTTTGATGGCGGGGGGATCGGGCCTGCGTGGACAGAGCAGACACCCGAAAAACGTTTTCTGACCTTGAGGGGGCCGTGGGCAGGTTTTGTGAAGCGCTGCATTGGAAGGGAGGAAGGGTGTTTGCCGCTAAATAGGTTTTTTCAGTGTTGGATCTATATCAGGTGTGTGTGTGTTCCGGAGCTTTGTAGAGGGCGAAAACAAACTCTTTGTTGGAGTGTTGAGGGGAGGGTACAGATCGCCCGAGATACAGTCATAGACAAGGGCTGGGGTGCGTGTGCTGAGCATTTCTCAGCAAACACATTCTTGTACGGTGTAAGGGGAGGGGTGGCTGGCCTTTGACAGAGCGATATGGAGGTTTCTCGAGGGGTTCCCGCCATCTTCAGTTGCTCATAGAAGTTTGGACTAGATGGATGTATACCTCAATAGCTTCTTCATATACACCAGGCTTCGGAGTGTGGTAGTCGAATTTTAGTTAAGCGATATTATATGCTCAGGGGTTCAGTTCTCATTCACAGTATTCATAAACTATAGTGTGAAATATTATAAGTTTCTAATTTATTGGAAAATATAATTTTTTGTGTGATAGCCCAATATAGTGCGTTTGTTATTTCTATAATCGTCTCAAGTGTGTTTCTGAGCTCGGTCGACGAAACTTCGTACCATTTTCAACTCACATTTCTGTTAATTAGTGCCGTGAATTTCACAGACTTTATGGAAAACATTTTTAGTACGTACGTTATTTTCACATAATTCACTTTTATACAATCTTATACTTGTATGATGAATCAAGTCGTTTATAGTAGCTTGGTAGGGAAATATATATATATATATATATATATATATATATATATATATATATAAGCAGGTGCACATCATACCATCCACTCATTCATCGAGTGACCTCCGCGGTGGACGGATGTGTTGGCGGGGAGCTCCTGGAGCCATATCATTAGTGTTTTATTTGGAAACATTCATTTGGTTTAAAATTTCAGAGTTTAAGTTTATAATTAAAAAGTGCTTCACTTAGCTAACAGTCAGGCAGACATGTTTTGGGAGAGGTGTAATGTTATTAAGCATGTTAATCAATTAATTTCGTTTTGCATGTAGATTAAGTTTCTAAAGTTCCTCCTCGCTAGTATCACAGGCAGACGGACGTGTAAGGTATGTGCGAGATGCATCATATTTATTATTATTGTGTTCATTTAATTTATAGGAACATTTTGCTGTAGATAGTTAATTCTATACTCACGTAATTGTGTTATACTTCTCTCTCGTGTAAATTATATTGCTAGCATACAGCTCGGGGTAGAATAATTAATCTCTTTACATTTAATTTCATACTGGAGAGTCACGTAATTCCACTTATTATTCATGTAGTCATTTGAAATTTGCGATTAGATGCGTGTAATTTATTCATACGTAGAACACACTGAATTCCTCTAGTGTGAAAAATATATTCGTAAAAATCACCTATCTACTACCAACATCCTTACAGACACATCAAAATTAGAATAAATAAATAAAAATTACCCTTTAGTACACTCTTGCAAAACCCAACACCTATGTAAGAAAGAAAGAAACTAGTAAATTAAATACTTATGCCACTCTTGCGCCAAAAAATGAACCTTTTCAATACATTTAACCCTTTCAATAAATTCAACCATTTCATTAAATTTAACACTTTCCATCTAATTAACCCTTTTTGATTAATCCTCTCAATCAATTTAATTAACTGTTTGATATAAACTTAACCCTTTCTATTACTACTGACATGATTGCATACGTGACTTGGATGCCGTAGTTTCGGATGCAAGCTGCTCCTTGATTATCCTTATAACATATGGCCAAAAACGGGGATGTTAATAATCCCTATCAAATAAAATCTTATGCTTATGTCGAAGAAAAGCCCTGGAAAAGAAATAACTCTTTAACATAAAAAAAACGAAGGTCTGCTGGAATTTTGCAGTCACTCTTGCGCTGCACGTTCAACTTGTTGGGACGGTCAAGTACGTGAGAACATTCATGTGAGATCTGCCAGTATTTGAATGCCAACACTGCAAAATCAAGAGATGTTAGATAAATGTCAAAACCACTTCGTAAAAAAATATTTTGCCAAAGTGATACGTTCCTTCCGTGAGAAACAACACAAAAGTACAGCTTTGCTAAAATGTTCGCTCTTTAATATTGGCAACAATCCTTTCCTTGTATCATCCACTCTAGGTTATTCTATATTGGCTTCCAGAGATGGGCGTCATAAGTTAACATGTTTAACCAATAACTAATATCTCATTCGCTTTTGACAGACTATCGTCTTTTATTGTTGCGACGTTTAAAGATACTTTATAAGTTTCAGAGAAAGGCAGGCCTACATACTAATTAGATTTTATACGTTCTTACTTGCAAAAATGTATTTTCTGTGATATTATTTTGATCTTCGAAAATACGCCAAATTAAGTATTACAGATTAACAACTTGTAAGGTATTAATAGAAATAATCTTCGTAAAGAAATATTTACCTGCGGATTTTTTAAAATTTAAATATAGGTTTATTTCTTTAATAGTTCCGTAACTCTATTTAATAAAAGAAACTAAAATTTGAAAGTCAAATAAAACCTAACGCGTTGTTAAAAGACTCTTTCTGTTAGTGATAAAAATGAGGCATTTTTTTAAGTACTATTAGAACACAATGGAAACTTTCAATCAAGCGAACTTGACAATAGCGCTTCACATATTCAAATAAGTACGTAGGGTACCATGATTTTTCCCTATCTAAACTTGTTAATATAAGTCCATCACGTTACGGGTGCATGAAACATCTTTAAGAACTGCGCTGAAGAAAATATCATAACAATCTTACTGAAATTCTCGGGATAAGAGTCCCTGGGAATTTTGCGCGGCCACCCACCGTAGTTGTTTGGCGAGTCAGAGGCATATATAGCAAGGTAGTACTTAAGGATGACGATGAGTGGCACTGAAAGAACTTCATCGCCCTTATATGTATGCACTTAAATGGCTTGCAGGCTTAAGAGAGTTTTGTAGAGTGCAATCACAGGACTTTAAGAAAGGAAGCCCTATAATTTCAGGTTATAATGAGAAAGATAAATGCCTTCTGTGCACCACTTCATTATCTCATATCTTCCAGAAGGAAAGGTCATTCTGAAGACGCACGACTTTTGTGCCAATTTCACGCTAAATAACATGTTAAAAAAAAAAAACTAAACGAGAGATCGAAACTTATCAGCCGACTTCTAACAATTTCTTAATTGCTGCTCGTGGGCCGACTGCACTCGAAAGCGATTGAGCGTTTTCAAATAAAAGTTGTGTTGCTGAATTTTCCACATACCAGCCGAGTTCCCAGATAGCGCAGGCCGTGTAACAGAGCGAAGAAATTGGCGCAGCTCCTTTTGATGTGTTGTTTTAGATAACCATTCACCGTTTCAACCCGGCACGGCGGTTGTAAAGAAATTCTCTCTGCTTGTTCGGACAACTTGAAACATTCTATGTCAGCACAATCTATCCGTAATCGATAACAACATTTCCAACACCCGTAGTTGAGGTAACTTACAGATCGCTTCGTGATCTTTTCAAGAGTGTAAGAGTAAGCCCCCCCCCCCCCCCCTCGCCACGAAAATAATGCTATAGAAGAATTCTTCATGCGTAATGAAGGATTCACTATGTTAAAGAATATATTATTTCTAAACATACTTTTAAAAATTTTTATATTGATTCCGAAAAAATTCAGTGCTGTTAGCAGAAGCGTTATTTAAGGCAAAATTATTGCTATATTTTATTAATTTACTTACGCATATTCACGAGAATTTCTTGACAATTATTTAAGAGCGCGTTTTGTAATATTAAGAAAAATATAAATCGGTCAGATTCGAAAGATATTTCGTTTTCAATAAACTACTGCTGATTTTTATTTATTTACTGATATTCTTATGTAATAAATAGAAAGTATTCATAAATATTAGAATTTGCGAGTAATTTTATAAAGTGGGTACTCAAAGAGGTAAACAGTACTACTGAAAACATTAACATAAAACAAAATCCTGTATTTTACTAGTTAGTGTTTTTAATTAAATTATTATTTTTTTTAATGGTTTGTGCTTCAGAGGATTGGCATGATAATGTTTTATGTTCATATCACCCTGAGCATTTAAATTTAAACTATAGAGCAACCATAAATCAACAATTTTTTGAAATTAGGGACATACAAAGGACGGGATACAACACTGCATCACATTCGCAGGAAATATTTACGACATATCAATTGACATACAACACTGCATCACATTCGCAAGAAATATTTACGACATATCAATTGACATACAACACTGCATCACATTCGCAGGAAATATTTACGACATATCAATTGACATACAACACTGCATCACATTCGCAAGAAATATTTACGACATATCAATTGACATACAACACTGCATCACATTCGCAGGAAATATTTACGACATATCAATTGACATACAACACTGCATCACATTCGCAAGAAATATTTACGACATATCAATTGACATACAACGCTGCATCACATTCGCAGGAAATATTTACGACATATCAATTGACCGAAGACGGTTGTTCGCACAAATACATAATATAGAATTATGGTCACACCGAAATTAAATCAGTAAAACAATATTTGCATAGCGTGTACTGCCAAGCATTTAAGGCGGCAGACTTCCCGAAATTACATCAAAGGTTTTTTTTTCTCTTTCATAATTTTTTTATATTGATACAAAATGATAGATTGGTAGAAGTGCAAGTATTTAAGAAAGCTATATTTTAGAAAAAAAATTAACACGAAACTTTGAAATTAAAATTTATTTACTAAGCCAAAAGTGTTCAAATTATTACAAATAAAAACGTACCGCTAAAGTAGGAAATGATAGCTATCTTTAGCCAATAGAAAAAATTCTTGGAAAATGATTAACTCTTTGTTTTATGGTTTCATTTTTACTTTTATAATACATTTCGTAGGTATGAAAACCATAAAATAAGCTCTATTGCAGGTGAGCTACATAAGAGTTCTCAAAAATTGCTTCAAGACTTTCTTGTAAATTCAAATATAATACAATAGAGATTGAAGTGAACATTTTTTTTTAAAAATACGCTAAAATAAGTGTTGGATATAATATTTCTTACGTTGAGTATTTTTCTCAAATGTGTATAAAAATTATATTACAAAAAATACAAAGTGTTCTCAAGCCAGCGAAGAAAGACCTGCACATGCGAATCAGTTTCTCTTTCGCATTAATTAACAACCACACAATCCACAAAAAAGTTGGGTATGAAACATTAAATGAAACTGCATTCAGTGGAATAATTGCGAAACTCAAAACAATATAAATAAATATCTGTGCTTGCACAAAGTTGACACGATGGTACGAGTATTACATCTTTCACAAAGCCACCACCACGGGTAGGCAAGTGAAAATTTTGTTCCTCCCCCTCCCCCCTTTCCCAACCACCCAAAAAAAGGCTGACATTATGGGTTTACGTCACACACGTGTACGCAGAGAAATTCTGAAGATACCGTAACTTCCTGATTATAGAATTGTTTCTGACCACCAGGAACAAAATAAGTAACCCCACTAAAATAATATTTTTTTTACATTAAAAATATTTTAATTTTAAATAAAACATTTCGGTTAGGAACGTTAATAAAGAGGTTACAGCATTTAATTTTTAGTATTTTTACCGCTGAACAAACCTAATTTTAAGATTACATATCGATAATTGATCCCGGGTTGTCACAGTTTTGAAACACTAACGCGTTTCACACGAAATTATTATTCTCATAATTACTGTCAGTGTAATGAATTCAGTCGTTTACGTCTGTAAGCGATATATTCGGTTACAGTGTTTAATTAATATTAATATAATACCACAAATAACTACAAGTGTGTATTCTTATGTGTTTACTATTTCCCTGGGGATGAAAGAAGAACCGCCTCTCTATGAATTCCATACCAAGTGATCATTTTCTGCAAAAAAATAAAAATTGACAGATGCGTTTTTCACATGGCTGCCCCAAAGTTCTACTTGCTGTCCGCATGCGCTTATAAAGCTGGATTGCTACGAGAAACACTGTGGTAATTTTAGTCTCAGTAAATACTCTCATACAGGAAATAAAATATATACTGAGATTTATTTCAAGGACCGATGTGATTTAAGCACGGGAAAATAAATGCTGAGTAAATTGTTCTCACGGTCCTTTCGATATTCCTAAGTAAGGTAATTTCGCCTGCGTGTTTCCTAAGCCATAAAAATGTATGTTACTTATAAATACCAGAGGAAATCGCTGCTTCTAAAAACCGCATTTAAATAATAATTGCTGGTTTCAATCTAGCAGTTATTTAAAATAACAACTTAACGGTGAAATTGTTTATATGCTATTCACGGTAAAATGAACACTTTTGAAAGCCCTGTTTGGGATCTACTTGTATGCACGGGGTGTACTCTTCCGCCTTATTGTCAAGGGCCTCAGAATTTTATTCATGAGTCGGTCAAGTGAAACTGTAAAACTATTTAAAAAGTAAATATTTTACAAATCTGCACACTTTTACACTTCTATGCATAAAAAGAACAGAACGGGAAAGAAACAAATAAAATGATCAGAAATGGTTCAATAAAACGTTTTATTCGATTTTAAGATACGGAACTACTTCCCATCAATCGTTACCAACTTTACTGGGCGCATTTCATTCAGGGCGCCTGTTAAAATATATGCAGGTAAGGGTATCGACTTCGTTCTAAGGTTGATTTCAAAAGTGCGCACTTTATCGTGAACAGCCTTTATGGGTTATAATCCTGGGTGAGGAATAAATATGTGCGGCGGGTTTGTTTTAACAATAGCTTAAGTTAAGTTTTATAGCCCTCCGCCTTTACCTTGCTGAACTTATAAACCAGTCGTAAAAGGATTCAATAAAAATATTAGATAACGCTACTCATTGACAAATTAATTGAGATACAAGCAACAGATGTTCAGGACGCACCGAATGCAGGCCGGTGCAGTGGAGTGAATTGTGCGTTTACGAATTTATATATTTTAATGATCCTTTAGATCATTCTATTCACAAATTAAAAAATTGTTAAATCGGTGTTATTTTTGTGTAAGGTTTTCCGACACGGAGAGCGGTACCCCATTGAGCTCCTACCCTAACGATCCATATAAGAACTACAGTGAATGGGGCAATGGCTGGGGACAGCTGACTTCGGTGAGTCTTTTGAAAATAATTGTTCATGACCAGGAATTTTTGTCACTGAATACTCCCGCGTGTACTCCGTATGCTACCAAGAATGATCCTATAAATAGCCTAAAAAAATTAAGGAGAATGTTAATTTACTTACATACTTCTAACAGTAATTGGAATGAAGTGGAGAGATTTGGCCGGCTCTTAACATCGAGGTCTTGAGAGCTGATGTTGGAGAAGTGAGGGTGAGTATGGAGCAGCGCTGGAATACAAGGACGGGGGAAATGTGAGATCTCCGAGAAAGCCCGATGACCAGCGGCATCGTTCGGCACGATTCCCACATGCGTAAAATCCGGGAGTGACCCGGCCGGGGATTTCGCCTTCGTGGGAGGCCAGCAGACTAACCGCTCAGCCACCGCAGCCCTTCGAATGGAATAGAGCCCATACACGCATAGCTCGGATGTCTTCAGACCTTACACTGACCGTCTGAGTAACAGTTGATCACAGACTTACGGACAAATAAGAAGTCAGCGCTTTTGATCATGGCCAGATCTTTGCGGTCAGTCATATGGGGCCTTCCATTTCCGACGTCGTGTAGGCGCTGGGATTTACACGGCCCAGCGTGTCGGGAGTGTAACGTGAATCCATGGATTCTGGCAAAACCTCTGCCGCCAGGGACAACTACCGTGGCGTACAGCGTAATGATGGCAGGAGTCGACGTCGGCTAGCTCGGTTGGTGACAGCAGATAGACGCGCCACAGTGCAGCAGATCACTCGCCAGTTAATGCTCGACCACAACGACCGGCGAGCAGTCGTACCATACAGAACTATCTCATCGCTATGAGCCACAGAAGCCGCCGCCCCACTTAATATGTCTCTGGTCACCTCACATCTCAAGGCTCAACGGTTAACTAGGTGCGGGAACATCGCAATTGTACCCTATGTGCATTGAAGAAGGTCGCCTCGCTGGGTGAATTGAGGTTGACGTTGGTAAACGTCAATGGCAGGTTACGTGTTCATCGCCAAGTACAAGCAATGGAATCCCTCGTGCCGGCAGTATACAGCTCAGGCCGGCCGTGGGACTTAATTCATCCAGAGTTTACTCTGGATGAATTAAGTCCCATATTACACTTGCCATCGTCGATACAGGGACCTGCTGGCACATCATGTGCACCCATTCATACGCCTACCACATCCTGCAGGATACCTGTACCCCAGCAAGACTATACATCGCCCCATCGCTCCTGAATTATGACCGTGTGGTTAGACGTACATTCCACGGACTTGAGGCAGCTTGCCTGGCCCCTTGAGGTCGTCAGAACTCAAACCTATCTAACACATCTGGGCTGATGTTGAGAGGGATGTGCCCACTGTGTATCCTGCTCCGACAGATCTCTGTGCATCGTGGGTAGCTGTGCAGCATTCATGGACCATTGCGTCTCCCGACTGCTTCTGGTGCTTTGTGGAATCCATGTCATGCGGCATCACCGCCATCATCAGGACGAAAAGGGTTGCAACGTGCTACGAGGCAGGTATTTCTAATTCACCCGCTCGTGAGTGTTTGTTGGTATTGCTAGTTATCATGACATTTTGTTCTAACGGCATATCTGGTTGCTGTTGTCTTTTTTGTCTTTCGTGGTTCATAGTACAGAATTTTGGTTTCGACAGACATGTGTTATCTCGGTGACTTGTTCTCCTCGCTGAAATACTGCTGTCAACCGTATGGTCTGTTCTTTACTGAAGAGCATTATTACCCAGAGTTTTCACAAGCTCCCTGTTGCATTCTCTAGACTTTCCTTCTCCATAGAACAGTTATTTTGATGTAAGAGCTCTGCTCAAGTTGGGTTACAAGCATTATGCGTGACTGTCGACTATCAAAAGAATTGGTCGTTCTCTGTACGATATCCGTTCTTCACATTGCCATCTAGTGATGCAGCCAAGAATTATTATTGATGCCAGTTTCGCCAGAGACATGTGGCATCTCGTAATATAACTGTGTAATTTCAAACAAAAATAGTTTATATTACCTATAGGGGACTTATAATTTAAAAAATATAGGCACAGCACAGCAGTACATTGTACATTACTAGAAAAAATGTGTAATACTGATTGGCAGTTGAATACTTCTTAGGTAGTTACTCTTATCCAATGAAATTTTGCCAAAGTCTGATGTCGGTGAGCAGTGTTGTTAAATTATGTTTTAATGTTTTGGTTTTCTTGACACACATAAAATTGATTAGAGTAACAGACTTAGTGAGAAATTGTGTTAAAAATGGATAGTGATTAAAAGTAATTGTCATGTTTGCTTCTCTTAGGTATAAATATTGTATTTGCTTTTACGATAGTATATATGCGGATAACCTTTAAAAATTGCTTCCATTGCACTGACACCTGTTCTTTTTTCTACATTTATTTCTTGAAACAGTTCCTCGTTTCTGCAGTTTAACGAATGTTCCTTCATTTTTACAAATATATAAACAACTTCGTCGAAAGTGTTCTACTCTGCTCTGATTGGATCATGCCTCGTGCGTCTGCATATTAAATTAAATTTAACTGTTCCCTTCACGCACAATGTCAAGACCCCTCATTCAAACGACCTGTTATGAGTAGTTGTAAATCAGTAGGTTACAAATCAAAAAGTCAGTTCTTGTGCGCACAGCCTATGTTCTGTGGTTACTGATATACTTTAAATTGTGAACCCAGCTTTATGCCCCAGACCTCGTAGACGAATAACTCTTCTACGAGAGGTATCAAAAAAAGTTTCGAGACTAACTCTGTTTAAAAGAAAGAACTGTATTTATCTAGGTTTACACATGATCACCTTCAAAATAGTTCCAATGCACAGCGATACAGCGCCCCGAGAGTTCCTGCCAATTCTTGAATGTATCCTGGAAGTCTTCTGCACGACGCGTGTAAAGATCTTTCTGCGATTCAAGCTGTATCTCCGCAACGGCGAACTACCTTTGCGGCGCATATTCATCTCCAAGGAAGAGGGCGAAAACTGCTGGAGCCAAATGTGTCGAGTAGGATGGTTGC
Source organism: Dryococelus australis (assembly GCA_029891345.1). NCBI lineage: Eukaryota > Metazoa > Arthropoda > Insecta > Phasmatodea > Phasmatidae > Dryococelus > Dryococelus australis. The sequence goes on from CM057007.1 coordinate 52,079,477, forward strand.
GAAAGCAAGACCACGCTGTTTCCGGCGAGAAACTCACATGCGACAAGAACTCGGTGACAAGAGTACATCGCCGTTGACCATCCGGCCTCTCGTGCGTCACAAATCCAGACGCTTTCACCGAATGTCCTTCCTCAGACGATATAAACCTGGCAATAGATCGGGGAAAGACGAGGTAGGTCCGCAGCTCGATCAGGAACATTCTCGTCGCCTTTCCCGGCATCCGCAGCACTGCGGCATCGATGATTCGTCCCTACTAGGCCAGACCGCCAACAGTGATTTTTATTGCCAGGTTTTCAGGCATCCGAGGGAGGAAAATTCGGCGAAAGCGTTCGGATTTGTGGCGCCCGAGAATTCGGACTCGCACATGACCTTCTCGCCGGAAACAACACAGTCATACTTCCGTACTCGCCCTCCTCACCAGATTTAAGGGTCCTATGTACTGAAACGTTTTCTGTGAAATCCTTGTTTGCGCCTAAACGCGTGTCTCGGTAAATAAATATTTCGGAAATACGACGTTTTGCCAGAAATTATTAAAAAAAAATTGTCTATACAGCTATATTTGTACTTTTATCATATTTAATGTATTAATGGAGAAAAAAAAACGTGAAAGTGGTCAAATATAGCATTTTTAAAGATTGCCTATGAAGTTTCTTTAAGAGGTAAGAGAAAAGTACGATTATACTCAGGTAGTTTAATCTGTGTACTTTCATCGCGTGTATTAAAACTCCACAATTACAGATCTAGTTAACACAGTAAAGCGTTAAGACGGAAACACTGCACGCCTTGCGCGTAGGAGCGATGAGGCGCTAGGCGTGCATGTTACTGTCGCCCGTATCGCTCCCTTCCTTTTTGACCTTGAACGCGCAGGTACACAGGACCCTTAAAGTTACAGTGGAGTTCGCCCTCATCCCGAAGATAAAGATGGAGATACTAGACATGCATCGAGAAGAAGGCTTCCATGGCACATTCCAGAAGCGGCAGGAATGCTAGGGGCTCTGCGTTGCTGTGCAAGGGAACTATTTTGAAAGCAATGGAGTGTAAACTTCGATAAATGCTGTTCACGACAAAGTGAATAGTTCATCATGCTTCGTAAAAAATAGTTCTCGTGCAAAATATCATTAAATGCCGCTCCGAATCTGTTCACGGTAAAGTGAGCACTTTTAAGGCCGTGCTTACTTTTTTCTTTCAGCCGCTTTTTATCCTTTAACCACCTTTTAAAATAAATAATGCCACACAAGTAATAACTACAGTGCGTGTATTCTACTGCACTCGGAAGTTAACACCTAAGGCTAAAATAAAAACATATTTACTGACTATTATTACAAATGAGAGAGCTTTCGAAAGTGCTCACTTTATCGTGGACATAATTTACCAGGACGGAAACGGCTATGTAACGTTTACAGGATGAGCCATTCCCATACCGTAACTTCGTGACTAATATCACGATTGAAATAAATACGGTCTCGATCGATCGGGTATACGACTAAGATGCGAGCATTACGTTGAGTTCGCGCCACACATACGCGGGTGAGGGATTTCGGCGGCTGGAGGCCATCATGGGGATCGGGTTAAAATTCCCAGGCAGAATATCACGCAACCCCGATGTACCAGACAACGTATCTCGTCTAAATCCGTCAATTCAAGCTATAGTAGCAAACTAACCATTTCGTTACTTTCATTTAATTCCAATATCCTAAAGAAAATATGACCAGCTAAAGCAGAAGTATTCATGTCAAACCCACGAACCTGTCCCCGAAATAGCCAAACCCCAATGATTTTTGATGTGAATACGTCTTTAAATTTGCAACCATAGTAGGAAGAAATCCAGAAAATGCGATGTAAACAAAATCAGGGGATAAAGTTTGGCATTGCCGCTCCGAATCTATCGTCTATATTCAAAATTCAATTACATCACTCGATTGCCAAAGGACCAAAGATTATGTTACGTTGAGTGAGGACTGCGAAGCATCGCCCGAAAAAAGGGGGGGGGGGTGTTGCAGCAATTTTCAGTTCGTTCCTTCGCGTCTCATGATTTCTGCGTAGTATTACTTTTTACTACGAGAAGCTACGACACTCGTTAAGTTTCAATCGACAGTTCTCGTTAATATCAATCGATTGCGTGTATAAAAACATTTATGCGGCGTGGTTATGGTGAATTTTTGTATGAGTTTAATGTAAAATATTAAGAAAACTTAACAAAATTTAGGCCTATACTCGTCAAAAAGCCAAGTCGAAATACTAAAATCGTGTACGGTTGGAAAGATCATCTCAAAATCAATCCATTGATACTCATAAAACTCCATATGATCGAGTGAAGCCTTGCCGGGAACGTAAAATAAACATCAAGGCGTCCAAACGCGTTGACGTAGACGTATTCATGCAAAACAAACGGCCCGTGTCCCCAACACGGCCAAAAAATTTTTTGTCACAGAAGACGCCTTTCACTGGGTGGAATTCTTACATCGTTTAGTACTTCTTTTCTACGGACGTGTTTAAAAAGGCTACTCACGAAAATGTGAGCACATTAGAAATGAAACGTAGAAAAAAAGTCACTGCACTGGATGCATATATTTTAATGGGCGCACTGAGTGACTTTCGCCGAGTCAAGTTATTAACGATGTATGGAAAGTATTTCCATATCTTAATCTCAAATAAAGTGTTAGGTAACCATACGTAATAACTTAAAATAATTTCTATCGCTTTCTGTTCTTTTTTTAATACTTCGAAGTTTAAAAATGAGCAGTTTTATTTGACCGACGCATGAATAAAGTGATGAAGCCTATGGTAACGTTAAGTTTACATAAGGCGGAGGAATACACAACATACATACATGTAGATATTAAGCAGGGCTTTCAAAAGTGCTCTTTTTACCGCGAGCAGCTTATATTACCTTTTATTCGCACAACGTTCTAAATCGCATGTAGTACAGCTGAACATCTTCCCGTGGTTTACAGCATGTTAAGAATTCTGCAGCATAGTAAATTCTTTATTTTACTCTGGGGTGTATTTTTACGAGTTATCGTTGTTCTAAATAATCTGATTATATTTATACCATTAACACAGATAGGCTACGTTACAATAGTTTAGTGACATAAAATAAGTCAATTCATATATCCGAATTCTTGGATGGTGCTTCTTACAAAATATTTATTACTTAGGTAACGAATTATTACAAATACAACGCGAACTAAACGAATGAAAATTTATGACGTGAAACTCTTGACAGTTACAACACTTACATGTAACATTTCAACAAGATTGACTTAATGAAAGTCTGATTAACACCCAGCTACATGAATAATAATTTGAAACTATTTAAAAGAAAGTAGGGGGGGGGGGGATTCTTGGCTCATTCTGGTGTTCGTGGTTACATTAAGACCTCATTTTACGACGTACAGGAAGTCGTGAGTTAATTACCCACCGCACTCACGTCCACTTTAATTTCATTTGTCATGCCGGCCAACACACTTTTATCTGATGACAGATTTATTAAGAGGCGCTAGAAGCCCCCAGCCGTGCGGTGTCTGTTACACGCCTCGCCCCTCTTGCGGCCCCCCGCATGACTTCCTAAGGGCTGTCGAACTCATTTGTTTCCCGGAGGAGAAAGCTATGGCGCGGAGTGAATCAGCCGACGTATGCCTGTCAAAAGACGTGACACGAAAGATACAGGCCCTCCGCTTTCTCTGCACCAGTGCGAGCCACTTGACGGAGACGTATTTAAATTTAATAGAACGTAGATCGACGGAACGGTCACGTCACAAAGTGTCGAGATAGATCATGTGTCCGTAAGTAGTTTCCTGACTTAAGGTTGAAGTAAAGCAACTGCCTATGGAACACTGTACCTGACTGTACAACGGGAAGAACTCATAAAAAATTAGTACAGACACCACACCATAAAAAATGTCATCAAAGTGTGATTTACGGCGTATATGAAAGAAGAATGTGGATTTTTTGCAATATTATAAAATATTTTACTAAAATATACTTTTTAAATATAAAAAGTTAATCGCTTTATATGTTCCGCATTTTTAACAAAATTTTAGCGCATTTCCGATTTGGGTACTTCGGAAATCAGTCAGTATTTACAAGAAAATCTTCTTCAAGAAAGATCGTCATAATATTTACTGTGATCACGTGTAATAAAATCATAGTAATAACGTACCATACTAATTCTATAATTAACTTTATTTACGTCAGTTTCAACCATGAATGTTTGTGAAAATTGGACGCACATAAAATCAATTATAAAAATTATTTCCTTCATTATTATTACAATTTTCTTACACACAATCATTGTAAACATTATGAAAATATTCCATGACGAAGATTTTCTTGCAAATTCTGCTTTCTGAAGCATCCAGAATGGAAAGGCTCTTAAATTTTGTTAATAATACAGACTATTTTAATCGATTAATTTTTACATTAACAAAGTATATTTTAGTAAAATATTTTATAATGTTGCAAAATATATACATTCTTCTTTCATATACAGCATAAATCGCACTTTTCTGACAATTTTTATGGTGTCTGTAATACTGTTGTTATGAGTTATTCACGTTGTGTAGTCGTGTGCAGTGCTCCATAGGCAGTTGCTTTACTTCAACCTTAAAGGGTATCATGGGGCCGCGGTGGTTTAGTGGTTAGAATGCTCGCCTGTCACCAAGGCGAACCGGATTCGATTCCCATATCCCTCTACTCCAAACCACTTTAAAGGTACCGTGCTTATTTTTATCAGTATATAGTGGGTCGCTTGATTAAAAAGTGCGTAGAACATGAACATCCACGCTTCCGAATTGACAAGTTAAATAAAATATCGACATAATAGGCTGCATTTAAATGCTGGCCTATTTATGAATTTGTAAGTATTTTATAATGTCTACAAATAAAACGAACTGAACTACAACTGATTTACCGTTTGTTGTCTATTCGCGGTTTCATAACGTTTTTGGAATCAAACATTTGAAAAAACCCCGTTAATAACGTGTTTTGTTGTGACCTCAATATGCCACGTATCACACGCGTTTTATACGTCCGAAAACATAAATCGACCTTATTTTTGGTAAATGGAACTTTAAATTATATTATACGGTACCTATAAATTATAATATTTCATTTATAACTAATATGAATTAAAACAAGGAGGGAATTTGTGAGTTGGTAACGCCTTGTAATAAATGGTTTTATGTAAAATATGATTACCCTGAGTGCGCTCGAATGCGGTACGTTGTCCCTTTGGCATAATTTTGTAGAGTCGTTCGAGCTTTGTTTGTACCATGGAAGTAGAACTGCATCAGGGCTTCAGAAAAGTTGGAGGCCACCGTGAATGGACTGTATTCGGTAGCCGTGGTACCTGCTCTTTGTTCAGTGACACTCTGAAGTACAAATTGGAATTAATATAAAGGGCCTCCCCAGTAGTGCGAACTTTACCTGGCAATGTTGGTACCTTGTGTGACACCGGTGTTTGAAATTAGGCTAACTTTTTTTCCCCAGTTGGTTGGAATGAGTCTTGGGAGACTTGTATATGCTGCTCGCCAATCTACATCGAATTTTTGAGAAAAAAAATCAATAATTTCTACCTAAAACTTCTATGTTAACCTGGCCTGGTGCATAAGCCGGTAGCATATACTAGCGAGACGGCGTGGAACAGTTGTATTGCGAGACAGTAGATGGCGTACTACCATGACACACTCACGGGAGCGCATATGAGCAAACCGTTCATTGTTAATACAAACCCCACTAATACCCTTTCATTAAACTGTAATAAATTTTCCTGGTAAACATCCTAAAGCATGTTATTTACACTGTGTGGAAATAATACCACATGCCAGACTGCAAATATAGGAATGACAAAAGTCGTAAGCATGCAAGGTTAGGGGGCTTCCCTACGAATTCGACTGTTTCGTGATCAAATGTAGGAACGGTACACTGGGCGCATGGGAAAATAATTTAACATTCTCACTTTATCACTATTCGTATACGTTGATATGGTATTGTTACGAATAATTTCTTAGAGTGAAGTAACCTCTTTTGGCTTTGTTACTTTTGGAAATAGGGACATTTTGCTCGTGTACCTTAAACTCGTCGATACGCTAATGTTAAGGCGCTAGAGAACATATCTTTATACGCATTCTTGTAGGCGGTGTTTTTTTTTTTCCCGCAGCTGCTGGCGCCGGTGCCGAACTGCCCTCTCTACTTCTCCGAGCTGAAGAAGGTGCTGAGATCGCCATCCATACGCTGCATCAACCGCAAGCACACGGAAGCCTTCGACTACGTGGCTGAGCAGGCCGGAACCAAGGAGTTCGACCTCGCAGTCTACGACACGCTCAAGATACAGGTACGACCATGCCGTCTTAACCTCCGCACAGCTGTTCCCTGGATATACAACATGCACTGTAAAATATTTTCCAGTTAAAATTTCCCTTGTATGTAAAGAAAGCTACTTCTACGTTCAAGGTAAAATTACCTCTTAAATTTAGAGTAAATATACATAACAAGTAAAGTGCTATTCCCTACGTACGGGAGAAAGTCAGAGGGGGATCCCATACAAGTAAGGAAAACTTAACTAGGTTGTATAATAAAACTATATTTAATAATATCCCAGAGTATTAGTACTGTGGAATTTTTTATTACCTCTACTCTCTTACAAATAGTAACCAAAACCTCAACACTGAAATCGTCGACACTGGCTGGTGGGTGGGTAGGCGCGAGCCATGGTCCTTTACCATGATAGTTCGATGCGATGTCCATTAAACCACCACGACAGCATACCAGCATTTGTGAATATTAGTGTGTTAAAGGATTGTTTCTTCCGCCCCCCTTCCCACTTAGCAGTTGAGTATGCAGATGAGATGCACGCTTCGTAAGGTAATTTCCCCATCAATGTACGAGATTTTCCACGATCATGTACGTGAAATTAACTCCAGAGAGCGGTAATTTTATCTTACCCGTAAGGAAAACTATGTTCCCCCCACACGTCTGCATAATATTACCTTACACTTGTGAGGTAATTTTCTCATTATTTTTACAGTGTTTAAAATAATGGCGGGTTGTAACACAACAACAACAAAAAAATTACAAATTTGATCAGTGCTCAGCCATTGGTCATAACTGAACTCTGTTATATTTTTAAAATTAAAGTTAATTAATGTACTTCATGTATAATGTTATTCGTTTCTCTTATCGGGTAGAAGCCGGAAAGGGGATTGTTGGACATCTTTTTAATCCCCCCTCCCCCACATTGATCACAATTAATAGTCGTGAACTCTGTTACATAATCAGTTAAGTTAAATTAAAATTTTGTTTTATTTGTGGAGGGGGGGGGGGGTTAATTTTGAAGTAAGTGGTTAAAAATAATTTTTTTTTTAAAGATATGAAGGAAAATATATTTCTGATATAATTAAAATGATTGAGAAACTACTGTCAAGAGAACATTGCTACAGAGGATATTGGGATGATGATTGATGGGTTAACATATAAATGGGATACTATCGGCTTTTAATAGGTCCTGAACTCTGATGTTGCGAGTTCAGGAGGGCGGCTGTTCGTCCCGGCACCGGTGATTTTTGTTTTAACTATTTTAGAAATTACTAGGCTGTAACACACGCAGCAGCGTGTGGTGAACTGTTACAAGGCAAGCTGTGTTTTGCTCTGTGCTACACCTCAATCGTTTGCTACTTGACGCATCGGCCACTTAAACGTAGTAGTGTATTTGACGTCACAGCACGTGTGTAATGGGAGCCTCGCTACTCTCTCGTGAGTGGCCGCGATACATTCATTTTCTCCGGGCTCCACTCTGGTTACTGCACAGAGAACAAGGGTTTTGTTGAATCAAACAAGATTTGTTTGGGGCTACCAAATTATTTGTTTGTATAGGGACAGTGAAATATTTTGTTGCTGAAACCAAATAATTTTGTTGTTCTCATTTGGTTGCCCCAAACTGTAAGATTTGGTTGGTGCAACTATAGATTTGTTTGGTTACACGTGCATTAAACAGTTTGGGCCGATATAAAAAACTTTACAAGTTCGCGCGAGTTCCAAACTTACATCACCTGTGTCCAAGCGCTACGCCTTACTAATCTCAGCTAATGCGACAACTGATGACGTCGGAAAGCTTTTAAATAGATATATTGCAAATATTGGACCACGTATGCAAACAAATATTTAGAGTTTTAAAGCTTTACTTGTCAGCTTCTTGTTGCATTGTTTTATTAATTTGTTTATACTATTGTTAAGCATCAATAGATGCACTGACAAACACGGTTACTATCCTAATTGTCACAAAAATTACAAATAAACTCTCGAACTGTATTTTCGAACTAAGGCAATGAAATGAGCGACCAAATATACAGTTGATTCAACAAAATATTTAGTAGACAGTCTAATTTTTTTTTGGCCCAACACAGAGATTTCGTTTATTCAAACATATATTTTGTTAGACGAACAAAAGTAATGTTGTTGCTTTTAAAATTTTGATTGCTCGGTAATATATTTTGCTACGGCAACTAAATATTTATTTCGCTCTATACAAACTAATATTTTGTTCGATTTAATCTCAGTTTGGTTCCTGCTGCGTGCGTCGAGTGTCTGCAGCACAGGTCGCCTTGCAACGCCTCACCACACACCACTGAATACAGAGGTTGCGCAGAGAAGTGAGAACTGCGAAGAAGATATACGGATAGTTCTGTATTATGGGCAACCTTTTTGGTCGCAGCGGCCCCATGAATCTAGCTTACGATCGTTTCCGGCACAGCACCAGCTACACAAAGAAGCTGCTGAAACACTAGTGTTTAGGCCACTTACAAGAACACGCGTGGAGGTCGTGGTGATTTAGGCCGTGCCTCAATTTAAACAATACTCTTTCCAGAGAGAGCACTCTTTCACACAACCTGGCGAGAGCACTGCTTCGCGCTCTCTCACGTTCTCGCTCCGTGGAATTGAGACAAACACACTCTCTCGTTTCTCCCCGACGTCATGGAGACAGCTGATGCCGAAAGGCGGGAAATCATGTTAAGCTAATGTCGTAATCATAGCTATTGTAAATGGCGTGTGTTCAAAATAACTCACAAATGATTATAACACTACCAGAATAATTATGAGCGCGTAAAATACTATTATTTTCGTTATACATATTATCGTAATGTTGCTGCAAAGTGAGAAAAAAAAACGAGACTTTGTCAGATATCCGTATTTATATTTTTATAAATACGTGTATACGTAAGTTATTTCGTTGTTTAAAACAATTGTAATTATTCACTTGCAGATAAAATGCGACAAAGTTTGGCCTAGAGAAATATTACAACCTTATAGAAACACGGAAATACTGTAAACAAATATTGCGCGTGTTCAGAGAGTGCAGGGGAGCGCCAGCGAGTACACAGCTCCATTCTCTCTCTGTGCTCTCGCTCTTTCGCACTCTCTCCGACGAACTCAGACGTCCAGAGAGCGTTCTGTCTGACGTCATAATGACGAGGTCTCGAGAGCGAGAGCACGAGAGAGCGCTCTCTGGACCAATTGAGACACGGCCTTAGGTGCTAGTCGAACACTTTCTGTTTTAAATTCCTCCCGTCTGACGAAGTGTCGTAGACCTCTTTTGTGAACCGCTAGTTTTGCATGCATGCTTTTACTGTAGAGTGGCGTGTGTTAAGGTGACTTTTTTTTTTTTTTTTTTTTTTTTTTTTTTTTTTTTTTTTTTTTATATCTGAAAGAGGTTGCAGTTGTTAGTAGTCAAATAATTATAGTTTTCAAAATATAACACTCAAATTCTGACACAAGTGTTATAGGAAGGTTCAAAGTGTTGTATTAGAGTCTAAGCGCGACATACTGCATTTGTGTTATAAGCTACGTAAGGAACAAAAACCACTTTTCCTCTACAATTAATGGTTTAAACTATTTATTTAATGAAATTTAACAGTTTCGCTTGAATGAACAAAAATATATTACAAGTCTGATCCGTATTTTCAACGAAATTCAGAGTACCACTATTCGCTCATATGTTTTATAAATCGCATTCATACTGAATCAGTATGTTCTACACACCATGCAGATTGCATTAAATGCAATTTGATTGGGAAAAAAATCTATGAGCAAAGCCTAGTATGCTGCAGAATTCGGGAAATTAAAACTTTTGAGTGTTATATTTCGAAAAGTATAATGATTTGACAACTAATAACTGCATTAAGGGGGCACTATTTGAAAGCTCTTTCAAATAACCAAATAAAAAAAAGTGAAATATAATCTTAAGGTTGACTTCCCTCATACAGCAGATATTACTGTGTAGCTGTTGCAGCGTCCATGGAGCCGCTGAGACCAAAGGGTTGGCGATAATACTGAATGAACCGGATATTTTATTCTCAGTTTTCACTTCTCCACGCAACCTCCATGTAACACTCCGCCATTTTTTACACTGTGTATACTTTTAGATGCGGAATGTTGCAGAGTTTATAAAATTATGGTCTGTGCTGTACAGGATGTGCCCCACAGTTTATTCAGTAGCTAGACACTACCCAGGTAAAGGCTGTTCACGATAAATTGAGCACTTTTGAAAGCCCTGCTTAAGATATACTTGTATGCGCGTTAAGTATTTCTTCACCTTACGTAAAATTAACAGTGCAATGGGTCTCATCACTTTATTAATGCGTCGGCCAAGTAAAAATGTGAAATCTTTGCTAAAGTAAATCTTATACAAATCTGCTCATTTTCACACTTCGACATGTTAAAAGAAAACGGAAAGCGAAATAAATCATTTAAGTTATCACAAATGGTTACCTAACACTTTTTATTCGACGTTAAGATATGCAACTATTTTCCTTTCACCGTTGCCAACTTTCCTGGGAAAATGTCACTCCGTGCGCCCATTAGAATATATACGTTTAGGGGCAGTGGCTTTTTTCTAAGGTTAATTTCCAAAGTGCTCACTTTATCGTGAACAGCCTTTACCACGGCGGTTACGTAGTCAGACCAATCCCCTCCCAGCAAGACAGACCGGGCTCAATTCCCGGAGGGGTCGTCAAGATGTTCGCATGCGGTAAATGTGGCGGACGTTGCCGTGGGGCGGTTGGTTTTTTCGGGGCATTTCCCGTTTTCTCCACTCTTGCATTCCACCCCTGCTTCCCGTCTTCACCTCATTTCAACCTCACCGGCACTGAAGACTACACTGTTAAAAAAACCGGCCAAATCCTCTCAACTCGCCTATCAACTAGGGGCGTCTGTCATAAATTAATGTTAAAGAGGACAATTCAATTTTAAAGGTTTTCTTTTTCTGGCAGTCGGTGTAGAATAACCAAGGACAATCCCACGTAGCAATTTTCGCCAACTTTATGAACAAAGGAATTGCAAGAGTGATGCATTACGTCTAGCTATTTTTTAAGCTGTACAGCGAATGTGAATATTTATTTGCGGTGTATGGTATGCCAAAATAATGCTCTTAAACTTCATTGAAAGGTGTTTAATTTATATATATGTATATATAGGTATTTACTTATATATATATATATATATAAGCTAATTATTTGCTGGGGACATGAGGTTTACGAATTTCAATTGTTACAATTTTGAAACACTTTGCTAACAAAGTAGACCTACCTACTCAGCCTTTATTGGCCTACGGTTACTTTAATGATAGGAGGAATTTCTGAAGAGACAAAGGAGGAACTAGCACTACCTTATATGTAGACTAGTTTTTCTATTGTAATTGTAAAGGGCTTTTTAACGTCTTTCGGTTTTATGCTTGGAAGCTTAGCAGGGGACGGCATACACACTAACTTATAACCTAACTTAAATTAACTCCCATACCTTACCCGGGATTCGAACCCAGACTGCGCTACGGGAGGTCGGTTAAATATGTAGTTAATTAATTGGTTATGTACATTCCACCATTTGATACAGCGCATTAACTCATTTTCTGAAGAAAACCTCGTTGGTGATTGATTCCATATTTTTTGCTCTACATAATTGCATACGCTATTTGAGTGTGTGTGTGTGTGTGTGTGTGTGGGTGTATAGGTGTGTGTGTGTGTGTGCGCACGCGCGCTTGTGTGTGTATGCCTACTGGGCGGAATACTCTAATGTAGCTCTTTGTAAACCCACGCACATTTCAGCCAGATACGTGCGGCGTGAATATTAACCAACCTCAGTGTAGGCTGTCACACAAATGATGAATGGACAGCTTCACTCAACAAATGGAATGAGGAATGCCCATTACAGCGACGTCAGCGGCACATTGTAAAACCTGCATTGTTTGTTGTAATGCATCATATCAGTATGCTGATGTTATTTGTGGAATTTCGTCGCCCCAACTTTCATAAATTCTGTTCTTTATTGAATGAGACAACGACTTACACATCGTGGGCGCGGATGTACAAACAGGGCTGTCGTCATTTTTCGAGCAGTAATTTTTCTATACAGATTTTATTTATGACTGTTTAGCCATTATTCCAAGTACTTTCGGAATTTAATTTTCGCAAAAAAAATATAGAGGAAGATAGATTTCCGTTTATGCATTAATTTAACGTCATTGTAAAATAGCTTAAAGTCCATACAGAAATGTTGCTAGCAAGTTATCAAAAGTAAAGACTGTTCACGGTAAAGTGAGCACTTTTGAAATCAACCATTAGAAAAAAGCAACTGCCACTGCCTGCATTTATTTTAACGGGCGCACTAAATTACATGCGCCCAGTGAATTTGGAAATGATAGATGGAAAATAGCTCCATTACTTAATGTAGAGTAAAAAGTGTTATGTAACAATTTGTCATAACATAAATTATTTATTTTGCTTTCTGTTTTTTAAAAGCATCAAAGTGTAAAAAATGACCATATTTGTAACATATTCTCTTTTCTTATAATTCCACAGTTTCACCTGACCGACGCATTAACAAAGCGATGGGGCCATGGCAATGTTATTATTGCACAAGGTTGAGGAATACGAAATGTACATACAAGTAGATCTTAAGCAGGGCTTTCAAAAGCCTATAGTTAACTGTTTAGTCTTATTAGCAGTCAAAATTCTTAAGTGGTGAACTATAAAAGTAATTATTTAATAAGGTTGATGCGTTACGATAAGAGATTTTCGAATACTAAAACATCTAGGATTCAAGGGGTCGCAGTGGTCTAGAGGTCAGACCAATCGCCCCCCAACTTGGCGAACCGGTTTCGATTCCCGGCAGGGTCGCTTCCGGATTTTCGCAAATGGGAATCGTGCCGGACAATGCCGCTAAGAGACAGGTTTCCTGGAAGGATCTCTCGTTCCGGCACTGCCCCATACCCACATCACTTCACCCTCATTGGCTCTCGAGACCTCGATGTTAAGAGACGCCCAAATCTCTCTAATTCACTCTCCAATCTAGGATCCAAAGAAATTCACAGTGCCTTAATCGAATGATGATGAGGTACACTGATTGTTGTATTTTACGCATGCCCTTAACGTTGACTTGCTCATTGTCAATAGCGCTGTAAAAATCATGATGGTCAACATTAGGGAACACTTATGAATTTCGGAAGATACACCCATTTATATAAATAAAATATTTAGGCTTAGGCCTATACGGTATTATGATGCATCAAAACTACGCAGGAAAAAATGTAAAAAAAGTTTCGTGAACTTATATACAGAAACAGTGTTCTAGGCTAACGTACTTCTGACTGCACAAAAAGCAGAGTGCGCAGGGTTTCTGACCTTGCCGCGTCCTAAACCAAGGGCGTGGCAAGGCAGGTTTTGCATAAACCCTAGCAAGAACAAATCAGAACACTAAGAATGGCAAAAGCCATGCATAAAACCATTTTTCTATACAGTGTAATGGTAGTTAAATGCCTGCAATGATCTGTAATAGAAACAAATTAGTGTGGTCATGTTAATTTTTATTTTATATATTTCTTTCAATTTTTTTCTTTCATTTACATTTCTTGCACAAAATATTTTACATTATAAACTTCTTTAGTTAGATTCCTTACATTTCAGATTAGCGGGGAACATTCTTATCCTTTCCCATATACGACAATTTTATATTTAAAATACATTTACATAAAACTTCGGTTGCCACAATATAGAATAAAATGCAACCGAATCCAGACACCAATACTTTCGCTGGATTTCAGATGATACTTATACAGGTTATATTTAGGCTCCTTACAGACCATATTAAAAGGTAAATACAAACTGCAAAAGGCCATCACAAAAAAATATTGAGTAGGTTACTTCCATTAACTATACTTACAAATGGCTACTAAATTTCTGTCGCACCTACATTTGCCATTGGAATTATTAAATCATTCACTATGAATTAAAATCCCCATTTTGGGTAACACATTACTGGTCATCAAACAATATTTAAGTTTTAATTTACTCGCAATCCCAAGTATAAGCCGTTGCACGGTAAAGTGAGCACTTTTGAAGCCCTAGTTACTTTTTTCTTTCAACCAATTTATATCCTTCCCCCACTTTTTAATGTAAACCCTGCCATGTGAATAATAAAAACAGTGTATACATTCACTATACCCAAAACCAAAAGTCCGAGGCCACAATGAAATGTATTTATTGGTTATTATGTATAATGAAACAGTTTCAAAAAGCGATCACATTACCGCGAAAGGTCTATAGATGAGAGCAACTGCTAAGCGACGCCAGTCTTAACTCCAGGAGTAAATTAAATTTCTGGATAAGCCCTAAACTTCGTAAAGTTTCTACTTAAAGGTCATAAAAAAGGAGTTTCGCATAGCCCCTGTTTAGTTCCAGAGGCTGAGACCATAATCAACGATTATTGACAAACGTTTACAAAAAATTACAATTGTTTCCGCAGGTTTGCAATGTTTACAAATGTTTGAAAATGTTTACAAGTAGTTTCTAGTGGTTATCACTACGTTACGGCTTGGTGACGACATAACCACTAAAGCTTGGTTACGAAAAGGAACCGTATTGTATGTTGGACTAAAAGGCCAAAATTTCGCAAATATTTAAAACTTTAAGTTATTTCACGGCCATCATGGCCTTTGCCTACCGTCAAAGAGACGTAAGCGACCTGTTCGCTTTAGGAGCCTACATTAGTGATTTCAAATAAAGAACTACTTATCTCATGATAGAAGCTTGCCCCATCGAGGTCGCTGAACTGACTCAAAGAGCAGCGCGAGTCGGCATTAAATACACCGCACCGCACTCTTGCACTACCAATCAATTTAATTTTCTCCCTCAAAAGCAGTTTTTCCAAGAAATCGAGGTGTTTTCAATTACTCGTAAGGTGGTACAAGCAATGCACAGAAAATGGCAGAAAATATTGCCATTTATGACGATCAACGCAGTGGACACAAATTTCCCTTAGGGGGTGTAACACAATGAAATTCAAAACATCCAATCAGGTTAAAATTGTGCACTCAACTTCCGTCCTCTTGACCAAGATGCCGGAAGTAACGTGAAGAAACATCACGTTTGTATCGGCGCACGCAACGTCCCAAGCTGTTTACCAAGATGGTCACGACTGTGCTCCGCTCCCACTACGAATCACTGAAACATTAGTCCGGTGCACACTCCTTTGCCAGGCCTCGGTGTTGCTGCACGTGAAGGTTAAGTACGGACCTATTCAGTTATTTTCCGGTACCTCAGATATTTTTTAAGTGTTTGGTAATGACGTGAAGCTACCGTGGACATCACAGTTATATTTTATTAGTGTTTTAATCTACGTCGAAATGTTTTAAACCTCAAAACAATGTGTGTGAAAGTTCGTGCGTATCGGGTCGTAAGCTGCACAATTCAACAAGTTACTTATTGACAAGGTATGAATTATGCACAGACGTGCAGCGATGGGGGTAACGATGAATGGAAAGTATTGCCATATCATAATGTCTAATAAAAAGAGTTAGATAGCCATCTGTGTCAACTTAAAATTAATTCTTACACTTTCCGTTTTTTATTGCACACCGAAATGTAAAAATGAGCCGATTTTTACAGTATTCCCTTTCTTAATAATTTCACAGTTTCGTTTGACCGACGCATGAATAAAGTGATGAGGCCCATATGAATGTTAATATAAGTAAGGTGGAGGAATACACAACGCGTATAGAAGTAGATCTAAAGCAGGGCTTTCAAAAGTTCTCATTTTACCGTGAACAGTCTATACAGGTTATTTTACCATGTGACCTATGAGAGGACATACAGCAGATACAAGGCGGAATTTAAACAGGGTATTTTAAAGGTATAGTTAACCGTGTACCAATAAGTTTACGAAACGTATACTAATAATACATTTTAGTAACAAATAATAAGCAGAAATTATTGAAAAAATTCAACCCTACGAAAACAGAATTCAGTTTCTTTAACAGTTAAGTAAAACTGAATTTTACCTTGTTCCACTCTCAAGCCTAACAATCATACACCATTTATTTTTCTGAAGAAAAATTGTCATAAATGAAACAGTTTACATAAGATTCAATTGCTCTACATGTAAATGAAAAAATAAAATAGTGTATTCAATTTTAGTTTAGATTTCCGATAAGACTAGCTGGATATAATTTGCACTTCTCAAATAGATTTCCATTTATTGCTCTTCTCATCACAAAGCCGATCACAGAGAAATTATTTTTGCTTGTCTCCGTTTACTGTGCGTATTAACTTGAGCAGCAATAAAAATAGCGTCCAGTAAAGTAGGCACAGTTTCCATTTGTAAATAAGACCACACCTTTGTTAATTAAAGGCGTAAACTATCACAGTATGTATACAATAACTTGTTTATTTGTCATGAGTTGTAACCCACTGTTAAATCATCTGAAATGCAGATTTGTCGAAAATTAATTCTTACCGATTAATTGTCTAATAAATTAAATTTTAATTGAAATAAAAGTATACTATATTTCGTGTCGTTAATTATGTTAGACTTTGTTCACAAATTAGTGAAATCATAAAGCTTCCGTTTTCATTTTTCACGGTAAAATGAGCACTTTTGAAAGCCCTGCTTAAGATCTACTTATATTCACGTTGTATAGTCTTTCGCCTTATGTAAAATTAACATTTGCATGTGCCTCTTCACTTTATTCATGCGTAGATCAAGTGAGAATTTAACATTATTATAAAAGTGAATATTTTACGAATCTGCTCATTTTTTACATTCCGATGAATTAAAAAAAAAGAAAAGATAACGCGAAATAAATAATTTAAGTCGTCACAAATGGTTACCAAACACTTTTTATTCAATGTTAAGATACAGAACTACTTTCCCTCTATCGCACTGGAAAAAATATTTTGTGGCGTCCACAAAAACATTTTGTTGATATTCACCCTGCCAAATGTTTTGCGGTGTACACAAAATATTTTGTAGCCGACACAAAATAAGTTATCAGCGGCCACAAAAGTTTAGTGGTGACAACTTTTTGTGTGCACCACAATTTTTTTTTTTCAGTGCGTTCCCAACTTTACTGGGCGCATATCACTCAGTGCGCCCATTAAAATTAATGCAAGCAGCGGCAGTGGTTTTTTCTAAGGTTGGTTTCAAAAGTGCTCACTTTATCGTTAACAGCCTTTAATCGTATATGAAAGGTACCCGACAAAAGTGCGTGTGTGTGTAGGGGGATCCCACACAATTGAGGGAAAATTAACAATTTTGCACAGTATAAGTTATACTTAAAATTGCCCTGGTGTGGTAGTATTGTAAATTTTTGTACTGTCTATATCCTCTTGACGAATGTTAACCGAAACCTCAACATAAAAATTGTCGACACTTGCTGGTGGATCGGCGCGAACCATGGACCTCTTGCACGATAGGCCCATGCGCTACCCATTACACCATTATGACAGACTAACAATTCTAGTGAATAGTATGGTGTTTAGTATTTCTTTTTCTGCCCGTCCCTGCACTTAGCTGTTGAGAATGCTGAAGAGATGCACGCTTCGTAAGGTAATTCTCCCATCCATGTATGGGATTTTCCACTACCATGTACGTGAATTTTACTCCAGGTTGCTGTAATTTTACCTTACCTGGAAGGAAAACTATGTTTCCCCCACAAGTTTGCGAATATTACCTTATACTTATCAAGTAATTTTCCCATAATTTTTTACAGTGCATACACCTAAGATGAGGTAGACCGCTTATTCGTCTTCTGCGAAGGTACCCAATATTGACCAACCCCAAAGGAACACAACTGTCAAAGTCACATGGTCACCAGTGATAAAATTCGTTTATTTATACGAGATGTATCTAAATTCGACCAACAAACTTCGGCTGTAGATAACCACAAAAAAATAAGTTGAAACATAATTGCAACCTATGGTCTACAGTGAATACTAACCATTTAAATTATCATTCTCATGACGCAGTGATGAATTTTCTGTATATTCTAAAATAATTTATTATAAAGATTAAGTTATTTGCATTTTTGTTACTCGTATACATTGACGAAGACAAACATCAGTGGATGTCTGTCACATTAGAGCGTGGCATACCTATGCTATATGTACACACACATATGTACATATGTGTATGAACGTGTGTCTTCATGGTACTCCCTGGGGAAAAAGTAAAAAATTTAAGGCTTAGTTAGATTTATATTTGATCGATTTTAAATTGCGTACTTTAAGAAATCGTTCTTCAGTCATGCTTCCTATGTACTGATACTGGTATGATTTTGGGGTTTGCATAATATAAATTTCAATTTTTTTTATTTTAGAGTGTAAAGGTAACATGTATGAGCACCATCTTCGAAGTTGGACCTGGAACACTTGCTTATAGTAAATATTGGAGATAATATTTATGATGGAACACCTATTGTCTTGATAATGGTTAACTGAACAAATATCTTCAAACACCACAACACTCGTCGCTGTCATCAAATTATATCATGTAAATTATTACTATTACTACCCCTATTTCGAACTTGCATCCATGTCGCGGTAGCGTATCCGGATTTTAAAGGATGGATTACCACTCCTCATGTCAGAATTAACAAATACGTCACCTTAAGTAAATACCCTGAACCTGAACGTTTTCGAGTAATTCGTGTTTTACTTCCAAAATAATATTTACCAATACCTGGCAAGTGGGGCACGCACAGTATCTAATGATACACATTTGCGGCTATCAAAGGAGGGGAAGATTCTAGAGAGAAGTACATTACAGTGGTACAGTAATAAACTTTACCTTCTACTACAAATTCAAAAATGTGTACCTCCGTTAGAATTAATTTTCGACAGTATGTTGCATATATGTTTTCAACTTATTTTTATCCGTTACTAACCCGAAGTATACACCCGAAGTTTGTCAGTCGAATTTAGATACAACCTGTATATCAATTTTTGAATGACAAGCACTATTAAAATAATAAAATACTTTTACCGACTTCAATTTAATTAAACTGCATTAAAATTTGGTCACAGGAAGAATGGAAACATCTCAAAGTACTCGTTTTCTAAACAGTGTTCAAACCTCAAATCAAATCCACGCCGTTTCCCTAGACGTGTTGGCAGTAAAGCAGTTCAGTGTTGGGACACGGAGATTGGTTGTGCGCAGCCAGCGAGATCGGTCTACCTTATCTTTATTCCATGCTCCTTCCTATGTCTAGGGTGCGTTTCATCAGTGTGTTCAAGTGCCAAAAACGATTTTTAATATTTAAAAATATACATATAATTCGGTGTTATTACATCAAATAATACATCGATAAATGTACCAAAATCCATGAAAAATTAAGTTACAATATTTAAATTAGTAAAATACAGGAGTTTATACTTTATATGAAACGACATACAAATTAAATTTTTTTGCATGATTATCATGTTTGGCTACAGTTGAAATTAATTGTTAATGTAATTAGAATATGGTAAAGACATTTCATGAAATTTAATTCCAGTGGTTCAGCGATATTTTAATTTTAATTTTTCAATAAAATTGAAATCCAAAATAGTTTGAAGTTAAATCCTCATTGCAAAATGCCACTATCCAAAGAATTTTTTTTTTTTCGTGGCGTTCGAAAATCTTCGAAAATCACTTCAAATGAAATCAAACATCGTGCTCGTATAGCATTTCGAAATTTGTTTGGCACAAATTTTAATGTTAAAATGCTGGTGATTGTACTATAAAACTACACGATGGTTATATTTAAACTGACTCGACATTTTCTTCAAATTATTGTTGCTACTGTATCGCAAAACAGGAAAATATCTTAAAAACTGCTTTAACGCGGTCGCATGACCACCGTTTGGAAAATACTTTTTTGACAAAACTGTTAAACGTCCCTACAACAGGTTTTCCTGCGAAAAGAAAGTACATTCCAGACTATTACGGAATGGTACTATCAAGACATTACGCACATAGCGAAAATTATTTTCATGTCCTCCAACATGCCTAAAACAGCTTTTCCGGACGGCTGTCTCTCAGAATGTACGAACCTGCTACATGCAAAACTACTATATCGACTGTTTAATTAACTTTGCTTAAGATCTAATTGTATGCACGTTGTGTATTCTTCCGTCTTTTGTAAACTTAGCATTGCTATGTGCGTCATCACTTTAATCATGCGTCGGCCAAGTGAGACTGTTAGAAAAGTAAATAATTTACAATCTGCTCATTTTTACTCTTCGATGCAGTGAAATAAAAAAAAAAAAAAACTGAAAGCCAAGGAAATAATTTAAGTTATCAGAAATGGCTACCTAACATTTTTTATTCGACGTTAAGATGTGGAACTACTTTCCATCCATCATTACCAACTTTACTGGGCGATTGTCACTTAGTGCCCCTGTTAAAATACATGCATGCATGGGCAGTGACTTTTTTCTAAGGTTCATTTCAAATGTGCTCACTTTATCGTGAATAGCCTTAATGTATTCTAGCCGTTTGAGACTACATTGGAAAGCATTTGTGAAATGTAAATGGGCTATAATAAGAAATATCGAGTTACTTCGTTTAAAATAAAGTTATAGTACACAAATTTAAAATTCAGCATGTCGGGTGAAAGCGAGCCTTTAGAGTTGGTAGCCCGGTCATCTTTTCTGTGCATCCGCTGTTTGCGCGTTTACGAGTATCTCGACAAATATATGTCCTGGGAATACGACCCCATTCCAGAAAAGATATAATCCATTCACGGTAACTTCGCACTTTTCTGAAGCCCCGCTAAAGTCTACTTCCAGGATATTCCTCCGCCTCGTGAAAACTTAGCTTAACTAAGTCTGGAAAATGATACCACAGGACAACGCACCATATTCCTGCGCACTCATTCGTAATAACATATGCATGAAAACTATTTCTTACTAGGCGTTACCAACACACATTTTTCTCACTGTTTTAGATTCATTAATAATTATGAATAAAATATTATAGTTTATAGAGAGAGCATGTATATCATTTCAATTTAACCAAAAAATATGTTACTTTTATGGACACAAGTACAAACTTCCTTATATATGAAAAAATTCCGGAGGTGCGGGGTAGAGTAGCCTTTCAGCGCAAGGGTTGGTTTATCAGGGTAGCAGCGGCGCTGCTCATTTATCTTACCGCTTCAAGGCTACGACAAATTAAAACGCCTCTTTCTGATGCTGACGGAATGTGACAACACAAGGCGCAGGGGTGTTGCCATCTCATGGGTTCGCTGGAACTTCTTCCACGGCTAACTGCAGGGTAGTGGTTTGTCCAAAATATATTATTTGCGGGGGTGGCGTACTATATGGCATATTTAGGAAATAACTAAACACACCATACATGGGATTATTTTTCAAAGGTTTGATTCCAAAAGTGCGGAGAAACCGCGATTAGACTGTAAAATACAATTATCTAATCCCGTACAGTTTTATTTTTACAAGCTAAAGTTTATTCTACGAGAAGAAAAAATCGTGGGAATGGTTTCTAATCGCATTTTACAGCTTTTCTGAGCACTTTTATTAATACGCAGGAGAAAAATAAAACTGCACACTCATAGTTTAATCTAAAGGCTTTCATCACGTGTAATATAACCACTATGTTACAGATCTGATTTGCACAGGCAAGCGTAGCAGCGATACCACTGCACGCAGGTTCAGCGCCTTGCTCGTAGGGGCAATGGAGCACAGGACGCACGTGTTATTGTCGTCCTTATAGCTGTGCCTCGGAAGCGAAAAAAATAAAAATAAAAACTGTCTTGGGGCCATGTAATTTTTAAGTGTCGCGCCTGCGTGCAGCTATTTTGCGGGTCCGAGACCTCGGAACACCTTAAGAGTTCTTAAGGCCGACACTTACTCACTCACCACATGCCTAATCGCCCCCACGGGCAATGCGCACTACCGGTGTGCGTGCAGGCTTTCCTTCGGCGACTTTCTGTGTGACACGTGTCTAAAGACTACACTGAAGTTTCCATGTAGAGAAGTTAGCAGCTAAAACAGATTTTGAAAACAATCATACCAGCTATTTTTACAGCCTTAAAATATTCCTTGGAGTTAAAATTTGTCTTTGGCCACGAAATGTTTCTTATGCACTTTCCTCGTTTAGAAACCTCTGCAAAATATCCAACCTTTTTTTTTAACACATTAGGCAATTTCCGTCACCTTCTGTTATACCCATGGGCCCAACAGAAGGCTTGCTATAGCAGACGAGAAGAAAGAATGCATCAGTTTATACCCACACGTTACCTACAGTACTACCAGAAAATTATAAAGGGCAGGCAAAATAACTCTCAAATGGCAGACATTCCGCAGCTGGCAGGGGCACAAATGCATTCAAATAGACTCTTAAATAGGCTATTGTGTGTAGACACTTTGTTGTACATAAAAAAAATACGAAGATTTTTTCCCCCCGAAGACTGCATTTATTTAAGTATCTGAATATGAGTACTTGACTACTAATGTATGGAAAATGACGTTGGTAACGGTACTGATTATGTATTAAAAAAAAAAAAAAAAAAAAAAAACAACAACCACCTGCATTCACATGTATGTACAACGGACATTTACGCGACTTATTAAAATATTATTAATTTTTTTTTAATGTTTAACTTTGGTAAAAAATCTTGTGCTGTACGTAATTAAATAACCTTTTATGGTTAGAAGGTCAAAATAATGCAAAAGAGTGAAAATGCTAAGAATATGCCTTTTATGTGTGTTTGTTAACATTGCTCATGCTACACAGCTTAAATTTATCTTTTTTAGTAACCAATCAATTTAATTAGAAAACAACCATAGGCAGCCGATTGCACTGTGCAGTAACTTCAACACAAATATATTATAGAAATCCACGTTTTCTAACCATATCGTACATTATAAACAGCAATAATGTATCACATAAAATAACTAAAAAAATGTTTTTACACAACGGAGATTTGAACTTTAGAACATAAAACTATACAGCACAGACCCGCGCACCAACCCACCTTTTTTTTTTAACTTGACTTTATTGATTTCATTGATCGATTCATTTGCCTTTTGACATAGCACGTGTGGCGGTTGAAGATCTGAGTGTATGTAATGCGACGAGATCAAGGAATAGATCGACTTGATGACACATTCACAGTCCGCAGATGCGCGATATGCGGACCGAAAAATCAGCCGTGGGCTCACACAAGTTGCAATGTTGCCGTGTGAAACGTTAAAAGCAAGACAAAAATCCATTGTCATCACGTTTTTTTTTTTTTTTTAAGAGTTGTGTTCATTGATTTATTATGACCGTGGGAGTAAATTGAAACGTTTCCCGTCACTAACGCGTGCATTGAGTTTAATTTTGTATGTAAATACTTTTTACGGAACACGTAATCTTTTCGTAGACGGACATACGCGTCTTGGGGTCGTTACTCGGGCGTCCGCAATCTCGTCTGTCGCAGCTACGTGGCTATAGCAGAAATTTAGAACACGTTCTGTTACCTTTTCGGCCATGCCCGAAAACTGTTATCCCCGGAGCCAGACCCCTCCGGGGGGGGGGGGGGGGAGAGGCTGGATTGTACAAATACACGGGAGCAGAAACGCTAGCAGAAAATGGGTATGAAAACTGCTACGGGAATGGGGTATCGTCTGGGGCCGGCTTAAAAGTGCGGAATCGGAGCGGTTCTGCGCCCAGGAGCTGGCTTGAGAGCCGATGAGCATGAAGCAAGGTGAGCATGGAGACTGGAATGAAGGACCAGGAGGGGGGACGGGAGATCCCCGAGAAAACCCGCCGACCAGTGGCATCTACCGGCACGATTACCACACGCGGAAATAAGGGAGCGACCCCACCGGGATTCGAACCCGGTTCGCCTAGGTGGGAGGCGAGTAGTCTAACCGCTACACCCCGCGGCCCAAGGACCTCGTTTTTAGGAGTCCCCAGAATCTCTCCACTTTTCTTCGGCCAATATTTGTAACTTCGTAGAAAACACTTTGTGCTCCGCAGTTATAAGCCACATTAAACTGAGTATTTTGGGTAAACGCTGTTCACGATAAAGTGAGCACTTCTGAAATCAACCTTGGAGAAAAGTCACTGTCCCTACCTGCTTATATTTTAACGGGCGCATGAGTGCCGTGCGTCCAGTAAAGTTGGTAACGATGGTGGGGAAAGTAATTCCTCATATTAACGTTGAACAAAAAGTGTTAGGTAATCATTTGTGATAACTTAAATTATTTCTCTCGCTTTCTGTATTTTTGAATGCATCGAAGTGTAAAAATGAGCAGATTTGTACAATATTTACTTTTATAATAATTTCGCTGTTTCACTTGACCGACGCATGAATAAAGTGATGAGGCCCATGACAAGGTTAATTTTACATAAGGCAGAAGGACACACAACCTGTATACAAGTAGAATTTAGGCAGGCCTTTCAAAAGTGCTCATTTAACGGTGAACAGCCTATAGTATCGCTGCCTAAGTGCCGATAACACAGCCTCGAGGTAACCGTTCCTTGTACTGTGTTGTAGGAAGTGATTGTTCCCGGCCTCTTATCCTCTTTCTGGCTGACGAGCTTTGACGAACCGACAATGGACGGGTCCGGGGGAGAGCTTTTACCGGGCCCCCACCGTATTTACATATCTCCTCTGGAGGGGACGTGACGCACTCGAGGCCCAATTAATACGCCGGCCGCGCATTCAAGTCACCTCTCGGGCAAGTGGGCTGCCGCGCATAGGTGAACACTAGGGCTGTTATAAATATCGATAAGTATCCATATTAAAAATATTTATTGAACGATACGTCACTCTGAAAAAGTCTCTATATCGATGTTTCGATATTATCGACGATTTAGGTATTATCAATTATTTCGGTATTATCGATAATATAAATTATCTCGGTATTATATACAATTTTGGTATTATTAATTATTTCGGCACTATCTATGATTTCGGTACTGTCGATAATTTCTGTATTCTCGATAATTTTGGTACTATCGAGAAATTTGATATTTTCGAGAATTTCCGTTCCATCGATATATTGGAAATACCGAGTAACTTTTCGGAAATATATCGATATGAAATTTTTATGATATCGAACAGCCCTAATGAACACACGCCACTAGGGTCCTCTCGAACCGGGAATAGCACTTACACACTCCACAACACTCATCGTCATTACTCTGCCTCCGCTAGTACACTGTAAAAATGTTTCCGATTAAGTTCCTAAAATGAAATGGAAATTTTTAACCTATACATAGTGTGGGAATAATACCACGGGCTGCAAATGCTGGAATGTTTAACGTCGCTACTTTACAATGATGGGGAATTCCCTACGCAAATTTACCATCCCGTGATTGAATGTAGAAACGCTACCATGTACAGTAGTATGGAAAAATAATTTACCACACCCACTTTCCCACTATTCGCAAACTCTAACGTGGTAGATATGATAATCATTTCTTTGGGTGTAGCTGCATCGTCGCATGGACTGTTCACCTTCAACAGAGCGCCTTTGAAATCAACCATACAAAAATTTATCTGCCCCAAACTGCGTTTATTTTAACGAGCCCAGGGGCCGCGGTGATGTAGTGTCTAGACTACTCGCCTCCCACCACGGCTGACCGGATTCGATTTCCGGCGGGGTTGCCCCTGGATTTTCGCACGTGGGAATCGTGCCGGACGATGCTGCTGATCAATGGGTTTTCTCGGGGATCTACCGTTTCCCCCGCCCTTTCATTCCGGCTCCATACTCTCGTTGCTTAATCCTCGTCGGCTCTCAAGACCTCAATGTTAAGCGCCGCCCAAATCTCATCGCCCACTCTTACGAGTCCAGTAAGTCCGTAACGGTGGAGAGAAAATAGTTCTATGTCTCATCGTTGTATTAAAATGTATGGTAAACATTTGCGAATACTGAAATTATTTCTTTTGCTTTCTTTTCTCTTATGCACGTAAATTTATGAATGAGCGAATATTAAGTACTGTTACTTTTCTAATGATTTCCCAAATTTCGCTTGACTGACACACGAATAAAGCGATCGAGTCCATGGTAACATTAA
Organism: Dryococelus australis; assembly: GCA_029891345.1. NCBI lineage: Eukaryota > Metazoa > Arthropoda > Insecta > Phasmatodea > Phasmatidae > Dryococelus > Dryococelus australis. The sequence continues at coordinate 52,105,811 of CM057007.1, forward strand.
TTTCCAGTGTACTTATAAGTACATCCTAAGCCGGGCTTTCAAGAGTGCTCAATTTAACGTGAACAGCCTACAAGTTTGGTTTAAGTTCTCTGCGGTTAAATGCTGTTTACGGTAGAGTAAGATCAGTCCCAATAGACAGTGTATCAAAACCTATTCAATTATAAAATATGTGTCCACATTTGGCAGTTCCCATATTTACAATAAATCCTGTATTACACGTACATTCAGTCCCATCTCAGTTCAGTCCAAGTACCACCAGTCCGGAATGTTCTAGAGTTCTCCGAGCGCCCTCACGTACGTCGGGTTCCACGCCCTCTCGTCCGATCACACCACAAATACCTCGTCCGCCGTCGTCACGCACTTAACTTCGCACTTCACACTCAGTCAAAAGGGCTTCTACCAAGACTGCTGGTCGTTGCAGTATCTGCGGGGTCGTAGGCCATCGCCAAGAAATTTATCCAAATCCCGCGTTACGCCGAGGGTCCAAATTCCCAGAATATTCTTGCCCATCCTCTACACTTGTCGGCTTCTCCAGCAGAGGGCTTGGAGGAAGGGCTGTGACGGCAGCCAGGTCTCGCCGCTGTCAATCATCCCCGTGCTGCCCCCCCGGGGGGACAAGGCAGAGAGCGCGTCTACCTGGGGGGGGGGGGAGCGAGGCAGGTTCGAGGTGGTGCGCGTCGTAACGCCATCTCGAGGCCGATGTGAGCTGGACCACCTAACAATATTACTATATAATAGGCTATTCACTGTAAAATGAGCACTTTTGAATGCCCTGCCTAAGCTCTACTTGCATGCACATTGTGTATTCTTCCGCCTTAGGTAAGATTAATATTGTCATGGTCCTCATAACTATATTCATGCGTCGGTCAAGTGTAACCGGGAAATTATTAGAAAAGTAAATATTTTAGAAATCTCATAATTTTTACTCTTCGATTTATGAAAAAAAAAACAAAACAGAGATGGTTACCTTACACTTCTTATTCGACGTTAAGATATGGAACTACTTCCCATCCATCGTTACCAATTTCACTCGGCGCATATCGCTCAGTGTGCCAGTTAAAATATATGCAAGTGGCTTTTTTCTAAGGTTAATTTCAAAAGCGCTCACTTTATCGTGAACAGCCTTTAACACATTTTCTTTCCCATACCAACAATTGCCCCGGTTTCACTTGCATGACGCATAAACTGAGTGAGAAAACCCATGGCAACGTTAATTTTACATATGGCCGAAGAATGAAAAATGGGAATGAAAATAGATCCTAAGCAGCAAAAATGCCCAATTCATCGTGAAAAACCTAAACTGAGCACATCCGAAATCACTGCTGAAGATATATTTTTCCCGTGTTACAATCAGCTTTTTTTTTGTTAATAAAATGGTCACGTAACGCATTTTGTTTGCAATTCAATAACGTGTTTCTGTAATTTTCGTTTTAAATTTTGCTAACTTCGGAAGCTTACAAATTGCAAAATACAAATAACTAAATCACCGCCATGATAGTTTTTACAAAACATAGGCCTACCATTGAAGTTATAATGAAATGACGTGAATCACATTTCAAATAAGTATTGATTAAGGTACGTTGCCGAAATACTAATGAAATGTACATTTTGTCATTATCTAAGTATTATTTAAAACATTTTAACGTTTTTATAAATTTATTGGTTACTAAACTGTGCTGACTTTATGGAGATATACGGTTTATTGTATGAATCCCAAATTTTTTGTTTCGTCCTACTTATTTCACACATTTATGTGGCATCAGTAAAGATGAATTATACAACAAAGAGCAACATCGCTTGCTAAAATGTTGATAGTCACGATGTTGTGATGAGAACCTTGCAAAATTCAACTTAGAAACTACAACAAATGCTACGACCAAACTTACTGGAACTTTGTCTAACATTAGAATTAGCCCTCTCACTTTACCCATGAACCAATTAGTGTTATCTGTAAAAATGCTGGGTCAGTTTAGATGTTATTAATACGTCAGTTCTTAATCTTGTGTCCATAAAACTTATAGAAACAAACTTGAATAAATTCAGTATGCACAGATTTTATCAACACATATAATACGGCCTTAAAGATATGGGACTACTTTCTAGGATTGGTTAAGCTTTGGTTACATGGAGCGGAGGAATAATCTGTCTGAAATCATAACATCAGCAGGGTTTTAGAAAAGTAGGAAGTAATGGTGAATGCACTATGTTAGTGGTTAATGCTTTTCGGTGCACTCTAAATTCGAATCAATGAGAAACCACTAATTCACAGTGAAATTCAACTAATCGAGTGAGTGGAAATTTCTCCACTTAGACTCAGTGGAAAACCACTGATTGTTTCAGTGAAAAAATTTCACTGTTTTAATTAGTGACGTGAAATTATTTCACTGATTGAATAAATGACGGCTGACTACAGTGGCGAATTAAATATTGTTTTTATTGAATGTAGCCAAATAATTACGTGAAATAAACATATTTACGATAGTTTGCTATTTATATTGGGCAATTTACCGTAATTTATAAAAAAGGTAAAAATACTTTCTGAGGCGACCGGGATTGAACTCGTACGCCTTTTCGACTCTAAGCCGTTACCTTACCATTTGCGTTACCATGCTAACGTGAAATGACGAGAGGAAAATTTATGTTTTATACTTTCGCCACGAAATCGTGACGATTTAAATTGTACGTTCTTGCTATTATTTTTGGGTTTAATTGGTACCCTTACGAGTGTTAAAAAGAATAGTATATATGAGTGCTCTCTCTTCATCACATTATGCAGTTTGAACCTTTAAAAAGAGCGCTGTAACGATTAGGCTCTACATGAAAACGAAGTGTAAGACGTAAAAACGAAATGAAAGGCTGTGCGTTCCTATTACCTCATTAAAGGCGTTTAGAAAGACGAAACATATTTTAGGAAGTATTTTGAATTGGCTTTATTTGTTTATTCGTTGTTATTTCACTTGATACACTTTGTTTAATGGCAATTTTTAATCGTCGATTGACGGTAATTTTTACACGCTGTTGAACTGATCCATCAGTCAAAAATAAACCACCGAGCAATCGGTGAAAAAAATAACTGATGAATTAGTAGAAAATATCACTGAAACAATAAGTAAAATAAATCTGGAATTTTTTCACTGATTCGTCAGTTAAATCCACTGAAGTGACTGTTGATTCAGTCAGATAAGTTTGACTGATTGAAACAGTGAAGTTCTCACTGATTCAGTTTTAGAGTGTAGGGCCTTAGAAAGTGCTCACTTCAGCGTGAATAGCCTACAGTGAGGTGTCGTGTGCTTGCATTGTAGCTATTCTACAAGAGAAGCCTGGAGGACGAAGAGGTTCTGTTGACCATCCCCGGCTGTACCCGCGGCTGTCCCCCAGACGACTTCCTGAACCTCATCAAGAACGTGACGCTGAGCCGCCATGACGAGGAATGTGAATCCGAAGCGACAGACGACTCGTCCAAGCCCCTCGTCTTCCACATAAAGCCAAACGGTAAAGTCGGAGTGGCTTCCGGAGTGAGTGAAGCGAGCGAAGGGATTTGGCCGGCTCTCAACATCTATGGGGGTGAAGCGAGGCGAGTATGGATCAGCGTCGGAATGCAAGGGTGGAGAGGAAAACGGGAGGTCCCCGAGAAAACCCGTCGACCAGCGGCATCATCCGGCACGATTCCCAAACGCGAAATATCCATGGTTGGGGGAGGGGGAGGAGGTCCATCCGGGAATCGAACCCGGTTAGTCGCGGTCTGAGGAGAGTAGTCTAACCGCCACACCACCGCGGCCCCGCGGCTCCTGGAGCGGCCATTACGATCGGAAGTTTCGGTGTAACTGCACCCGGGGTCTCTAATGCCCGGTTGCACCAACATCTTCCCCGATCCGAGATAGAATGATCCTAGTCCCGAACCTGGATCCAATTTGATCTTGGTTCCAATGTGAAAGTGTTGCATCAACGAAATTTCATGATTCTGAATCTCCGATTGGTCGATATTGGTTACAAAGTGAGGGATCGAGATTAAGTATGAGACAAATTTTGCTATTGGTTCGTAATATATGACGTCATGGAAGTAGGCGTATTTTTCACAATAGATAGAACTAGATGTACGATGTTTGATCTGTTTTAAGTGAATTATTGCTGTACGAATTTTACTGAATAATATTCGAGTGTGTATAATATTGTTTTAATTTCCCAAGAAAACAATCGACCATAGTGCTATCTGTTGGTGTATTTTAAAACTAAATTTGTCTGCGATGGATGCTGATCTTGGATAAAGATTTTGAACCGCCGATTTCGGCGGTTCAAAATGAACTTCATATCGATCTCCACTCCAGCTCTGAACTCGAATGGTGCAATAGTTTGCTGTGTCGATCTTAGATCCGATTCTCGGATAGAGTTTCGAACCACGACGGTGCAACCAGTCATAAGTCATGTGGTTTGGCGCATGCGCGAATTGGACGTCGTGGTTGAACTGCCGCCACGAAAACACTCGGACGTTTGCCACAGCTCTGGAATTGCTTGTCACGCCAAGTGTACGCTCGAACTACAGGATGCATCTAAATAACAACGATAAACTTGGGTTCCAGGTTAATCACCAAAAAGAAGATGGAAAGATGGGTAGATAAGACCTATGATGTAAAGTGAATCCTATGGCGGGTGCATATCTTTGGATTTTAAACTGAAGCATTAGTGTATTACGAACATCGGGGATGGAACACTAATGTGCGCAGTTATGAGTGACATGCGGGTTAGTAGCCCATCTTGTAAATTTCAAGTTTTGCAACAGTGTTATGGGATTAAGTTGATGTAATGGTAGTAACCATTATTCCCATACCATAATTTGATGAAAGCGACAATCGGAATGATGTAGTGGGTATCCCAGATCTTTTTCTGTAATAAAGTATCCAAACTCTCGAGGTCCATCTTAAAAAGTATCTTCAAAGTTTGTAATAAACTGATGTTTCAAGTCCAACTTGAAAGACTTTTACTGCCCTTAGTGTTCACTTTACAGCATAAGTTGTGTATACGATTTCGCATTCTTTTGTCTTGAATGACCAGCAGTCTAAGATTGTCTGTCTAATTTTGATACATTCTGTGCGAGATGTTTCCTAGCCAAAGATGGGTCTGGTCTTTCCACAACCCTTTCCAGAACCAAAAACCAATCGAGTATATTGGGAGCACTGCACAGTGAATTTTTGCCTACTTTCTGAAGGAAAGAAAGGCGTATGAGGTCACTTTCATGTCTATGTGTGTGAGTGTGTGCGCCTGCTGCCTCCCCCCTCCCTCTCTTTAATTTTTGAACTCGCGAACCGAGTTTCACCAAATTTGGTGCACATATAGTACTAAGTAAGGACACATGTGATCCGTTACATCCTGCACATACATACAAGCCTTCTTTCAACCATCAGTGCACAGCGGGGTGAAGCCACCCTGCAGTATTCATGTTCCTCTGTGGCTCCAAGTAAGACACAGCCAACTTCTACACAGCACCATTCTCACCACAATCCACTTCCACTCAGCTTTAAATCGTTGACTGACATGCACAGATTCACAATGAAGAGCAAACCAGAGCCAAAATAACCCTTATATATATATATATACACATACATACATACCAGTAGGATATACAAACACAGCGTCTATCGCCAGCTCTCCCCAAAAGTGGGTAGGAGGTCCCAACCTTAAAACTCCAGGATAAACATACGAACATTCCTTCGTCCCCATTCTGTCCATAAAATACCGACACAAAAGCTAACTGGAGCCATGTACCCACACCGCTCCTTGCTAAAAATTTGCAGACATCTTAACCAATGCCATCTTTTTTACTGACGCACTTGCAGACTGGCATGAGAACTATTGATAGCCGTGGTATCCAGCCTCATTAAGCTTGACTATGTTTTTTTTTTTATCAAGAAGAGGGCACACATCTTGGTATTTTTGACATCCTCTAATTGGACGGAAATACTTACACCATGCGCGACACACCGGTAGTGATACGGCGATTTGCTAACTGGTACCCAAGCAAAGATGGCTATGAGCGTTATGACTTGTGACCGAGGAATTTCGCGAGTTCAAGAACTATTATGATATAATTTTTAAACGCTCATACTTTCTTGTACTTTTGTGATTGAGCCACTCTTTTACTGACGTAACTCGAAGGACTGTGAAGCAATAATCACCATAGTAGGCATTTAAACCAACCTATAGTACACAGGATAAAGTGCTCTTAGTTGAAGGCACGAGCCAATGAACAAATGATAGAGCCTAGAGTATACACAGAAACTTCGTGTTTGGCGTAGCCGTCAAATGAACTCACTAAATTTAGAGTCGCCTGCAAATAACTCGTTCGACCCCTTTTCCTCTTAGGTTCAAGGAGAGTCAAATCTATACAATTTTAACTGGAATGGGTGCACATTCCTGCCCACTGTTTCGGTTTCGACGAGCCCCTGGTCATTCTGCATTTTCAATTACGATTCGGCTAGACGCACAAAATTATTGACGTCGACACGCAACGTATTATCTTGAGTGCCCTTAAGTGGTATACACACCCCAGTTATGCGTAAAATATCATTTTAATCGGCAATTACAAGGCTAACATTTGGTATGCCGTTTATGTTGCAAGGAGGCGCCAAATCGACGATGGCTATAGCCATATTAGTCACATCTTCATAACTTGAATACTGAGTCGGTAAGCAAGTACTTAAGACACTACTGTAAAGTGAATATCTTCAGAAGGTCCCATTGTATTAAGACTATGACATGAAGTCAGAAACAGTATAGCAAATCCTACCATTCGATGCATTTCCATTCAATTAAATATACTTTGACACTAACACATATTTCATTTAGTGAAAAATTTGAGTAGAATGAGAAGATAGATTGTTAGAATAGCTACTATCACACATACAAGTTTACACTCCTTATTAGTACCTGGAAACTTTGTCGCTGGATTCCTTACATACGTTGAAAAGGTATAGGTTTTGCAAATGGGAGTGTGTACCTATTTGCACTAGTAGCCTCGGACGAAATTACTTTGGAATGCGATCGGGATTATGGTTTATGGCTTATCCCGTACACTCGGATTTTTAGGAAAAAATAAATGTAGCTGAACATACAGTGCCCAGTTTGGCACTAATGTAATTTTAAATGCGCTAAATTAGCGACATGTGTCACAAAAAGATTATGCGTATTATGTGAACTGCAGGCAGATGTATTTATTAATATCACATTTTTTGTTTAATTAAATAACTCATAAAACACTAGAGTATTTCTCGTAAATCGACATTAAAATTAATTTTTAACCGTATCGTAAATTTACAGTTATCTTGGCGAGAAACGCTTTATAGCGTCCAGTTTTTATAATTTGTTCTCTTTTTTTTCCGGATGTAATAAATACGGTAGCTTACATTTGTCTGTGAACGAGTCGGAGGGTTTTCTGTTACATTCATAGTTATTGGAGGCAGACTTAAATATGTGCCAGGTGTCTACTAAATTTCCGATGATCGTATCGCCTTCTATTTACAGTCAATCTAAGGCCAACAGGGGGAATCAATTAGTTATCACTTGTACCTAAATTTTATACTGAGATTTTGACAAATCAGCGTTAAGTTTAAACTGCATTTGTCATGCCAGTAAGTAATCAATTGCAAATGATTTCTGAAAATTTTTAATTTAGCAATAAAGTTAAAAACTGAAGCACACTTTTCAAATAAGGCCACGACTATTGTCTGATGCGTAAGTTCCTTCATGCGAGTTAAATTTTTAATGTCAAATACCTATTCGCTAAATAAATATAAGTAAATATTTGGAGATCACAATTTTTTTTTAACTTTCTATGTTATTGTTACACTTCTATGTCTACGACCTCGATAGTTTTAATTTCCAAGGTGTCTTGGATATGAGGGGCGAGATAAAAAGCAAGAGATAAGAATCCACAGTATTTTTGTAATCTGTGCTCCATATAAAAGAAGAAGAAAAGAGTTTCAGGTGTACAGCATAAGAAAAAATCATTATATTTCATTGATGGGGGGGGGGGGGGATGCGTAAATTTTCATTTTAAAGCAATAGAGAAGTTACGAAGTAAAGAAAACGCGTGGCCGAATTTGTGTCATAAAATGTAACAAAGCAATCTGAGGTAATGCATTCGTTCTTGAAGTTCTGCAAATGAATAAAGTAATCAGATAGTTTTGCCTCATTCCTAGGATCGTATTAGAAAGATAAGCACTTATCTGCAGTATCTTTACGTTTTAAATCGCGAGCGTGTCTCAATACACACACTTTGATGGTTTAAGAAACAGAAAGGTTTTCAAATGGATTTCTCAGCGGCGTATATAAAATTTTCCTTCGGGGAGGCCAAATTATAGAAGATTCGCAGTCGATGACTGGAAGTTACAAACAAAATCACTTACACATTCATAATTGAAGAACGCCATTCAAAATGGGAAGGAAAAAAAAAAATCATAAAACAAAAAATATTTCCTGAGCAAATTTTTAAATACTTCACATAAAAAATAAATTACATGCTTACGTTGATCCAATTGAATTGATTGCTAAAGCCAGAACAACCACGAATAGAAAACTTTATTTCGCCTTATGGTTGAGTACGATGTCATGAAAATTAATTTGCTGAAAATGTTTTAATAATAGTTGTAGGCCTATGTTGTTTTGAACCATTATTTTTACCACGATTTTTTTTCCTATGCTACTGACAGGGTTTCAGTTAAGAAATCATCAGTATAATTTCCAGATTTTTAATTATTTCTCAACGCTCCCCGCGTGTGTCAGTTCTAGTGATAAGACAATTTTCTTTAAGTGACGTTCATTCGAGAAATTTAAGGTGACATTTTGTGTTACTGGCACTTTACAACGCGTATTAAGATTATGAACCGCCCAGATTTTCCATTATTGTATAAACTATTTACTTTCCTCCAATTTTCGAGGGCGACTAAGACCCTATCTGTTCTCTCCTTAAATACTTCCTCGGCATTGCTAATTTACTACGTCGAAACATTTTTTTTGTTATTGATGTATTCCTCCACCTCAGGCAAACAAAGCTTACCGGGGTCTGTAAAAATACACCAAAGGGACAGCGCACCGCATTCTTGCGCAATCACAGTTTAATTAAATTTTGCATAAGAACTATCCGCTATAGGCTATTCATGGTAAAGTGAGCACTGTTGAAAGCCCTCTCATTTGGAATACTAGTCGATAAACATATTTTATTGTAGCGGTAGAATATACACACACTGTTTATTACTTGCCAGCCAATATATATTTAAAAAGGTGATTAAATGATAGAAAAAATGGCTGCAAGGAAAAAGTAATTAGGGCCTCATAAGCAGTCACTTTGCCATGAACAGACTCTACTATACATTACTCATTTTACTCATATTAATTATAAATGAAATGTTTTGATTTATAGATAAAATATAAGTAAAACTGCAATAGAATCAAAAATATGATAGTTTTATGTTAACAAAAATATAAAACATTTATAATACATGATGAAATATTCAGGCACGTCATACACGGGGTGATTTTTCACAAGTTTGATTCTAAAAGTGTGAAGAAACTGCGAGTAGACTACGTGCAATACCGCAGTGAGATTGGAAAAGTGCAGCTTGCACGTAGACAGAGAAATCTCCAGTCCTGTAAAGTCACGTAGTTACCCCAATTATTTTTTTTTTTTTTACTGCGGTGCTGCTTGTTGAAAACCTCGAATCTCGAAACCGTGTCCAAGCTTATTTACAGACTGAAGGCGCAGTGGGAGGTTCGTTCCGGCCATTAGAAACGCGTGTAAGTGTCCACTGTCCTCTTGTGCTGGTTCACTGAGCATTATATTCCCTGTGGAGACTTTCTTCGCCGCAGTTCTACCAACGGTGACATTGGCTATATCCCCCCCCCCCTTCCCCAATCCATAAATTCCCAATCCAAGAAAATGCTAAAATAAAACAAGTCCGCGCGATCGTGCAGCCAATAAGTTTCAAACCAAACTAACTTGATCTCCCTATTCGAAGTGACCTAAAAACTATTAGGTTCTTTGTTTTTAGTAGTTTATAGACTCCGCAAATATAATGCGCGCTTCTGCTGTTGTCATTGATTATTTCTCTGCTCTGTAGTTGCGTCCAACTTTTATAAAGCCCTACCAAAGTTCTATTTTTAGAATATTCCTCCGCCTCGTGGGAACAAAGCGTAAATATGTCTGGAGAATTGCTCCAAAGGGGCAATACGTACGTACCCAGTTTTAATAATACTTTTCATGATAACATTTTTCAAAACGCTTGAGATACATGGCATATTTAGGTATTAACAAACACGTCATATGTGGGATGTTTTTTTATAGCTTTGATTGAAAGTGCGTGAAAATACCACGAATCTATTATATACTTGAATGGTTATGTCATACAAACTTATTTCGATCGCAAAACGTGACAAATGGTTCGTGGTTATCCCCACATTCAATAATAAACGCGAGTTATTTATTCACTTTTCATACGACTTCATTAAAAAGATGTTTAAATATTTTAATACATTCTTCTTGAAAGCACCAGTTATTTATATATATATATATATATTCAACGAAATTTTTTATTACGTAACTGTTACTTTTTCACTTGTGTGATTTAAAACAGTTCGGTTTCGCATACTTGTGATATCAATAGTTGGACTCTGTGCTGTTGTAGCGGCAATGTATTATTTACCATTAGCAAATCGAGACACGCTATTCCGATTTATTTGCAGAATTCATAATTTGTCGTCTTAGTTATTTAAAATGTAGCTTTAACTTGCACACCTTTATCACATTTGTCTAGTACTTCTGTAGTGAAATATTGTAATTTACATCTTAAGAGGTTTTTAAAGCTCGCCTGGTGACAGTAAAAAATGATTTAAAATTAATTTTTAGTTGCCTAATAACAAACTTGAACGTTTTGTTTTAATCTACAAACCACTGTTTTAAAAATGAATACTTCGTGGTTAAATCTTTCCCGTGGTCTTAAAATAATTTGCATTTATTCACAAAAGCCTCTGTAAAGAACTAATACAGGAGACGAATGTGTTAGTTCCGAACATAAATACAAGTCTTTTCAATATCCGTGGTGACGAGGAAAATTACTAATAACAAATACAGCAAGCATATTACTTTTCCTTTTCAGATCTATCGCTGTTCCACTTTCCGCTCGGGTAAAGAAACTTAGCCACTCTAAATAAGAAATAGGATACACTGCAAGCAAACAATTACCATGCAAAACCACGTTTTACAAAACATTTGTGTAAATTTACTGTTAGAAATTATTTATGAGATTTTTCAAATCACAGGTATATTAATAACATTTTATTGGATGTAATTCGCGTGTGCCTAAAAATACCAATTGATTGAAAATATTTATGTCTTCCATATGTATAGCGACAACGTAAAAATGTCCCTTATTTTCATAGATGATTTTATGCAAATTAACAGGAAACAGTTCTTAGAAATATATTACGTTATGTAGTTAGATTGAAATTGTTTTTAAACAGAACTTCTTAAAACAAGTCTAAGCCACCAATCCTTTAAAATGAGTTTTTAGTTACGATTCCAATTGTGCACAAGATGTCGGAACCGTAGAGCGAACGAGATTTCTTTAAAGCACTGCCAGTAATACTCACGGATGTATGCAAAATCCCTGCAACTATCTGACATGAACTTATAAACAGCAAACTACATAGAAGGTGTGTAGGTACAGCTTAACGTCTAAAGGCTGTTCGCGTTAAAGTGAGCACATTTGAAATCAACCTTAGAAAATAGTCACTGTCCCAACTTGCATATATTTACCGGGGGCACTGAGCGACATGCACACAGTAATGTTGGTAACGATGGACGGAAAGTAGTTCCGTATCTTAACGCCGAATAAAAAGTGTTTGGTAATCATTTGTGATAACATAAATTATTTCTTTCGTTTTCTGTTTTTTTTAATGCATCGAAATGTGAAAATGAGCAGATTTGTAAAATATTAATTTTTATAATAATTTCACCGTTTCACTTGACCGACGCATAAATAAAGTTACGAGGTCCACGGCAATGTTAATTTTACATAAGGCGGAAGAATACACAACGTGCATACAAGTAGATCTTAAGCAGAGTCCTTGTGCTGAGAATCAGGGACTAGAAGTGAATCCCTACTAACGTCGGGAGAGATTTCAGAAAACTATATAAAGCCGAATTGAGGACGACCGGGCCGAGGATCGAACGCGGGTCCTCCCGAATTCGAGTCCAGAGCGTTACAACTGTGCTACTTCGCTCGGAGAAATATAATTAATTATTATATTGTACCTATAAAACATTGTATCAATTTCCCGCACTGTGAATAAAATATGATTGTAGGAACCATCTGGACTGTTAAAGCAATCTTATGGGTCGTAGGTACGGTCTAAATATTGTTAATGTAGATATAAATACCAACAGAACTATTTGTTGTATAGCTGTCTGTGATTGTATTTTCTATTGTACTTATGGTTAATACATTAGAGCACTGCATCCCTACTACAAAACTGATACTAAAGGCTGCTCACGTTACAGTGAGCACTTCTGAGATCAGCCTTAGGAAAAAGTCCCTGTCCATGCATGTATATTCTTTAACAAGCGCACTGAGTGATATCTGCCCAGTAAAATTGGTAATGAAGGATGGAAAGTACTTCCATATTTTAACGTCGAAAAAGAAAATGTGTTCGGTAACCAGTTGTGATAATTTACATCATTGCTTTGACTTTCAGTTTTTTTAATGCATCGAAGTGGAAAAATTAACAGATTTGTAGAATATTTACTTTTCTAATAATTTCACAATTTCACATGACCGACGCATGAATAAAGTGACAAAGCTCATAGCAATCTTAATTTTACGTAAGCCGGAAGAAGACACAACGTACATACAAGTATTTCTAAGCAGGGCTTTAAAAAGGGCTCATTTTATCGTGAACAACCTATAACTCCAACAGAACAACTTCAACGCTATTTGGATTCTTCTCACGACAAGGAGTTTTGTATTAACCTAACATAATATTCTGTTGCTGCTACCCTCAAACATGTCTGTTCGGTACTAATCTCAGTTCTGCCTCAAATCACACGTTGTTTGTTCAAAAATATATTTGTTGGTAGAAATTATCTATCGTCTTAAAATTGTCCAAATGAATATTGTGCAAATTAAAACATTGTTTTTCTTTACATAAATTTTAACACGTTATATTTATATGCAACAAAATAATGGGATTTCTATTTAAATGGAGAGCACAGAAATGACTTTTTTACTGCCGAGATCTTATGTGAGGCGGAAACTGGTCGATGGGTAATATTCATTCCATTTTCATTAAACCAGAGTTTAATCAAAGTAGACCCTAATTAGACTGAATAATCCGCGAATAGGAATCTTCAATTTTAACAGAACACATTCATCGTCTTCGAATAAAAAGAAATTTCCGAGTTTTATTATTAATATTATGCGTGTCCAAGCATTACTTGCACCAAGCAGTTTTATTATTAATATTATGCGTGTCCAAGCATTACTTGCACCAAACAGTTTTATTATTAATATTATGCGTGTCCAAGCATTACTTGCACCAAGCAGTTTTATTATTAGTATTATGCGTGTCCAAGCATTACTTGCACCAAGCAGTTTTATTATTAATATTATGCGTGTCCAAGCATTACTTGCACCAAGCAGTTTTATTCATTTTCATTAAGGTGCATTCTGTGCCGGCTTTTCAAGTTTAAAATCAGGTATTTACTATTCGCGCAGCATATTCCGGGGCGTTTCAAAACAGTTAACTATTATTAACGCATACTAAATAGGATTAATACAAAGTTGTAGCAACAGACAAGACGATAATGTGTAAAACTGTTAGATTTTAGAATATATTACTTCTCGTATACCGGTAACACTATTAAATGTTTTATAACAATAATCAAGGTTTTTGTAGTGGCATGTGAGTAGACTTTTGGCCTCGGATTTTGCATCATGTAAGATGATAGTAGACGGCCGAGTGTGTAACAAATTAATCTGGTGACAGCGTAGACTTAAAACATTACAAACGAATATCTTTTTTTTTTGTTTGTAGCACAGATCTGTCAATGCGGTCCAAATGACGCTGAACTAATAATAAACAAAAAAGCCTTTACGTGATCATAATAACTGCAAAAATAATCAAACATATGTGACGCGTTCTCAGAAAAGGTGCCTTAGGGTGAGACCCCAATTTTCGGGTTTGTTGGGCTGTTTTTGTAGACAATTCTACGAGGAATTCAATTAAACAAGTCGCACCCTTGTAGCGTTTATGCTCTCAGCATGTCCCGTTCATATCTCGAAAACGATTATTCTCGAATTTTCAACCTTAATTTGGGCCTCCTGTAATACTTAAGTGTTTCACCCTAAGGTACGTTTTCTCAAAACGCGTCACATTATACTCTCTGTCCTATGTAACTAGGCAAGATTTTTACAGTTCGACGAAAGTAGCGCTAATGTTTACTTTTCTTTTGTGTATCCTTTCGCCATCAATTGGTGCTTCAAGTTGTGAGCTGTATATTTTATTAACACGCTGACAGCTAATCCACTTGTCATTGTAATTCCAAACATATTTTAAGGTGTTTATAGACTGACATCTGTCTAAAATAATCGTAGGTTATAAAAGCAACAATAGAAAACTTTGCAAAAAATGAAATAGTATTTCTCAACTTTTTTTAAATTTAATAGACAATGAATTTGGGTTAACATGTGTGAGATGGTTGTTGTAATTCTTATTACACTTTGGACGTTGCAGCTAATAGGCCTGTATTAAGACTAGAAATCAAATTAATTCGGGGAACTTGCTTGACAACGCACTTTCGTTTGCCAACCTACGTCTCACCAACGACTTCTGCAAAGCTGTTGTTCCACTATTACTGATACACAGCTCGAGTTGGAAATATGTGGAGTCCTACTTTCTTCGTTTCATTAGTTCAGTAAAGTAACAACACAAAAACAACGAGATGGGTTTACGGGAAGGAAAGAACATGGCGTGTAAAGGCCGGGCTACACTTGATTTAGGACACGCACAGCACTTGCGATAGCACAGAACACACACACACACGGCTCGAATCTGAAAGCTACAATCAAAATCGCACACGCACAGAAACGGCGGATGTTTACAGAAAACAGCCGTGAAAATGAAAGGAAACGATGCTCGGTGAATTGCGCGTGCGTGTGTTGGTCACATTGGAATGAAAAAAAATACTGCTCATAGCTCTGTTTACTTTGCTGCTCGTGTCGCGGTTTGTATAAATATAATACGTTATACCGTTTTTTCTTAATATACATTGCTTGGGCAATACAAATTTCAATCAAAACAAATTTATATTGTTATGGCACCAAACTCTTCAAGCACTAGTCAAATTCACTAGTTTTGTAGCCATTTCCATCGTCACGTGAACTCGGTAGCTATTTTTTTTCTTGCTGGTAGTGCTTCCAGAGCTCGCTGACAGATGGCGTGGCCGGGCGTGTTGAGAGTTTTGGTTCGAAACAAGATGAGTTTGAAATATATTTTATCGAATTATTTGAAAAATTTATCAACAATACCCTGCTATATTTCTGTAGACTTTTGGAATTAATATCAAGCATGTATGGATGGCATGGTGAGAGTAAAAAGAACTCCCAATGTTTGAAGTTGCGTTTCATTCGAATACGGACCGTTTTGATTTCTATTTCATTTTGAACACCTCTACATTACTACTTTAGCACGAAATTTAGTTCGTAAAACTAACAACAGCTGTTTTGTGACGACGTAAATTATAATGTGTTAATTAAACTAGGAACTCTTTGTTATCTACGCATTTTCTGCTTTTTCTGATAAGCGTCGGCAATGGAGTCAGAATAGCCAACGTAATATTAATTTTCATTCATTCATTCATGCATCAGCTGATACAGGATTTTGTAAATGGCGCGTTGTTTCTTTCGTATACGTCAAGTTGCCACTCACTGTCTGTCAAGATCTTGCCAAGTTACACGAGACAGAGAGTACAATATCTCCAACGTATTTTTTAAAGAATATGTGAGGTGATACAAGATCTGGTAAAGGCAAGGTAATGGAACAAGGTACAATATAACATTTACTTTAATACAAAGATAATGCTTTTTTTTTTTTTATCTTAGCACGGACTATTTTATAACAAAAGTAATATTTTTTTTTTTCAGGCATTCTGAAAGAGTGGGAGGAATGTTTCCAGCCACGATGACATCATTTTTCTAACACCTTTACCGGTGGACCCGGCAATGAGAATGGATTACTGATACCCAGTAGTGTGGTTTGGTAGAATATATTGGTTTGCTTTTTATGTATTTGCTTGTATATAATTAAACACGAAATAAATTTTTGTAGCAAGTGAGCACTTTGTTTTATCATTTACTTAACCTTTTTTTCTGTCAGTTCAAATGCAATTTATGATGTTAAAAAGTTAACTTTTTTAGTGCAATATGCTGTAAGTTATTCCTTACTCTAGCACACCAAGTAAATTTAGCAATAAATTTTAAGTACTCGTTATCTGGCATAAGAAGAATACTAATAAAACTTGTGTTATGAATATGAGCAATTTACATTAACAATGTTGTTGATACATGTAGCATGTAGGTTATTCAACAGTGTAAACTGGGATTAAAATGGTAAATTAATATTAATGCATTTTACAGGCTTAAGAACTGTAATATTATTTAGTGGTTAGCATTGCCTCTTTTATAACAGTCGGTTGATTGTGGTGTTGTTAACATGCCAACCAAATTAACGCATTCATAAAGTGAGTGAAGATTTTTAGGGCGGCTCTTAACATCGAGGTCTTGAGAGCCAATGAGGGTGCAGCGAGGTAGATATGGGTCAGTACCGGAATGCAAGGGCGGGGGGGGGGGAGATCTCCAAGAAAAGCCCCACCGAACATGCGGCATCGCCCGGCACGATTCCCCGCCGGGAATCGAACTTGGTTCGCCTACAGGTGGGAGGCGAGTAGTCTAACCACCGCACCACCGCGGCCCCATGCAGCCGAGGGGGAACACCTGTTGCCAAGACGACCTTGTGCCTCGCGCGGGGCGAGGGCTCCCGACTTGTGTGCGCGCCAACCTGTGATCCCATTTCTATTTCGAACTCCAGAGGGAAATAAAACGAGCACAGAGCAGGCGGGCTAATGGCACACCGTGGCTTGTCCGAGATAAGGGATCTTGAGGAGCGAGAACCCGCTTCTATAGAGAGAGGAGGAGAGACTAATGGTGGGTTCACAATCAAAAACATAGACACGGATCATATGACACAACAGTAGAACGTTGCACACGACCAGAAACCTTGAGAGTAATCGATTCATAATTGAATACCTATGTAGGCCAATAACATTTCGCAAAGGGTGAGTAATGTTTTAATGGTTCGGCAGTCTTTACACATCGCATAAAACGGATTTTAGTAACAGACTGTGACACTGTGATGCATTTTGTAGTAATTTTTGCTCTAATTTAAAAACTTTTGCTTTTGCGATTGTAAAGATGTGGACAGCCTTAAAAAATTGCACCAAGTACAGTGTCAGCTAACCATTATTCTAAATATATATATTTATGGCATTTCTTCGTTTCCGTTTTAAACAAACAACTTCATCGTAAATTTTACACTCTTTTTCTGATTGGCTGTTGTCACATGCGTGTGCATAAGAAACAGAATCTTGACAATTCCTCTAGTGTACTATTTCAAGACCTCTCACGCATGGGACCAGTTATACGCTCGAAGTCAAAGCGCTCAATTATTGCGATGTTATGTGGTCACTGGTGTAGTCTATTCGCGGTTTCTCCACAATTTTTTAATCAAACCGTTGAAAAATCACCCCATGTATGGCGTGTTTAGTTATTTCCTAAATATGCCATGTATCACAAACGTTTTATGCACCTGTTAACATGCAAGTATCTTAATTTTCGTTATTTTTGAAGTTTTATAGAGATTTTATTAAAAAATCTTATTAATGCATTAATAATAAATACGAGAAGAACAGTGATAAAATATGTGGGTTGGTAGCTCCTAGTAAGAAATAGTTCTCATGCAAAATGTCATTACGACCGAGTGCGCACTAATTCGGTGCACTGTCCCTTTGGTGTGAATTTTCTAGACTTCGTTAAAGCCTTGTTTGTATGGGGTGGAGGAATATCCAGGAAGTAGTTCTTTAGCAGGGCTTCGGGAATGTCCGAAGTGACCCGCGAGTGGATTACATGCTCTGAACTGCGTGAACCAAGCTTAATGACGGCCCGCTTAAGAATTTGCGCAAGACGGCCGGTGAGATGCTGCGTGCGGTAGCTATCTGTTGGCGCGGCGCGACGAGCGATCAGAAAACAACACACAGCCGTGTGGCACAGGGCCAGGCCCGTCACGGAACGTAGATTAACGGCCAGTTAGGCCACGATATGGATTGGAAGATTCCTCCGCGGGGCAAAGCCGTCGTTAGACGTAACCTCCTAGGAGAACGAACCAAAATTAAAAAACAATAGCAAAGGCGGAATGAACGATCGCGTGAGCGCCTCTTCGTCAATTCGCTCGTTACAAAACCTTGGGAAGAATGCATTTAAAATGCGATAGTCGTGATTGAAGGGGTGGGGGGATCTTATGGTGACTGAGAAAGTAGTGCATAACTTCCTCCTGAAATAACAGTATGATAATCTTCACTTTGAGTTTACTTTTAAAATAGCACGTATTCATGAAAATGTGAAATGCCTGGCTCAGTGTCAATACTACACATACACAAACATGCACATATATTAAGGTTGAAGTAAAGCAATTGCCTGTGGAGCCCTGCACCCGACTATACAAAGTGAAGAACTCATGAAATAGTACAGACACCATCAAAATTATCAGAAAAGTTCTGTTTGTGCTGTATATGAAAGAAGAATGTATATATTTTGCAACATTAAAAAATATTTTACTAAAATATACTTTTTAAATGTTAAAAAAAATAATCTATTAAAATAGTCTGTATTTTTAACAAAAATTTAACCATATTTCCATTCTGGATGCTTCAGAAAGAATTTGCACGAAAATTTTCGTCATCGAATGTCGTTATAATTGGGATTGCATGTAAGAAAATTGTGGTAATAATGTAGGAAATAATGTTTATAATTGATTTTAAGTGCGTCCATTTGTCACGGACATTTATGGCTGAAACTGACGTAAATAAACTTAATTATAAAATTGATATGATGCATTATTACTATCATTTTATTACATATGATAACAGTAAATATTATGACGATATTTCTTGAAGAAGATTTTCTTGTAAATTCTGCTTTCCAAAGTATCCAAAACGGAAATGCGTTAAAATTTTCTTAAAAATGCGGAACTAAATCGTTCGATTAATTTTTTACATTTAAAAAGTATATTTTAGTATCATATTTTATAACATTGCTATATACATATATATATATATATATATATATATATATATATATATATATATATACACACACACACACACTTATTTCATATACAGCAATTAATCACACTTTACTGACAAGTTTTATGGTGTCTGTACTAACTTTTTATGAATTTTTCGCATTGTACAATCAGGCGCAGTGCTCCACGGGCAGTTGTTTTTTTTTTTCAACCTTAAGATTGAAACTTAATATTGTGTCTAAAGCACTTATGTCGATATTTATATCAGGAACTTATCTAAATTTTCTGTTTGGGTAGGGGGCAGGGGCCATTTTATAATTGTTTATGGTGCATGTCTAGACTTTAGAGAGGGGCCGCGGTGGTGTAGTGGTTACACAACTCGCCTTCCACCAAGGAGAACCGGGTTCGATTCCACGTCGGGGCCGCCCCCGTATTTTCGCATGTAGGAATCGTGCCGGACGATGTCGCTACTAGTCAAATTTTCTCGGGGATCTCCCGCTTCCCCCGCCCTTCTATTCCGGCGCTGCTCCATACTCACCTCGCTTCACCCTAATCGGTTCTCGAGACCTCGATGTTAAGAGCCGCCCAAATCTCTTCACTCTCTCACACACTATACTTTAGATTCGTGCCGTGTTAAAAAACAATATTGAATTAATAATATAAAATAAGTATTTTAAAAAACTAAAATTCTATTTCATCTGAATTAAAAAAACTCACAGGACATTCTTATGTCAATGTGAGGTTTTGAACTGAGGGGGGGAAGTCATATTTCTTCTGGATCCCTCCATCTCCCCTGTCTGTATCTCACCCTTATTCATACTCAAATTCAACATTTTGTATACGCTCCTGGCAGACTGTGAGTGGCACAAAATTTTGTTCGAAACGTTCCAGCTGATATGAGGAGACTTCATTCTATTTAAGGTGAGGCAAATGGTACAATTACATTCAACCTTTTTCAATGAGTTGTACAATATAGTAAAAGGCGGTTTCTTAAATATTTGTTACGCTCTCAACTACATCAATGTTTTCCAAGAACACCATCACTGTCTTGTCGAACCCTAGAAAGTAGGTAGCACATCGGGGATCTAACTGCCTGGTGTTAGCTACAGGTTGTTCACGGTAAAATGATCAATTTTAAATGCTCTGTTTAAGATCTACTTGTATACATGTCGTGTAGTCTTCCGCCTTATGTAAAATTAACATTGCCACTGGCCTCATCAATTTATTCATGCGTCGCTCAAGTGAAACTCAGAAATTATTAGAAAAGTAAATAATGTACAAATCTGATAATTTTTACACTTCAATGCTTTAAACAATACAGAAAACCAGATAAATAATTTAAGTTATTTCAAAGGGTACCTTACACTTTTTGTTCAACGTTAATACATGGAACTACTTTCCCCTCCATCGTTACCAACTTTACTTCTTTCTAAGGTTGATTTCAAATGTGCTCACTTTATTGCGAACAGCCTTTACAAGCCAGCATTCAACCGCACAATACCAGGATCCTTGCACAATTGGTCGC
Organism: Dryococelus australis; assembly: GCA_029891345.1. Lineage (NCBI taxonomy): Eukaryota > Metazoa > Arthropoda > Insecta > Phasmatodea > Phasmatidae > Dryococelus > Dryococelus australis. The sequence continues at coordinate 52,126,734 of CM057007.1, forward strand.
TTGGCCAAACCATAAGGTAATACAGTACACCTGTCCAAATTCAAACTGAATATTTCCGACCGTTATCCGATGCTTTTTCAAATATACATTTCCAATTGTAAGACACGATTGTTAATATTCTGAGGTTTTTATTTTATTTTATTTTTTTTTACTAAATATAGCTACAGATGTTTACGTATCAAGCTTATATATAGGGATAAGTAAATTTTGGGAGTTCAATGACCTATAGGCTAGACTCCACGGTTCTGTGTTTACTCGCGCCTCAGTTGTTCGTTCATTTGCTGCTGCTTCAGAGAGTCGCCAGTGTTATTCCACACCTGGCGGTATGGGATTCGCTACTTGTTTCCTTACAGGTGCGCTATTGGCTCAGAGTTCGTCCAGGGCGTGTCTAATAAACTGCGGTCGAATTTCAAACTCAACTTCAGTGTACACGTGTTTGACGTCTACCTTGTCCTGAAACGAACTCGCGAAATGTTCCTATCCCTAGGTATATAACAAACGTGACCATTTCTATGTATATGAACAACAATATAGGGCCTAAACTTTTCACTGTCCTGAAGAGCCGTTGAGTACGTGAAACTGTACATGGCCCAACACCATTTAGTTGTCTTTGTTTACGTCATATATCGGCTATCATTTCTGTGTAGTAGGTCTATCAGCTATTATCAAAGTGTATTGTCTAATAGACGTATTAAATGTGTTGTTATCAACTTAATCCTGTACCTAGTCACATAGGAGGTTGTTCTGGACGCGATACTGCACCATCTTAATCTGTTAAGAGGAATGTGCACCCGCGCATCCAAGGTCAAGGTGCGAGGGAGTGATACGGGCGACACTAACACTCACGCCTAGTGCCTCATCGCTCCTACGCGCAAGGCGTGCAGTGTTTCCGTCGTGGTCCTGAACTGAGCAAATCAGATCTGTAACACAGTGGGATGGATTTTATATCATGAGATTAAAGTTCACAGATTAAACTACGCCAGTATGTTTGTACTTTTCTCTTACCGCTTAAGGAAACTGCATAGGAAAGTTTTAAAAATACGATATTTGAACATATTCACGAATGTTTTCCTCTGTGAATATAATTAAAATGTTAAAAGTAAAAATTTAGATGCATGGATATATATATATATATATATATATATATATATATATATATATATATATATATATATATATATATATATATATATATATATATATATATATATATATATATATAGCAACAAGTCGTATTTACAGAACATATATTTACCGAGATACGCGAATAAACGCAAACAGCGATTTCACAAAGAATGTTTCAATGCACACTCCTCTGAAGCTTTGAGAGGCAAACAGATATCTCTCAAAAGCGCCTTTAATTTTTTTTGTAAACGGATTGCCAGGGCTCGCTATACGAGTTAGTTACTTGGAGTTTGTTACGTCAGCAAAGTGATATGTCGCCGCCACTTGAAGAACTCAATGATTTCAAGGTGGTGTCCAAAAATCTGTTTGAAGTTTGGTAAAAAAGAGTGACTATATAGTTGATTTCCACAACCACCCACATGATTGCATTTATTTGGCATTGATGAGTCAGAATGTTCCCTTTTTATCCCCGAGTACTTCCAATATGAGTAGCTTTCCAGTACATTCCGCGTTACTCCTGCCCGGTTACTCTTATGATATTTCCCCTCTTTTTGAACAGATAAGGCTTTATTCTTGAATTATTACGAGATTATTTCAAATTGTTGCTCCCCACTACTTTAACTTCGAAACCATAATCTCACTCCGAAAGAAAGCTATTCTGGAGAACATATGTATTTCGAAATGCTGAAACTTTGCGCGATATTGTCCTCAAACTTGAACTTGCATTTACAAGTCGGCAGGGATCACGTACGAGCGATACGAAAAGTGTATTTGTTCAACACTCTGAAAGCGCTCCGGACAAAATAACTTGAGTTCAGTAGTTTACTCTAAATGTAAAATAGTGAAAACAGATCCAGTGGAAAAGGTTGATTCAAGCTGAGTATTACGACGGCTTAGTTTCCCTGATTTGCAAGTTCGGTGTGGGCCTTGCCAGTTTTGTAACATTGTAAAGTGGGTGATAAAGCTGAATGTCGTAAATTAGAAACCGCTGTAACTATAACTGTAAAAATTTATCTAGTAAACTTCCTTAACTGAAATTGAAGTTTTTTTTAACGTATACACTTAATGGCAATAATACCACACATCAAGTTGCAGATAGAGGAATGTTCAGCGTCCCTACTATACAAAATTGGGAATTTCCCTACGCATTTGGCTGTTTCCTGAGCAAATGTTGAAACGCTACAATGAATGCACAGGGAAAGAAATTACCATTTCCGCTTTATCACTAAGCGTATACACTCGTATGGTAAACTTTATGAATAATTTCTTATGAGCGAGCGTAAAATCTGTTTCGCATGTAACTTAGCTTTCTTTTAAATCATTTAACACATTTTAAGTATACAGATTACTCATGTATTTCTGAAGACTGAAATTCTTTCAAGTGGGGAAATTATTGCTAGCTCTCTGCGAATGTGGCAGTATTAACATTGCTTAAGTGAGCATTGTAGATAATATTAGTAACAGAGCACTGAATAGAGTTCGATAAACCATGAAAACTTCAATATTTAGGGTGGATATATTTTCACTTCATAAACTATAAACTACATTTGTTACTTGTCGTGGTCAAAGTTCGTATAGAATACTAAAGTTTCCATTCCATGCTCGGGTTTAAGAGACAAGCGCACATCTTACGTTGTGCCAACAGTCACGGATAAACCGTAAATAGCAATCAAGACATTTTTTTCCCAGCTTACGCCACTCTAACAGCCTCTTAATTTACTTTTAGTTAGTAGCATTTTATTGGTTGGTATGTCTGATTCGCATATATCACGTAGAACTCGATTTGTGCCCATATGCTTGAATAGAGATGGCATATGTTCTGAGGTTAATTATCACATAACTGAAGTGTAAATGCAATCAAATACTAAAGAAAGAAAATCCAGAGGGAAATTATGCTTCTTGTGGTAATCAATTGATTAATATCTACAGAAATAGCAGATTTCTTTGTTGCCCACTCCATAACCTCTCGTATATCAGAATACCAATCCAAAGTAAATCTTTTAATTCCAAACTTCTTGCAACCATCATTTTCCAAAATTTTAAAAAGTTCTCAGAACAACTTGTTTATAGATATTATTACTGACCATAGAAAAGTGTGAAATCTCAATCCTCCAAACTAGTTGGCGAACGGAATTATTTCATTTTAAAACTTTTTACTTGAGTATCGTGGAATAAAAACTACTGTAAGATTTCAAGCAACTGGGATTAAGTCGCAAGATATCGAGAATTGAGGCCTCATGATACAAGCATTCATTTACTCAGACAGGAATACTGACGATATATATATATATAATGCATATATACATTTATGTGTCTCATAACCGTTAATAACGTACTGAAATATATGATTTGTTCTTCTTATAATGACACCTAGTTTCGGCTACCTCCCGACAGAAGGATAGTGGGTACTGACGCCCTCTCACCATTCGTCAATTTCCAAGGAGACGTGGATGATTACTCGGCTACTGACGAGGGTGGTGGAGCTCGTACGAGCTTTCGAGATATCTCGATGAACGATTTCGATATCTGGGCTCCCCAGTTATGATGTTTATCTCTTGAAACTAACCACGGACTTTAATACTAGTCTGGAGCTGTACGGGGCGGATGCTCTTATAATTACTACTGCGAGTTACTTCATTACAACTCGGTTACCACTAGTTTCGCAAGCATTTTGCAGGATGCAGTAAATTAAGAGGGAAAAAAAAAACTCTTTTATTACACTGTTCTCCCGGTACACCAAAAGAGAAAGGAGGTTCCCTTATCGTACGTTTAAGGTCATTTGTGAAACCTCTAAATGTTAAACGTTCAGCTGAGAAGTGTGTATTATAGAAAATAAATTCCAGAGATAATTAAAGATTACTGGATACATATATAAATTTTCCTTGTGATTGCAAATAAAATTCGACTCACCATGTATATAAACTGGTCTCAAATTTCTGTGATTTTAAGACATGGTCCTTAACTCATAGTTTAATACAGTTGTATAAAAATATAATTTACTAACCAAGACTGTGTCTATTACACGAACATATCATTTCCGTAGCCACAAAACAATAATTACTGTAAAATGGTTACAATTACCCACAAAACACTTATATTGCTTGAACATAGCACGAGTACTTTAAAACACTGTTTAAAAGGGCTGTTTGCCATTTACAAGTATCGCGTTTTTATTACCGGTCGTTCGCCACTTTGTAACTCGGGTCGTCGGATCGTCTCCAGTGTGTGAACAGATAGCATTGCGTACATTCTCCGTACTGTCTTCTCCCGTCATTACACTTAATACACCGAGTCGTCAAAACACGGCTCAAAATGTTTGTTGTGCCAAGTCGGAGCTCACTGCTAAACCATGTAGTCAGTGTCCAGAAATCATGTAAGCGTGTAGCAAGCTTGTGTTTGATTTTAATTTATCTATCCAATCGAGCTTGTCTCATCACCTCACAGCCTTATTAGAGCTGAATTTCAAGTGACTGGCGCATATTTGCACACACCAAGTTTGCAAATGGCTTGAATTATGCTTGCAGTTTGCCAAGGCAAGTATGTAGAAAGTTTTACAAAACAAACTTGGTACAAGTTTGTCATGACAAGTATGATACATGGTTGAATCAAACGGGTTATGCTATCAAGATGTGAGATTTCAAAGTTTTTTTCAGTGGCGGTAGGCAATGGAATGAGTTATTGCTATGAACATACGATATGTAGAAAGCAGTAAATTACAACAAAAAAAAAACTAAATCAAACTAAACGATCAACCAGAGGTAGCTGTTTACAATGCGCTATATCTTAATAACACACTAAGTATATCGCAGAAGGATATGTTATTTCTGTTATTAAAAGAGAAAAGAGACAAAAAATGCGTAAGAGATATAAAACATGGTTTCATTCATAGTTTTGTGCACATACTGCTCACAAAAAGTTTAGCATATATCATAATCCTGGATGTCGGTTTGAATTAACGTAGTTTACAGTTCATGTTGGACGCCTAATAGTACATAAAGTGGGGAAAGTAAATAAATACCCGTTTACATCATCCCAGTATGAAACAAGCAGACGGCATGAACCGAACAACAGCGCGAACGAAGGAATCTCATCAGCTTCAATATAAAAACAAATGTCTTCTCAGATGCATGGCACAAACGTCAATAAAGGCAGTTCACGATAAAGCGAGCACTGTCACTGCCTCTGCCTGCTTATATTTTAAGGCCGCACTGAGTGACGTGAGCTCAGTAAAGTTGGTAACGATCGATGGAAACTAGTTCCATTATCTTAACGTCGAACAAAAAATGTTAGGTAACCATTTGTGTTAAATTTAAATTATTTCTTTTGCTTTATGGTTATATTAATGCATCGAAGGTAAAAGTGAGATTTGTAAAATATTTATTTTTCCAATAACTCCACAGTTTCACCTGACCTACGCATGAATAAAGTGATGAGGCCAATGGCAATTCTAGCTCTACATGAGACGGAAGAATACACAACGTGCATACAAGTAGATCTTAAGCAGGGCTTTGAAAAATGCTCATTTTACCGTGAACTGCCTATAACGTCTAGGACCTCCACGGTTCCCGAGGCATCGCTTGTATCCGACGAGGGATGCCAAAAAACAAGATCACTAATAATTTCCGGAGACAAACTATACCATTCCGAATTGCCGCTTTGTTTAAGGCATGAATAGTCATTGGTGGTTGCGCACGTTTTGAAATCGCTCCTTTTGAGGAAGAACCACACATTCTCTATGCAGTTCACGTCAGCTGAATAAGCTGGTCAGTTCACTCTTAGGATCCCAGAGGGGAAAGTGCTAAATTTTGTGTGAGCAGTGTATTGTGCAAGCACCACCCTAAATTGTTTTAAGTTGTACGTTTTCAACACTAACCTTAACTGCTCGCGGTATATTAATTATTACAGGGTTGGATAACTTTAAATCAATTAAGAATGTTAATTTTATACCGCGTCCTGCCAGTGTACTGCATGGCCTTCGGTTACCACACATAAAACGAAAACCACTTCGATATGTCCCGAACTGGCCGGTTAATAATTTAGGGCTCCGCCCGCCCCTGGCTGTCTCGCTCGAGACACTCGAGATCCCAAGGTCGACTTTTGCTCACTCGCCACTTGTATCATCGCCTCTAGCCGCAACGCTTTCGACTGGCATGCGGTCTCTCCGACAAAATCTCGCCTGACCGTGACATTAAGCTGCGAAATCATATTTTCGTGTCACGCTATTGAACATTTCTTAAATGCTTTTCGTGAGTAAGGTGGTTGACCCAAATAAGGCCACCTTAAGATTTAATTATTTTTTTTTTTATGTTCAAATTGATTATAGGATAGACACAATTTGATCAAAACTTGCTCTGTCCATTTAGGTCGTTGTGAAAAATTCCTAACTCCAATATGTACGTAGTTAGCCATATATTAATTTATATCCAAATAAATGCCAAGTGGCCTTATTAGGAGCGAGGTGCTTAAAATAAGGCCACACAATAATATTTACATGGACAAGTTATAAAAAAATTCGGAACATGTTTGAATGGTACTAAATTATTAAAATAGAACACAATAGAAGCTCAACAATCTCTGAAGTTATTATACACTTAAAATTCACCTTATATAAAGAGCACAAAAACTTTTTAGGCACACTGGGGGCGATACAAAATCTCTCTAGCTGATTAGTCAGTCCAACACACTCTTCGCTTGTTTGAAAGGTACGCAATTATCGAAATAGAAAACATTAGAAGCTTAACAACCTCTGAAGGTATTACAAACTTAAGAATCGCCTTGTGCCAAGGGCACGAAAGAATTTTTGGGCACACTGGGGACAGTAGCAGATCTCTTTGTCTGATTTTCACAGCCCAACACACTTTCGTGCACATACTTCTCGCAACTTGCACAGATCCGCATATCAGCAAGACGCTCTTGGTCGGAAAGGATGCTGTATCAGCTCTCAGATGTCTTGAGTTTTCTTCTATGCTGAGTTCCTCTGGTGCTTGGCTGTGACAAATCTCCTAAAGTCAGTCTCCCTACCTGGTTGCACTTTATTCCTAGAAGCTTTAGGCGCGGTTCTTGAATTGTTTTCTTCAAATAAAGATCTAACGACTTTTTGAGCCCTCGAATTGATAGATTTACGTCGCTGGGTCTTTTGTTTTCAACTTTGGTGAGAGTGTTCGACTAGAAGTATTGCTAGAGTCTATAGTATTCTGGACGAGGGTGTATGTTGGAGTAGAAGTAAGGGTTTCAGTTGGTGCATGAACTGCAGTAGACACATTTGTAACAGGAGGTTCTGACACAGCTGATTGAGAAGAAACATTCTGCAAAGGCACATTTGATGTGGGAACTGAGGGTTCATCTTCTGATTCTGAGTTTGATGATGCGGATGAATCTATCTGTCTCTCATTCACTTGTGAAGTGTCTACTGAGACACTGACTAGATCTGGAGCACCATCTGTGCATTGAGTGTCGATCAAAGAGGCAGGAACAAATGCAACCTCAAGGAAAATATCAGGATTATAAGGGTAAATCCCTGTTGCTTTAAATCCTGAGATTATGTTTGTTGGAGTGATAGACCTGAGCCATGTTGTGGAAAATAATTTTCCAAATATGCTCCGATTTATTTTTCGATCTGGATGAGTCATCCAAAATTTCAAGACTTCGTCATCCCAAAATTATTCGGAAGACATGAACACTGATTTGTCTAAGGGCTGCAGCGCGTGGGTAGTGTTGCTAGGCAAACAAAACAGTGTTATGTTATGTCTGTCCGCTGCTGAAACAATATTCGCATTTAGATGCGAGAAAGCACCATCAAAGATGAGCAGTGTTCTATCACCACTGACTTTGTACTTAGTAGTGGTCAATCCACTGTGAGAAAGTATCACATGTCATGCTCCCTTTAGGTGTCATTACAGCATTGGATCCTGGTGGTAAGTGCTCTTCCCATTCAGATTTCAGTAGTTTGCCTCTGAATAAAATCATTGGTGGCACAAACTGTCCCATAGAATTCCCACATGTTACTACAGTAACATTTTATGCATGCTCCGAGGCTATATTGTGAACCCTTGTAACACCTTTACGAGCATAAACCTGTTATTGGTGGTGTAGAGTCAATCTACAACTTTTTTCGTCTACATTGTATATCAAATGAGGTTTATCAGCTACATAATATTCTAGAATTACATCTCTGAGTTTAGCAAAGTAATCGTTGACAATGTAACGATTAAGTTCCGAAGCTCTTCTGGGATTGAGATGTTGCGTTCTGCATTTTGCTACATCTGGGTGTGTTTTCAGAAATAATTCCAGCCACCGGCGTCCAATTTTGCGCTTCAGTGGGTTAAATGGATTAATAATGTTATTTTCTTTGCAGAATGAATAAACACTTCTCTTTAGCACATTACTAGTGATGGGCATACCAACATCTGCTAGTCGAAAGAGCCTTTGACTTAACTCTATCTCTTGTTCTATAGTCAAGACAGGAGATCGTCCCAATTTTCTGTCTGTCCTACCTGATATCACATGATTACGTAATGTTCTTCGAGGAATACCAAATTCAGATGCCACACCTTTGACGGAACGCTCACTGACGACGGCTGATATGGCTGCATTCATTTGCTCGCTTGTCCACTGAGCTCTCCGCATGTTTGACTGCACGGGGCCATATTTATCTGTAATCAAAACGTAACAGAAGCATATCATGTTTCGTGAGATTTCACAAATTGGTTATTATCATGTGCTACTTTAACAATACTGACAGTGGTCAAATTAAAGTTGTGTCAAGCTGACATTAATTTATCTTTAAGATATCAACAATAAAATAAGTGACACCAGGAAATCTTTATGAAAAGTATTAATACAATGCTAAATACATCACAGCTAATAAAAGCTCTTTGACATTACCCAAAAGTTTAAAAGTGTATATAGTTTGGATGTATTCAATAAGAGCACACCGTGCCCATTACAAGGCCACCAAAGATCCTAATAAAACCACACATGTCCTTATTCGGGGCAACTACATGCTAACTTATTATTACTTTTTACAGCGTAACATTATTATATTTATGAGATACTATCCCATATGCTTGAAGAGCACTAATTATACTGTGAGAACACATATAAATAAGTAGTTTTTAATTCTGCTTACCGCTAATTTTCACACAGACGCGCCTAATAAACATCGCTCTCAAAATGGTATACAAGGAGCAATAGCAAGAAGTTCCAAATACAGCCACCAGATACTGCTCTATTGCGGATCAAGTAAGTACTGCCATCTCTGGCGTTTTCCATGTACTTTTCGAGATATCTAAGGCAGCCTTATTAAAAGTATAGCCTTATTTGGGTCAACTACCTTAGACGATTTAACAAAATGTACGACGGATTTTTTAATCACGTGCTTTCTACCAAACTTCTACCACGCACTTCATGCGCCATCCAGGCGCCAAGAAGCGAGGGAGTGATATGGGCGACACTGACACGCACGCCTAGTGCCTCATCGCTCCTACGCGCAAGGTGAACAGTGTTTCTGCCGTGACGCTGTGCTGTGCAAATTAGAAAAGTAACAGTGGGGTTTTATGGTTTTATTACACGCAATGAAAGACCACATGTTAAACTACGCCCGTATCTTTGTACTTTCCTCTTGCCGCTTAAGGAAACTGCATAGGTAAACTATACAAATGCGATATTCGACCATTTTCACGAAATTTTCTCCACGAATACACTTAATATAACAAAAAAAATATAGGGGCATATATAATTGTTTTTTAATCTTTTCTGACAAAAAGTCGTATTTGCAGACCATATATTTAAAGAGATACGCGTATTCGCGCAAACAACAATTTCACAAAATACGGGCATCCATCCCACTCTTAAACAGCGCTCCTTTATCACAGCCACTGAGTTATATACGTTCAGCTATCTACCTAAGGTTTTCATGATTAATTGCGCCATTTTTAAAGCCCTGCTCTAGATATACATTCCCCTTCATTTTGTATACTTTCTCCATATCAGAAATTTACATTGTCACGGGGGGCCGCTGCGGTGTAGTGGGTAGACTACTAGCCTCCCACCAAGGCGAATCGGGTCGATTTCCGACGGAGTCGCCCCGCCCTTTCAATCCGGCGCTGCTCCGTACTCGCCTCGCTTCACCCTCATCGGCTCTCAAGACCTCGTTGTCGAGAGCCGCCGAAACCTCTTCACTCACTCACCCTTTCGCTGCGCGATTATCTCGGAATGGGTCTTGTGTTTGGTTGGCTACCCCGTGTTGCGAAAGGATTCCTTATTGGCTAGGCTGCCAGCTGGCCGGTAAGTTACCAGGTGTTGATAGGCGGATGGTGGATAGACATGTTACTGTCCAGTGCTTTCATTTTGCTAGCGAGTACTGTTGGAGTTTGCGGAGTAAGTGATTGTTTCATCTCTGTACACCTATCTACTCCGTGACCTTATCTTGGACTTTTGAATTTATTTCTGCTATTTCCTCTATTTTTTCAGTCTCGGAGGTTTCTGTAACAAGAAGTTTAGTCAATTACTGTCAGTGGCAGCGAAATCTTAATTTTAGTTTTTCAATTTAGTGTAATTTCTATAATTTTTTTTTATTCCGACAAACATAATGTTAAAAAAGAGGACCTTTGTTTCGAAGACACCATAAAATACTACTTTTCGATATATTATGGCCCCACTTGACTCATTAAGTTCTATTCAGTTTTGTCTAAACATATACACTTACGTCACTATCAACGCTGCCACCAAACGGAGCTGGCTGTCCTACTAAGTACAAGACAGAGAGGCATGTTGTTCCCAGTGAGCTTGAAGAATGGGTGAAGTCGCATGAGATGGGGATGGGAGGAAGACTGAAACATAGCAGAGGAAATGGAAGTGTCCCCAGAAAATTGTCATATACCACTGCAGCATCTATGCGAGGGTATCCACAATAAGGTTTCCTGAACCGCATGGATTCTTCCGTTATTGACTATAATGCCTTGCCAGTTAACAGACATGTCCTCTTCTGGTTTTGAAATTAGCTGACTTCAGATAGTTACCCCGAAGTCTCCTATAAAGGCCCCCTTTCTACTAGCATTTTCATCTCCATTTATAAAGATAATGGTTTCCACCCAGCTCTCTCATGTAGCATTTTCTAATGAGTAATGAAAATGTTTCAATTCTATCCTGTCGAAAGCATTTTAACGTTGCCTATGCCGGGTTCTTCCCTCTCCCTTTGTAGTTATATATTTTACCGAATGGTTAACTTATGGGAGTAGTCATGGTCCTAATCGCCGCAATGGCTATCCAATATCTCTCTGCCGTGATGCATGATTCCTGCATAACTTCCCTTCTTCATAGGCATACGAGGCTCAGCCCGGAGACGCACTCAAAGGCTGTTCATGGTAAAGTGAGCACTTTTGAGGTCCTAGTTACTTTTCTTTTCAACCATATTTCATCCTTTAACTACCTTTTTAAATAAATATTGCCATGTAAATAATAAACACGGTGTATATATTTCACCAGACGCGAAAGTTAGCTTCTAAGGCTACAATAAAATATATTTATAGGCTGTTCACGGTCAAATGAGCACTTTTGAAAGCCCTGCTTAAGATCTACTTGTAGACACATTGTGTATTCTTCTGCCTTATGTAAAATTAACATTGACATCTGCCTCATCACTTTATTCATGCGGCGGTCAAATGAAAGTGTGAAATTATTAAGGAAGTGAATACTTTACAAATCTGCTCATTTTTACACTTCGATGCTTTAAATAAACAAAAATGATAAAATAAATAATTTCAAGTTATCACAAATGGTTACGTAACACTTTTCATTTGACGTTAATATATGGAACTACTTTCCATCCATCGTTACCAACGTTACTGGGTGAATCTCACTCAGTTGCCCATTAAAATGTATGCATGCAGGGGCAGTAATTTGTATTCTAAGATTCGTTTCTTAAGTGCTCACTTTATAGTGAACAGCCTTTATTGACTATTATTCCCGATGAGAGGGCTTTCAAAAGCGTTCACTTCACCGTGAACAGCCTAGAGGAAAATAAACTCCTTGAAAGCATGAAATAAGGATCGCTCAGCGTCGCGAATAAAAACTTCTCTTCTGGAAGTATTTCACATCTGGCGGTTGAGGTTCCTGTGGAGGCATATAGCGCTGCGGTGGCCTTGTCTGCGGGCAGCCTCGACCACGAAGAAGGCCTCCGGAGGTGACCCATCTTGGTGGCTCTGCGGTTGCGGTGAGGCCATTTCCTAGGGCGAGTTCCGAACCCCCACTGCTGTGTGGTTCTGGCCCATCCTCCACGAGATGGCTCGAGCGTGATTGTACAGTGGAAACTTATTTGTGGTCCGCTGGGCAGTATTTTCATTCCAACGCCAAGCGTTGCGGTGGTGTAGTGGTTAGACTACTCGCCTCTCACCTAGGCGAACCTGGTTCGATTCCCGGCGGGGCATGCAGGAATTGTGCCGTGCGATTCCGCTGGTCGGCGGGCTTTCTCGGGGGTCTCCCGTTTCCCTTGTCCATGCATTCCTGTGCTGCTCCATACACACCTCGCTTCACCCTCATCGACTATGAGGACCTCGATGTTAAGAGCCTCCCAAATCAATTCACTCACTCACGCACTCACTGAAATATTTCACTTCGATACAGGGCATCAGAAGATAATTCCGTGATTCCTTTCAAAGATTGTGACACTGTTCCTTCTCAAATGCTCCCATTACCAATGCTTCATAAATGTTTTCTACATTTTTATCATATTTTACATATATATTTTTTTTCGCTGTGATATAAAGTTATAACGTGGAGAATGCATGACAATGACAGAAAATTACTTTATAAATATATCGAAGTAATTAAAGACAATTTAAATTCCTATTTCTAATTGAACAAAATCAGTATATGTTAGGCTGAAGCTCGAAATAGTTATTCATATCATTACAATGGGTTAAGCAATATTTTACATTTGTTACGTGGTTCGCTCGTATTTCAATTTTACCTTCCGGCGAAAAATTTAAGTTCAAAACAGCCAAAACTGAAACATTACCGTAGGTAAAGAAAGTGTCGAATATAAAAGAAATTTAAATATCAAACTTTCGATAGTTTAAGAAACAATTTCGCTGAAATCAGTCTTTGTTTGACATTACATTTTGAAATTAGAAAGAATCTAGATTTTGATTTTATGCTATACTTGTGCTAAAAAAGTGATGGATGTTTCTTTTCAAATTATTTGAAATTTTTATTAAGTTGCCATTATTACCTCGCCACAGACCAGTAATCTATTTTACAAAATATAAAAATTAAAAAAAAATGGCTGTTCAACGGCTATAATGTTATGAACAATAGTCGAGAGGGAAAGGGTACATTTAATAATAATCTTACCCAATCATCACTCTGTAAATTAGTACCACATACATGGTTTTTCTAGGATACATGGTCCTACATCGGCGAAGGAGATCATTTCCACTTAAAGTTGTGTGTAAAATAATGTAAACTTGTTAATGAGATATTTGTTTCTCTAAAGTCAGACTTAAAACAATTGTTCAGATTCCATATATCACCGTGGTCTTATTAACTGCCCTCTTTGCAGCTCCCGCCAGCATACATCATCTACTTAAACTACACTATCTACCAAAAAGTAATTGGGCACCTGTCCACAATGTTTGCTCGGTGGTTGTCGCCGCGTTAGAATCTCGTAGGGCCACATCTTACGGCTATAACAGCAGCCATCCTGTCTGGCATGCTCTTTACGAGTGCGTGCAGAACATCCACGGGGATTCGTCGCCATTCCTCTTGCAACCATTCCACGAGTTGAGCAATGGATTTTGGCCGCACCTGACAAGCCCTCACCCGGCGATCCAATTCGTCCCAAATATGTTCTATAGGGTTGAGTTCGAAGCTCTGGGTGGGCCAGTCCAATCGGCAAACATTGCTGTCGGCGTACTACTGCATAGTAGCCCTTGAAACATGGCACCTGGCATTGTCATCTTGAAAGTAACACGGGTCCATTTCGTAAAAACGCCACAGTGTTGGGAGCATTTCATTATCCAGAATGTTACAGTAGGTCTCTGTGTTCATGCTAATACGGACAAACACCAGCGGTCGTACGCCAAAGGCCGTGAAACACAAGTCAGCTGAAGTACTGAATTACCTATCTTCACGGGTGCCCTATTACTTTTTGGTAGATAGTGCACAATAATGTAAACAAAATATAATTTCGCCCTGTACTCCTCTGCAGTAAATTATTCCTTATATGGGGCCGCGGTGCTGTTGTGGTCAGACTACTCACCATCCCCCCTAGGAGTACTGGGTTGGCTTCCCGGCGCGGTCGCCCCCGGATATCCGCATATGGGGTTCGTGGCAGATGCTGCCACTTGTCGGCGGGCTTACCAGGGGATCTTCCGTTTCTCCGCCCCTTCACTCCAGACTTACTCCATACTCACCCCTGCTTCACTCTCATCAGCTTTCACTACCTCGATATTAACAGCCGCCCAAATCTCTTCACTCATTTACTTATTACTAAGAGACCTGCAAAATTCGTGTTATTATTTCGAGACACGTTGAACGTCTAACACATGTACCTTTGCAATACGTTTGTCATTGGACTATATTTTACTTCACACGCCTTAAGTAACTCTGCGCCAATAAATGGACACTTTTCAATTGGGTAGCCCAATCACTCTCAGTCCGGTCAGAAAGGGCGTGTCTTCACATTTATGCAGCAGCCAATGGAGAAACGATGCCGGCCTGAATATGTAAAGAACTGTGAAGTTTAGCCCAATGCCAAATAATAACACGAATTTTGCAGGTCTCTACTTATTACTCAATGAACATTTATTTGCTTTATGATTAAAAATACCTGACAGCAAATATGTAGACAATTTTAATTCAAACGCGCAGACTGGCATATCAACAACGGTGTAGTCAGTACACTATCAAAAAATCACAATGGTTCAACTCCTTGATAAATGTGTAACGTTTAAAATGTTTTGGTTGCTTAAACATGTTTGATTACATAATTTTTATTATTTCGCATTGCGACTAGAAACAGGCAAATGTACCAAGACATTACATGAATATAAATATTGGCATTTACACGTGCTGGAAAGATAAACACTAGGGCGAAAAGAATTTAGTAAGAACGTCTTACTTTTACTTGCAATGGATTTTCTTGTGTTGATAATGCACAGCATTATCTTATCTGCACAGCTAATGTGGAAATGATTTTTTTCCCAGTGTGAGCGAAGCGTGTCTAGAATTTTTTTTTCCTAACGTTGTCTTCTTTATATATTTATTATAACCAAACACATCATTTATCCTGAAACTAAACATATATTTTTCCTAGTTTAAAAGAATAGTATTTTGGGACGAATTAATTGATTATAGTGTATAGCAGACTAACTTATCTGAGATTATACCGGATGTTTTTGAACAACACCGACAAACTCCAGAAAGGTTATTCTTGACAAAAAAAAAAAGACGTAAATGTACTGTTGTACACTTTCACACTCTAGGAATTTTTACGGGTGCTATACGCCACCCCCCCCCCCCATTTTCCCCCCTCACAAATTTATAATATAAAGTCGCTTCCTCTGGTCGTGTGTTGCCTAAGTGTCAGTCAACATACATTCTATTTTGAGAGTTACTCGCGGATTTCTCGAAAACCGTTTACCCGAGTGTTTCGACAAGAACGAACTTTTCTGTTAATTTACACCCTCTGATTCATGAGATGCCTTAAAAAATTCGTAAACATTTTAGGGGTACAAAGTTTAATTAAAAATAAGTTGCCAAACCCCATGTTCACAACGACAGGGGTGATATTGCCAACAGCGATTTCAGATGTGCAAGATCTCGGTTATACGAAACATCATGCACCGCTCTTGTTGCTTATTTCCAAAGAAGTTTATGACATTTTGAACAAAATCATTTTAAAATTCAATTCTTTAGTGCGCATAACTTCCTTAATATTAATTTTAGGGGAAAAGTATATCCGTTAAATTTTTTTGTAAGGTATGACCTGCCGGAATTTATCGGTGTTGTTAAATAACGCCCGGCATATAATAAGGTTCAAATAAACTAAAAGTACTACAATCTTAGCACATGCTCGATAAATACATGCATTTGGGTTAACCGGATAACCCCCTCCCCCGCCAAATGGATACGTAGCAATGACTCACGATTCCAATGGACATTCGCTATTAAACTCTGTCCACGATGAAGTGAGCACTTTTAAAATCAACCTTTGAAAAAAAGTCACTGCTCCTACCTGCATATATTTTAACAGGTGCACTGAGCGGCGTGTTCCCAGTAAAGTTGGTAACGATGGAGAGAAAGTAGTTCTATGTCTTAAAGTCAAATAAAAAGTGTTAATAAACCATTTGCGATAACTGAAATTATTTCTTTCGTTTTCGGTTTCGGTTTAATGCAACTAAGTGTAAAAAATGAGAAGACTCGTAAACTACATACGTTTTTAATAATTTTACGGTTTCGCGTAACCGACGCATGATTAAAGTGATGAGGCCCAAGGCAATATTAATTTTGCACAAGGCGGAAGAAAACACAACGTGTGTACAATTGGATCTGAAGCAGGGCTTCCAAAAGTGCTCAGTTTAGCGTGAACAGCCTATGCGGTGCATTAGTTGCCGGAAACAGAATTCAGGCCGACGCAGAGTTGGATCGACTTGCCTTTCTAGCCAAAGGTGACGCCGGAAGCACTTTCTTCTAAGAACTTTCTAAGACACGGGGGTGTGTACTCCTATCCCGCCTCAAAAACCTCGGGCGGAAAAAAAAAAAACAATTGCAGTTTATTCACCGTCGACTAAAGTTTATCCTGCCCAGGTTTGGGGAATAAAACGCGATTCTCTATGTGAGAGTTTGGCGCGTAACATTTCCGCCGTGGTGTGAGCTTCTGTTCCATACAGCTCTTTTATCTGGTGGTAATGAAGACATGTCTTTACGTGTGTATCAATAAGTTTGTGTTCGGTTCGAATTGTGATATGCACTTGTTGCCCCCCCCCCCCCCAAAATATGAATTATTAACTTTGTATTGTAATATTATACACGCCCTTCAATAGCGTTTACAAGCGTACGCTGTCAAAATAAAACTATGTTTTGCATTGATATATTGTGAAAACGCTTACGGTAACTTATTAGGGCCTACAGAAAGAAATATAAATTATTAATTTTGTGCCAAACAAAGATAACCGAATTTAAAAGGAATTTTTCAATGTTCTAATCCAGTTTTATGACACACTATAAAGCAAAACGTGGACATAATTCGTTGAATTTCCACTGAAGTGCGGAAAACAAGGATTATTTTTTCACTTAAGTTCCAAGAAAATATGTCTCAGGATAAATTCAATACATAGTAATTTAATTAATTTTGTCATCATCCCCTTTGCTTACTTAAGAAACGGGGGAAAAAAAAGATCTCGTACGTGTGCAACAATGTTGCCACCAGGCGGCAACAATTTTCATTTGAAATACCGTTAGCACTTAGCTTCCCAGCCTGAGCAGAATAAACATTACTTTCGAATTCCTGCGTAGTTTCGTCACATTTAGTTTAGTTTACAAGTATATGAAAATTAAGAGAACTGTCTATCGGGAAAACTTACATCGTTTGTCAAATAATACAATGAAACTATTAGACACATAAAAAACACATCAGTCACTATTAATGTCATGTTACGCGGTCAAATTTTTCCCGTCAAAATGCTTTAAATAAAATTGCTGAACAAAATTAGGTGGATATAACATCACCGAAACGTCAAAATCGTCGCCGTGATTGTCTGGAAAAGTTCGGTAGCTCTAGTTTCCACAAGGTATTTTGAAAATTGTACGGGTTCCAAATTTTATTTATTTTTTTTTTTTTTTTACGGGCTCATCCAATTAGGTTTGCACTTAAAAAAATGGCCGTTTCCGACATTCAAGGAACTTTAAAATGGCGAACAATTGCGGGAAACAAAATAAAGGTGCGAAGGTAATTATTTAATCAATTCTTTTCGTAACATTAAGAACTCCGAAGCATTATAATTCACTGTGCAGGAAATCAGGAAATACCTCCGATAAAAAAAATAATTTGAGTAAAGATGTGAAAATAAATCACAACACTCGTTGCTTCTCTCCCTATCGTCGGTTGTAACGAAACCCGACAGCAATATGTCACTATGAAAACTATTTTCAAATGGAAATCGAGACTATATTCTCCCGGTAGGAAAATGCGGCAGTGGGACATATTTTCCAATATTTTCAAGAATATTTTAACCAATTTGTTTACTAAAAAAATTTTTATGTCACTATTCAGTCTTCCAATTTTATCGTGAAATATATTTGAAGGCGAAAATTTGGTAGTGTAATAGGAGCTTCACACCACTTATTACTATAACGCATATAAAGGCCCGGCTGCAATCACCGTAAGAAATAATAATAAAAAATTGAACCCACGCTTGTATATCGGGCCAGCTACAACACAACATAACGTGCCGTAAGATAACGTTCTGCTCGGCGTAAAGAGGATTGAATACTTTCAATTCTCTTACGTCGAGTTCTACGTTGGTCGATCACGAGACAGCATTTCCAACCACGATAGTCAGTGCAGTGCCAGCTTATAACAAGAACATAGTTATAAAGTGAACTTTGCGGTACAGTTCAGATTCTCGTTTATTTAAATAGTCCACGCAATAATTAACATGTATACCACACTTATAAATATCCCGAAATCCCGATCCCTGCGAAATTTTTTTCATCACAAGTAGATAAACAAAAATTAATATCTGGTCAGCCAACAGACTGTTTGTAAATATCCGCGATACATGTACAGCCTGTCTTTTTTTTTTTTTTCCGTGCTCGTTTCTCACTAGCCGCGTAACACTTTTCTTGCTGCGATTGTAGCCAGTATATTTTCGTACATCCACGGCAACGCCACTGTTATTTTGTTACGGGAAAGCTAAGGTGGTTAGCCTAGGCATAACACAAGACTAATTAATACTGGCAGTTCAAGCATTACACTTTCAACAAGTCGTTAATACGTGAACCTAATTACCCTGATTGGCTGCCGACATCGCAGTAAGTAAATACAAGCAATCACGGTAGTTGTTTTCTTCAAGGGTTGAGTTCACAGGAGTTTAACAAACCGTGACGTGACCCAGTCATGCATCAAAAGACTGCTCTCTCTCTGCGATCGCCATTCAGCTTCTTGTGCGGTCCTCGGGGGGTTACGGAGTTCATTTCTCTTTATTTTCGCAATGCTTCCCCCACGGGAGTGCACGATGGCTGTTGTACTCTACCCCTGCTTCTTTTCCTTACTTTCTTTCGTACTTGTCAACTTCCATCATGCGAGTCGTACGAAAGGACACGATGTCAATTGAAGCTGATAAACCTCTACATGAAATGTGCTTGCTAGACAAACATTGACGAGTCGATCTTGTCAAGCGATATTCAATTTGTATAATTTCAAAATTATTTTATGCTATAAAACTTGTATTTGATGTTTTCCTATTACAGACTATAAAGAAATTAACGACTTACAAATAAGGAGACAGAATCTATTCACGGTAAAGCAGGTACTTTGGAAACAAACTGCTAAAAAGATCACGTCTGATTTACTCCATACATTCTACCGTACACACTGAAATGCACGCCTCCAATTAATTAAGCAGTGAATTAAGTAAAATAGTTATGAGTCTTGACGTCTGATGTTTAACAGGTTACAATACAACCGAGAATATTTGTAGGTAGCTAATTTAGTTTCCTACCAATGTCACAATCTGACTTAACTAGCTCACGATTGAAGTTATTAGGTCCATGACAATTTGAATTTTACATAAGGCAAAACGATGCAATATAAGAAGAAAAATAATTCTCAAGTGGCGCTTAAATTCTGCTCATTTAAATGCAAGTAGTCTATACGTAAAGTAATTATTTTATAATTCTTAAAAGCCAAACACCCAGCTCGCTGTCACTTGCCATGTAGATTTCTCCGTTTATGTAATAACTTGGGTTTCAGTAAAATAACTATTAGGTAGATGTGTAATTTGGATCAAAATTGGATCATAATACAAATGTTATACTTCAGAAACCTAATATGTTTGTGTTGGTGATTTAACAATTTTACAATATCACTGCCATTTTTTTTCCCTTAAGTGTTTTTCTGCTGTTTGGTGTGACACAGTTTCGCCCCGTAAAGATATTTGGGTAAATGTTTTTGTATAAAGACAGTAAAAAGTAAGAGAATATGACTCCTGGACTGTCTTGTTTTCATACTGGCGCATTAGCCTCTTCATCAGCGCAGCTTCAGTGAAAGTTCGGAAAATATTCATATTGTATTGCAACATAAATAAACGGATCAAATTGTGCCTGTCAGTGAAATGCGACTCGTAAAAATCTTTACACGCTGCTAAAGCGACTAAAATTATTATATATGTTTGAAGAACAAATTTGTTTGAGGATAGGGGAACTGAATTTTCAAACTTTAAATAGATGCCCGATAGAACTAAGGAAGAACGTAATTAATGTTATTGAAGTTAACAGAGTTACGGATATTTGTTAGTCGTATATTCGGCTAAACAAATAAAAAATTGTATAAAATCATGGCTCGAGTAAAAAAGACGTTTTTCAAGAAATCGTTTCGTGTTTCACCTATAGTTTCATTTTTTAATTTCCAACATGAAAATCGAATTTAAAAAAGAACTAAAACCCTTATTACAGGGTAGGCAATTTACGATTTTCAAATAGGATTTTTATGACGTTAAGAAACATTCAGGCTAGAATAAAATTTTATGTTTCTATCATTTTCTTAAATAAGTTCTATAAAAATTTTAGAATAAAATCATGACGACATAAAAATTTCAAAACATTATGCTGTATTTTTGTGAAACTTCTACCTATACCATGTCACAGGAAGATAAAAAAGTCATCAGAACACAGAAAAGGATATTTTTAACTTGCCGGTCATTAATATGCCAATAATAACTGACAAATCAGCGCAATTTCATGAGAATGTCCTCTGAGAAGTTGAAGTCACTCTAAATAAAAACCGTGTTGAAATTCGGTCACTTTAGCGGTCAGTAGAATATCAGTTGTAACATTGTAATGTGGTGCGCGGCACTCTTAAAATGATGTAACATGTAAACACAGTACCCTCTGACGTAAACACAGTAGTATCATAATATCCCATATGTTGGAGTGACCACTTTTTATTGTGAAGATGTGCAAAACATAACCTAGGCAAACTCAGTGTAGTATTCAGAATATTAATTTATGCACCACATCACAAAATAGTATATTATGTGTGTTGGCAATACTTGTGATTCAGTAAGCGGATAAAATTAAATAAATACTGTTTCAAAGAAATCTTTTTGTGTTCGGCTGTGCTCAGTCTAGGACCAAGTACGTAAAATGCTTAGAAACTCACATTTGACAACAACACCTTCGTTACTGGCAAATGATTATTTTGCCCCACATACAGCTGAGAAACTTAATGTACATAACTACACACATGCTAAAGCAGTTGTTTAATTATTGGCAACTGAAAATTTGTAGAGGAGGGATAGGATAATACGTGCATATTCAGAAAAAGTGCCAGACGTGTCAAATCCAGCTTCATCTTATATTCAAAAGATTCAAAATGTGGAACATCAAAATATCTGTTTCAAATAAGCTGGAAAAATAAGTAAAGAAAATTCAAAAATCCTTGAATGGCAATCAGCAAGAAAACGAATAATATTTAAATAAAGCCGCCATTGGGAAGTGGTCATTGGTAACGGTCATATTTCAAAATCCTTACGTGACACTTAATTAACAGTCTGACTTATGCATTTTAAATTAACGCAGCTCTTTCAAAAATAAAATGTCTTCAAAATAGTTCAGAAAAAATGTAACTGTCTCAATATGGACTTTCTCTCTCAAGTTAAATTATGGTTAAAAATGGCTGAAGCTAATTTAGACGCCTTGCCAACATGGCTTCTGTAGAATGTTCTATGCCCATGGCGTGACGTAACATAGTCCAAGATGAAATAAAATTTAAAACTTGATGAAAAACAGTTGTGTAGTTAAATACGAGGTTGTAGATAAAGGCAGGACGGTTTAGCTCGTAGAAGGAAGGGAGGTAGCAAAAAAAAAAAAATGTAGATCTGGGTGCGGTAGTGCTTTACGTGGCTCAACGGCTCACGGACGGTACAGGTCTAGCTAGCTACCTATACTGCTTAAAATAAATATCTGCGGAATGATTATTCTATCAAACTCGACTCAAAACACAAACAATTGCAAGCTGTTAGAAACTAGAACACCCTAACCCTAATTCTAATTAAAATTCCTCCGCTGCGTCCAACTGCAGGACGAGTGTCCTAGCCTTACGTCTAGCGTAGTTGAAGGTTGGTGGCAGAGAGAGAGAGCGAACTTTCAAACGGCCCGCGCGTCCTAACCCTATACTCTGCAGCCAATCGGAGTACAGGATTTGAACTTGTTAGCCAATCGTAAGGATTCCTAACTAACGATTTAAAATGATACACTCCAAACGGCCTAAATCCCTATTCCATAGAGTTACAGGTCTCGTAGAAGTTAATAAAAAATTATACAAGAAATTTCCCGGAACATTAACAATAAATATGAGACCAAAAATAATGCAGAATACTACGATGGAACATAGAGAATACTACGGGAACATTCCCCAGACCATAACACTGCCCCTCCCTTCGCGCGTCATGTGTTCGTCCAGCAACGTATGCAGGGTCGGTTTTCCGACGTTTCTCGCCATACATGATGACGTCAATCCGTTCTGTGCAGCTGAAACCATGACTCGTTGGAGAAGGCTACCCGTCGCCAATCGGCAGTGGTCCAGTAGTCACTCTGTCGAGCAAATTCCAGTCGTTTTCGTCGATGCACCTGTGTTAGCATGGGTGCAGTCACCCTCCGTCTACTCCGGAGTCCCATTCGCAGAAGTGTTCGCTGAACTGTTGCGGTAGACACGTGTCTGGAAGCCTCCTGGTTCCTTTGTACGGTGACCTGTTCCACTGTAGCCTCTCCGTTGGCCTTCACGCACCGTCGTAGTCGACATCAATGGCGCGTGGAGCTCCGTAGTTTCGACCACAGTTATTCCCAATTATGCCATTCTTTCACTCACTACACACCTTTACCACAGAGACACGTGAACAGTTCGTAAACGTTGTTGTTTCCGAAATACTGCCTCCCTTGGCCCGAAAGCCGATGATGATCCATTTTTGCAACGCATTTAAATCGCTTACCTTACTCATGACAGCAGGAAGCGCACGCAGCCTCTCTGTCGCATTATATACCCTCTTCACCAGCCCACGTCACATGCCATATGTCACGGACTACGCGCTGCAGTTGGCACTTCTAGTAGGTGGTAACAATAATGTGATGAGGTTGTGTACTTAAGCAGTAAATTAATAAAATTACAAGACTTTATGTTATAAATGTTTATTAACGGGGGTTTTGGAAAATTCACATGAAATGAGTTAGTTCAGTAAAATACCTCATGAATACATAAGTGACTTGAATTAATCTATGTCAGTTATTTGTATTATTTTTACAGCTATTCCAAGATCCAGAGTTACTTAGACGCTATATCCAGTGAAATACAACAAGAAACAGACTGGATTCAATCACTTCAATTTGAAGTGCTATCAATTTTATTTTCTACCGGTTCTTGGCAATGTTTCCAGTCAAAAGACGTAGTGTTTTGGAAGCATGAAGCTAGGTTGCCGAAGCAAGATTGATGCCAGAGCGAAAAAAGGATGCGATTGCTTTCCTTTGTCCTTGGAGAACAAGAATTACAGAGCGGCAAATCAGATCTGACGAAGTGTGACGTGGAGAGCGATTGAGCTATTCGTCAAGGTGGGGCGGGCAGAAGACGACCCACAAAGATAGCACGTGCTGTTCAGTAGGACCAAGTGGCTCGTCAACCTGATGAAACTGATATGTCGAGGTGGGCCGGGCAGAAGACGACCCACAACGATAGCACGTGCTGTTCAGTAGGACCAAGTGGCTCGTCAACCTGATGGAACTGATATGTCGAGGTGGGCCGGGCTGAAGACGACCCACAGCGATAGCACGTGCTGTTCAGTAGGACCAGGTGGCTCGTCAACCTGATGGAACTGATATGTCGAGGTGGGCCGGGATGAAGACGACCCACAACGATAGCACGTGCTGTTCAGTAGGACCAAGTGGCTCGTCAACCTGATGAAACTGATATGTCGAGGTGGGCCGGGCTGAAGACGACCCACAGCGATAGCACGTGCTGTTCAGTAGGACCAAGTGGCTCGTCAACCTGATGGAACTGATATGTCGAGGTGGGCCGGGCTGAAGACGACCCACAGCAATAGCACGTGCTGTTCAGTAGGACCAAGTGGCTCGTCAACCTGATGGAACTGATATGTCGAGGTGGGCCGGGCAGAAGACGACCCACAACGATAGCACGTGCTGTTCAGTAGGGCCAAGTGGCTCGTCAACCTGATGGAACTGATATGTCGAGGTGGGCCGGGCTGAAGACGACCCACAGCGATAGCACGTGCTGTTCAGTAGGACCAAGTGGCTCGTCAACCTGATGGAACTGATATGTCGAGGTGGGCCGGGCTGAAGACGACCCACAGCAATAGCACGTGCTGTTCAGTAGGACCAAGTGGCTCGTCAACCTGATGGAACTGATATGTCGAGGTGGGCCGGGCAGAAGACGACCCACAACGATAGCACGTGCTGTTCAGTAGGACCAAGTGGCTCGTCAACCTGATGGAACTGATATGTCGGGGGTCGAAAATAATTTCAAAATATCTCTGTCTTGTAACTTATGGATTGTGTAAGTTCTACGTCGCATTTTCTTCCATGTTTCTGCACTTGTAAATTTTTATGAATTAGATAAAAAGTGTTATTTTTTTCAATAAATATCATAAAATTCCTTATTCAGTTTTTTTACTTGTTGAGTTCCTTCATTATAATTTTTACATTTTAATTTTATTGAAAAACCATTATTTTAACACAAAAATCACCAAAATCTGATATGTATGTCCGAAACTATTTTTCCAGTTTTTTCATCAATTATATGTATTCACTTTTTTACATCGACTTTTATATTGAAAAGCCATCATTTTAATATAAAAAACTCTGAAGCGTTATAATTTTCACTCCATATAGTATGTATGTCCTGAACCACATTTTCCCCTCTTTTGCATCAATTATTTTCATTGAAAACCCATCATTTAACTTGGTGACCATGTTCATTTCTTATAATATGCACATTTTCACAATTCTGCACCAAATATGTTTATTGAGAAACCTTCAATACAACATAAAAAGGACCAAAAATTTAATTTTACCTTTATATACTATATATGTCCCGCGCCAATTTTTGCACTATTTGAATTGATCAAATTAATAAAAAGCCTGAGAAAAATTTTGGGACCACTCAAAAACACAGACAACACGTGGACCAAGAAGAAAAATGAAGACCTATATATAAATACAAAAAAAAAAATACAGACAATGAGAAAAAGAAGACCGGGATTTTAAGGACGTCTAAAAAGAATGAATGAGAATAGACTCGCCAAGAAAATATTCAACAACATCGCAAAAATGAAACGCACAACAGGATGGCTGGCAGAGACCTGGAAAGATGCAAAAAAGTTGTGATAACAGAAGAATTGTTCAACAACAGAGAGAACTTCAGGTGACTGATCGACAATGCAAGATTTCCGGAGGACCGACCGGAACCAAGATCCAAGAGATTCTGGACTGAAGAACAGAGACGAGCAGTTGGAGAAAAAAAAAAGAGCAAGTTCTGGGAAGGAAGAAAGAAGAAGATGAACCAGAAGTCTTGAGTTCATTGCGGTCCATAGATGGCCAAATTCATATATAAAAAAATAAAGACAACAATACGCACGATACATTTTGTTGCTTGAACAGCTCGAACATTTCGAACGATATTTAAAATCGCTTTTTTTTTTCAACACATAGATGGTTGTAAGAATACATTTTTTTTTTGTTTTATTCGAACTGTTTATCGTTCTTTTTTTTTCTTTTTTTTGCAAAAAATTGCGTTATTACAACTTTTTGCAAAACACATGATTATAAGCTAGATTCATGGGGCCGCTGCGAACAAACGGATGGCCATAACACAAAATAATCCGTACATTTTTTCTTGTTTTACAGTTTTAACTTTTCTACGCAAACCTGATGCTAAAATCCACTTTTTCAATGGACCTCGTCTCTTTATTCTGGCGTCGGATCATGTGTAACTGTGAAATTATGAGAAGGGAAAATGTTTTGCAAATCTGCTCATTTTTACACTTCGTTGCATTAAAAAAAAACACAAAGTGAAATAAATATTTTTAGTTATCACATATGTTTACCGGCTACATTTTATTTGACGTTAAGGTATGGCAATAATTTATATTCATCGTTACCAACTTTACTGGGCGCATATCACTCAGTTCTCCCGTTAAAATATATGCAGGTAGGTATAGTGACTTTTTGGTAAGGGCTCACTTTATCGCGAATATCGTGTATACGACGTCCAATGAAAGACCTCTCTCCAGGCCAACCGCGTCAGCGTCGAGAAATTCCACTGGCGATGGCAGAAAACGACACAGTTGAATTGTTTCCAGATCTGTCTCTCGCGAAGCAAGAAAAGCTTCACAGACACGCTTCCATTTTTTTTACACAGGAACTAATCTTTTAAAATGCTTTCCTTTTATTTTTTTTTGTTCGTTAAGGGCAAGTGTTTCTTTCTGCAGCCGAGATTTCGTTTGTCCGCATACCTGTCATCGCGAAGAAAACAAATTTTGCGTCGAAAATATTAGTCGGTCACTGCGACGCCTGAAGCATTTCTCCATACTTTGTCAAATTTATTTATTGCTTTCTTTGAATAATTTTACGTGGTATAGGACGAAATTTTAAAACTGTCGTCTATTACTAAGCGCTTAATTGAAGAATTTGGGATGTCCCAAATTAATATTAACCCTCTTTGTACATTGAGAGTGGGATGGACCCCGCATTTTTTTCTGAAATAGTTGTTTGCGCCAATACTCACATCTTGGTAAATAAATGTTGTGCAAATACGGTGATTTGTCAGAAAAGATTTTAAAAACAATTACCTATACCCTTATTTTTTCACTTTTATCATATTAAGTGTTTTTTTGAAGAAAAATATTCGTGAAAATGTTCAAATATCGCATTTTTGAAGCTTGCTTATGCAGTTTTCTTAAGCGGCAAGGGGAAAGTAGAGATATACGGGCGTAGTTTAATCTGTGTAATAAAACACTGTTACAGATATAATTTACACAGTACAGCGTTACGACGGAAGCACTGCACGCCTTACACGTAGGAGCGATGAGGAACTAGGCGTCCGTGTTAGTGTCGCCCGTATCGCTCCCTCGCTTCTTGACCTTGGACGCCGGGGGTCCAACCCACTCTTAACAGCAGGGAAACTATTAAATACAATTATATGGAACTGCGTATACTTTACGCTATGAGGACAACTTCGGGTGTGTGCGAGCGCACGTAGCCGATCAGTTATCGCCAACTCCGTTTGCAGCCAAGAGCGGCAAGACTACAATTTTAGAGGTAATACGGGAGGTGACGAGATATTCTTTCGAGAGACGTAAGTGGATTTTAAAATGTCATTCGGAAAGTGATTAATTAATAGAAGTGCAGATACTATGGAGGGCAGAACTACATACTGCGCTATAGTCACGAGTAAAACTACACAATTACGTGACAAGATTGAAAGTGACGGAACTGCGTGTGATGTGAAGAAAGGACAGTGCTGCGGGAACAGAACGACGACGGACCGAAGAAATTTGGTGAATGTGTTGCACGCGTTTACGCGTTTCCCTGGGAAGTCGAAATCCATGCGCTTACCTGCACATGAGTCAGGCACCAGGAAATCAAGTATCCATTGCGTTTTAAAGCAAGCTGAGCGTAGGACCTACTTCACCACGTAACTTCACGCCATTAATGGAGACTGCCCAGATGGGCATGTCGAATTGCACGAGTGGATGCAACATCGACAATAAAAGGTATTACTGGCGTGGTTGTTTGGTCCGACGAGGCAACATTTACTCGTGTGTGTACTGGGCCGATGAAAATCCTCACATTGTAGCGATGGAGGCAGTTAACCTTCTGGGGTCGGAAGTGTGGTATGTCTGCAAGGAGACTTGTGAGGTTGTTCTTCTTAAAGAGAACGGTGACAGGTGACAGCTACCGCGCCACGTTGCAGGGAAATGACGTACCATCTGTTCACCAACTATACCGAGATGACAGTTGCTTTTTCCAGCAGTACGGTGTACCGTCACAAGATCATCAGTACGTATGGTCGCTTCTGGAAAAAGAGTTACTTGGGAGGTGGATCGGCTGACAGCGAAGTGACCATCGTTCAGCCAGATCATCAGATTCAACCCGTTCAGACCCAGGTTACACGTTTGTGTACATTACGCACGTGTAGGTAATTTTTGTCTGTACCGCGCACTGCGAAGCTCAAAAACCAATTATCTTACCTGTGAGTGAATGATTCGCAAACCGCCTTACTGGTCTGGGTCGTGAATGGTTCATATGACTGTAGCCAAACATATAGCCAACCGCTCATTGGCTGTGGCAACGAAACAAGTGTTAGGTGGAATCAAGTACAACACGCATCGTAAAAATTTTTATTTGCAACACCCAACACCATAATATTAAAGCAGGCCTGAAAGCGTTAACACTATTATATGTTTTATCTGAGGTGAGCTCTGATTCATACTGTGTAATACACAAAGCCACTGATACCGGATGCCACGAGAGAAGCCACTGCGACAGCCTACGAATCCAATCCCACAAAAACTGTTCTGGGGCCACGGTGGCTGAGCGGTTAGCTTGCCCGTCTCCCGCCAAGGCGATCCGGGTTCAATCCCCGGCCGGGTCACTTCGGACTTTCGCATGTGGGAATCGTGCCGGACGATGCCGTTGGTCGGCGGGTTTCCTAGGGAATCTCCCGTTTCCCAAGCCATTTCATTCCGCTGTCGCTCCATGCTCACCTCAATCACCCAAATCAGCTCTCAAGACCTCGATGTTAAGAGCCGTTCAAATCTCTTCACTCTTCACTCACTCATGTTTGTCGCTCTGTTACACAAAGTTTCAGACAGTGCCTTGTTGCTGATGGAGGACTTCTTCAACATTTTTAACTGTTATTAACATATGCACACACCCGCCGTCGTCCTTATAGCTTCAAATACAAGTAGTAACATCATATTGTATTTAATAGTTTCTCTGTTACTCCCATTAGAATAGATCAACATTTTGGGACTTCGGGTATATATCTTGTTCATAATAAAATACAAACTTTTAAAACATAACTTTTGGAAAACTGCTGACTCGTATCATTACGCAAATCTTGATGTACACAGTTACTAGAGTTCTCATTGTAATTATACGTTTTGTAAAGTGTATAACATCCTGCATATGTAATGCAGTAAAATGAAACGAGTTCAAATTAACTCATGTATTTTTATTTTAAAATTGTTGGAAAATAAACATAACCCGAAAAAAGTGGCGTAATTATGTTACCTAGAACTTCCAATACGGTGACTCTCAGATTGAAAATTTTAATTTTGGCTAAAGTTAGTCGTCTGATAGAATAGGTTGAAAAATTGGCCTCGAAGTAGAAATGATTGGATTCAATGAAACACATAATGTATTATACTTACAAATATTCACGCCAAAAGAAAGCAACACAGAACTTAATCTTCAGCCATACTAAAACTCTCTTGATATAACTAAGCTACAACACGAAGACCAAATAATAATAAACATAATAAAGTTGGAGATCCGTTACACGACTATCGAGAAAAAATATTTACGCGATTTTAAAACAGAATACTTCAAGTAGAAAATAGGAACAGGTCTGCTGAAATTCGCTCTTTAGGCGCCGATACCGGTTCACAAAAAATTTATTAAATTTTCAATACGGCAACAATAATTTATAAAACAGGTAAGATAAATATCATTCTCCACGTTATTCATTTGGGGAGCGAAATATTAACTATACTTATATTACGTTAAGTCCTATAAAAATGGTAGGCACTTCAACTGATTAATTTTTGTTATACACATTCGATTAGTCGTGAAATGATTGACGGAATCGATAGATATTCCTTCATATATCTGGGACTACGGGATCATTAGAGATTAAACGATGGTTCGCACGGAGAAAGATATTTTCTAAGGAAGTCTCCCTCCCTGCTAATTGTTTTTGCAGACGCGACACTATAGTATTTTAGGGGCCACAAAATTTATTGGGTGATTATTAAATAATTTAATGGTCCCAACAAAATAATTTGACACGAGGCAAAATGTAGCAGAATATTTTTTAGTTGCAACAAAATACTTCTTTTATGTTGAGACTCAGGATGGTCGGTGTAATAGAAACACATTTATCCTCGCGAATTTAAACAGGACATTCTTGTGTATTCAATGCACTTTTTTTAACCATAGTGATTGCTGTGGTGTAATGGTCAGGCCACATTGAACCCAATCAGATTCCCGGCGGAGTTAAATATATGTATTTACACGTGTGGAAATGTGCATAGGGTGTGGTTTCTGTGGGGTGCTCTCGTTTTCCCCACCACAGCTTACCGTCGGGCTAGAGATGAGCTTAACCAGTATTTCTTAGGAACATCCCGTACCTGTTCTTGTTCCCAGTCGATACCTGTTGCTAATACCTGTTATTGTGAATACCTGTTATGGGTAAGCAGTGAGCTAGGCTGCGTTGTTCCACTATTTCGCCTTATTCTCGAATACCTGTTATTAGCCTAATACTGGTCTGATCTTTTTCGTTACAACTGTGTAGGGCATACCCTCCTGGTAGTTGGATTCTTTCAACTACCTTCTGAAAATATTAGAAACTATATTTTGAAGTCGTCAGTATTAAAACAAAATCAAATATATGAAAACACGACTACAGTGTTCAATCGGAGAGTTAAGGTGTGTGGGATTCTCTGCAGAGCAGGGCATTATGACTGCCCTACCAGGGAAACATGACAAACGAGGAGGTTGCGTATGAGGAAGTATACATTTCCTCGCGTCTCATGTTCTCCTGGTAGGACAGTGACATAGGTAGGTAGCAGTTTCCCGGTCGTGTTTGGGTTGGGGGGGGGGGGGGTGGATAAAATGATTTAAAATAAACATTTTACAGTATTCTCACCCGTAAATATAATTCGTATTAAATATTGGATTCAAGTATCAGACGGTAGGAACAGGTACGAAATTATATCGTACGAGTGTCGCGTAACAAGCAAGTACGTGTGATTGTTCCTGCTTCAGTAACAGGCAGGGATGGTAACAGGTATCGCCAGAAAGTAGTTATTATGCAGGCATCGACTGTTCTCGCCCAATACCTGTTGCTGATAACAGGTATTGAAAATTCTCCCCATCTCTACGTCGGGCGTCGATACTATATCTTCACCTCGCTTCGCCACCATCTCCGACAAAAGACGGTTGTTGAAAGCGGCGCTTAAAGCTTTCTCACAAATCTTTCCAGAATTTCCGGGGGGGGGGGGGGGGGTCAAGCGAAAATATAACGTGTAGACTTTCCGAAGTGTTCACTGAACCACGAAACCAGCTAGATACGAGCATTTCTGCTGTCGTTCTGCATAACCTGTTAAGTAAAATTAACGTAGTGTCAATTACATCTATTAAAATTATCTATAGATTTTCGTAATAATATGTATCTTTGACAACGTAAAGTCTTCGTAATTAATAATCTGACCCAGTTGATTGCATTGAACTTAAAGTGCTGAAATCGTTTAAATTGTTCCTGATACTATAGGCCGAAACCATAGAAACCTACAACTCTAAACCAATATACATACGCTACTAGAAATTACAAAGTTGTGATTTTGCATGGATATATTTTTATCTCTTCATTATCACTCTGCAGAAACTAAATATATACATATTTCTCAAGGTTTCCGAAAACTGAAAAAAAAAATACAGAATTTGTGAAGGAACACTTCTTAAGACTCACATCGATAAATTAACGTAATTATGTGTAAAGCAGAAATGATTCCTGAACAAACTGAAAACAGAATGTGGTAATTGTATACTCCAGTGGACTGTCAATAGGCTATGTGGCCACCTCTTGCCTACATCACAGCAGCACAGGATCTTTGCATACTCCAAACCAGTATTCGTATACGCATTTGGAGAATATGTTGCCAATCCTCTCGTACAGCTTCCTCTATCTGTAAAAGTGTTTGGGGAGGGTCTGGACGTCCTCAACGTGCATTTGAAGATGATCCCATAGGTGCTCTATCTATTTGGATACAAGCTAGGTTCTTTACTGTAGGAAGTATCACATTTATATAGAAAAATTAAAGTTGCCATTCTGACATCGATGCGGAAATGCTCTGTCGTCATACCACGAAGATTAATTGCGAATACGAAGGCCTGCTTTTGACCTCAAGGAACATGTTTCTGCGACCTGCATCATCGCTGTCTGATTGTCACCAGTGCCGATTCTGCGATAGAGTTTTCACATTCGGTCGAAATGCTCGGTGACATGAGAGAACCGCCTGTACGAAGAGTCCTTTTCGCGCAATGAAGTATTACGACAATGGCCGCATGCAGCTTATGCAAGGCGATACATTGAAGGAACGTATCAAGATCTGCAACGATTCGTCTACTGGGAACCAGCTCGTGATGTCGTCAGTACCCCTTGCAACGTTGATGGTTACTGATTGCTCAGATGAATAAAATGAGACATTTAGTGATGGAATGAGTCCTGCATCGTACAGAAGAGTTGGTTTGTGCAGAATCTATAATTGCAAGACGTTCGCGCGAAGTCGACGAAATTCAAAATAAAAGAATGTCGGTTCTAGATACTGATGATGACCATGCGACTCCCGCAAAGAAAAGTAGACTTGATATTGAGGATAGAACAGGAAGTGAAGACGATCATGAAGACAGCATAGATGAAAACTAATATAGTGTTGATGTTCAAGACGATGGTGGAGTTTTGTCGATGGTTTGACACTCCCCTCCACCAAATTTGCTGCAACGAACTACACAAAGAAGGCATACGACACTGAGAACAGAGGATAGATATTTCCCGAAGACCCGAACATGCTTCTTGATAGGCTCAGTCATTTGATTAACCTGCAAAAACGCAAGGGATCTCTCACGCATTGTTGAGATGGTTTCAATAATCGATGAACTTAAGGTCAGGTAGAATATCCCATGATGTGAAGAACTGCTTTCTCCTTGAAATTTTAATATGCAAAATAAAAATAACTTTCCAAATAAAATAATTTTGTGTTAATTTTTGTGTCTTATCCTTGTATCTCTCATAACTTTAAAGTGGTGCTACGAGCACTCGATTATTAAAGTAAAAAATTCGCATAAAGAATATCAATAAAGTCTTGAAGTTTAAAAAATGTATGGATAGTGGATAGTATAAAAAACAATTTATATTATGTGGACATGTAAAAATTTGGTCACAGTTAGTGAACGAATGCAATTTCTAAACATAAGGGTAGGAGCACATCGATTGATAGGTCGAAGGATTGGGATTGGTGGGGATTGCGGAGGAATGCTGAGGAGGGTTGCTAAGGATTGAGAACGATTAATAAGGATTGAGGATTGATAAGGATTGAGAGAGTTGATAACGATTGAGGAGGGTTGATAAGGATTGGTGTGTGGATTGGCATGGATTGTGGTGTGTGTGGTAATGGTTGTAGTGGGTGTGGTAATGATTGTGGTGTGTGTGGTGATGACTGTGGTACATATTATATTGATTGTGGTGCATGTGGTGCTTATTGTGGTGCATGTAGTGCTGATTGCGGTGGGTGTGGTGCTGATTAGGTGAATGTGGTGCCGTCTGTGGTGCATATGGTGCTGATTATGTGCCTGGGGATCATTTAAGGGTCATTAGTGGTCATTTAAAGAACATTTAGGGGTAATTTGCAGAGCGTAAGGGGTCAGTTTTGTGAAGGGTCTGTCTGGCAGTAGTAAGTTGTCTGCTTTAAGTGTGACCATGGGTTCCAGCTGAGCGAAGAACTAGTCTGGAAGAAACTGTTGAATACATTATTGCATGGTAATATTATCAAGGAACTAGATAAAATTTCTGACCGAATGGGGGCAAAAAATGCTTTATCTCGTTGATGAAATGTTGTAGTAAGTGTACATATAGAGAAATAGTTAGGCCAAGTAGATACACTTGATGCCACTGTGGAAAGGACTTCGGTTTTTTTCACGAAGAAGGTGCAAGCCAATGATTGTACGAAGTCTACTGAAGAGCTTACCTCTATGAATGTACCTTATCCCACTGCTAAAAATTACGTGGAAAACTGTGTTGCTACCATGGAAAGATTATCAGCAAGAGCATGCTCGTCAACATGAAAAAAGCCAATGCTTAAAAGGGCCAACCGCCAAATCACTATCATGTACCAACTGTGGCACGACTTTTGGTATAAGTGATAATTCAAAGAGACCAACTAATATGTATAAATGTAACGTTTCTTTGCTTGACTCGAGACATAATGTGTTGACTTTGTTACCACCTGTTAATACCCTACATAAAATGTTCGCAGATGACAAGGGAACTCGCACGATGAAGTATTACGACAATGGGTATATGAAGTATATGTAAGGTAATACATTGAAGAACCACATTAAGAACTACAATGATTCTTTATTTGAGAGCCAACAGTTGTCGCCATCAATACCTCTTGCTGCATCGGTGGGTACTGATGTGTCAGGCGATTATGACGAGACAGTTAATGCTAATGATGGAATGAGAGGCCTAGAAGACGTACAATGAGTGGATGGTGAGGGGGACGAGCTATGGATAGTTATTGGTGGGCTAGACATGGGCGGTGGGTTGGTGGCTTGCATGGATGTGGATGGTGACTGAGCTATGGTAAGTAAATGGCGAGGAAAGTGGAGCGACGAGATGTGTGATGGCCTGTGGCATGGGTAGGAGTGGGGGTTTGTGTACAATGTAAAGTCAATAATTCGCTTTGTGGGTAGGAAGATTGATTGGCTATATAGCCAATGAATTATAGAGATGGATGTTCAGTCGGCTGCTGATTGTCATACAAGGGAGTGGCTATGCTCTGCCATCATTATGAGAATGGACCCCTAAGTGTCACACACATCCATCTTCGTTCGTCGTAATATGTATGTAATATGGACGATGATTTTATTTTAATTTATTCGAATTTTTAACATTTTATCTCGATTTTTGAGTATAAGATCATTGGGGTCAAGGTCAAGACCGTCAGCATCCGACATGGGTGTCGGAATCAGTGATGATATTAAATTTTAATTAAACGTTTATTAGTTTCTTTCAATTTTGACAATTTGTCGATTTTATAATAATTGCTAATGGGTGGGGTGGAGAGGGGTTGAAGTGAGGGTGTTGGGATGAGCGTGATAATGTTATACGTTTTTCGATTTAAGAATTAATTTTTCGAAACTTTTACGATCATTCTCGCATTTTTAAAGCTGAGTGGATTGTGGTGAGGAGGTAGGTGATTGGTTAGGGTGGTGGGGTGAGTGTGAGGTTAACATTATGTTTCACTATTTATAGAATTGTTTTTTATTTTTCTTGATTTTATACTTTTTCCCGGGACAAGGGTGGAGAGAGGAGATGAAGGTGGTGGGATGAGCAAGGGGTAGGGTAATATTATATGGGTTTTTTTTTTTTTTTTTTTTTTTTTCGATTTTTAGAATGTATATATATATATATTTAGATTTTTGCAATTTTTTATAATAATTACTTGGGTGGAGGTGGGAAGGGGTGAGATGAGGGTGATGAATTGTGTGGTTTGGGGAGGGGTGGGGAGGGAGTGACGGGATGGTGATGGAGGGGTGATCAAGGGAAAGGGGTCAAATGTTATATGTTCTTCGATTTTTTTTTAGCTTTTTTTTGCGTTTTTTTATAATAATTGTTGGGGTTGGTAAAGAAAGGGGGTGAAGTGATGTTCGTGGGATGAGTGTGAGGTTAAAGTTATATATTATTACTTTTTTTTTAAAGGTTTTTTTGCGATTTCTTATAATAATTACCAGGGGTTGGGGGAGGTAATGGGAAGGGGGTGAGGTGAGGGCTAAGAAGGATGGGGTGAGGGTGAGGGGCGGAATTGGTATGTGCAGGATAACGGTCGGGAAGCGGGCCAGGTCCTCTGATCCTCTCCTGTCCGCTGAACCTAGCTCGGAACCTCGAATCCTCTTTTACTGATCTGAGGATCAAGTTGATCATTCTGCTAAGAGCTTCGAATACTTTTTCTCGCCTGAGGACTTTTCGGCTCTTGTTTCGAGAAGCTTCGAATCCGCTTTCCTCATTTTTCCATTTTTTTATTAAGTTTTCGTGAAAAAATGAAATTTTTTGGTAACATAATTGATTTCTGAAGTGATTTTTGGGGTAAAACAGGCCAACCGGAATGACAGCAGGAGGTGACGTCATCCAACATGGTGGAAGGCTCCTATCTCCTACTCGTGTACCATGCCCCAGAACCGGCAGAACTGCCAACACTTTATTTTGAATAGTTTTAAAAAAATTCTACTGTGAAATAAATACTTTTCATAAGTCAACTCTAAAAAAAGACGTACGTATGTAATATTTTATTGAAGTTCTGTATCAATAGTAATGCTTTTGTAAAATACTATTAGGAATTTTTTTAAATCCAATTATCTGGTATATTTTATTACACAAGTTTGCGAAAGTTTCGCATTTCAATATATTAAATTATTTATAAAACAACCACAGTGCTAAACTGTTTAAGAAAAAATAACTCTGGTCGAAAAAAGGACATCAAATGGAACTGCTTTCTCTTCGTTGTTGCCAACTTTACTGGGCGCTTGCTAGCCAGTAAGTCTGTCAAAATATACACAAGTAGGGGCATGGACTTTTTTTAAAAGGTTGATTTCAAAAGTGCTCACTTTACTGAGAACACGCCTTAAGCCCCTGTCACAGAGTCAAATTTTCGCCTTCGACTATATTTGACAATAAAATCTGATGATAAAATACGGCCATAAAATTTTTCCTTAAAACAAAATTTTTAACTAATCTTGAATGTGTTTGAAAATGTGTCATACTGTCAAATCTTTTACTGGGAGAATCTAATTTGAATTATTATTTAAAAATTATTTTCATAGTTAGATATTGCTTTTATCTTTCCATGCAGTCCATTGCAGGCAGAAATGCAAAGGAATGTTTAGTTAATTTTCGCTTCTTTACCAAATTCAAAATTTATTTATCAAAGATGTTTCTTGCACAATGAAATTCAATGCCTCTGAGTTCGCTAAATTATGTGAAATATTAACTTAAAATAGTATTCATGCCCAGACAGCTTCTAAATGAATTAATTATCTACATAACCTACTTCGTTTCCAGGAAATTGTTCGTTATTTCAAAGTTTCCTGACGTCCATTTTGTCGTGCTCGATTCGGATTGGCCGAGATCATCAAATAACAAAGACATTTTACAACCGGTCCAATCTTAAAACGTTTGATGGGAACTGAAGCCATCCAACTTTCTCAAGACAAATACGACGGCGTTTATGACGTTCAGATGAAATCACCGTCCAGATTTAGTTAACCAAACTTATTGGAAGTAGTTTGACGGAAAATTTTTTACAGCGTGGCAGGAGATTTAAGGCTGTGCATATCCTTCTAGTTCGAAAATTCCCATCTGTTACGCCCACGCGAGGGCGGTCGGGTCGACGTTGAAAATATCGATCCCTCGGGGTCGAACACGGACCTCTTCAGACGGCGGAACTACAAGACTATGAAGCTGGGAAGACTGAATTGGGGGGGGGGGGAGGGGTGTGGCTGTTCTCCGTGCAGTCCGTGTGGCATCCAGGAACAGGTTCGGATGAGAAATGGCTCGCGAGCCTTACGCGAGCTTCGAACCTCTGCAGTCCGGCCCACCTAATGGAGACGTTCCCTCTGGCACCCGAACCACTCGGTTAATTGCAGGCAACCGGTCCCCCCCTCCACCCTTCGCTCCCTTCCCCCTCTTAACACCATCTCGTCTCTAGGAGTATTTACTTCCTGACAAATTGCCATAATCCGACGCTAATTAACTCCGCCGGGCTCCTTCGTCGGCTCTCCCTCGTCTGCTTTATGTAGCCTTTTCGCGCTATCTTCGCACGTTTTGAATCAAACCTATGAAAAATCACCCCATTTAGTACGAGTTTAGTTATTTCCTAAGTACGCCATGTATTACAAGCGTTTTATACCTCCGTTAAAATAAAACTGTGTTATATTTCGTTAAATTGAAGTTTCACCTTTATTTGGTTTATAACTTATAAAATTTACTATATAATAATAATGAATAAGAACAGTGAGAAAACATGTGTTTTGGTACCGTCTAGTGAGAAATAGTTCTACGGTGTAATGTTATAGACTTAGTTAATTTCAGTTTGCACGAGACGGAGGAATATCCTGGAAGTAGAATTTCAGCAGGGCTCTACAAAAATGTGAAATTACGGTGAATGGAATATATATATACTTTTTTTTTTCCGCAGTGCCGAGTATGAATGATTCTCCACTGGCCGATACTCTCTGTGGACGGAAGGAATATGAATTGGCTGGTGTTCGTTAAAGTGGCTCGTATCGCGAGATTGTTAATAACTTTCGGGCAGTATTGATCGTGTTTGGCCCCTCTGCGGCAGGAGTTTGAGAAGCCGCGATTGGTGGGTCCGCGCGGCTGTTAGTTCGCTGTGTAAACGCAGGCTGTCGTTTCCCGGAGAGTAATCCGGAGAAGAGGTCCTTTATTCAGGTAAGAATTTGCTCTCGTAAATAACTCTCGCCAAGTGTAAACAGGAAGGCGTGTTTTTTATGTTGTTGTGATTACAAAGGGAGCACGTGGTTTTTATGTGCTTTTGGTCATGATTGTAGGATGTTCACGGTAAACTGAGTACTTTTGAAAGCTCTACATTTTTGCACGTTGTGTTCTACCGTTCCACCACCACATGAAACACCATCATTGGCAGACTGTTGCGGGCACGGGAGTCGGACCCGCACCATCAGTTGACGGAGTGCTGTCCTGGCGCACTTGTGGTGAGCGGAGAGAGAGAGAGAGAGAGAGAGAGAGAGAGAGAGAGAGAGAGAGTGAGAGAGGGTGGGGGAAGACGCCCCTGCAAATCGGCCAGTCGAAAACTATTTAAGGCCGCTGGGGTCTAACGACAACCCAATCTTTGAGCCGGGACGTGCAGGCCGTCCTGACCTCTGGGCTATGTGTTCTTTGCGGTCTGGTGAGGGAAACTTCCTCAGCCCGCAGAGAGATACAAATGCTGCAACCGTATGGGTGGTATAAGGGCCCTCACAAGGGCCCGAGCACACCCCCCGCTCTGAGCTTCGGCAATGATGAGAGAGAGACAACCCTATCTGCTGGCCCCCTACTCGAGGGCAACATCGCCGCGAGCAACACGTGAGGACAACGCTGCTGGGGCGAGCCGAGATACAGACGACTGGAGAGACGTGTCCAGATTGGCCATCCACGACAACACGACATCACGAGGCGGAGGAGCTCTGGTCGTGTCGTAATCAACAGTGGTAAGGAGAAATTCGGTTCTGGATGCAGGATAAATCCGGAGGTTATATTACGCGTACCGAACCCTTGAGGTCCATCAGGAGCCAAATAATTTGTTAACGTAGGTAATTATTGTAGCTTGAGAGTCAAGTTTTATCCCATATTATATGTTGAGATATTCCAAACTGTGTTAATTCTGTATTTGGTTGGTAATGTGTTTTGATATCATTTATTGTATGAGAAGAAGGAATAAAATAATTAGTAGTTTTTGTAATTATTCTTGTGTTATTGAGCCGTTATCGTTACCCCCCAGACCAGAGTAAAGCAATGTTAAGAGGAATAGCCTCAGAGTTGTATGGTATATAAACATGTGTTTAACGGTAAGAACGTTCTAGTAGGCATTCCCAGTAAAGAGCGTTACAATACGCCTGATCACTTTATTCATACGCCGGTCAAGTGAAACAATAAACCTGTTAAAAGAATTCAGTTTTTACACATTTACTCATTCATACACCTATATGCATAAAAAAATACTTACAATAAAACAAAACAGTATTCACGAATGTTTCCCTAAAACTTTTCATTTAACTTTACTCCTTTCAATCCCACTTAAATTTACGGTTTCGCCTGTTGCACACAAAAAAAGTTTATGATGCATGTTGTACTTAAGTCGACAAAACACTTGTTTCGTCATCGCAGCCAATAAGATATAGACTATATGCTCGGCCACAGTGATATGAACCAATTACGACCTAGACCAGTAAGACGGTTTGCGAATCATTTACCCACAGGCAAGATCGTTGGTCATTGAGCTACACAGCGTGCAATACAGACAATTGTGTAAACTGGGATTGAATGGGTCGAAACAAGGTACTACTTTCACCATGTTGTTACCAAATTCCACGGCTCGCGCGCCAATCAGTGTGTGTGTTTAAATACATTCATGTAAGGGCAGAGATATTTTCAAAGATTTGCTTATGAAGTACTCAATTAACCGTGAATTTTTTATATATATATATATGGTATTTTTACGTGTGTCGCTGGACTTCCGCTCATCCGAAACGCACTGCAGGACTCACAACCAATAGCTCTGTGTCCGCGTGTAATGCCGGAGTCACATAGCCCCGACAAGCACGACACGACAGCCCCGACGCGACACTTAAAACTAAATAGCCAATGAAATACAAGATAGATCTGACGTAAGCCCG
This sequence comes from Dryococelus australis, assembly GCA_029891345.1. NCBI lineage: Eukaryota > Metazoa > Arthropoda > Insecta > Phasmatodea > Phasmatidae > Dryococelus > Dryococelus australis. The sequence goes on from CM057007.1 coordinate 52,167,552, forward strand.
GCGAATTCTGTCGTCCAACCTGCATGTTGGATTATAAATGCTTTCTATTTTCGTCGTGTCGTGCGGCGCGACGCACAGAGTGTACAACCTTGGAAAATGAAATTTTATTACAAGCTTTACCTAATATATCAAATACGCAGCTTAAAAGAAAATGGTTCTGTAAATGACTGTATTTAACTCTTAAAAATAGAAATGTTACCTATGTATGCATTAGCGATAACACTTAGTCACCATCATGTATTCCAAATTTCCCTCTTGTCCACCGCCTTTGAAACTAGCATAGTCTATCAGTGTCTTCTAAATAGTTAGGTAAAATGCCGAGAGCGTCGTGTCGTACTGCAATTCAAGCAATCATGCCGAAATCACATAACACTGACGAGCACAGCACGACACGACAAAAGCGGCAACCACGACAATTTTCATTGTGAATGCTCGAATTTACAGCCTGGCAGTTTACTGACGCGACACAACAAGTAGAATGCGCTGATTAACTACGCTAGTATCAAAGGCGGTGGGCAGACGGAACATTTGAAATACATGATGGTGAAAAAGTTTTATATATACAAAGGTATACAAAGGTAAAATTATTATTTACAATACTTAAATACAATAATTTTCATAATATGCTTTCTTTTAAGGGACGTATTTTCCATTGTAGGGGAAATTGTAATACAATTTCATTTTGCAAGCTTTTGCACTCTGTGCGTCGTGTCGCACGACGCAACGAAGAATAGAAATAATTTCTAATCCAAATTTGCTGGTCGGGCGACAGAATTGTCGGGCGTGCGTCAGAATTATCTTGTTTTTCATAGGTTGTTTAGTTTTGAGTGTCATATCGTGCTTGCGGGCTCGTGCTGGTCGGGGCTACGTGATTCCGTCATCACAGTGAAACTTTAATTGTCGTGTCGTTGCTGCTGTTTTTGTCGTGTCGTATTGGGTTTATAGGAGCTACGTCTTCTTCACAAGAGAATGAGCTCTGCACGAGGCAGCAGCCAATGAACAAATGAATTTTTATAACTAGACACGTTTAAGAAATGTAAATTTTGAAGTTCGGTCAGTTAATAACAGCAGTTTACACCTAAACTGAAATAAACCAGAACATTCTGTTTTTATGCGGGTGAAACTATAACACGCCATATAATCTTCCTTTTTTTTTAATCAACTTCTGACATGTACCTCTTGTTACAATGTAGGCGAGCACTATGTGTTTCTATTGGTCCTTTTTGCTGTGAAGGTGGTAGGTCTTGATCAGTTATTTCCTTTGTAAGTATTCAAAAGACTCTTCTCAGTTGCTGGTAACGTAAAGTAGATGACAAAGTTGATTATTCATTTAATAATTTCCAAACTATTTTTCTATAAAATTGTTAACATTTATTATTTGCATAGTATTTTCCTTGTAGTTCTTTATGGATTTTTTTTTTTAATTTCCTCGAAAGCTTTTATTTGTAAAACCAAGTTTTTTACTCCTTACGAAATATATTGTGACACACCAATGTTTCTGATGCTGTTCGCGGAGTCGTCTCATGCCGCCCTGTATAGGGGCGACATCTGGTGTCCTTGCAAGGAGACTGTATTCGATGTACATGGAGTGCCCCTGACTGTTTTTTTTTGTTTTTAATTATTATGCTATGTTTAACAAAAGTTGGAATATATGTGGTCACTTTTATGCGTTGCTCTGTCGAATTTTATTTATTAATACCGAAGCAGTTATGTAAAATAATTTTGTCTGTTTTATTCTAATATCGAGAATTACGGTGAAAAGCTGCTATGTGTATTAAACACGTGTCGTCTCAGAAAACTTGTAAGTGATCTAGATTTGTTTTGGTGGCTAGTTTCGGTAAAGCGTATTCCACAATTCCGAGTTCCTACGAAATTCCATAAATACATCATCACTTCCACCATTGCTTCCAAATCTATCATTCCTACTCTGGCATTACCATTGACGAACCTAAATCTAGTCGTGCAGCAAATTACAAATTCATCAAGTTCACTTAACAACTAAAACATTATTCAATACTCGTCTCAATTACGGTGTCTTCGTGAAGTAGTACTGTCACAATATATTCATTGATTTCATTGGTTGAGATAAAAGACCCATCGGTTGGGAAATAGCAGCTCGAGAAGACAAGAAGGGTAATGACCTTTGACGATTGAGGAACATCTGATGAGACGCGACACTGGAGACACGGCGGCGGGGTCCTGGCAGGGCGAGAAAGTGTCATAAAAATCAAGACGACGGGGGTCGTAAAGTAAGTTTTTAGGACCCTCTGGATCGTGTCTTACACGGGCGCGAGCTGCCAGCGCGGGGTTTATGACATGGGCGGAGCTATGTCGAGCTGTCTTATGCGGCACATCCGGAGGCGCGACTCAGTCTTCGCGAACTACTCTCGTGTTTTCATTATACGTCCATACCGGCGAGCCAAAGGGCGCTCGCTGTCTACTCGGAGGTTTTCAGCGCGCGTGAGCGATAAGGGCGACATTGGAACGCGCGCCTGATGAACCCCTTCGCCCCTACGCGCAAGGCGCTGAACTGGCGTGCAGTGTTTCCTGTACCTATGGGTCTTTAAGCGGTGACCCTGTAGTTTTGCCAGTGTAAAGTCTGTAGCAAAGCAGAATGCATGTCCCTGTAATAGTTTCGCATGTTTCCGACCAATATGTTATGAGTTACATCAATGAGAAAAAGCCGTTTCTCGCTATGTTGTAGGGCTGGGGAATGGCATTTATAATGTGCATGACGTATTGAGAGTATTATACATACCTCGCATGAAGTGTGTTTTTCTTTTAGTATGGCGATATAATCGGGCACGTTTAATGGTTTCGTAAGAAAAACCGGATTCCAAACACAAGTGCCCATTAGGACGATGTTTATCAAACCTCTTTTCACGGATGATTTAAACGGCGAATCCAGGTTAATGTGTTAAACTGTTTCAAAAACAATTTTCAAATTTACCTTCTTTGAAAATACTGCAACGTTAAGATTTTTTTTAACATCACTGATTCATAATTTTTTTAAATATATTTTTTAATGTTAAATTTTAGAAAAAATTATATTGGACGTCCACATTTTCATGATTTTTTACCATTATAGTATTCCTTAAGAAATGTCACATAATAAATTTTTTGTTTGAAACTGTCACCTTTAAAATTAATGAGTTGAGAAGGAATTTGTTAATCGTTGATACTCCATTTCAACTGCGTGGCTGCAGATTCGGTAGGCAGCGTCCTCAAAAATCTCCGAAACCATAAGTGTGACCTTAGAAAGAGCTTCTCACTCAAAATTGACCAAGAAACTACAAATAAATATGTCACCATTTAGAAGCTTCGGGGCTCAGGCGTAAAATGACACTTTTTTGTCATTTCAGCACGTTCCTTTGAGATATTCAGGTAATAAATTAAGCAACATGCTAAAAGGAAATGAAAAAGAAGAAGCAAGATTAAAGGCTGTTGACGGTAAACTGAGCACTTTTGAAAGCCCTGCTTAAGAGCTACTGGTATACATGTTGTGTGTTCTTCCACCTTATGTAAAATTAACACTGCAAGGACCTCATCGCTTTATTCATGCGTCGGTCAAAAGAAACTGTGAAATTATTAGAGAAGTAAATATTTTACAAATCCGTTCATTTTTACGCTTCGATGCATTAAAAAACAGAAAGCGAAAGAAATAATTTTTTCGTGTTATAAATGGCTACCTAACGCTTTTTATTTGATGTTTAAATATGGAACTACTTTCCCTCCATCGATACCAACTTAACTGGTCACATATCACTCAGTGCGCCCATTAAAATATATGCAGGTAGAAGCAGTGACTTTTTTTTCTAAGGTTGATTTCATATGTGCTCACTTTATCGTGAACAAACCTGTAAAAAAAAAAAGTAAACTTTATTCAACATGAAATTTGTAATTCAATATTTTGTACAACCGACACATCCCCTCGGTCATTTTCGCGTCATATACATGTGATATTGCAACGGATATTGTGGACTGTTCCACGCACTATGCTATTATGAAACTGTCACGATGGAAATTTCTCTATTACTCGAACACAACGACATTGTAATAACACTTGTTTTAAGTCTTAAAAGGCGAAATTGTTTCACATCGGAACAAAATTTGCCTTCGCGTCGCAGGACTAATTCAAGCGGACTCTCGCTAATACCACTGACGATCACATATACAATGTGGCCATTCTTAATCCAGTCATTGTATCTTTCTATGACCCTGTGTTATTAGTAATGCTTTTCATTCTGTTGAAATGGAAATAACACAAAAAAAATATTACTTCGAAGATTATTTCATGGCAGCGAAGTGTGGAACTGTAGTGGGTTTGATTTTAGTCGCCGATATTGATGGAGCAGACATTTCTCTACCGGTCATTGTTCTCGAGCCGCAAGGTATCTTACAACAGATGCGAGGAATATTGCAGAACTTAATCCTCCAGACATTATTGCATATGAATATTCCATATTTATTGAAACTATATCAGATACTTAAAGTGCTTGGAACATAATACTAATCCCAGGTACGTTTTCATAAAAGACGAAAAAATTTGATCTTGTTTTAGGGTTGTCAATAAATTAAATAAGTTATACAATTTGAAAGCTTAGTGTTGCTGTTTTTTTTAAGCAAAGGCTGAGTAAGCTAATGCTAATTATTAGGTTGTTTTAAAAATACCATAAAATACAAAGCTGTGGCTTGAGTTTTTTTTGTTCGCCAGTATGGAATGTCAATGACGTGCAAAGTGCAAAGTGATCATATGCGTGAGAGAACTTGTCAACGACTAAAATATATTTTACTCTCTTTAATATAAAGAGTCTAGCTAAATTTTAAACACACAGGGAAGAGTTTTAAAAGTGTTCATATTAATAACTTCACCTATATTCGTTTAGAACAGTGGAAAAAAAATCCACTTGGAATAAACCACTATCAATAGAGACCTTTGGTGTCGAATTAGCGAAGATATTTAATTTTTATTTTCCAGGCACGCTGTTAAATATTTATATATATTTCCGAAGATTTTTACGTAGGTGTACAGTTAATAAACGGAAACGCATGTTACAACGGACATGGAGCTTATCTCCGAAAAAACCTCATACGAAACGTATCCATACTTAGAATAGTTTCGGTTTTCGGGAACGAACAATACCGAATATACACGAAGCTTCCTTCGCAAGTGTAACCAGAAAATGACAGTTTCTCTGGCAGTGAGCGTATATCCACGCCACTTAACATTCCTCAAAACGTGAGACATTTACATCAGGAACCTGTAGCAGTCTGCAACACTTAAATAGCATACAAATTAGAAGATAATTAAGGAAAAATTATGTACTACATTTTTTTTTTTCAATAACGTATTTATACCAAAGTCTTCACGAAGAGGTTATCGGTAAGTGACAAAAGTCATATATTCCTTAACTTTCGATTGGTGTTCGAATTTCGCTCCAGAACAATAATTTGACTTTTTGAAATGTTTATACACATTGAAATACTCACAAAATTAAAACTGCAAATTTTTTTCGTTATCCGTTATTTTGTTAAACCGAAAGTACCGAAAAACTAACTAGCATATTTACGAAGAGAATCCGTACGGAGATTTCTGGAAAAAAGTTTTACCAGCACTTTTCCGTACAGTAACAAAGATTTTTTTTAAACACAATTTGAAAAACAAAGTAACGTGTAACGTGCTTTATCAATAATATTCCTGTTTCTTGTTCATACGCATCCTTTCACTGTGTCAATCGTGACCCTACAGTTGAGCCGAAACACCGTGTATCATGTCTAACACCCAAAATCTCTGAAGTCTGAAAGTAAAACCCATGCATTCATATTTTCCTCTACACGCGACTTCTACGTAAAATGTATGAAATGCCGGTTGACACATTTATATCTCGCTCGGTCGGAAAATTCACCAGTGCATCCACCGATGTAACACCGGACGTTCGGAAACTACTGTTTCAGTTAATTTCGGTTAAACCGATTCATCATGAGAATTCGGTGCATCCGGCGGGTATGCACCGAAACATAAAGCGATGAATTTTCGAACACTTCCTGTGGACAAAGTTAAAGTCTTCCCGTAACTTCCAGCTGGAGAGTAATTTTAATTTGTTCATAGTTTTCTGTACCCAAGCCTTTGCCTTTGTTTTGTTGTTTTCAAGATGCACAACAATCTACTTCATGTTCGGAAATTCTTCAAACGACGTACACCGATGCGTTTATCACTGCTAGATTTATCAAAACATTTCCGAATTCGGAAATTGACATTTTTCAACAACAGTGAAGTAACCCAAAATTTCTGAATGCAAGGTTCCTTAATTCGCACAAAGGAATTATTGAAAGTTGCAAGAAATCACTTAATTAGTTTACTGGATTACTTTTGATGTATCTTTAAAGTTAAGATTAGATTAAATTCCTTAAATATTATATTTTTCTGGTTTAACACAGCCGAATGCAAACACTAACACACGTTGTATGGCCAACACTACCATAATGGTCGGTACATGCTGTTCATGGTAAAGTGAGCACTTTTTAAGGCCCTCCCAACAGGCATTAATCAGTAATAAATAGGTTTTATTGCAGCATTGTACGTTAAATTTGAGATTGGTGAAATGTATACACACTGTTTATTAGTTATGCCATAATGTTTACATTAAAAAGTATCGAAAGATAAATATCGGCTCAAAAGGAAAAATTTAGCAGGGCCTTAAAAAGTGATCTCTTTACCGTGAATAGCCTATAACACTATAGACAACCACCTCTGGTTTCAAATTGCCTTTCTTTGTCTTTCCCCAGCGTCGTTTTTTTCCCCCTTTCATCGACGATTACGAACGACTCCCTGGAACGACCCGGATGGTAAGGGGAAAAAAAGGAGGATGGGAAAGAGGAGAAATCGAAGCCACGTCTCACTTGAGCGACGTCTCATGAGAAAGACTCTGGCTCCCGAATTCAGGAGCAGCTACTGTCCCCGCCTCCTGGCACTCCGCGTCACGAGGGGCCGCGTTGGACGAGCGGTGAGACTTTTTTTTTCATTAACCCTACTTACCAGTACAGCCATCCAGGGTGTTCAATTCCATCACGACTACTACAATTTAAGAAACAGTACATTGGTTATGTAGATTCACAATTGAGAGGTTAGACTGCTCGCTCTCACCGAGGCGAACCGGGTTCAATCCCCGACCGTGTCACTCTTAAGATTTCCGCAAGTGGGAATCGTGCCGGACGATGCCGCTGGTTGGCGTGTTTTCCCCGGGTATCTCCCGTAACCCCCCCCCCAACCCACCTCTGCATTCCGGCGCTGCTCCATTCTCACCTCATTTCACCCTCACCGCCCTCAAGACCAAATATCTCCACTCACTCACTACAAGAGCGCCATTGCCTCTGCGCAGGGCTCTGAACTGGCGTGCAGTGTTCTCGTGTGGCACATTCAGCGACGACCCTCTCATTTTATTGATGAAGCATCTGTATCAAAGTTGAATGAAGGCTGCCGTCGTAGTTTGGCTCGTGTACGGCTAGTATGTTTTAAGATACGGCAGTCTGAAAGAGCAGCTTTCAAATATACTGGAGGGCTCCAAAATAATATTGACAGGATGCCCAGTGACTTTAAATTACCTTTCCGTCCTCGACTGGAGTATGGTGTCGTTTAGTATGTAAACATACTAGGCGCACGTTAAATAGTTCCGTCAAAAAGTCAGGATTTTAAACACACTGCAACGCAGTTAAAGCAGCCGGGCATCGGCAAGGTTCAAAATTTCTGCTTTTTTTTTTGTGTACTTCTCTCTAACTTGTTTTAAAACCCGTCTTATCAATGTTTCCCCTGCGTACTTGCCAATGGTTTTGTCGACAAAAACTCTGAATTTATCATTTCTATGAATTCTGTGGCAAGATCAGTTTCGGTCAACTTTATGTCCTAAGTTTCAGTTACGTACGAACCTGATTATTTTTTACAATCTCGACAGCAATGAAAAGTATTGATATTTTGTGATGTTTATTATTAAACATCCCATACTCGTTTACGTAGACTACTATTACCCACGTCTTTTAATACAATAGTGTATTACTCCACATATGAATCTTTATTAATGAAACTGTTAAAGTTCTGGCTTTTTTTTTTCTTATTTTGCTCATTGCGTGTCGTTTATCCAAAAGCACACAATTTCCAAATACCGTGGACGTCAAGTTTTGAGACAAAATTGACATCATTTTTTGGTGGCAAACTGAACTCCAAGTACTTGTACGTTTGATCAGCTTTCGCCATTGGCCAGCGATATTTTTGGCGTGCCTCAGTGGGATCTTGAGCCGGTAATTATCTTTCAGAAGTACGGCGACCAATCTCCTTTAACACGGCGAGAAAGGCAAATGACTTAAATTAAAAGGCAACGGCCAATAAACCTACGGACCGTGCCCACTTATGTATGTCACAGTGGAGTCTATCCTGTCTCGCCGACTGATTTGGAACTGGATTGGCGAGGCTTATGTATGTCACAGTGGAGTCTATCCTGTCTCGCCGACTGATTTGGAACTGGATTGGCGAGACTTATGTATGTCACAGTGGAGTATATCCTGTCTCGCCGACTGATTTGGAACTGGATTGGCGAGGCTTATTAAACGTCCCCAAGTTGTTATGCCTGAAGGCTTGGCAGGGAACGGCTTATAAACTAACTTGGGACCTAACTTAAGCTAACACCCATGCCCTATCCAGGATTCGAACCCAGAACCTCCCGCACCCCAGACCGACAGCGCACCAACAGACTGCGCCACGGGAGATCGGCTATCTAGCCGAAAATGTTAACTTTGTAGCTCTCTACTAAAGAACCTACTTCCGCGTGCCAATTCAGCAACACTGTGGAGTTGCATGAATAGTTTGTCGTAAACAATTTCTGAATGTAATATTTTTTTCATGTGTCCGTACACGAATCACGTACGTTCATTTTGCACGGTACTGAGCTTTGAACGACTCGCTAAATCACTTAAACTACTTCTCGTGTACACAGGTGCGAGTGATTGGCGATAAACTATCGTGTGCTAATGCAATATTGAGATGAAGAGTGATATCAAACTGTTTCGTTGGAAATTAATTCCCATAATACAGTAAATTATCTGTACTCGCAACAAAGTATTTTATATTTATTTAATTAGTGGCTGATTCAATGTTTCAAAGATGAACAGTTATTTTCAGAAGCTTTCCTCCACTTCAATTATGTTTGTGAAGGGTGTTTGTATGTTACACCTCATGTGAAAAAAATACTCTTTTTTACTGATTAGTTTCATTTCACTTACTAGAACTTTCCTATTTTAAATAGAAATACGATTTCATGACAATCGCTATATTCATACGTATCTGAGTCTGGTATTGATATGGAGACATTATATAAATAAATAAATAAATATATATATATACATACACATATATATATATATACTCTCCTGCAAAAATGAACATTAGGGAAGAACTAAAAATGAAGTGAAAGAAAGAGACAGCAAGTAAATATACAGCTGTGGGCAAAAAATACAAAACTCCAAAATGTGAACGAATTCGAATTAAAAAGCAGATTCGCGTTATAGAGGAGAAAAATGGCGTGTGTGTGTGTGTATGTGTGTGTATATATATATATATATATATATATATATATATATTATATATATATATATACACACACGAATTCGTTCACATTTTGGAGTTTCGTATTTTAGTTGAAATTACTTACTTTACATGATTGTATTTCTGTCGTCCTGTTTTATAACTTGTTCATTGTTAATAACACTTTATCAATCAAACAAAACTGCTGTTATGCACCCACGCCTTAAAATTATTTCATATCTTTGTGAGTAGTCTACCAGACATAGTGATCAAAAAGTATTTGGAAAGTAAACCTACGAGAATCATGTATTTAAAAGAACTTAAGTATTTTTAATGACTTTCATAATTACGGGGTATTGGCTTATTTTCTGTAATTCATAATTCTTTGCACATTCGCAACGCGAGATGAAGCTACTGATATTCGATTTTACAGTTTCTTCTTTTCACATTTTGTTAAAAAATATTGGATGATTTTTATTTATGATAATACCCTCAACTTATTAGTAAGTAGGATGATACTAATAATTATGAAAGTAGAGCGTTACCTGAAACTTAATTTTAACACTTGGAATTTAGAAAATGTACTTAAAACCGTAGTTTCACTAAATTTTTTTTTCATAGTCATGTCTCTTATATCGCAACTGAATGTATGTTGTGTATAGACGGTCATATTGTTTGAAATAATGTAACTCACGGGGTAAACTCATTTGGAAGCATTTAAAGAAGTCGTTTTAAAGTTCAAATGAAAATAATATAATTAACATTTAACTATTACAGAATTAGAAAATAAAGTATGTTTTAAATCAGGTCACTTCTATACAAACAAAATAAAAAATGGCCTTTCAAGTTCGTGATAGAGCAATTTGTTAAATACATTATTATGTGTGATGTATTTAATATTAACTCAATGAGCCAATGAAATGGATTCTTAATGGTGAATGGAAACAAGTGAATCCGAATAAGCCCAAAATTATAATGTCATTTATTTTAAAACTTCTATAATATCCGTAAACCAATTAGAATTTCAACAAAAATATACACTTCATGTACGAAAATGCGGTCCATAATGTAGCTACACGGAACTGTTCTTTGTACATACAAACAGGCGGAACATCTTTCCTTTTCGTGCTGCTTTGGGTATCATGTTCGTTAAGTGCCAAGTATTCTTTGCCAGCCTCACTGAACGTGATGATTTCTGCGGTAGTTAGAATTCTCAGGTCAATTACAGCTACACTGTCAATAGAGAATGTTATCACATATTAAATGTAAAAAACACAACTTAAGCACAATATATCCATACGTCATATATGTGCAATTCTTAACTTTTAACATTACATTTCTTAATCCTCTACGTGAGTACACTATGTCTTGGACTTACAAAATTTAAGCTCATGGTGAAAACTTGATGAATATTGGGGAGGGGGGAGGGATGGTTGATTTGCTTGTTTACAAGCACGAAACTCACAAAAATAATACATATTGAACATTATATACTTTTTCTCAGATATACGTAGGGATCAGAACATTTTTAGAAAGTTCAATAACGTTAGGAGTAGTTCGTTATCGAGAAGTTTGTATAACGTTTATAATTCAATTCTTGTATGAACAAGAATTTGTAAATACAAATTGGCTTTGGTTGAGACTGCTTTAATATTTGTATTCGAATTCCTTAACCGCATTAAGCATTGTTAATAGTACTGCACAGTTTCACTGTGATAGACAATGTGAAAAAAAAGTGCACTTCGCCTAAATAGCATACAATATAACAGTGACGTAATGAAAAGTTCATGCAAAGTCAAAGTGATATTACGTGTACATAGGAGCGTGTAGTTAGTAGTTATGCAAAACATTTTCGTTCGCCTTAAAACTTTCTGCATTAACAAAAGAATGAAACAACAGGAGACAATATTTTCAATGCGTGATTGTTAGATATGATGGAAAAACGCTGACTTTTTTTTTGCCAAGACATCTTCCATAAGACTATAACTAGTTTATTCTTTCATGATTGGATGAACAAGGTTTTTAATCGGCTAATTTGTTTGCAGGCCAATCACGAACGTTCTGCCTTATAGTATCAGAATCCTCATTGGTCCAGTGAAATAGGGTAGTAACTTCATACATGCATGACAGCCAATAAGGAAAGAAAACTGCGGGCATGTGCACAGCACGTTGAATCCAAGCAGACAGTCAACTTTTCTCGCAATAAACTATCATTTCTAGACTAGAGGGTTCCACGGTAACATTAGCACTTTTGAAAGCCCTTCCTTAAGACCTTGTTGGATGCACGTTGTGCATTATTCCACCTTATGTAAAATTAACATTGCCATGGGCCTCATCTCTTTATTCATGCGTCGGTCAAGTGAAACTGTGGAATTATTAAGAAAGAAAATACTTCAAAAATCAGCTTATTTTTACACTTCAAGGCATTACAAAAACAGAAAGTGAAATAAATTATTTTATTTTATCACAAATTGTTACCTAACGCTTTTTATTCGACATTAAAATATGGAACTACTTTCCCGCCATCGTTACCAACTTTACTGAGCGAATGTCACTCAGTGCACCTGTTAAAATATATGCAGGCAGGAGCAGCTTTTTTTTTTTATGGTTCATTTTCAAAGTGCTCACTTCATCGTGAACAGCCGTTTAAACGCATTTAGTTTGCACGATTAATTAACACATTGAGGTCTGCACACATTTACTTGCACGTAAGACAAGTTAGAAGTGAATCACCTATATCCTCTACTGCCAGAACACCGGTTCTGTTGGTGTCTGTGTTAGAACTCACCATCGTCCTATTGGTCCATACCACACCGGACACTACCCTGTACTTTACAGCGTTCGTCATTGGCCGATCATCAACCAATGGAGAGCCCAGTTGACCCAATCAAATGTCCTTTATCTTATAAAAGGATTTAGAATCTATCATGTTCCTTTGAGTGGTTATAAAAATAAATTTTGCCGTTAGCAATATCATTGTTACTGCGCTGTGGTGTTCTTTGGAGGACTTGTTTTTTCACACTGGCCGAACAAAGACTGCACATCCATGCGAGGTTTGTTCTGAACAAGAAAGAAAATTTTTAAATTAGCTTTGCTCGAGTGTAGCTCGAGCATAGTCTACAAAGTGTTAACCAAGATGTCACAGAGTATTAAAATAAAAACGACGCTAAGCGAGAGTTGTGGCAGCGATAGAAAATAGTATAAACAAATTTCGCGCCTGTTGGTTTCCTTGGTATTCCAAGCCGTGAGTTTAGGGTTTCAATCCAGCAATCTGTTCCGAAAAGATACAGCATTGTCGCTATACATTAAAACACTGTTGTGCAGAAGAATAAACATCGTAAACATATGGTTGCTTACGGCAATTTTCGCTGACTCTTGACTATTTCTAACGAGCACGTTTGTGTTTCGACAAATTTATAAATTTGTAGCAAAAAATCGCCTTTCATCCCTGCCCTAAAGAAGATCAGCATTAAAATATCCCATACGTTTCTTTTTAAAATTACAATAGACTACTGCTTACAATGAGAACCATTTGACAGTTAGGGACGCCCTTTAAGGTTGAAGTAAAGCAACTGCCTATGGAGCACTGCACCTAGCTGTACAATGTGAAGAACTTATAAGAAAGTAGTACAGACACCATAAAAAGTGTCAGGAATTTACGGTTTATGCTGTATGCGAACGAATAATGTATATTTTTAGCAACATTATAAAACATTTTATTAAAATATACTCATTAAATATAAAATAATAATCGATAAAAAATAATCTGTATTTTTAACCAAATTTAAGCATATTTCGATTCGGGATTCCTCAGAAAGCAAAATTTGTAATAAAATCTTCGTCATGGAATGTCGTCATAATATTTACTATGATTGCATGTAAGAAAAATGTAATAATAATGTAGGAAGTAATTCTCATAATTGAACTTCTGTGTCTCCATTTCTCACAAACATATATGGCTGAAACTGACAAATAAAGTTATTATAAAATTGATATGATGCATTATTACTATGATTTTAATACATATGATCACAGTAAAAATTACGAAGATCTTTCTTGAAGAAGATTTTCTTGTAAATTATGCTTTCCGAAGCATCCAAAACGGAAATGTGCTTAAATAGTGGGGAAAAAAATTCAGACTATCGATCGATAATTTTTCTTACATTTAAAAAGTATATTTTAGTAAACTATTTTATAATGTTGCAAAATATATACGTTCTTATTTCATATACAGCATAAATGGCACTTTTCTGACAATTTTATGGGGTTTATACTATTTTTTTATATGAGCTCTTCACATTGTTCAGTCAGGTGCAGTGCTCCATAGGCAGTTGCTTTACTTCAACCGACGGGACGTTAAGTATTATATATCGGCCTGGTTGTTTACAAGTGTTATTTTCGTGGATAATAAGAGCGAGACCCGTGTAATGCATCTCATACGTGCGAGTTGGATTATTTAGAAACACCCTCTTACTAGAAGCCGAGATATGCTCAACAAATCCGAATATCACAACTGGAAGCTGTAGCGGTGTATAATCGCGGCGACTTGGTTCACGGATGTAGGACGAACAAACGACCCAAGGAGGAGTTGAGCTGCAGTCGCTGACGATATTTTCCTCAATCGTTGCAATATAAACCGCACTCCCTACGACCGGAACAAACTCAGATTAGCTGCCTGTCGAAGTGCGGCTCCATTTTTCGTCATCGTTAGCAACCGTGTCGGGTTGATCGATTTTGTTTTTCTCCCCCGTCAGGTTCTTTCTGTCCAGGAAATTCCTTTCCATAGCGAAGCTGCTATAAAAGAAAATCGTGACCCGTCGTTAGCTGACTACGTTTTTCTTTTTAAAAGTTTTTTACTTGTAGATACCTTACACAATTCCACACATATTTAAGGTGGATAGTGGTTTCTGTGAACATTTCGTGATAAATATTATGAAAGGTAGCCTACAATAGCTCTAACTTATTGGTTAGATTATTCGCGGTTTCTTCGCCCCCTTTCGAATCAAACCTTAGAAAAATCACCACATGTATGACGTGGTTGGTTGGTTTCTAAACATGTAAAGGTATCAAAATGTTATATACTCGCAATAAACTTGTGACTGGGGGTCTTACGCCTTGGTCGTCCTATGCTTGTACATTATGTTTTGTGGGTGGCGATAGTCAAAGGTGGAGATGATACCACTAAAGGTTAGATGTTATCGAGGTGGAATTACTAGCTATAGAAAAAGTCAAACATTGTACTATCACAGCTGGGGTTTAATGAGGTTGATTAAAAATATTAAATACAATTTACATGACTCTAGTTAGTTATTCAATCGGGGAGCCTATGGTGTATTATATTAATGAAGCTACGTAGTTATTTGTTATACCATCCTGGTAGATTCCTATTTAGAACATTCCCACCTGTTGTTGAGTCCGGAGGCTGCATCTAGCAGTTCTTATTTCCTCGTCGGTGGCCGATGTAACAAAAACCCCGGGCCGCACCTCACGCTGCGCGTCCTCGACTTTTGTTTTGTAAACGGACCTCATTGATCTGCATGCTTGCTCGGGCCGCAAGTTGTGTCATATTTGGATTAGTAACGCCGGGTTCCGAACTGGATGCTTTATTAAGGTGCCTTCATGAACCCACTAGCGTGTCCGCTACATCACCCCCGGGTTTTATGAGCGAGATGTCCCAGCTCGCCTTGAAGCCTGATTAAGTTGCAGTTGTTGTTAGTAATTAGTCTCTTGTTGCGGCAGGAGGACTGGGTGATTGGGAAAGTCTTGTATAGTAGGGGGGGGGGAACTTTCGTTGCGGTTAAGAAAAATATATCTAGAAAGATGGATAATGAGGGTAAGGAACTGCCTAACTGTTCTCCAGCAGATGGTGTTAATGACATTGCGGGGTTGAAGAAATGCTGTGTGCAGTTTTCCGGCAGCGACTCGCCTTGAACTTGAACTTGAAACTGCTGAGGGTGTGAAAACTCTCTTCCTCGAGCACGTGACTTCGCCTCGTCGGCGGCTTACACGGACCGACAACCTTTTCTTGAAGATTGGTTCCCTATGCCACTAAGCGTGAATTCCATTTATGAATTTCATGGTAATTCGTTCAGACATTGCATTTGAGTTTGAGCAACATTTACTTTTTGTTTTGAATGGAAAAGACTTTAAATTATACATTTTAAAATTGAACTTGAAGATATACCTACTGGAATGGTTTACAATAAATCGCTCCCCCTTACAATTATAATTATGTGTGTATGATGTTAAGAGAGCTGTGTGAGAAAGTACAGATTATACATGAAGCATCAACACTTTTGCAAAATGATATTTATACTAAAGCTATTACTTCTTGTTTAAATTATTTTGGCAATAAAATCATATACGTGATTGTAGACTTTAGTGAAATTCTATTATAACTAACAGGACTGTGGCGTCACGTAGGGTATTTGGGTCTAGGAGTATACCGAAATGTAGTAAATATTAATTAATTATTTACTTGACAAAGAAATTCAAATAATATATACTATGGTTGGCCAACTACGTTGCGATATTGTGAGTGGGGAAGGAAAGGATACTTAAAGTTACATATGCAGTCTTATCTATACTACACTACAGTATTATTAGTTTACATTATAAGCAATTACTGACGTGGGCCCGTATGACAATATGTTTCATATGTGTCTACATTTAATTTGAGTTCGTGACATTGTTTCCTAACTGTAAATGTTATTTTACTATGCAAGACAGTGTCAACATAATTTATAATTTTCACTTACATTGTGTGTCCACAATTCTATCCTGTGTTGTTGGCATTTGCTACGAAATGAATTTCATTAATATGTATTCTAAGTTTGACAAAATAGCTTGCTGGCATTACCTAGCTTAAATATTCCCTATTCCTATAAATTATAAAATACTATTTTTTTTCAATTAAATATGCGTTACCCAATCGTTGTTTTGTGCAAAGCCTTTCAGTTATGGTCATACAACTTATCCTTTAATTAACAAAGTAATTTTCCTACGCAGTTCTTCAGACTGGCTATATTTTGTTTACAAAATGTATTGTACTACATTATATTAATCATAATTCATCATAATATACTATGTTACATTACTTAAACAATTTTTTGTATGGTGCGCACCTTGTTGTATTTATTTGAAAAGGCGATGTTTTATTTTAGTTCAGAGGTAAATTAAATATTTATATAATTTATATGTCTATTTTTGAGTGTGAGGCCCTGCAGGGATGACCGTGTGCGTGTGTGTAATCAATAGAAAAATAATTTATGCTGTGTTACCTGGAATGAACAATGAGCCTCGGTAAACCTGGTTTGAAATGCCTCGTGAGCTCGAGAACAGCATACGGTGCGGCCAGTGTGACGTCAGCTGTAGTCGGTTGACGTAGGTCGGGGACTGCTGTCGCCGGTGACGTATCCGTCGGAGCGCCTACCCAAAGGGCTTTTCTTTCTGGGTGTAGTCCCCGGTCACCTGAAACTTAGAATGTGTGTCTTAACATGGTGCCGTTATAAATTTGTGAACATATTATGGTTCAATCTCATATTAATTTACGTAAATAGGCCTGAATTATTTCTGTGTTGGGTCTTTGTATACCCCAATGCTAACATTTAATGTACACTTCTGTTCACTATAATTTTAACCTTTATTCTGGGATATTTAGGCCTTAATCTGAATGACTGAAATGTATTCTTAAGTTTCGTGCCTCTCTAGTCTTTATATAAAATTTTATAATTCCTTTAAATGCCTACAATTATTGTTTGTAGAAGGGGTCATATAGGGGTGTTCACATAGGCTATTCATGTAAGGGTGTGCTCGGGTTGGTTATCAAATACATCAAATACCTGCTGGCTTTCTAATTTATCTGTTTCTCAAAACTGTGCTTGCTGCAAAGCCGTATAATATTTTTAAATTTCGAGTTCCGTACTAAGCAATATATTGAATTTTCAACAATAACTTCTATTTTCAATAACACATTACACTAACTGCATTACTGAATTATTCTTAAAATTATTATGCTCCTTGACTTCCTCAATGTATGCTATTCTTCGGTGTGACTTTCTGGATACATAGACTTCTCGTATGTCTGTTAATTATACAAAATTGGCCGTGTGCGAGTTAAGGATTCTTTACTTTATGAATATTCACTACTAACACGTGCACTTATAAAGATGTAAACAATTCATAATGCTACATCGCAGATTGCGGAACTTGCATAATACTTACCTATAATTAATTCGCTAACTGTAATAACTGAAATAAAATATACAACATAATATGACAACTATAATAATTCCGACTTCCACATAAAACTATCATACGGGGTTGGGGGATTTCTGCTCATCTCACTTATCGAAGTCATAACGGCTAGTGTACTCGTGTACACCGCCAGAAGGGAAATTCCACTGCTTCCGGAAGCTCCTCATGGAAGGAAGACAAATGGAGGTTTCGTCTGGAACGACTCTCGTCCAGCGAACTTGTGTTCCTCGTCTCACGTGTACTCGTGGGGGGGGGGGGGGGTTCACTTATTCGATAAGGGCTCTTACAATTGGGGAAGATGCGAGTACAGCCGTGCAATACGCAACACAGTTGAAGTGGACGTGTCTCTGGAAATACTGCCATTCCATGAATAACGCTAACATTATCGACAATGTTGCATTCTCTTTCGTTCTGCCCCGTCCGTATTCCTATCTACTGCGGAACTGCCTAACATATTAATTTATGATACTCTTAACTGTAAGAATGACGTTTATGTACGATGTGCATGAAAATTGCGCGCGGCTGCAATGAAGTCGCGTGGAATGTGCTGAGTGCGGTATCACGCAATGCGCACGCGCCAGTGCGATGGGCTGTTGCCTCGCGTATGACACCTCGCACTACACTGTGAACTGTGTCACACAGCTGGCACTCTACACGTAATTTTCATTACCTTATTCTAACCTTTATATTTATATATATTTAATCGCACAGTCGCAGCTATATCTGTCTCTCCTGATTGACACTGTCATTCCGTGCAACAATTTTGAATTTGCATACTCTTTACTTCACCAGTAGCACATTTTATAACATATTTTTTTAATAAATTTTACTTGTCTGCTAATACATGTGACTACCATTTGTCGTGCAATTCTGACTTCTTAGCATTCTAATCTTGCACTGAATTTCTGTTAAACTCGCACACGGGTCCTTCCAACATCTCATTAATTTCTCTAATAATTTAGCAATGAAATTTAGGTGTGGCACGTGTTTATCTTAATTTTCTCACATATGTATATTATATCTAAGGAACTCGCGATGCAGCAATATTAAGCATGTTACTGATTATCTTTTCACATCTTATTGAATTGTTTAATTGAAAATAACCAGCAGTCAAAGTTACTTGGTATTTAAAGTAAAAGATATTAAAAGTAAACAGGATGCCATGACATTAATTATGGTACTTTAGATAATAAAATACCTGAACTGGTCACGAATGAACTTATAATTAATACCTCCTTAATCTGTAGCGTGGGTGGGTGGGGATATTTATTATGTCAAGGTGAAGGGTGGTATGTGTACTGCCGCTGCAAGGTAGAAAGAGCAAATGAAGGAACCAAACCTCCGCCATTGTAACAAACTCTAGTTACACGTAAAATATTGAAGTGGATGACGAGAGAATAATGCAAGGCGGAGAGGGAAAATGAAGGAACCAAGCCTCCACCAGTGTAACAAACTTGTGACTGGAGGTCTTACGTCCGTCTGACGGACATATGCCTTGGTCGTCCTATGCTTGTACATGATGTTATGTGGGTGGCGATAGTCAGAGGTAGAGATAATACCACTAAAGGTTAGATGTTACCGAGGTTGAATTACTAGCTATAGAATAACGTTAAACATTGAACTATCACAGTTGGGGTTTAATGAAGTTAGTTAAACATATTCAATGCACTTAACATGACTCTACTTAGTTATTCAATCGGGGAGCTTACGGTTTATTATATTAATAAGCTAAATAGTTATATGTTATACCAACCTGGTAGATTGCTACTTAGAACATTCCCACCTGTTCTTGAGTTCGGAGGCTGCATCTAGCAGTACGGTAAGCGGCGCACGAGCACACACCCCTCAAGCTGCGTTCTTCCCTCGTCGGAGGCCGCTGTAACAACAGCGCCTGGCGCTGCCCGTCATCGACGTTTGTTTAGTAAACGGACCTCATTAATCTGCATTCTGACTCGGGCCACAAGTTGTGTCATATTTGGCTTAGTAACGCCGGGTTCAGAACTGGATGCTTTATTAAGGTGCCTTCATGAACCCACTAGCGAGTCCGCTACATCGTGGGAACGTAAAAATAAAAATCTAACTTTATCTATAAGTTATAATATTCAATTTATAATTAATTTTATTAAAAAACAGGGACAAAATAGGTGTGTTGGTAACGCCTAGTAAGAAATAGTTATTATGCAAAATATTATTACACTGAGTGCGTACGAATGCAGCGCGTAGTCCATTTGGTGTAATTTTCTAGACGCAGGTTAGATTGTATGAGGTGGAGGAATATCCTGGAAGTGGAACTTAAGCCAGGCTTCAGAAAAGTTGGAAATAACTGTGAATGGACTTGTCCGTAGTCCACTAATTTACTATATGAACAATTATGCATGCGAAACATGTGCTCAGGAGGGTTGCGGTGTGCAGTGGTTAGGCTGCTCGCCTCCCTCCTAGCAGAACTGGACTCGATTCCCGGTGGGGTCTCTCCTGGGTTTTCGGATATCGGATTCGTGCCGGACGATGCAACTTGTCGGCGGGTTTTCTCGGGGCTCTCCCTTTCCCCCCACACCTTTCCAGCATAGCTCAATACTCACCTCGTCGTTTCTCTCAAGACCTCGTTGTTAAGAGCCGCCAAAATATTTCCGCTCTCTGCTCTCCACGTACTCAGTATCCAGCCTTCCTTATTTTATTGCAAAACGTATGGACTATAATCCCGCAGAGAATTTATATTCACAGAAATTTATTGCGTTCTTAGTGGTTGCCGACTACCAATAACACACTACCGATTGAGGAACCCAATATTTTTAATATCATTAATATCATTCATTCAACGCTTAAGATATTTGTTCAGATTCGTCCTTAATTCTTTAAGCATATAAGTTTAGAAACTTATTGATGTATGATTTCTAGTCCAAAACAGCTTTTTGCACGAGTGAAACACATTGCGCTTATTAACTTACCAAAAATATCAAACAAAAAAGTTATCGAGTACATTTTTGAAATATTTACATGTCAGTAACAGTACGCAAATACCGCACATTCTATAATACTGGGAATAATTTGTTGTAACTGATATTTTTTAATTAAATATTTCCTTACCAATTGTTACGAAACAATTGCGGAAATAATGACGTACCCGGAGAAGGGGGGTGGGGGGAGAAATATTCCTAGGCAAAGACTAGTGTCAAATTAAACCAAAGTTGTTATTCAAAACTGTAAAAAAAGTTTTAACGTGTGAGTATATCAGGTGTTTTTTACCTCGCACCTCAAATCTGCTTTATCTTTTTTGGATGGAAGGTTTAGTATTTAATGTCTTTTTTTAAATAAAACTTCTATTTCGTATTCCCGTACATATCCGTGTCTCATTTTTCTTCCTTTGTTTTCTTATGCAGTTTTCATTAGTATTTTTTGTCTGGATCACTAATATTAAGAAAAATAGGTACATAATTACTCAGTAATAACTAGCAGTACCTGCTCAGCTCTACACATAAATATCTGCACTACTTCCGCAACCGGTTCAACTACCTAATTCCAGTCATTTTGCGCGGACTAGGCAAGCTACGTCTTTTTTTATAAAAACCGATAACCATGTAAAGTTACGTTTTTATATCCTCTCAGTTATAAATTTAATGATCTCATGTGAGGCAGTTGATTGCAAGACATAATTATAAAAACACGTTGAATTTGCACTTGGGAGGATCCGAGTTTGATTTCCAACCCAGCCTCCTGGATTTAAATTTTCCATGGTTTTCCGAACCCACTTCAAGTGAACGCTGGGATTGTAAATTATATCACAGACTAGAAATGAAGTAGCACAATGTTCTTTACCTGCTAATTTCCCAAACATTGATGGACGTGTCGCCAATAGGGCTTTCCAAAGTTACAAGTTCAACAGTGATGAACATGTTTGTTTACCTTCGCTTTTTCAACGTACTGTTACGTCTCGCTACTTTGCCTCGCTTCCCTTGGTCCGCGCTAGCGAGCGAAGTTATGTGAGGAGCACAGACTTGTAATGCTATACACTGGTGACGTCACAAAGGCCAGCTGCGGCATAACGCCGCGATACACTTATTGCGGCTCATGCGCTCCTGACTTGAGAAGATTGAATTTCTGCGCTTATATGTAGAACATTCTGGTTTAATGATCTAGTTTCTCTCAGTGTCACTCGGAGTGCGGCGAACCTTCCAGATAAGGGTCAGAGATATTATGTAGGTGCAACGGGCTCCCGAGCCGAGAGTTTATGACAGTCGGGAGTCTGGGTGATTTTGAGGCCTTAAGCGGTAGACGACGAGCCAGAAGATCAACGAGTGGCGACGGAGGATGGAGTAAAATCTGCGACTGCGAGCGTCGGTGCAATGAAGAGTGCGACTGGCAGGTGGGACTATTGAACTGGATGCGTCAGTGTAAGGCATTTCAAATTATGGACACAGACAGAGTGTACATGTGTTAATGATGAGTGTTAGTTAATTGACTATAACCGAACAGAGACATTGGATATGAATATGACCAAGAATATGCATGTCGCCAGTAGTACCAACTAATTTCCGATACAACCAAATCTGATCACCAAGTTACATCTTCATCTTCTTACGTGCATACATAGACGCATTACCAAAAACACTAATTAGAGCAGTATTGTCTGCCTTGTCCTCATGAACTGGGAATGTCTTCCAACAGATTATTCTGTTTGGATCAATCTCACTAATATCCTTTGGTGCAGGCTCCTTCTCGACAACCAAGCGCAATGCATTATCGTATATAAATGTTTTGAATAAATTCAGTCCAAGCATTCACATTGATTGCAGCCATTTATTCACCTTTCGTGCTACACAAAAAAAAATACAATATATGCATTAATATTAAATTAAAGCGATACTTCAGAAACACAATTATTCGTACCGCTATAATCTGGCATAGAATTACCAGGACCTAAGTACACAGCAGAATGAGCTACAATGCCAGTACACCCACACACACTCAAAATATCTTTCCAGTTCTTAGCTGTTATTATCTCGCCAGTAACTTTATCGGAATACATTCTAGATTTGGTTTTACAGTGCAAGGCAGACAATACTGCTGTAATTAGTGTGTTTGGTAATGCGTCTATGTATTCAAGTAAGAAGCTTGGTTGTAACCGGAATTTATTTATTGCCTGGAAGTGGCAGTTGTTTATCGCCCGGAAGTGGCGGCATGGTGGAGCCCGGAAGTACATCTGGTGATAAGGTCCCAGCACATAGCGGCATCGTTTAGATATACGGAGAGCTGCCGCAGAGTTTCCCATTCGCATGCCACGTTAAATATTGCGCTTATTGAGAATTAAAAAAAGTAATGGTACAAATATATAGATAAATGTTATAAATTATAGCTGTGTTAATAAATTAAAATCAAATTTAGTTATTTTATTTCTATTAAGAACTCCATCCCTCACTAACTCGGGCATGCCCCTTTCGCGTATCGTAATAATACCAGGCCACTCACTTGTGTCGATTTTTGTTGCGTTAGATAAAGTTTACAAACGTCTAAGACCACTTGTGTAAAAACAAATCAACGTTCTAGTTTCTTATACCAACCAAGCTTGTCCTGATAGTTCTATTGGCAGAAAAGCAGTCGAATGTTGGAACATAGATAGTTATCACTGTGCAGCTCACGTGCACACTCTACCCCATACAATCCGCACGTTCTTCCCCGTTTTATGGTTTTCCGAATAACTGGTTAGTGTCTAACGTATCCGTGATCGACGATACTTTGACCCCTATTTGCATACTATTTATGTTGTCAGTGATGCCGGCACATTATATTATTTTACAATTTTGCTACGAACCTAAAGCTTTGAGGCAGATGCAATCGCGCCGACTTCGACATCAGGTAGGTTTAGCGGCTCTTTTTGAACACATCATCATGCTCAGTCAGCTGTGAAATGTTTGCGTCATGGCAGACTGATTACTGCCCTCAGACATCCTGCGCAAATTATGTATTTGAAAAAACTGGTTACGCATAACTGCGAATAGGCAGGCATCTGCACCAATTATCTTAAGACACGGAGGATTTTTTTGTTAGGTAAGCGTCAGTTATGATTTCTAAACTATAATTAAATTAATTTTTATTAGCAACCTATGCATGACCACACGCTAAGAACATTAATTCACCAGATGACTACTAAGATTTAATAGTAACTCACGTGCTATGGTGATCTGTTAAAGTACTTTCGTTTTTACTCTTAATTGAACTATAAACTCATATTAGAATCTGTCCAGTTGTAGTTGAGTTACTTTTTGCTACGCCCTTCAAAATTGACTTCAACTGCTATTCGCAACATTTGTTTTCATTAATTTATTTATCCCTCGCAAACGAAAACAATAGAGAGCAGTTAAATTTTAACTTTTTTTCTGCCTGACATATATTTAGGTATCTACTGGTTTTATCCGTGTAGGATATTATTTAAAGGTTTCCCTGATACTTTAAGTATTTAGGTTCGTATTGTATTTCAAATAATTATGAATAATATTTCTGCTGGAACTGCATACGCACCAATATGAA
The DNA here is from genome assembly GCA_029891345.1 of Dryococelus australis. NCBI lineage: Eukaryota > Metazoa > Arthropoda > Insecta > Phasmatodea > Phasmatidae > Dryococelus > Dryococelus australis. Next base: position 52,191,901 of record CM057007.1, read on the forward strand.
ACTAAAGTAATAATGAGACATTTTTAAATTTGCGATATGTAGGTGTGTCAGTTCTTGTCATGTAGTTTGCCTACAAATAAGTTATATGTATCGTTTCATTTAGTAATTTTTCCTATGTTCTGTTCTACTCATTAAAATACTGTACAAAAACATGAAAAAAATATTGCAATTAAATTATGAAATCCTTAATTCAGATTATTGTTTGAATAACCTTGTTTATAAGTATCTAAACGAAAAAAAAACAATATTCAGTGCTGATTTCATCTCGTAGTCACCTTTTAAGAATAATCGAATTCCAAACACAACCCGTGTTTAACAAAACAAATGAGAAATTACGCTTATCGGCAGCTATAGTTTTCTTGGTATAACAGAATGGCAATCGAAAATGCCAAAAGGATTTCAAGATATTTATGAAATATGGCGATAAAATATACGACTTCCTGAAACCATCATGAAAACATTAAATACGAAAGCTTGAGCGACTGTTCCGATGGTATTATGAGGCCAATCTCGTTGCACTTATTTTTTAACGTTCGTTGCAAAAAAATTATAATAAATGTGTTCGGCACACAGATTAATCGGACATAAATTTCATTATTTCATTCTAAGCTTTCTACAGGCGAAAGCTACATACCTCGCTTCAAGCGAACCGTGATGGATTTCAGCACGCAGGACGAAGACAATTCGATACAGCAGGTGTTGGTTTTTATAGGAATAAAAACCTACAAATAAATTGCTTTGTTTTCCTGGTAAACAACGAACTTTAACAAAAGTATACTTACCCGTGACAAACTATGGGATTTAATGAAGTTACAGGTGCATTATCTGTATCTCTAATATATAACATATTAGAAATTTAATATTATTAATAACGTTTACTAATTGATGCACTATTACGTCTTTAAACAGACTACTTTGATACAATTACAATATAGAATAGTCTTATCTGAATATCTTTTAGCATTCATTGTGCAATATCTAGCTTAGCATTTTCATTTCACAGCAGCTTTGGCTATGTTAAATCTGAAAAACTGATTTCGTAGCAAAGCAACTTCAATATAATATTGTGATGGGTTAGAACAATTTTATTTAATGTTATTGATAATAAACGAAGTTTTGCTGATATGTTGTAAAATTGCATGCCACCTTGTTTCTTTTTCACTTCTACATTGAGATTTAATGCGGCGATCGGAAAACTGAAATTTTAATGATAGGTCGTCTAAACTTGACGTTGTCTTTCACCAATCTCTCACAAAACACGCCTAGCGCACATGGCAGGACGTATCACAACCCCGAAATTAAAATTGCGAAACCGAATTTTAAGTAAACGAATAATAGGGCATTTTCTTGTTTGCTGTTACTTGATTATTACACTTTATTTAACGTGTAAAGAGAAAATCTAAAATGTAACGTTCATAATTTCACTTCGCAAGTCAATCTGATAAGTAATGCTTGAATTAAGTCAGTTGCGAAGAAACGCACTTATATCAAGAAATGTTTTACATATTCGGCAACGTTGTATATGAGTATTACAAAGAAATAAAGAGCATATTTAGTAATTAAATTATTTTAGATGAAAATATGTTTTAACTATATTAATTACTATTTGTAAAATACATTAAATATATTAATTATAAAAATTACATAAATAGTTTTAAATATGTAATAAATAATATGTTAAATAATTATAAATGAAATATATGTATTATGTGTAAATAACACATTCATATTGTACATTAGTTTATTGTATTATTAGACAAGCTAGAAGTCCTATGTTTTCTAGGTATGTATTTGCACACTTATCTGCACTAATTAGCTAGCCTGGCATACTCCACTATGCACTTTACTTACCGTGAGTTGTTCGTGTCATCGGGAGTCCAGGACAGACAAGGCAACGACACAAACAAATGATCCGGTGTCCAGGCGTATCTCAAAGCATTCAGAACCTGGTTTTTACGTTGCCCCCCAACGGACGGTCATTTGTTTCGCGAAGTGACGTTAACGAGGCCAGTCCCCCAGAGAGCGTACACTGTTTAAAAAAAAATATCCCGTCAATTAACGTATTATTTTTAATAAATGTGTCTTTAATGTACGGAAAAAGAGTCAACGATAGCGAGAAAGAGAAAATCTTCGTCGCAGTTATAAATCATAAACTAATGGCTCCTTCAACTACCAGCTCACCAAAACAAGTGACAAGACACTGAAAATATATTTCCGTCAGAACAATAGAAGAAAAAAAAATAGTTTTCTCGCAGATTTACAAATGATATTGTAACACAGCAGACAAGGGTGGGCAAGGCGTTTGTAGTACGAAAATTTAATACGTATTCAAAAGCTCTGCCGAGGAGAAATGTTTTAATAATTTATTTCATCCTTTTTCACTGCTTATAATAACTTCATGACACAAATTCAACTATTTTCAAAGCATCGCTTGAGTTGAGTTGAGAACGACGTCTTGAGACGCGACAAGGTTGAAATGAGGTGAGGATGGAGAAGCGCCGAGATGCATGGATGGAAGAAACGGGATATCCCCGAGAAAACCCTCCAACCAGCGGCATCGTCCGGCACGATTCCCACGTGTTTAAATCCAGGAGTGGACCCGCCTTGGTGGGAGGCAGGCAGTCTAACCACTGAACCACTGTGGCGCCAGCAACACTAGAAATGGAAGAAAAAGTACTTTTTGACATTTAAAGACGCTTTTTTACAGCCTACAAGTCAGTTTCCGTGAGTTTAAGCTCGTGCTTCCGTAAATTTAAGGAAATAACGTCACAGTAAAATAAGCGTCCGTAAACTCAGTAAGACACCCAGATTAATTTTTCCCGGTGGATTTTGAAGGACGTGGTGGTGTAAATTAGTATAGGCTATTCACAGTAAAGTGAGCACTTTTGAAAGCCATCCCGTTTGGAAAAATAGTCAATAACTATATTTTATTTTAGCCTTAGACATTAACTTCCCAGTGCGGTGGAATATACACACTGTGTTTATAACCTACATGACAATATTTATTTAAAAAGTTGATTAAAGAATAATAAATGGCCGAAAGAAAATGTAACTAGGCCTCAAAAGTGCTCACTTTACCGTGAACAGCCTATAGTCGGATAACATGTCTCTCACAAATAGGAACCAGGGTCGATTCCCAGCGGGAGAAACCCGAGATTTTTTTTTCCTGCGAAAACGCAGCGGACGTTACCTTTGGTCAGCGGGATTTCTCGGGGCACTCGGGTCTGTCCCTATCCTTGCATTATGCCTCTGTTTCATCTATCACCATCGCTCAAGATCTCGCTGTCAAGTTAGTTGGTGGTTTCCTCGCCATTTCGAGTTTATTCATATCTCTTCAAAACTTCCTGTTAAGGTTTAATGTTAAAACTCAAACCTAGTACTGCTTTACAGAATTCCTGATATTAGAATCGACATATTTACGCTCGTACTTTCTCAAGTGAGACTGGAAAAGAATAAATAATGAGTTATTATTTATTTATGGTTACGGGCTCAATCAAAACAGACGTGGGTGAAGTATTATGGACTCGAACATACGTATTAAGATATACCCTATCCACTGACACCTGCCATTTTTAAATACTTGATCTGAAAAGCAACCTGTGGTGAAACAGGATCTCTGAATCGAACGTTTGAAAAACTGCCTCGTGCGCGACGTGTTTGTGTTGTTTCCTAACTATGTCACATACCACAAGCTTTTTATTCTTCTGTTAACATGAAAGTACCTTACTTTTGCCGAAACTTAACTTTTACTTATTTTCTCTCTATGAATGATAACATCTCATTCAAAATTAATATGAATAAAAACTGAGTGCGCACGAATGCGGTGCGTTGTCTGTTTGATATAATTTTATATGCTTAGTTAAACTTTGTGTGAGGCTGAGGAATATTCTGGAAGTAGACCTTTCAGCAGGGATTCAGAAAATAAGAGTTAACAGTCCATGGGCTACTTCGTGCTTAGCTGCCTTCGAACTTGTAGAACACCCTGGCCAGCAAGCACGGTTAGTTTCACTGAGGGAAAATCACGAGGGCAGAATATTCCAGTTGTTGCCGGAGGCTGATTCTAGGAGGCGGTTAACGACAGTTGGACATACCCATCTACATGTCTTCTTGGTCCGCTGCCCCGATGACTTAAGGTACCGCTCCCAGTGTTACGTTTGCCTATATCGGGCGCGTTGTTTAGTATTTTCGGCTTCGTTTACTAGCCGGTGGAGGGAATTTCTGCGACTGTCTTTCGCGAGGTGTTATCGCAATCACGCTCGTGCCCTGGTTCAGCGTTTGAAGGTGCGATCAGGCAGGCCGTTCAGTTAAGGCCTGATAGCTTCAAAACAGTGTGTAACTGATATGACTCTCCACTCCACACCGAGAGAAAGATTTGTTCCAGCCAGCAATATGTTCGTTTGTTTAAAGCTAAAAAAAATATATATAATTCGTTTCCCCAACAAAATATTTTGTTGAGTAAACAAAATTTCAAAAGCAACAAAATTTTATAAAATCAAATAACAAATTACACGCTTTAATTAACAAAACATCTGTTTTGGGCCAAGGTGAATTAGACTGTCAACAAAATATTTGGTTGAATTAACTGCATATGTTGGTTTGGTCACTAATATGATTTCCTAGGTTTAGAAATGCAGCTCAAGGCATTTTTGTAAATTTGTGACAATAAGGATAGTAACATCGTTTGTTAGTGCTTTCATTGACGCTTAATAGTATTATAGACCTCCTAGCGAGACAAGTTCAAGAGGTTACTAAAAATCAAACCTGTATAACATTAAATATTTATCTGCACATGTTGTAAAGTATTCGATATATATACAGGATGATTCACAATTAGACCGACAAATTTCGGGAGGTTATTCTTCATGAAAAAGAAAAGGAAATCATATGTGACAATTTTTACCTAAACCGAACATTAAGGGCGGTATGAGCGTTTAAAAAACGAGGTTTTAAACCGTATTTGTGCAAAATATCGGTAACGAAGTAAAATGCAATGAGAACTCTCGGAACATTATTGTATGTTATCGGACCTCCAACGTAAGAGCCAATGTTTTGCACAAATACGACTTAAAATCTCGTGTTTTATGGGCTCATACCTCCCTTAATATTATGTTTAGTTTTAAAGTGTCACATATGCTTTTTTTTTTTACTTTTTCATTGAGAATCGCCTCCCGAAGTTTGTCGATCTAATTGAATAACACTCTGTATACTTAAAAACATTTCTATTTCATCAGTACTTTAGCTTAAGTTGCTAGGGTGTAGCGAATCTCGGTCGGGAATTTTTTTTTTATATCAATCGAAAAGTTTTAATTTATAGTAGAGCTGAACGAATATTTAGTTGCAGCAACCAAATATTGCAGTATGAAGCAACCACATAGCAATAACAACAAAATAATTTCGTCTCAACAAAAATGTGTTTTATTGACGCTACACAAACAATTCATTTAGCTGCGCCAAACAAACTTTGATTCAAATAAAACATTGTCTGAGTACACCCCCAATGGATTCCCGCAAATCCATGTTAATTTGTAACAGTGTAGACGGCGGTAGAGGTGCGTGGTTTGACCCTCGTCGGATCTAGGAAAAGGAGCCTGGTGGGGGGACGTGGATGGAGATGTCGGGCGATTGACGCCGGCTGCGGCACGCCTGTCAGCTGTCTTGCAACGCGACTTGATGCAGCTGGGAGAGAATGGGCTAGAAGCCTGGACGAGGAACGAAGAGCCTGGAGTCGCTGGAAGCTGGACAGCCGTTTCCTCCAAGCAAGGACCACGGGTAAGAATGTGTTGATAGTTGGCCTGTCCATGGAGCTCTGTTCTACAACCACTCCTCGCTAGAAGCATCTGTCTGCCGCCCCGTGTGTTTCAACACACTCGTCTCATTTCTTTGGTACAGGATTATCTCAGCACTTTTGAAATCAACCTTTGAAAAATGTCACTGCCCCTAAGTAAGCGCCTTGTAAAGTTGGTAACGACAGAAAGTATAAACGGCGAATTAAAAGTGTTAAGTAAATACTTGCAAATACTCCACAATCTTTATGTTTCATAATACATAAAAGATTATTAATCAGAAAATAAGTAAAACATTTCCTTTCCTATTAATCTCAGGGTTGTATTGACCGGAGCATGAATAAACTGCTCATGCCAGTGTTGATTTCCCATACGATGGAAGACTACTCAATGTGCATACAAGTAGATCTTAATCAAAGCTTTCAAAAGTGCTCAGTTTACCGATAACGGCATTTATGCGATGTACGTGAAATTTACGTTGTCATGATCTTAATAACTTTATTCATGCGGCTGTCATGTAATTTTTTTACATTTTTACGAACCCATTGTGTTACTTATGCGAATTCTTACTCTAATGTGTATATAAAAAAACACATTTAATTTTCTATAAATTGTAATTTTTAACTCGCAGTACGTCAAGACTTCGAACAATTTCATAGAATTCATTGCCAACTTAAATATGAGCATACATTCCAGGGTGTACGGTGGCACACGAGCAATAAACGGACAGTGAATTTTTACCCTACTATGGCGAAGCAAAGGAAGGCTTATGATTTTAACGCGATGTATATATGTTAAATTTAGGATGTTCCGCTGTAGAATCGCACCTACGGCAACGATTTTGATAAATGAGGTGTCTATCGATTACTTTTGATAACCCGAGTGTCATAGAGTATGACAGAAAATTCAAGATGGCGTCCGTGATAAACTATATGGCGCCACAGGTAAAGTTTGCTCGTGCAAGCATTTTGGAAGTATGTGCCATTAATGTTTTACGATAATTCCACTTTAAGATTAATAAGATGTATGTTAAGAGTGATAATTGTCAGCCCATATTTGTGTAGGTAGAGAAAAATTGCTAAATAAAAAATAAAGTTATAAAACCCTAAAACCTGACTACTCAAAAAATAAAAACAAGTCTACAATTAATTGTACGAGTATATTCATAAAGCCGCAGTCACACGTCGTGCCGTTTAAGTGTATTATGTACCCGCGCGTCCAAGGTCAAGAAGCGAGGGAGCAATACGGGCGACACTAACACGCACGCCTAGTGCCTCATCGCTCCTAAGCGCAAGGCGTGCAGTGTTTCCGTCGTGATACTGTACTATGTAAATTATATATGTAGCAGTGGGGTTTTATTACACGCGATGAAAGACCACAGAGTAAACTACGTCCGTATATTTGTACTTTTTTCTTGCCGCTTAAGGAAACTGCAAAGGCAAGCTTTAAAAGTGCTATATTTAACCACTTTACGATTTTTTTTCTCCAAAAATACACTAAATATAGCAAAAGTAAAACGATAGGGATATAGCCAATAGTTTTTTTAATCCTTTGTGTCAAAAAGTCGTATTTCGATGATTTTTATTTACCGAGATACGCGTTTGCGCGCAAAGGACGATTTGACAGTAAATGTTCCCGTACATAATCCCCTTAAGACACTTTACATATAGGAAAGGTACTGGGGAAAGAGAAATTCAAATTTTAATAGTCTGACGCAAGACCGTGACAAATGGAAGGCATAGGTGGAGGCCTCTGCTCAGTAATGGGACATAACAGGCTAATAATAAAATGATAAGTCCATCCATTTGTCCATCCTGGGGTGTCACAGCATTGTAGTTTCTACAGCACTGAACTGAAATGCATGAAATTTAGTTCGTAGATACCTACTTAAGTTATAATTTTTTCCACCTGTACCTCTCCTAGGTATATGTAAAGTGTCTTAAACGGCACGACATGTGACAATGGCTTTGTGAATATACTCGTACACTTAACTGAAGACTTGTTTTTAACTTTTGCGTAGTCGGGTTTTAGTTTTTATAACTTTATTTTATTCAGAGGTTGATTTTTAAAGTGCTAACTTTACTGTGAACTTAATCTCTTGAAAGTGCTATATTTACCACGAACATCCTGTATGATAGTAGCTATGGAATAAATTGTGTTACACGATACCTGCTGCCACTCAAATAAAGGCGAGTGCATTTTTTATTATTTTTTTTATGATTTTACTTTTGCGACCGCGGTTCGGGAATATCCTTCACACGCATTACTTCTGCAGTATCCGTTTATGCACATAGTCGTATTATTTTGTTAAGACAATTGAAGCTTTTTCTGTTGTATAAACACAAACGTTTGCCATGATTTTCTCGCAATGCTGTAAGGGGCCGCAGTGGGGTAGTGGTCAGATTATAACCTCCCACATAGGAAAACCGGGTTCGATTCCCGGCCTGGTCGCTGCCAGATTTCCGCTTGCGGAAATCGTCCCGGACGATGTCGCTGGTCTGGGAGTTTTCTCGGGGATTTCCCGTTTCCCCCTCCCGTGCATTCCGGCGCTGCTCCATACTCACCTCACTTCACCCTCATTTGCTTTCAAGATCTCGATGTTAACAGCCGCCCAAATCTCTGCACTTTCCACTTCACATAATGATGTTTTAACTATAGTAAACGTTTTTGCTCTTTTTCATTTACTACATATTAATTTTTGTTTGAAGGTGGCATCGCATTTCCCTAAAACAAAATAAAAGAAATTACAACTATTGCCAATACCACACTCTATATGCTGTTCACGGTAAAGTGAGCAATTTTGAGGCCCTAGTTACTTTTTCCTTTCAGCCATAGTTAATTCTTGAATCACCTTTTTTACATAAATATCACCGTGAAAGTAATGAACACAGTGTGTACAATCCACCAGACTCTGAAGTTAACGTCCAATGCTAAAATAAAATATATTTATCGACTGTTATTCCAAATGAGAGGGCTTTCAAAAGTGCTCACTTTACCGTGAGTAGGCTATACCACCCTCTCTCTGATGGGCTAAAAAGTCACCAATGTAGGAAAAATTCCTTTGAAAATTGCACACGAGCACATACGGAAACTTTCATGAAAGTGGCCAGAAGTTGGCTAAACTTGCCACAAAACCACCCACACAAACAGCCATGCAAGCTTGCATGAAATCTTCAGAGGAAACTTCAATCGTTGCACATGGGCTTAACTTGTGTCACGTGTAGAGGCCTGAATCCTTTATGTGTAATACTTACCTGCATGGAATAAAGGAATTACGTAATCCATTCCTAGTGTCTTCAGTTATTTGGTAAACTAATCCAAGGAGACGAACACGGATAGATAGGGCATCGTGACAAGATAGGAGGGGACCACTTCCAACACGCAAGGGCGCATGCGTAGAATATAAGGGACGTAGTTTTCTAATCGCAACAAAGTATTTTACTCTGGACGACACGAAAGCAATTTTTGCAAACTTAATATCTGGTAGTACTCAATAAATATATTTTCAACTAGATGTAACCTAGATCACCCGCTATACTGGGCATTGATTTATTTTGATGATTATTTTTTTTATATATTGCAAACGTTGAAATGTAAATTTTAAAGTAACTGTAAAAAATTAAAATTTAGTAACGGCAAAATTTGATTATTATAATTTAGTAGCTAATTAGATTCTATAAAAATAACCGTGTCTTGACATTTTTATGTACATTTAATTATTTCGCCATCATAGCAAGTTAAATCAGCATGTCGTCGCTTTGCTTCAGGTATTATGGAATTTACATATTTTTAAATATATTTCTATCCACTGAGCCACTTTGACCCCACTCGAGAGTTCTCTAGCCACTGGGCCACTGCGGCCTCGCTTGATAGATTTCTATCCACTAAGCCACATCTGCCGCACTTGGTATTGCTCTAGCCACTGAGACACTATGGCCCCCCTTGGGCTCACTTAGCCACTGGGCCACTGAGGCCCCGCTTTATATATATCTATCCACTGAGCCACTACGGCCCCACTTGGGATTGCTCTAGCCAATGGGCCACTGCGGCCCTATTTGTTATAGCTCTATCCAATAAGCCACTTGGAATATCTCTAACCACTGGGCCACTACGGCTCTTGGGAAGGAAAGTAGGACAGCCCATAGACGAAAAATAAAGGAGAAATGACGGTGCTATTGTTTCAAAAATGCTTTTTTATGTAGTAATCGTGTTGTGAACCTATGCATATCCCTGAGCACCAGTATATCTTCGGAATCATTTTAGATATCACAATGAAACAAAAACTGAGTTAGTCCGGGGGTTATTATCTATAGACTGTTAAATTTAATGTCAATTCGTTTAGTGGTTTTGGAATTTAATCCGGTCGTACAGACAGACAGACGTGAAAAAATTTGCATTTTTTGAGAAATAATTAAAATTCGAAAATTCGAAAATCACAGACAATTCTATTTTATTTATTTGTAAGCATTAAAAATACTGCCTTAAAATATGTTAATCGTTGTGGTAAAAAAAAAATAGGACAATAGATAAAAGCATTTTAATTTAATTGAAGACTAGACCTCTGTCCAGTTGCGGACATCATTACCAGAACTAGAAATAACACTTCGCAATTTTGCAGACATAAGTGCTAGCTTCTTGAAATAACGGTCGACCGTAAACCGAGCCCTTGTTCGGAATAAATAATTCACATTACAGCGCCAATTAAGTTTACTTTGTTATTTACGTTTCATTAGGACGTGATACCCAACAAGCAGATTAGTTGGCGATGGTAGAGTTCTTCAGAATCACATAAACTTATTTTGATGGAGTCTCTCATAAAACTGGTTTATCGCCAAACGTAAGATGAGGAATTAAAAGAACTTTTCGCAAGACTTAGGGCAGGATAACATCGCGGTATGGAATAAATACCAACAGATTTTTTTTTTAGAGCAAGAAACTATACGTTGGACGTGTTTTATAAAACATAATGCATACCACACAGGTCAAGTTAGGTATTAAAAAGTTATAGTAACCGCATAGAAATGTGTGCTGCGCTGCGAAAATGTTGTATGTTAGTGCTGGTGGCGTATTTCCAGTTGGCTTAGTAAATCTTTCCTATCTTTAATCGTGCACACTGGTAATTAACTTCCGTAAATTAAAGTTCACGTGTATTTAAGATCTATGAGAAAACCCTTGTACAGCTAATGGACCTTATTTATTGCTTGTGTTATAAACTTGAACAAACCCATTCCTCTCGTTAAAGAGATTTGCATTAGAATAAACCTGCACGTTGGAGAAGTTGCCGAGTTGAAAAACAGCCAAGAGAGACATGGCCGCAATATAGATTTATTAAGATTTCGAAGTTCCAACTCGCCTTTTTTTAATATGACAACGCACATATGTAATGTAAAGGCGTTATTTTAATTAAATATCAGCAATATTGCAAAACTATGAATCAACAATTTCGTTCACTTCTTTGCAGTTTATGCCTGGGAAACAAGCATATTTCCAGTCGGTTAAATTTTTTAATTATCTTTAGAAATGACATGTATACCTCCCCGCACAATAAATAGGTATATTTACGTCAAAAATTCAAATTCGTGTCTTACTGAAATTGAACTGACCAATGTATATTATATAACCGAAACAGGTAGGTAAACAAGGTATAATAATTAAATTTCGAAGTATTTACCAAGAATAAAGTGATAAACTCACGAAAGCCAACTTTCGAAATAAGCGTTTTAAAATAATGTACAGTATTTGGTTTAAATGCATGGAAGCTGCACACAAAAAATGCCTGTAATATTTTTTTCGGAAATTAGACGCCAAAAAGTTTTTAGTATCACTACAAGAATTTTCCTATTGTTCTGCAAATCTTATGTTTGCACAGGTGCAAATTAAAAAGGTTTACAAGAAATGTTTTGTAAACGCACACGTATTTGTATATTTGCAAAAATTTATGTTCGATTTACAAAAATGTTTTTCTGTGCGTACAATAAGGTGTGTGATGAATTATGATACAGAGAAAATAATGAGAAACTTACCTTTACAATCGCATGTGTAATAAGTAGCAAGATTCTCACTATAGGCTATTCAAAGTTAAAATGAGCACTTTTGAAAGCCCTGCTTAAGATCTACTTGTATGCACGTTGTGTATTCTTTCGCCTTATGTAAGATTAACATTGTCATGGGCGTCATCATTTTATTCATGCGTCGGTCAAGTGAAACTGTGATATTATTATAAAAGTACATATTTTACAAATTTGCTCCTTTTTACACTTCGATGCATTAAAAAAAGACAGAAAGTGAAAGAAATGATTAAAATTATCAGAAATGGTTACCTTACACTTTTTATTCGACATTAAGATACTGTACTACTTCCCATCCATCGTTACCAACTTTTACTGGGCGAATGTTACTCGGTGCGCCCTTTAAAATATGTACAGGTAGGGGCAGTGACTTTTTTCTAAGGTTGATTTCAAAAGTGCTCACTTTAACGTGAACAACCTTAAGAATGTTTACTCCGCAAAAGAAATTTCACCGAAACTCCTTGATATTACTCATATTGTAGACAGCTACGTTGTTATCAGTTTTGAAATCATCTACTCAAATAAATCCCCTGCGCGTAACTTTATATATTCGAACAGACATAGTGACTCGTAAGCTCCCAGTTGGTAGCGATCTCGAAGAAATGGGACCAAGTCTAAATGGCATACTGAAACAGTCACTTTTAATTTCGTGGACACTATAATTACATATCTTATTTCCTGTGAGAATTATCTCAAGAGTAACATATCAAGTTCTTAGCTATTCCACAGTTCGACTTGATCAAAGTATACACGGAATGAATCGTATGCGCGTAAAATTCATTTTAAATATAGCAGAACGTTAGAAACTCGGCAGCAAAGGAGAGTCTAAGCAAGGTTTTCAGGAAATTCGGGTGGTTGCAAACTACATGAAAAAGTATAATTCAAGAATGTGACATTAAGGAAAAATTTCAACTTTCGTTAAAAAAAAAAATATATATATATATATCCAGTTTTTAGAAATGAGTTTTCATGCTCAAAACAAATTATAATTTGAAACGCACGTAAATTCTAATCAGTTTATATAAGTAGACATGACAAAGATACAGATCGGTATTTCAAAACATAAATAGAGTTGAGAAAAATTGACAATGACATTCCTGCTGTGAGTTATTCACAATTACTTGTAGAAAATGACTCATAAAAAGCCAGTTCAGTATTTGTAGGGATTCGAATTATTAACCTACTTAAAATTCTGTGCACAGTTTCAAAGCAACAAAGAAATGTGGCGGAGAAAAGAGCAAGTTCTTAAACTTAAAAATTTGTTGTAACACATCTCTGAAGACAATATACAGTAATTGAGGAAGGGTTATATGCCCTGAAATCTTAAAAATGTACTCACAGTCAATGTCACACACACAAACATTCACACGCCTTAAGTACGCGTACATCCATAAATACATTCACCACAAATTAATAAGGAAATAGATAATAGAAAGTATTACTAAAATACATATTCATATTTTTTCTGTTAACGACGAATATTCCTTCGAGATTCGGTTGATTGTGAGAGAATTTTTCTTTCTGTTTGAGAAGGAACTGGACTCAAATGCCTTTATATCCTGCATAATTTATAAGTCGAGGTAGGAAAAATTCGCGAGTTCCACGACCTGTAGGCTAGAATCCACAGTCATGTGTATACTCGAGCCTCAGATGCTTGTCCATTGGCTGCTGCTCCATGGAGTAGCCAGTGTTACTACACACCTGGCAGTGTGCCACTTGCTACTTGTTTCCTTGCAAGTCTGCTATTGGCTCTGAGTCATCCAGGGCGTGTCTGATAAACTGCGATCCAATTGCAAAGTCAACTTCGGTGTACACGTGTTTGAAGTCTATCTTGCCCTGAAATGAACTCTAATATTTTTTCGTGTATCTGTTGGTTACTTTTGTTTTGTTATGATCATTGACAATTTATTCTTATAAAATTTTTAAAAAGATTTTTTTAACTTATTTTGTTATTGCACGTTGGTTGGTTTCAGGAAAATAAATATTGATATTTTGATTTCATATCTTTTTTAATTGTGGTAAAACTATATTTTTATAATTCAGTTCTTAGTACTTTTTCACAAAGGGAGCTAGCGCAAGCATTATTACAGCTTTTTCCTAATGGTTTTCAGGAAAGCAGTGATGAACAGGTCAAATCCGACCAGAGCAAACCGGGTTCGAGTCTGCACGTGGGAATTGTGCCGGGAATCTCCCGTTTCCCCCCGCCCTTTCACCCCGGCGCTGCTCCATTCCTCACCCTCGCTTCACCCTCATCGGCTCTCAAGACCTCGATGTTAAGAGCCGCACAAATTCTCTCCACTCACCCTCCTGGATCCGCCTCAGACAGAATAATGTCCAGTGTTGCGCCTGCTCGGAGGGGGAGGGGGGGGTTTGCAGATTTAATCTCACGCTCCTAGGCCGTTTAAGTAGCAATGAAATCAATTAAGGCGAGTGTAACACAACATCGCGAGACGGAAGCGTGCAGCGTAAGTGTGCCCCTTAATTGGCAGAGCGCGGCCTGGACGAGTCATGAGGTCCTTGGAAGAGGGCGTGGCCTTCTCGCAGGACGCAGCAGACGACTTCGTTAGCGGGCAGGTTCGTTAGGACGCCGGGTCGTTACCGCGTCGCGCCGCTGCTAATGATGACCTCGGCTCAAGGTACCCATCACCGCCTGCTACGAGCCCCGGCAGCCCCAATAGCTAAAGGCTGTTCACGATAAAATGAGCACTTTTGAATTGAAATCAACCTTAGAAAAAAGTCACTGTCCCCTTCTTGCATATATTTCAACGGGCACAATGACTGACATGTGTCCAGTAAAGTTGGTAACATTGGAGGGGGAAGTACTTCATTATATTAACGTCGAACAAAAAGTGGTAGGTAACCATTTGTGATAACTAGAGGCCTGCATAACTCGCGTTTATTTAGTGACAAGCTAGACGTCATTGCCATATAAGGTTCAAAGCACTACCCGTGATATCGTTTGCTGATGGCTTCTATTCGAGGTCAGGTGCCTGTGTAACTGTATTACAGGCGATTGGCCACTCTGACGTTGAACTGATACTATTGGTCCTTCTCGTCGTGCCACAAATACTCTCAGCCATTGAGGGACCTCAGTAGCACGCATAGGACCTTGGAGTTTAGTCTGCTGCAGAAAAATAACGCGAATTTTGCACGTCTCTAGTGATAACTTAAAATATTTCTCTCGCTTTCTGAATTTTTTAATACTTCGAAATGTAAAAATGAGCAGATTTGTACAATATTTATTTTTGTAATAATTTCACAGTTTCACCTGACCGGCGAGGCCAAAGGCAATGTTAATTTCACGTAAGGAGGAATAACACATTACGTGTATAAAAGTAGATCTTAAGAAAGGCTTTCAAAAGTGCTCATTTTACCGTGAAAAACCTATAAGAGAATTCGACGAAAAGAAAATACACTTTAGTAGAATGACACAAAGTGCAAGAGTGGCACAAGTGCCATTTCATAAAATTAGTGTACCATTTCCCCCACCCCTCCCCAACCATCCTCCCGCAAAGTTTAGAAAATTTCACCAAAAGGACAACGCACTGAATTCGTGCGCACTCAGTCTTAATTATATTCTGCATGAGAACTATTTCTTACCAGGCGCTACCAACACACATTTTCTCACTGTTTCAATAATATTTATTATAAATTAGATGTCATAATTCATAAATGAAATATAGGTAACGCTTCAATATAACGAAAAATAAGATAGGTTCATGTTAACAGACACATAAAACGCTTGTGATAACTAAACACATCCTACATGGGGTGATTTTTCAAAGGTTTGATTCAAAAAGTGTGAATAAACCGCTAATAGACTATATATATATATAGTCTTTATTTGTGTGGCTTCTACGTCAGTTGTTTCATGCCATGTGATATTCTTGAATATTCGCTTTATATACCTAGTAGTGTTCCGTCTTTATGATTATGATTCGTATTCTCTTGAATGTATCTGTGATTGAAATAGCTGCGAATAAACCCCGTAGTCAATGGCATTGTTCAGAAAACGCCGGCCAGTATTAAAATAAGAATAAAATACAGGCTAACGACTTAACGCACGATGTCTACGAACGTAAAAAAAAGTGAACATTCACAGGTTTACCCTGTGTTCTAACGTTGGCAGTATCGCATAAACTACTTTAAAAAGCAAATGAATAAGACAAGGCTCTTTCGTCATGCAGTCGAGTTACAACTATTTTCTTGTATTCTCCATGGTCCGCTGCAACAGAGCGAATAGTGGTATTCACAATCAACAACTAGATAAAGGATTCTACATACACGTATCTAAAATGCACGTAAATTAGAACCCCAACACGCAATGGAAGCGAACGGAGAGGACGCGAGTTAACAATTCGTATTTTTTCTCCTTGCTCTTAAGGAAACTGCACATGCCAGTTCTACAACGGAAACCATTTTTTTGTATTTTTTACTGAGAAATTGTTTGTAATTTTATAAATGCTTGTAAAACCACTCGTTTGTAAAACTACAAGGGCCGTGTTTGTAACAGACCTCAAGAAATGTTTGTACTATACTGACCCGTGTCCACGAGCTTCCCCCAGCAAAATTGCGGACACTCAACCGACAACGTAAAACCATATATAGCTGTTTGTGTAAAAACTATGAGTGATGAGAAGTGTATTGCGTGCGGAAAGAAATGAATTGCGAGTTTTGAACTCAAATAATTACAATAAAACAACGCTTTAAAACAAACATAGCCGTATTACTCAATAACTGTTGATGTTTCCTAGCTAACACGGAAATCTTAAAACGAAATACAGTACCGGTATATGTATCCTTCATGATCAAATAACTTCCTTGACATTCTGTAAGTTCTTACAGTTATATTTAATATAAAAATAAGCGCTAATTCTGTAAGTCATGTTGGTCGAGTGGTTATTGATGCAGCCTAATGATATAAGGGCCGTGAGTTCCAGTCACAGAGTAATTTTTTTCCATACATTATATTTTGAAATTTCTTTAATATTTATATTTTATTAATTCAACGCATTTGTTTTCTAGAAAAAAAAATTATGTACACTTTTCAATATTGTAAGTTGTAATACAAGGCTCTCATTTGTAATATTAGATATATATGTTTTGCAGATTTTACAAGGAAACTGTTCGTAGTTTTACAAAGGAATTTCTTGGTAACTGGGTTTCCAAACATTTTTCTTGTAAAATTATAAAAATTCTTTTATAGTGTAAACATGCGAGCTTCAACCATTTCAGCTTACGGTTTACTTTGTGAATTTATATAGGTCTAATCGGTAGATTATCGCGTATTAGCAAACTTTCGTTTCAAAGGAAAATTAATTAGGAAACTCCACTAGGTATACCGTCTTCTCACAGGCCTATGTACAAATGGTGTCGTATGTCTGTCCTTCAAATACTGTCATTCATTTTAGTGTTGTCTGCTTATGAATGACATCAGGAACGTTTTACGTTTTTAGTTCTCTTTACACTGTGTAATGTATTTTTTTAAAGTGTATAACGTCTTGTAAGGATTATTTTAAGTATTATGTTAGCGTAAAGCACACGCTCGTTATTATACTTATCTCATTAAATAGCAGTTTGTCACTAAACTTCTCATAGAGGGAGTTGACATTTCAGTATCCTTAGCGTATGTACGATGATGTATTTGATGCTTATGTTTGTCTCCCTTGTAATTTAACATAAAATGAAATTTATGTCAAGTTTAGATGTTTTAATTGAATTATGGAAAATATCACTTGACGAGTCTAAAATTTATAAGTTCAATTCTCTTGTTTTTCAATTTGGGTGCCTTGGAATGTTTTACGCATTCAACAGAATGAAGTTACACTGTTACTAATTCTTAAAAATAACTGCAAGCTCTCTGTCGATTTGTCAACTAACCGATATAAAGAGACGACCACTCAAAACCGATATTATTCGCAGTAAAATTTAATAAATCGATATTTTACGAGTCCAATGAACGTAAAATAAATACATACTGTCGGACACAAATTCAAGATATACGGCTCTCTTTGTCAGTCATATTAAAATCCTTTTTCGATATCAACAATCACAAAAACAAATGCGGTGGTCAAAATTTAATGAAATAGCACTAAATGTTGCACTTTCAAATAAAATGGAGATAATATGAATTAATTAAGAAGGATAACAGGAACGCGTCTAGCGAGATGCGTCCTTCGACAGGTAATATGACTAACAAATGAAATCCCTTACGAGGAATAAAACATCATATTGCAGTTGACATCTTGCTTTCTTCGTCGGAGTCCATTTCATGTCATCCTTATCTCTGGGATTTCCAGAACTTGCAAATGCTGAAGCCTATTTGCGCCCAGTAGGCTCGCGCTTTACGGTGTACTCATTTACGCACTTCAACATAAATTAAATTTCAACTGTGAGAATCTTCGGCAAAACGACAATTGAGCGTTCACACGATCATTTTTCACGCATGAGAAAGCTTGACATAGCTTAGTATTATTTAAGTGTTGTTTATTGTGACCTCCAGCAATGTAAGACGGAGTTTTTAGAAGCTACGATGAAAAAAGAGATGGCTTCCATTTTTCGAATTAGGTATTAGTTCATCGCCGCTAACTAGTCCATGGACATAATTCCGCATGTACAAGATCAGTTACGGGATTAAACAATTATGAACTGTGCAATGCATGCCGCGTCTTAGCTCTAAAGTCACATCCGGCTGGAGTACTTGGGATATATGGGTTATAAAAGTGAGATAATTTGTGGCCCAGATACTGCAATCGATAGAGGACGAATTAGACTCTTAGAAGAGTAGATGTTGTTTCCAACAAGCACCTCATGATGTTGGGTTAAGAAATGTCCATCTCATCCGACAACTTCCAACAAAAAACGCGCAAGTTTCGCTGTTGAACAAATCGTAATCTGTGTCTTCCAAGAAGGCTCCCAGTTCCGCGTCATATTCGCTCGCATGTCCCTCCGCGAAATGCCACACGTCAACTCGAGCTCTCAGAGGATAGGCGCACACGTGTCCCGAGTATGATTCTGTGGAGCGGGTTCGGCAATCATCGGGTATGCTCGGGTTCTCTCGCCTATCTCGCTACCTATTCCTCGCCAGCGATTCTCAAAACTTGAACCAATCCCAGAATTACCAGCGTAACAAGCACAACCGACTGAAACTCAGACAAATCAACGGTTTCTTTTGGTGACTCAGTGTTGTTCGGCATGATGCTAGAGTTCATAGTTGAAAAATACGTGTTTGTGTTATAATTGTAGCTCGCACAGCATACAGGATAGCGGGAAGAGGTTCGCCGGAATTAAGTTTTTTACACAATTAGATATGCAATGAGTTATCAGGAGACTACATATTTAAGTCAGACATACAAATATATTGTGAACGCCATAGCTCTCCTATTAGGGCCTATAGGTTGTTCACGATATACCGAGCGCTTTTGAAAGCCCCGCGTAAGATATAATTGCATGCACATTGTGTATTCATCCACCATATGTAAACTTAACATTGCCATGGACCTCATCATTTTATTCCTGTATTGGTTAAGTGGAGATGTGAAATTATTAGAAAAGAAAGTATTTTAAATATTTGCTCAATCTTACACTTATATGCGTTTGAAAAACAGAACACATAAGAAATTATCTCTATATGTCCAAATTTTTACGTAACGCTTTCAATTCAGCATTAACCCGTGGAACTAATTTCCCATGGAACTTATTGCCAACATTACTGAGCGCGTCCCCGTTATAGCGGTATTCAAAGAACACTAATTATTTACAAAATAACGTAGTACGTATCCTCTTTTTCCAATTTCGAGAATTTACTTGACAGATAAGACTGTTTTGATTTCATAAAATTTATAAAGTTTCAAATAATAAGACTCTTTAACTTAAAAAAAAAAAACGCACTTTAAGGCGTGTTTCTGCTGGCCGAACTTACGTAAAGGCTGTTCACGGCATGGTGAACACTTTTGAAATCAATCTTTGAAAAAAGTCACTGCCCCTACCTGCGTATATTTTAATTGGCGCACTGAGTGACATGTGCCCAGTAAAGTTAGTAACGATGTATGGGAATTAGTTCCGTATCTTAACGTCAAATAAGAAGTGTTACGTAACCATTTTCGATAACTTAAATTATTTTTTCACTGTCTGTTTTTTTAATGAATCGAAGAGTAAAAATTAGCAGATTCGTAAAATATTTACTTTTCTAGTAATTTCACGGCATCTCTTGACCGACGCATAAATAAAGTTATGAGGCCCACGACAATATTAATCTTAAATAAGGCGGAAGAATACAGAACGTGCGTACAAGTCGATCTAAAGCAGGGCTTTCAAAAGTACTAATTTTATTGTTAATAGCCCATAGGTAACATGAACATGTACAGTGTAAGAGTTTGACTTTGCAGGGTGGAATCAAATAGTTTAAAATAGTTTAGATCTGAATATGGATGGAGAATACCGTATTCTCCGCGTAGGGCTGCCTGTTTTTCGCGAAAATATTTACGCGAAGGCTAGACTCCAATGTCCTATGACAAACGTGCCGTGTTCCTTTGGTTATTGGCCACGTGTCTTTGTCAAGAGACAGTGTCTTACCTGACTGGGCTAATCAGAATTAGGTAACCCCGACACTGAGTGTCCGTGATTCATGGGCAGATACCTGCAAAATGTGACAGTTAAAACCATCCAATCACGAAAGCGGATATGAGGTCTATTGTTTTGGAGTACAAGGAGTTCTGAAATCTATTCGCGAAAAACAGGTGGCCCCTATGAATACGCCATAATTTAGTCCAGCTTCCGCTGCCACGTCTGTAATAATTTAACTGTGTATGATGCTATCTTTGTATCGGTAAGGTACTATGAATAAGCCCCTTGAGGTTTTATGTTTCTAGTTCGTGATGCGGGCAAGCGGCTGTTTACTCCCACTTCCTTGAATATGTCAAAGGACGTTAGAAAAACGGCCAAAGGGTTTTTAAAGTAATTACTTATTGCCAGGAAATATTTATGATGCTATCTTTAGTTTCCGCGTCTGCTTTGCAGGGTCTTACAAATAAGGCTCGTGACTGCGCAACGAAACTGTGTCCCCCCCCCCCCCCCCGTCGGGCTTATCATTCACCCAACCGAATTACAGTATGCCCATCCACTTTTCTGTCGTAAGATACATGCTCGTGATATTCTGTGTTGGAATTATATTGCCTTAGAGCGAATTTGCCAGTTCTAACATGGCAGTACTTAGTTGAAAAGTTTTCTGTTTTTTACTTACGTAAAAGGTTTCAATTTGTCAAATTCTGTAAAACGTTTCTAACTGATAGAAGCGATCAGTGCATTAAACAATCGCTCGTAAAGTAAGCCTACGACCAACAAGAACTTCTACTAGTTCATACCTGTTAGAGAATTCCGAGGTCAGCGACCTTGCTAAGACAAAAAAAAAACGGCAAACTGTAGCAGTAATACGATAAAGTTTAAAGTTAAATTGACCAACAAATATAAAGTGGCCGGGGGGAGGGGGCAGCTAGTGCGGTGTATATTCTCATAGTCTGAGAAAATGTGTCGAGGGCTAGGGAATAATTAAGTTTAGTTCAGATAATCTGTTACATTGTGATTGTATCTGAAATATTTCTAAATATATATTATATATATGTAGGTTAGTTCAACTTAACGTCTCGTCAGAAGAGACGCAAACTGAGAAAAAGATTTTGTTGAATCAAACATGACTTGTTTGGCGCAACCAAATTATTTGTTTGTATAGAGACAAAGAAATATTTTGCTGCTGAAACCAAATTATTTTGTTGTTCTCATTTGGTTGCCTCAAACTATAAGATTTGGTTGGTGCAACCAAAGATTAGTTTGGCTGCACGTGCACTAAACAGTTTGGGCCGATACAAGAAAATAGCACAAGTTCGCGCGAGTTTTACATCCAGATCGCCTGCGTCCGAGCGCTGCGCCTTATGTGATCTCAGCTAATGTGACAACTGATGAAGCCGTGAAGCTTTAAAATAGATATACTGCAAATATCGTGCGAAAACAAATATCTCAAGTTTTACAGCTTTGCTTGTCAGTTTCTTGTTGCATTGTTTTATTACTGCGCTTACACGATTGTTAAGCATCAATAGATGCACTAACAAACACGGTTACTATCTTAATTGTCACAAAAAATTACAAACAAGCTCTCGAGCTGTATTTTAGAATGAACGCAGTCAAATGAGTGGCAAACAAATATATATATATATACAGTTCATTCAACAAAATATTTTGTTGACAGCCTAACTTTTACTGGCCCAAAACAGAGATTTTGTTAATTCAAACATTAAGTTTGTTAGACGAAGTAAAATAATTTTGTTACTTTTCAAATTATATATATATATATATAGTTAAGGCAACTAAAAATATATTTGGCCCTATAAAATTTAATGTTTTCTTTGATTTTCTCTCGGTGCAGCAAGTTTCTCAGAAGAGGAGTATGAACGGAAATGGAATCAGCAACGACGTATAGTAAGGAATGAAGATAATTAATAATTAGGTAGAAGCTTTCTGGGCATGGATGGTATTTTCAGTAAATATTGCACGTAAATATTACGAACACAGAGGCATTAGATTTCATTGTGCAAGAAACTTCTGTGTTAAATAAAATTTGAATTTAGTAACGAAGCGAAATTAATGAAAACATTCCTTACAGTTTTTTTTTTTTCCTGTAATGGTCTGTTTGTGAAAACAAAAGCAATTTCGCACTGTGAAGAATATTTTAAAGTAGTAATGAGACGCTAGCTCTGTCGCGTTAGTGTTTTTACCACGATCTACTTCTCCGCGGTGGGGTAACCTTTGTTCGGTTCGGATCCCCTCCTTTTTCTTCTACGTTCACCCTTTTTGCTTTTCCCTTCCCCCTTAGTGCGTCTTAATTTTTTATTGGCCCTGATAGTTTACTTAAGTCCTTGCTCTACTTTGCGCTCGTCCGAAGTCTGCTACATTTCGCCGTAACTTGAGGCGCGAAATCCTTGCTAGTACCTTATGGCTAGAGCCACGAGTATTTCGCGAATTCACTCGGAGGTGAGGTAAACTCCAAACATTTGTTGTTTTCTCCTAATACTGTGATTGGACGGCAGTTGTTCATACACGCCCCGTTTAACTGTGCCCCACTAATAAGCAGGGAGCACTAGCGTGGGTGAGTATTTAACAGTCCTTTGAAGATGGTTCGCTTGATCACAGTAACCAATAAGCAAACGATATTATCTGGAGTGTATAGAGGGCTGCCCAGCCTAGCTTGCTGCCAAATCAATACGCGAAATACTCGGGGCTCTACTTATGGCTTATAGGCTGTTTACATTAAAATGAGCAGTTTTGAAAGCCCTGCTCAAGTTATACTTGTATGCACGTTGTGTATTATTCCGCCTTATGTAAAATTAACATTGCCATGGGCCTCATCATTTTATTCATGCGCCGGTCAAGCGAAACTGTGAAATTGAAAAGGTACACATTTTAAAAACCTGCTAATTTTTACACACTGATGAATTAAAGAAACGGAAAGCGAAATAAATAATTTAAATAATCACAAATGGTTACCTAACAGTTTTTATTCGACGTTTAGATATGGAACTACTGTCAATCTATCGTGACTAACTTTACCGAGCGGATGCCACTCAGTGCGCCCGTTGAAGTATATGCAGGCATGTGCAGTGACTTTTTAAGTTCTCACTTTATCGTGAACAGCCTTTAACAACTTTCACCTTCCCCCAGCAGTGGAGAACGCCGACATTATGTTACTGAGCTGACGCAGTGTACCAGTTTAGTTACTGAGCAATGGCTCAGTAAAACGGTAAATCGTGGAGAACACTAACTTTGCGGTTAGGTTTTAAAAGTTTTTTTTTTTTATAGCATAGTGGTGTTGTATCTTGGGTGTGCAGTAAGTCTACGCCATCTCAAAATTTTGGTTTCGATCACCCTTCAAAATTACATTCCGGCTTAATTATGGCGTCGCTTTGCTGTATCTCTCTTGTTTTATAGTGCCGTGTTTGTCCTCGTTAGCCGCCCAAATATTTATGAGTATCCATTTTTTTTTTGCTGTTTCCACGACTATATCGCTGGGGCGTAAATCTTTTAATGTGTTGTTTTTTTTTTTAGTTTTTTTTTAACGGTCGGAGCCGTACTGGGTCTTATGCTACTGCCTCCACTGTAATTATTTTTAACACATTTTCATTGTTTTAAAGTATTATATGGAATGGAGATTTTATTGGGCAAGTCAATTGCTACCCTCCTTTCTACGAGTGTTTAGAGTCAAATGGGTGCTATGTTTTAGTCAAAGAAAATGTTAACTTTTTTAATCAGTAGTTAAAAAAGTTAGATTTCGAGTTTGTAATATTTAAAGGTTTGTTGTCCTGGAGCTAAGATTATCTTTCTAATATTATATATTCTTTTCTCTTTTTTGTGGTTCAAGTCAGATACTGCGTTTCAAATAATTATGATCAATGAAACAAATGATTAACAACTGTGTTAGTTATTTCTGTGATATATATTTTGTTAGTCGTTCTAGATATTGTTTTGCCAATACAAGTTGTATTTTTATATAATACATGGTATTGAAACATGTTTTCCACTTTACATCATTTGTGAATTATCACAATAATTCAAATTAGATTATCTCAATAAAATATTTGACAGTGTGACAAATTTTCAAACACATTCAATATTACTTGATAACGTTTGTTGGAAGGAAAAACTTGATGGCTGTATTTTGTCCTCGAATTTTATTGTCAAATATAGTTGAAGGAGAAAATTTGAGTGTGTGGCAGGGGCTATTGGCCCAACCTTGCGATGGATATACACCGCTGGAATCATCTTCATCGCTTTAGTCTTCGGCCTCCCAGGGTTCGAACGAAAACACCAAACATAGTTGCATGAATTTAGTCTAATAATTATCCGTTCGAACGTGATAGCCGAGAGTAAAGCTGGACTCACAACCATCCGTTTCATCCGTCGGTTACGTGATCTTCAACCAATCGCAGGGAGACATTTTTTTCTAACCGTCAACCCGTCAAACATACCTCAAACTTTAACTTTCGACGGACGGGCCACCGCCTTGTAATACCGTTCCTTGAACATGGCTGTCGGAAAACAGTCAATGAATATTTTTCTTTTCAAATACACAATTCAGTGAATTTTTTTTACGTTTGACGTTTCACCTTTGAATTGAACTACAGATGACCTGTAAATTTTTGGAGGAAACGCTGATAAATTAAGTTATCTAAAGATAATGTATTTATTACATTCATTAAAAATATTTGTCTCTGCGCGAGGAAGTTAGTGTTGTTGGGTGGTAACACTGAACAATTTTTTGGCACGACGGACTGTCGTGAGTCGCTTTCAATTGACGGACGAAAAAAAAAAAAAAAAAAAAAAAAACCAACTGATGGCTGACTGACGGAAGCGATGGATGGTTGTGAACTGAGCTTTACCATGACTACATGGACCACGGTGGCTGAGCGGTTAGACTGCCCGCCTCCCACCCGGTTCTGCCGCGGTACGTACGACGACCTGAACATCGTGTGCCCGCCCATGACTGTCGACAGAACGAGACCTCGGACGACGTCGAACCAGAAGCTGGGCCCGGCCTCTCTCCACGCCATTTCGCAAAAACCGGCGTCCGATCGCCGGCGGAAACTGCCCATTTCACGGAAGTAGAGCACCGAACCCTGCACGACGATGGTGCTCTTCCGCGAAGACGTCAGCACAATCCAACGGCGTCGATCGCCTACCGCCGAGATAACCCGAGCTTCGCGGCAACCACAGTCGCGCCAATGATATATTTGTCAAATACAGGCCACGAACAATTCAAGAAACTGATTTCATGTGTGTACTACAGAGTAAGGTTAATAGCTGAACTTCTTGAATTTTACTTCAAACACACTTGAATCAGCAGGAAATAGAAGAATTCGTTTGATTGGGCAACGACAGGCCTATGGCACTTGTCTACAAAAATAATCATTATTTTACATTTGTATGAAATACCATTCAAAACGTAGACATTATTTTTAAGTGTTCCTTCCTTGTATAACATTTTTTTAGATCCCATAGTTTTTGCATTATGTTATGTCAAAATAACAATTGTAGTGTTTTTGGGACGTACAAATATAAAAAAAAACAGGAAATTTAACAAGTGTGAATGAAATGTCATGTCTTAATTAGTTTTACGGTACGCTTAGCAAAAAAAAATTTACAACAAATAATCTGCTGCTAAAAAAATTAATCTACGTAAAAACATACAAATTCCATGCAATTTTTTAGAAAATGCAAAACAAATGATATTTTTAATGGATTTTAAAGATTTTTTGAAGTGACTCGTGGTATTTCAATTTAATATGAATTACTGTCGTTCGGTAAGTTAGTTTTTATAATCTTTACGCCTCAATAAGTACAGAAGTTTTGATTTTGACATATAATTAGGCAATGGAAGAAATATGCGACGAAATTTTTGTTATGAAAGGAAATAATACTTGGAAATAATATGTCCAATTGCATTAGATGTTCCGGGGTAAACTGAGCACTTTTGAAAGCACTGCTTAGGATCTACTTGTATGCACATAGTGTATTTTACTATACTGTAGAACTGCTCAATTTATTTATGCCTCAGTCAAGTGAAACTGGGGAATTATTAGGAAAGTACACATTAAACAAACTTACTAATTGTTTGATATCTTATACATTAAAAAACTGAAAATTAACTAATTGTTTCAGTATTCACAAATGTTAACATAATACTTTTAATGAAACGTTAAGACGTAGAACTATGTTCCCTCCATAGTTGCCAACTTTACTAAGCCCTTGCCACTCAATGTGTCCATTCAAATATATGCAGGTAGAGAGGCGGTGAAACTTTACAAACGTTATATTTTCAAAAGTACTCCGCTAATCGTGAACAGCTGGTAACAGTATTTCGTTCAAATATTATATATATGTGTATATCTATTATATATATATTCATGACCAGGTACCTTGAAACTCGTGGTTCACCGATGCTCAGTTACGCTGTGCTCACAATAGTCCATCGCATCCGTCAGTCGTCCGTCCGGCGGTCACGTGATCTTCAACCAACCGCAGAGAATTTTTTTATTTTTCTATCTGTCTGTCTGTCAAATATTTACCAAACGTTAACTTCCGACGGACGGACGGACAGACGGACGAGCCATCGCCTTCTGATGACATTCCTTAGACATGAATACGCACTTTGAATTAAAATGCAAGGCGGTGGATCTGCGTTTATTTACCTTTGGTGGTAAATTCAGGGATTTAAAATGTAACTTTTTTTAAATTATTTTCCCATTTCTAAAAATGCATTTTTAACGAAAATTCATCTGCAACTAAAGAAAGATCGCCATGTTAAGTTGTAACACTCAAAATTTTGCCGTACAGAAAGATTGACGGACGACGTCATTTCAACTGACGGAAACGATAGACGGATAATTGCCAGATGGACGGGCGACTGACGTATGCGACGGATGGTTGTGAGTCGATCCTTACGCTCCCTATTCCAGTTCCTGGAGCGTAGCTAGCACATGGCCGAACGCGCCACGCCTCGTCTTGAGAGCCTCGCCTGCTCTGTTTGAGCGAGCGCGCGCGTGCGTGCGTGCGTGCGTGTGTGTGTGTGTGTGTGCGCGCGCCGGTGATGGAGCCGATTAATCAGCTTCGGTGGTAATTAATTATGCAGTTAATTCCGGCGGAAGGGAGCGGAGGCAATTAGGAGGAAGACGTACGTGGGGCGCCCAGGAATTTGAAGAAGATGAACGCGGCAGCCTCACTCGCGAGGGAGCACTAGTTCCTAGAACCGCCACCTCCTCGCCTTCAGCGCCACTTGCTCGCCGGTAATTAACTCGTCTGCAGGTCTTCCCTGCAGCTTCTTCGTCCCCTAAGCCGGCGAAGAGGCCACCGAACTTAATGCTTCTACTTTTTTAGTTGGTTTCATGGCATTGTATACATACTTTATAATTATGCAATCAAAAAAGGAAGTATTATGAAAATATAATAAAGAAAATAATACATTAATTTTTTCACTGTAACTATTCACAACGATCATCTTAAAAACTAAGACATTTTGGAAAAAAAAATGTATTTATTATTTTAAGCCAACTGTTGTAATTAATTACTACGGGCTATTCAGAGTAAAATGAGCATTTTTGAAATCTCTGCTTGAGGGATCTACTTGTATGTTCGTTGTGTATTCTTCCGCCATATGTGAAATTCACTCTGTCATGGGCCTCGTCATATCCATGCGTCAATCAAGTGAAACTTTGCATTTATTAAATAAGTAAATATTTCACAAATCTACTCTTTTTTTTTTTTCGTTACATTAAAAAAAAGTACAAAGCAAAAGAAATAATTTCAGTCGTTATGAATGGTTTCCTAACACTTTTAATTTGACTTTTCTCCTAAGGATGATTTCAAAAGTGCTCATTTTATAGGGAACAACCTTTAGATGTATGTAACTATCCAGGAATGCTTTACAAGTAAGACTGTAAGACTAGTATTCAAGATGGTTTTGTTTTCTTATCGTTTTGGGATTTCCAGTAACAAAAGTGTTCGTTAAAGTTGTCAGCCTATTTACAGGCGAAACCAGCCGTAACGGTTCTCATGAATGTTTTCAATCAGTAGGTTTTGAATTTCGAATAGACTAAGATGTTCAGAAATAAAAGTTCTCTTACTTTGGAAAAAACTCGTCATTTTGCCACTTTGAACTTCGTACAAAAATATACAATTACTAAGTTTTCCAACCTTTCATTCTGAATGTTAAAACAACAAAAGCGTACTGATAGAGAAGCTTATAGTATTTTAACTTCTAGGTTTGCGAAATATTAATACGTTATTAAGTCGACGCATTTCGTCAAAGCATGACAACTGTCATTATCAAGAGAAAAATTTCTTAATCATGCGGTGATAGATCGTTAACGATCTATCACCGCATGATTAAGAATTCGTTTGCCAAAACCGCATTGTCAATACTTGATTGCCAAAAAAAATATAGAGTACAGATTCGTATAAAAAGTACCATATTTTATCTATTACTTATATTTTCATGTATAATCTATGCATGACTTGCATTTCAGGAATTGCACAAGAAAAGGAGTAATAGACTATTACAACATGTATAAAATTAGGCTATTTTAATGAAGAAAATGGGAAAAAAAATTGTAGCTGAATTCAGTTTCATAATGGCCTATATAGTCTGTTCACGGTAAAATGAGAGTTTTAAAAGCCCCGCTTAAGATCTACTTGTAGGAACGATGTGAATTCTTCTACTTTATGCAAATTCAGCATTGCCATGGGCCTCATCACTTTATTCATGCGTCGGTCAAGTGAAACTGTGAAATTAATAGAAAAATAAATATTTTACTAATCTGATCATTTTTACACTTGGGGGCATTAAAAAAAAACAGAAAGCCAAAGAAATAATTTAAGTAATCACAAATGGTTACCTTAAACTTTTTTGTGACGTTAATATATGGAACTACTTTCTTTTCCACCCTGACCAACTTTACTGGACGCATGTCACTCAGTGCGCCCATGAAAACATATGCAGTTAGGGTCAGTGACTTTTTTCTAAGGTTGATTTCAAAAGTGCTCACTTTCTCGTGAACAGCCTTTACCCGTGAGAACGTTCGGTTCAACGATGCTCGTTCACGCGTGTTCACTTCTGTTTGTTGCTGTGTAAACGGGGGTTCTATACTTTCGCGATAGTGAACTGGTTGGAGATATGAGCAACCAAACGAACTGCGGTGCTTTGCGGATTGTATAGAAATGCAGGGGATTCGGCAACCCGCATCAGCCCGATACTATCATTTCAGCGTAACTACGTAAATCACAACGTATTTCTTACATTGTACCGTGAACTCGAACACTGTGGCCCGTTTGTCTTCTAGCAGAAAAAAAAAACAGACTTTATATAATTATTCAGGAATGCTTTACAGATAAGAAAGTAAGGTAAAGACACACGCTATTTTGTGTTTTTTCTTCTCGCTTTATTGGTTTTAGTAATATATGTATCCCTTAGTAGTCGACAGCCCATATAGAGACAAAAATAGTTATAATATCTTGTAAAAATTTTGGGATCAGTATTTTCTGGATATCTAGTAAAAGAAGCTGTTTAAAGATCAAAGTTACATTACTTGATCTAATTTCATCTTTCTACGACGGAATGTTGTACACTCTAAGAAATTATTTGCAAATTTACCATATAGGTGTATAGGCTGCGTACAATAACAAATTGCGAATAGTAAAATATATTCCCATACATCCATGGCAACGTTCCTACAGTTGGTCAGGAAAGATCCACATGCGTAGGGAAGTTCCCAGCTTTGTATAGTAGCGATGCTTAACATTCCCATATTTTCAGACTGGCACGTAGTACTATTTCAATACTCTGTATTGGTTAAAAACTTCCATTAGAGTTTAAGAAGTCTACGAGAAATTATTTTTCAGCATCGAGTTATACAATTTAAATTATTGAAATAAATTTTTTATATATTAAAATGTTCAACAAATTGAATACTTGCAACGTCTTTAAATGCAAGTGATTCCTATTTTCTGTATTCATAGCTATTTTCAATGAAGAAATGTGCTTAAACAATTTTGAAAAACTTCGAGAAAGTATACAAACAATCGAAAAATTTTATTTTTATTTTCTTAATAACACTGACTGAAGAGAGTAGGAATGAAAGTAACTCGTGACGTGACAAATCAGATTATGTGTGTGTGTATATATATATATATAGTCTAATACATATGCGACATATGGTCGACGATGTTTCGTAAGGGTAGCACGCGAATACTTAAAGGTGGAGCTGAAACAAATATTTATTGGAAATATTATATAAAGTATTTGAAATGGATCAATGACATCTAGGATAATGTGTACTTGAACGAATATCTGCAATCACTGCAAAACCCAGATGTCGCATAAATGTCTGTGATGCCAAAGCGAAGTTCGTTTTCTAAAGTTGAATTATTAATGATCACCTTAAAATATATGAAAAGTGTCATCTTGCATTATCACTCTAACACCCCCCTCCCCTCCCCAGTTAGCGAAGAATTATTGCATAAAATAATAGAAATTATTTTGCTCGTTGCTTTCCTATTAGGTGCATCTACGCATTGAATTCGACAAAGTTAGGTTTACGTCATTACACTACTTGACTAGATGAATATGCGATGGTTTTTTCAATTATTTCCGCAGTTTATAGGTGATCTCTAATCATCTACTTCGTCAAAAATCTGATGGTTTTGTATCGGGATTATTATACTGATAAAGGCTGTTCACGATAAAGTGAGCACTTTTGAAATCAACCTTAGAATAATGCCTCTGTCCCTGCCTGCAAATATTTCAACAGGAGCAATATTAGTGACATGTGTCTAGCAAAGTTGGTAACGATGTATGGGAAGTAGTTCCGTATCTCAACGTTGCATAGAAAGTGCTAGTCAACCGTTTCTAATAACTGAAATTACTTCTTTCGTTTTCTGTGTTTTTTAATACATCAAAGTGTTAAAATGAGATTTTTTTTAATATTTGCTTTTGTAATAATTTCACAGTTTCACTTGGCCGACGCGTGAGTAAAATAATTATGCCCATGGCAATGCTAATCTTACATAAGGCGGAAGAATACACAATAAGCATACAAGTAGACCTCAAGCACTGCTTCCAAAAGCGCTCATTTTAGCGTGAATAGCCTATACCCAGGGTTAGGGTGGAGTGGAGGGATTTGGGCGTCTCTTAACATCGCGGTATTGATGGCCGATGTGGGTTAAGCAAGATGTTCATGGAGCAGCATCGAAATGCAAGGGCATGGGAAACGGGAGATCTCTGAGATAACCCGGAGATCAACGGCATCATTTTGCACGATTCCCACTAACAGGTAGGTGTTTGCGTGTGGCGTATTACACATCGGGATTCGAACCCGGTTCGCCTTGCCTGTAGGGGAGTAATGTGACCACAACACCACCGTCGCTCCTTAAGGCTGTCCACGATAAAGTGAGCTCTTTTGAAATGAACCTTTAAAAAGTCGCTGCCATTGTCTGCATACGTTTTAACGGGTCCATTAAGTAACATTCACCCAGCAAAGTTGGTAACGATGGATGGAAAATAGTTCCATATCTTAACGTCGAATAAAAAGTGTTACGTAACAATTTGTGATAACTTAAATTATTTCTTTCTTTCCCAGTTTTATTAATGCACTGAAGTGAAAAAAATGAGCAGAGATGTTAAATGTTTACTTTTCTAATAATTTCACGGTTTCACTTGCCCGAAGCATGACCAAAGTGAAGAGGCCCACGACAATGTTATTCTTACATAAGGTGGAAGAATACATAACGTGCATACAAGTATATCTTAAGCAGGGCTTTCAAAAGTCCTCATTTGATCGTAAATAGCCTATAACAGCTTTTGGAGCAGAGTCATTTTCCGTAGGCAGTAGTTTTCATTTCGAGGTGGTCTAACCGACTCGTTAAAAAAAAATATTTTTCTAAGTTTTTCACAGATTTTCTTTCTAATTTTAATTATTTTACGTTTCATCACACTATTCTTTGGTTTATTGGGTGTACCTACCACGAGAAAATATTTTATATTTGCGGATAGTTAAGTGAAATATGCAACATAAACTTTCTTGTGTGAACTGATTGAAATATATTATTTACAAATTTTGCCACGATCTACGGAAGTATGAAACAATAAACACTTATTATAGCCTTTTTAAAAAGTAATCATAAAGCACGAATATTTTTGTCTCGTCTAGATTCGTTTTTCATAAGCATAAATTTATGAAAATAAAACTTTTAATACTTTATACATTTATATTCTTCATACATATAACATACAATTAACGGTACTTAAAAATATTGTGGTTTTATTGGAATACTTTACAGTATATTTCTTATTAAAGTCACACTTAATTTAGTGCTGTGGATTACGTTATCAATACAATAATTTACACACAAGGCTTTACACATAGCATAAGTTTAAGTCATTATATATTGACTAACAAAAGACATATTTTTGTTTCACACATATTATTGCATAGCTATAGGGTATAAAATTTTATTTATTTACTTACAAAATAGATAATAATAAGAGTTTGGAATAACATAAAATAGTTTACACCATGATTTCCTCAACTTAGAAGTTTTCTAGATTTCCGAGATTTAATACAACTCGTAGTTGTGTTCGTGTGAAGTGAAAGTTAGTTAAAAATAATGACTCACAAATTACGTTAATAATTTACACCCTGATGCGTAGGATAATAAGTGAAGCAGTTTCTTTACAGTTTATAGTATTTTAGAATTCCATACACATCACACCCTACCAGCAGGACAATAGCTAACCGTTTTTTTTTTTTAGTATACTATGTATTCGGCTTGACTAGCATTACTGGACTAACTACATTTTGGAATATGATTCTGCAGCTCTTGCGGCAAACAGTTGTAAGATGCATTCTTACAGTGCAACAAAATGATAAATTATATATTTCTACCCCAGAAGTACTTCTCCTCGCCAATTTGTAATTCAGCATGTTAAAATTCAAACCGATATTAGTATTTCACCGATATTATAGTGCTTGTCCTTTAAAATTTAAGATGTAAATAATTGCGCTCTTCGCTGTCGACCACGTGACATTGACAGTCGTGTATGTGGGGTAGGTCAATGTTAGGTACATGCGCAGAAGACGAATAAGCAGTCTACCTCATCTCTAGTCTATGCTCTCGATACCCGTCGCCGACGTCAAAACTCTGATTTGCTGGAGTATGTCGCGCTTAAGCGGGAAATATCATTGTCAACTTGGATTTAGATACTTTCCCCCATAACATAATTTAAGGAATCAATATTAGAAACCAAGCTAAAGGCTGTTCACGATAAAGTGAGCACTTTTGAAATCAATCTTATAAAAACGTCACTGCCGTTGCCTGCATATATTTTTAACATCGAATAAAATGTGTTTAGGTAATCATTTGCGATAACTGAAATTATTTCTTTCTATTTATGTTTTTTAATCCATCAGTGTATTATAATGATCATATTTGTAAAATATTTACTTTTCTAATAATTTTACAGTTTCGCTTGACTGAAGCATAAACAAAGTGATAAATCCCTTGGCAACGTTAATTTTACATAACACAGAATAATACACAGTGTGTATACAAGTAGATCTTAAACAGGGATTTCAAAAGTACTCATTTTACCGTGAACAGAATATAGCCAAGGCACAGGGTACAGGTTATCAGTTATTTCGAAATTCAATGAAATATTTTTACATCTGTAACTGTAATAAAATATTACCCATTAATTTAATGATGTCAATACAACATAGCATAATGTAGGTATAATTGACACCGTACAGATTTTTAAAAATCCTTAAGTAGTCCTCCACATCGCGTTAAGCTTTGATTTTTTTTTTATGTCTGATCATAAATTGTCATTACGAAGATTTGTAAGAATAAACGAAAATGGAATTTATACTACCCACGTCAGTAGATTGGGCGAGCGGGGAATTCACCTCTAGGGATTTTTATATTCATGGGAATGATTCATTTGAATGAGGACAATAATATACGACGCAGTGGATATTGCCACGGAGCCGAGCACAGGGAAGTCAATTCTGAAGAAACCTCCAGCGCTGTGGGAGAAATCTCTACCTGCCACCTGGTCGTGAAACAAATTCAGCTGTTCTGTAATACTTTCATTTACCGGCACTTGATGCAGTAAGTCCTGTATAATGGCCGAAGTCTTTTTGACCTCCACGTTAGAATCCCGGCAAGTTTTGACGATCAGTGCGATCTGGAGAAGGTGAAATAGAAACCGCATCAAGAAATTGACGAGAATCCAAAACGATCGATTAGGGTGGATGTGCTCCAAGAACAGTCCAGCATACATGTCACCTGTCATAGCCAGAAGACCATTTAGGAAAATTGTCAACATTTGGAAACCGTATGCATCGTTCATCAAGAAAATACACTTGTAAATTTTCTCATAGAATACCCTCAGGTGATAGATACCCGTTTCCGTATCCTGCAACGCTGTGCGGCGCGTCGCAATGGAAATCCCGTTTCGTGCTGGTTCGCCTTCAAATGGAAAAAAAAATTCTACGTTGTAGCAACCCATATAGTAGTTGAAGGATCGTGGGTTTTTTAATTTAAGTAGTTTGGAATTTAATATCACAAGGCGTTGCTTGACCTGGTGAACCCAATATGAGTAGTTCAATGCTGCCGTCAACACTATAAGGAGATAAGTGTGCCTGCTTACAAAAAAAAAGTAATTGCTGTTGCTGCCAAATGGATGAAATATATAGAAGTCAATTGCGCACACAATAGTTAACGTGAAAAAAAGTACTGTATACTCAAAAAAAATACACCTACAACTTATTTTGACTCCTTCACAGAAGTTTTGGAACAGTTGCTGATCCAACTCCATTAATATTTGTATTATCTCCCTTCTACAGTTTCTGTTGAAGCACATCTTTAGCAAAACTGTCAAACCAGCAATGGTAAGGGATGTACATGGCGTCAAAATGGACCACATCAATGTTCCGCTCATCATCTTTTCAGCCGTGACATGAACTAAAGTGTACATAAACATTACTGCCCCGCCTCCCGCAATTACAAAAGTGTACGTCGTGGCCGCTATAGATCTCTTGAACGTCACTTGAACATTTTCGTAGAGTCCTCGACGTACTGATACGTCAAAAGTCTCAAGGCCACATATTCTGCAAATGGCGCGAAGCCCAAGAGGCGATGTGGTGTCTCCGCTTGGAGTACTCATCGTTACCTGTAAGAAGAAAAAAGTAGGTTTCTGAGGATCAAAGTTTGTGCAAGTACTTGCCTTCTCAATGTTTCATGTTTACTTAATCATATAATTTTTGGCATAAATTGCATAGAACTTATATAATGACTAGAGACCTGCATAATACGTGTTATTATTATAAGCTTTACGTCATTGCCCTTACAAGTATCGGAGCACGACCCGTGATTTCGTTGGTCCATCTGCCGTTAATAGTATATATATGCCGGTTTTTGCCCAAGGGCGTGGGGCTTCGGAGCCGCAGAGGCCCAGCCGCCATCTTTTCACGTCATCCAACCGCCATCTTGGATGACATTGACTTTTCACCCCCGTCCCGTGTGACCTTTGACATTGACCTTGACCCCAAGGTTCTTTGCCCTCAAAAACCACTCAAAATTCTTATAAGATTCCAAAAATTCCAAAAAAATTTAAGATTCTAAAACAATCCCAAAAAAAATGAATTACTAAAAATTATTTTTAATTATTTGGAAATTATTTAAAAATTATTTAAAGAATCCTAAAAAATTTCCCATTTTTTCCAGAAATGCTGACAGGGTTCAATGACTCCGGTAACAGGGGTCAGTGACACCTAGCCAGGTGACCGGGATCAGTACCTATGACATTTGACTTTGACCTTTGACATGGAAAATGCAAAATTCTAATAGAATTTCTGAAACAAATTTATAACAAAAAATTTTAAAAGCGTTTAAAAATTAAAAGATCAATTATAAATTATAAAATAATGTATTAAAAAAATTATTAAGAAATCGTTTAAAAAAGTTCGATAAATCTTTAAAAATTAATTATTATAACATTTTATTTAAAACATTTCCTAATCAAAAATTCTTTAACCCCGGCGGCCGTTTTCCCTTTTTCCCCTATAAAATTTCCCTGAAAACATTATAAAAAATTTAATAGAAAAATATACATTTGCTGAGGTCTCCCCGCCACACCACTAATTACAAACCTCTGTTCGAATCCAGCAGACGACTGTCTCCCTCGCATCCACTCCCCTCACATATACTTATTCTGCCATCTTTGATTTTTCGTTCGTCATTTGTTTACATGCTACTGATGGAGGCAGCAATCTTTGTTTATATGTTATTGGAGGTCACCATATTTTCTTTTAGTTCGTTATTAATTTGCATGCCACTGGTGGCAGCCTTTTTATGCATATGTTACTGGAGGCCGCCATATTTGTTTTCCGTTCGTTAATTGCTTACATGATACTGGGGGCAGCCATCTTTTATTATATTTTACTAGAGGAAGCCATTTTAGTTTTTTCGTTCATTTGCTTATATACTACTAGAGGTAGCCATTTTTATATGTAACTGGAAGCCGCCATATTTGTTTTTCATTCGTCATTTGTTTACATGCTACCGGAGGCTGCCATCTTCGTTTGGTAGTTACTGGAGACCAACATATTTGTTTTTAGTTTGTCAAAATAGTTTATACATTACTGTAGGCCACATTCTTGGTAGACAGCCGCCATCTTGGTAGGCGATGAGTATTGTAATTCTCCATACTATGTTTAAAAAATATTGTTTTCCTAACAAATGGTATAGCTACAAGCATGATGCATGATTGCCTTCATGAATAATTTATTAGATATTTATAAATACATATTAGTGTTATTAAAAACTGAAAGACCAACAGGAGGATATTACACACACAAATAAAGAAAAACAAACAATTTAATAATAATAATTTATTATTATTTTGTAAATACATTTTTAGAAGGAAACACTTCATCACATCATATGATATAACACCGATCATTAAGTGCTCTTATGATCGAAAAAACTTCTTTCATGATCGAACGATCCCCACGTTGTTGCCTATCAAGTAAATTTTTAAATCTGTCTACAATCTTGTTGGGATCTTCGGTAAACATATCGTCAGTATACTCGATGTCTTCTGCCTCCTTCACATCACTTGTCGAAGGAAAATCGCTGGGGAAATGTGCAGGACCATCGATGAAATAATCATTGTCTTCAACACTATCATTGTCGTCGTAGGCATCATCAATGCTATCTTTATGATAGACATCACTTCTGCTGCATCCTCAAAATCAAGTTTACTGTGCTGTGCAACAGAAGTTGTATGTTTATCAGTATTTAGAGCTGATGACCGTTTATTTTTAAGTTTTGCGACTTCACACGAGCATCTTGCAAGTGTACCTTCCGTACAAACCGACTATACGGCACACATTCCCGTCGTTAGTATTAACTGTGACGATATAGGAGGAGGTATTGATGGCATCACTTGCTGGTTTCCAGTAGACGAGTCCTCTCGACAGACAGCGATGGACTGATCGAACCCAAGCCTGTACCTTCCCCAGTGTAGCAGACAGTCCTTAACGATCGCCAAAAATCCATATTTCTCTTTCCAGCACAAGGCACACATATATTTGAGATCTGATATATTCGTATCCGTGTTAATATGATCATCGTAAACGAGGCGTAAATTCGTATCGTCCATGCGAAACAGCACCAACATGTTTGCGTTGTCGCGAAGCATCTGTTAGGGTATGCGCGAATACGTCTGGTCGAGGTACACACAGTCCACTTTCGTGTTTCGACCCATGCTAAAGTATTCTTGAATACAAGTTTTTTGATCTCCAGGCAATGTCGTCGAACACAAATATCGAGTTCTGCAGTACTTTGTACGGAGGTACGACGGCTTCGTTATCACTGCATGGGAAATAACCCATTCCTTCCACTGCCTGCAGTACTCGTGCCAACAGCTGATATTTCTGTTGCTGGAGCGATTTCGATTAAACGTACACGTTCCGGAACCGAAGGCCATTCGGTTCTTCCAGCCGGGTCAGTAGGACGAACGTCTTGCTGCAACCCGATGGCCCCGCGATGATGCATCTCAGTGTATTCGGAAATAGGCATCCATGTCGCGATTCGTAGGAGATAGCTACATCCTCAGCATGAATGTGTATGGGTAAAGTAACATCTTGCATGATAATACTTATGTTACCACTACTATCTTGCAGTGAGTGCGGTGCTGATTGTGGTGCCGATTGTGAATGTGGTGCTGATTTTAGTGCTGATTGTGATTACAGTGCTGGTTGTGGTTGCAGTGGGGATTGTGGTTGCGGTGCTGATTTTGATTGTGGTGCTGATTGCGATTGCATTGCTGATTGCGGCACAGATTGTGATTTCGGTGCTTATTGTGGTGCTGATTTCAGTGCTTAGCGGTACTGATTGTAGTTGCACAGAACCAGTGCTACACATTTTAGAATATCCCTTCAAAATATAATTCCGTGTAAACAGTCTCTGGCAGAAATCGCACTGAAATGGCATTCTTGAAGTTTTCATCCAGCAGGTAATTTTTCATGTCGATGCACGCTGCGCAGAGCTGCAAATGCTTTACCACAGAAGCGACAAAGCAGATGAATCAGTGACATTTTTATGCCCGTACTATTCCAAGTCTGGAATGATGCTGAAACAAAAACGTATGAAAGGATCGTATCTATTCCTGTCTCGCCTTCTCATGCCAACGTACATTTTGAACATGGCGAATACTCTATCGTAGAATCGTCACTGGCGAGAACCAGTTAGCGATGATGCAGGTCACAGCCCCATAGTCGTAGAGGTAAAAAGGCAGAACTCTGAATTCATAATTCATTTTCCTGGCAAGGGAGTACTTTGAGAAAACCCAGAAGATCACGCGCAAGTACTATCATATATATATAAGATAGCAATAATCATTATTATGTATATAATTGTATATAATATAGGAATGTACATAATTATTTCAATTTAATATATATGTATAGGTTTAGGTAAATTATTTTAAAAGTATGTATTTATTTATTTATTTATTAAATATATATATGTAAAGATAACTACTAAAATGTTAAAATAATATAAATTTCAATATGTCTATATACATATAGGCATTTCAGTATATAAATATAAAAAAAAATTTCATTAAATTTAATATAGAGTTATGTACATATAGGTATGAAAATATTAAAAATACGTTAAATTTAATTTATATGTATAGGTATATTAGTATGTAAATATAAATATATTTTCAATTTAATCTATATGTATACATGTATAGTTATGTAAGTATGTAAATATTAAGTAATTTCCAATATATTTTATATATATAGTTATGTACATATAAGTACGAAAATATAAGAATATGTTTAATTTGTATACAGTTATGTACTTATAAGTACGAAAATAAAAGAATATGTTTGAGATATATGTATAGGTATATATAAGCATGTAAATATAAAATTGTTTTCAATTTAACATATATATATATTTATGTACATATAAGAATGAAAATATGAAAATTATTTAGATTTCTATATATTTAAGTATGTACTGTACATACGAACATTGTAATATAAAATTATTTACAATTTGTACATAATTATGTACAGGGATATCTATACATATGACTACAAGAATATATATGTAACATATTGTTAAGTAAGTAATTGAGCATGATCTTCTGGGTTTTTTCAGAGCACTCCCTTGCAAGGAAAATGAATTGCGAAATTAGAGCGCTGCCTTTTCACCTCGTCGACCTTGGGACTGTGACCTACATCATGGCTAACTGGTTGTCGCAAGTGACGATTCTGCGATAGAGTTTTCACCAATGTTCAAAATGTACATAGGCATGAGAAGGCGAGAAAAGAATAAATAAGATGCTTTTATACATTTTCTTTTCAGTATGATACATCTGCTTTGTCGCTTCTGTGGTAAAGCATTTGCAGCTCTGCACAGCATGCGTCGACATGAAACAACGACCTGCAGGATGAAAACTTCAAGAATGTAATTTCAGTGCGATTTCTGCCAGAGACTGTTTGCATGGAACTATATTTTGAAGGGATATTCTAAAATGTGTAGCACTGGTTCTGTGCAACTACAATCAGCACCGCAATCAGTATTGCAATCATCACCACAATCAGCACCGCAATCACAATATGTGCCGCAAACAGCTGTGCAATCACAATCACCACCACAATCACAATCAGTATCAGCACCGCAACCAAAATCAGCACTGCAATCACAATCAGCACCACATTCAGCACCGCATTCAAAATCAGCACAGCACTCACTGCAAGATAGTAGTGGTAACATAAGTATTATCATGCAAGATGTTACTTTACCCATACACATTCATGCTGAGGATGTAGCTATCTCCTACGAATCGCGACATGGAAGCCTATTTCCGAATACAGTGAGGTGCATCATCGCGGGGCCATCGGGTTGCAGCAAGACGTTCGTCCTACTGACCCGGCTGGAAGAACCGAATGGCCTTCGGTTCGAGAACATGTACGTTTAATCGAAATCGCTCCAGCAACAGAAATATCAGCGGTTGGCACGAGTACTGCAGGCAGTGGAAGGAATGGGTTATTTCCCATGCAGTGATAACGAAGCCGTCGTACCTCCGTACAAAGTACTGCAGAACTCGATATTTGTGTTCGACGACATTGCCTGGAGATCAAAAAACTTGTATTCAAGAATACTTTAGCATGGGTCGAAACACGAAAGTGGACTGTGTGTACCTCGACCAGACGTATTCGCGCATACCCTAACAGATGCTTCGCGACAAAGCAAACATGTTGGTGGACGATAAGAATTTACGCCTCGTTTACGATGATCATGTTAATTCGGACATGACTCTATCAGATTTCAAATATATGTCTGCCTTGTGCCGGAAAGAGAAATATGGATTTTTGGCGATCCTTAAGGATTGTCTGCTACACTGGGGAAGGTACAGGCGTGGGTTCGAACCAGTTCATCGAAGTCTGTCGAGAGGACTCGTCTACTGGAAACCAGCAAGTGATACCATTAATACCTCCTCCTATATCGTCACAGTTAATGCTAAAGACGGAATGTGTGCAGTACAGTCGGTTTGTACGGAAGGTACACTTGCAAGATGCTCGTGTGAAGTCGCAAAACTTAAAAATAAACGGTCATCAGCTCTAAATACTGATAAACATACAACTTCTGTTGCGCAGCACAGTAAACTTGATTTTGAGGATGCAGCAGAAGTGATGTCTATCATAAAGATAGCATTGATGATGCCTACGACGACAATGATAGTGTTGAAGACAATGATTATTTCATCGATGGTCCTGCACATTTCCCCAGCGAGTTTCCTTCGACAAGTGATGTGAAGGAGGCAGAAGACATCGAGTATACTGACGATATGTTTACCGAAGATCCCAACAAGCTTCTAGAGAGATTTAATTATTTGCTTCCTAGGCAACAATGTGGGGATTGTTCGACCATGAAAGAAGTGTTTTCAATCATAAGAGCACTTAAGGATCGGTGTTATATCAGATGATGTTATGAAGTGCTTCCTTCTGAAAATGTATTTACAAAATAATAATAAATTATTATTATAAAATTGTTTGTTTTTCTTTATTTGTTCGTGTAGTACCCTCCTGTTGGTCATTAACTTTTTAATAACACTAATATGTATTAAAAATATTTAATAAATTAAGCACGTAGTAAATCATGTATTATGCCTGTAGGAATACCTTTTATTCGAAAAAAAAATTTTCTTTTTAACATAGGATTGAAAATTGCATTAGCTATCACCTATCAAGATAGTGGCCGTTTGCCAAGATTGTGGCCTTCAGTAATGTAAAAAACAAATTTGACAAACGAAAAAAAAATGGCGTTCTTCAGTAACATATAAACAAAGATGGCTACCTCTAGTAGCATGTAAACTAATGACGAACGAAATGCAAATATGGCGGCCTCCAGTAACATATAAACAACATGGCTGCCAACAGTAGCATGTAAACAAATTACGAACGAAAAACAATTATGGCGGCCTCCAGTAACATATAAACAAAGACGGCTGTCACCACCCGTAGCATGTAGACAAATAGCGAACGAAAAATCAAGATGGCGGAATGAGTAAATGAGATGAGTGGAGACGAGGGAGTCAGTCGTCTGCTGGATTCGAACAGAGGTGAGTAATTGGTGGTGTGGCAGGAAGACCTAAGCAAACGTAAGTTTTTAAATTAAATTTTTCATAATTTTTTTAAGGAAATGTTTTTTAGGGGAAAAGGAAAATTTCGAGGGGAAAAAGCTGAAAAAGGCTGCCTGGCTAGAAGCCTTTTTAATTTTAAATTTTTAAAGTCAAATTTTATAATACCTCTCTTTAACGATTTTTTAATTAAATTTGTTTGCATAAATTATTGTTTTTTTTCGATATTTTAGCAATTTCAAGGTCAAATGGTGTCAAAGGTCATAGGTACTAATCCTGGTCACCCGGCTTGGAGTCACTGATCCCTATCACTGGAGTCGCAGAACCGTGTCAGCATTTCCGGAAAAAATGCGTAACCTCTGAAGATCCTTTAAATAATTTTTAAATCATTTTAAATCATTTTTAATAATACAGTTTTTAAACAATTTTTTAAAAGTTTTTTTTTTAATTTTTTGGAATTTTGTGAATTTTTAAAAGTATTTTTAGTGGTTTTTGAGGTCAAAAGTCGGGGTCAAGGTCAAAGATTGCATGGGACGGGGGTGAAATGTCAATGACATCCAAGATGGTCCTTGTGCCCAAACCGGCATATCTATACTACTGCCGTTGAACTATTACTATTGGTTAAAAGAGTCCTTCACGTTGTACCACAAATACTCTCAGCCATTGAGGAACGTCAGTAGCACGCACACTACCTTGGAGTTCAGTCGGCTGCAGAAAAACAACGCGAATTTTGCACGTCTCTAGTAATGACAATAACCAACCACGCACAGTCCCACCGGAAGAAAGACGTGTTCACGGGTGACACACGATAGGGCACTGGAGAGAGAGAGAGAGAGAGAGAGAGAGAGAGAGAGAGAGAGAGAGAGAGAGAGAGAGAGAGAGAGAGAGAGAGAGAGAGTTGGATGATGTAATACGCCGTACAGTTGGGGACGCGGTGGTTAAGCGGTTAGTCTGCTCCCTCCCACCCTTAGGCGAACAGGATTCAACCCGTGGCCGGGTCACTCCGTAATTCCCGCAAGTAGGAATCGTGCCGAACGATGTCGCTGGTCGGCGGGTTTTTTCGGGGATCTCCCGTTTCCCTCGCCCTTGCTTTCCGGCGCTGCTCCATTCTCACCTCATTTCACCCTCGTCGACTCTAGAGACGTTGATGTTAAGAGCCGCCCAGCTCTCTCAACTCAACTCTCAATACCCAGCTACTCGCCTTAC
Organism: Dryococelus australis; assembly: GCA_029891345.1. Lineage (NCBI taxonomy): Eukaryota > Metazoa > Arthropoda > Insecta > Phasmatodea > Phasmatidae > Dryococelus > Dryococelus australis. The sequence goes on from CM057007.1 coordinate 52,235,718, forward strand.
AACTGCGTCACCTTGAAGAACGAATGCAACGATATGTGGAGGTTGAGAAGCGAAGAAGTTCAACGGGCGAGGGAAGATGGGAATACCCAGAGAAAACCCACCGGTCAATGCGGAACGTCCGTCACGTTTCTTATAAATGACATCATTTGGTGCTCTGTTCTGTAACTTTTTTCTGTTTTTTTTTTTTTTATATAAACACAGTTACCGCATGAGTATCTTTACGACACAAAATCGTATCCTTCACTCAATTTGTCACCATAACGGACTTTCGAACTCCTCATGATCGTTACTGCATAAAAACAACACAAGAAAATGGCCGACATATTGAGGTTAACTCAAGTAAATCCACTCCAGAGAGAGAAAAATTTTTAATGAAATTTTTTCAAAGGATATAAGTATACTATATTAAGAAATGTACTATACTATCATAATTTGTGTCACACGACACCATTTTATAACCAAATCATTTATATTTCATTCGGCAAACTTATTGCTGATCTCAGAACAGAGCATGACAGCGTTGCCAAACCTATGCGTCATCACAAAGACTGCCGTAAAATGATGCGTTACCGAAAATCGCTTAAAGACATTACGAGAAATTGTTGTTTTAGCTGTCGTTATCACAAAGAATGCTCGCAGTGAGTATCTTTAAGCATGCTGAAGTTACAAATTAGGCCCCTAGTAGCTACCCCTCCGGGAATATACAATTTACGTCGTTTAAACAATAATAGACATATAATCTATATTTAATTTCTTCTTCTTCTTCTCATCTTCGCAGTAGGCTTACAGCCTGTTCCATCCAGAAATTAAGAGTCCTTCCATCTCTTGTTCGGTCTTCCAGACGATCTCTTTCCAACCAGTGGTAAATTATCTCTTGCCACGCGCACAAGTTTGTCCGATTCCATGCGGGATACATGTTGATTCCATTCCGTTCTTTGTGTTTCTACCCAATCTCCTATTGCTTGGATATTCAACTGTCTTCTAATCGCTTCACAACTGATCTTGTCTGCCCTGGATTTACGTATAATTTTCCTCAAAATATTCATTTCATTTGTCTCTAAGAACCGGTTTAGTTTTTGAGATATCCCCCTTGTCTCAGCAGCGTAAGTCGATATTGGGCGTATTATTTATAGATTCTTGCCTTAGTGTCCTTATTTAAGTACTTATTATTCCACACGATGTCGTTCATGCAGCCCGCTATTCTCGCTGCTTTATTGGCCTGATGTGCAACTTCATTCTGCAGTGATCCCCAACTTGTTATCTCAACACCTAAGTATTTTATTGCCATCACCTTTTCGACCATTTTCTGTCTAGTTTTAACTTACATCTTAAATGGAATTTACTTATAGTCATTGACTCGGTTTTTGTTAAAGATATTTTCATATTGTACTTTTGGCAACCAAGTTAGAATCTATATAATAATATTTGCAAATCATCTTCGGAATCCGCCATCAAAACAGCATCTCAGCGTAACATACAATATTAAGATCTTTATCTCCCATTTCGTATCCATCTGTAGTTCTAATGTCTTTTATGATTTCATTAAGTATTAAATTAAATAACAGTGGACTTGATGAATCACCTTCACGGACTCTTCTTCTGATTGGTATTTTCTCCGATAGATTTCCACTCACTTTTATTCTGTTAAATGACAATAATGTCACTAATAAGTAAAATCATTCCATTTGGTACTTTATTCTCTTCTAAAATATGTAAAACACCTTTAAGTTCCAGCCTATCAAAAGCCTTTTCAGGTCGATAAAACATAAAAATGCAGGTTTATTGTATTCAATAGCTTTTTATATTACGTGTCTAATTATAAAAATAGCATCTGTACAAGATCTGCCAAGCCGAATTCCTTGTTCTTCATCTAGGAGACAAGAAATTTCAGATAACTTTTATTGCATTAATCTTATTGTAATTTTCAATACAGTATTAAGTAAGTTTATTGGTTTATAATTTTCTGGTTTGTGTTTTTCTCCCTTCTTAAACACTGGGATCACTATACTAGTTTTCCTCTCATCTGGGACTTTAGATTTTTTAAATATTTGTTTAATTAATTTTCCTATTTCTAATACAAGTTTTTCTCCGCCATATTTTATCATTTCGTTGGTTATACCATTCTCTCCTGGAGATTTCCTATTCGTAAGTTTCTTAATAATAGTTGAAATTTCTTCTTCAGTGACCTCTAATATTATTTTAAGAGTATTACTGTCAATCTTATAAACATAATCATTTTCTGTTTTATAGAGATCTGTGAGGTATTGGACTCATTTACTTTCTTCGATTTCATTTGATGTTATAAAATCTTTTACTCACATTCGTTGATTTCTTATTGTTTACATTTAATCTGATTTTCCTAATTTGATTTATGTTTGAAAACCATATTTACGTACTGAAAATTGTTCATATTTAAGATGCCTTAGACTGAAAACTTTTATTTGTGATAAAAGTACTTTTTTAAATACACGTTTATGCTTCTGGGAGACTTGGCGAATAATTAACAAACGAAGAGTCTAATCAGAAATCCTCTCGCATCACTAACTAACCCATCACTATATTTAGATTCTGCTTAGTAACAGGACCGTTCAGAAATAGCCACCAATTCCGGCCCAGTACTCAATAGACTCAACAACTTAAAACAATATTACAGTTTTGGTATAGAGGGCTGGGAGTGTCCCACAGACTTTATGAGTGGATATACTCCGAGTTATTTGATTAATGAGTGAGTGAGTGAAGAGAGTTGAGAGAGAGAGTTGGGCGCCTCTTAACACCGAAGTCTTGAGAGCCAATGAGGATAAAGCGAGGTGAGAATGGAGCAGCGCCGAAATGAAAGGTCGGCGGGAAACTGGAGATCCCCGATAAAACCCGCCAGCCAGTGGCATCGTCCGGCACGATTCCAATATGTGAAAATCCGGGAGCGACCCCGCCTGGAATCGAATCCTGTTCGTCAAGGTGGGAGGCGAGTAGCCTAACCACTACACCACCGCTCCCCCCCCCCCCCCTTTTCCGGCGTACGGGACATTTTCTTGGTGCTACGTTTACTGCTTGCTTCATGTTGTCCGACTATCTTAAGTAAATTTCCAGATACTTTGTTCTTCTGACTGGCATTTGCGTTTTCCCATAGACCTTCACTGGTTTTGCCATTTCAGTTTGGTACAAGCTGTTTACGGTAAAGTGAGTACTTTTTAAGGCCCTTACAAATTTTATCTTTCATCTAATTTCCATCTTCCTTCTACTTTTTAACATAAACATTACAGGGTGACCAATAAACACAGTGTATACATTTCACCACCACCAATATTGAATGGCTTCAAATGCAATAAGATATTCTTATAAGCAGTTAATACATATAGGGAGCGCCTGAAAAAGTGCTCACTTCATCGTGAAAAGCCTATATACAATAATACTTGCACTATTTCCTGGATTCACTTCATTCAATCACTCATCTGGCCAATTACTTCAAACTTATCAATGCAGGTCAGCAGTATGATGTTAGCGAAAGGGACAACTAAATGTCTTTGGCATAAATGATGGACTGTGATATTTCGCAATTTATTAAGAGTAAATGCTAGGATACTTCAAAAACATGCAAATTTATTTCGCCTTTGCCGCTGGATCACAGTTTATAAGACATCTTGAAGGCTAACGAGTCTATAACAATCTGCAAGAAGATAAAAAGAAAAAGAAAAAAAGAAACACAAGCGCCTGTGTTATTCGCGTAGCGTTATATGCCAGAATTCTTGAACTGGAAAACCGATTCTATCCAAAAAATTGTCCTCAAGTTTCCAACTATTTTCACTCAGTTTGTTACGTAATAGCTTCAATATTCCGCTATTTTCAAATGTTCTGCCAGAAAAACGTTACCCTTAGAAGTTACGTCTTATGTCAGGAACTATTCAAGTAATTACCATGAAAATGGGTGAAAATTACTTTGTTTTATACACTTTTCAACACAAATAATTTGACTTCCTAATTCGTTCAGAACTTCTTAAAAAAATTGCTTTACTCATAAATATATGTAGAAGAAAGTAATATAAGTAGTTATATCGGCATCTACATAGGCTTAATGTGTTCATATATTGTTTTCTTTGTGTAATATTACCTGGTAACATCTCTGTAGATTCTCTACTATTTACACATTTTTTGACAGCAGCTAACACAAAATTCCGTTTCATTATTTAAGTGCGAGAGACTGTAAGTATCATGAGTAATAATTTGCCACGGTAGCTGAGTAATTAGATTGCGCGTCTCTCCACCAAGGCGAACCGGGTTCAATCCCCGGCCGGTTCACTCCCGAATTTTCACAAGTGGGAATCGTGCTGGTCGGCGGGTTTTCACGGGGTTCTCACGTTTACATCGCCCTTGCACTCCAGCGCTGCTCCATTCTCATCTCATTTGACTCCCATCGGCTCTGGAGACCTCTTGGTTAAGGGCAGCCCAAATCTCTCAACAAAAGTCAATATTTAATTAATTTATTAATCCTCAGTGATACGATGCAGTAGACTACTATAACTCTTACGTGCTACAGTAATAAATCTATATTTTTTGTATTTAAGTAATTTGTAAATTTTTCAACCATCTGTATTCTTACAAAAAATAAACTGTGCAAATTTTGGACCTATATGGTCATTAACTGAAACAAATTTTAATTCGTAAAGCACTTATTACCTGAGCTAAAAGTTGTTAAAAGAAATCGTAATGCAGGCAATATCACACTAAACCTACCAACTCTAGGACGTCCTGAAGGAAACAGAAGTACTTCATACAGAAAACCGAGCGTATCAAGATTTTGATGTGCGGCCATACTCTGCCACCGTCCACTAGAAATTTACGCTATATTTGGCATATATATATATATATATATAGATATATATAGATATACGTATACATGCAAGAATATTGGTATAAAATTCGTAACTGGCAACAATAGAGGCTTTATCGATCTTCTGCAATAGGGATACATACAATGGCGATCCTCGAAATTCGGACGAAGGAAGCTCGTCGATTTATCAGCGATGGCTTCAACTCCACATTTAGCCGACTGACGTGCCTGCCACTTACGAGCCACGCCCTCCCATCAATCCTGAGCGATAAGGCTTCGAACCTTTAGAGCTTTCCAATACACGCTCCATCGATGAATCGCAAAATGCTACTCAATATGAAAAATGTGTACGGCACGTTGAGTGATAAGAAAAACACGACGACAGAAGGGTCGTGGATGACGTTTAATTTTAAAATTTTAAAATTAAACGTCATCCACGACGATTTTAAAATTTTAAAATTTCTTTTCAGAAAAATGAAACCACTACACCACCGAATTATTCAGGGGGCAAATTATGTTTTAGATGACTCATGATCGAGTTAACACATTTAAAATCAGCGTTCGGAAACTATTCATGTCGTCAACAACGCAAGGTTAAACCTTAGCCCTTCCTGGCGTTTCTACAGTTATTTGTTTTGCCTCGAACAAAAAAAAATTAGTTTCGCAGTGTCGTTTTTTTCTTCTTTCGTAAATAAGCAGAGTGCTTTATGGAAATGTGACGTTTATATACGGAAATAGATTCCGTAGTGAAATAAGACACAACTGATCACCATAAATAGTATTTAATGCACCCTGTGGTGGCTAGGTTCGGGAGAGGTACAGAGGGGTCTTTATGAAATAACTATAACTAAATTTTATTTCCTCATTTGCTTACGATAATTAAAAAAAAAAAACATGTACAGTTATTTTTTTCCAAAATGTACTTAAAATTCTCAGTGCAAAACAAACCGTTAGAGTATATTTAATTACATTAATCAGTTGAAAAAATAATCAATCATGTTGACAAAAAAAGTATCAATAAAAGCTGTTCGCTGTTAACTGAGTGATTTTGAAAGTTGTGCTTAAGATATAATCGTATGTAGAAATATTCTTCCGCCATAAGTGATATTAATATTGCCATGCGCCAGATAACTTTATCCGTTCTTCGGCCATGTAAAACTGTAAAATAAAAAATGTAAATATTTAAAAAAATATGTTATTTGTAATATATTTTATAAGCACTAAAAAGCATAATAGCAAATATAAGTTAAAATATTATATGCTACTACACTATACTCTTTCTGTAAGAGACGGCAACACTTCAAAACTGTCAAGACTATGAACTTATCATCTCTATGCGGTACTCCGGTGTTAATGCATTTTCCTCGAAACTCTTGTGATTAGGACACCGCAGCTCAGTTGATAATTATTTCTTCGAAGTTTTTATTATTTTTTTCGTCCATATATCTGTTAGGGAAGTGATTTATTTCTCTACACTCGTTTTTGCACCCTCTAATAGCCGCATTATAAAAAACGGAAGCATTTCAAACCAACCCTTGAAAGAAAAACTACGGAGAAATTATTTATCCGCTTTCCGCACATTGGTACCGTGTTACTGACCAGGTGTAACTATCGACAAAGTAATGATGTTATTTAAACAAATTTCGGAATATAGTTATTTTCTTGCTGTAAATGTAAAGTTCGTAGATTTGCGAAGAAATTCGGATAGTGAGTGCCAAAATTTTTATTTAATTTAAGTGAAAAATATTTAACGATATAAAATGTATTTTCAAACTATAAGTCATATTTTTTTTTATGTGGTGGCCACTAGAAATAGTACCATTTGGTGATACAAATTTTGGTTAAACTGGACTTGCTTTACAATGGAGTTACACTCATTATGTCCTCGGCAATATTCAATACAAATTTTGGAGTTTGAATTATTAAAACTTTCGTGTAATAAGCCATTTGTGACAACAACAAATAAAGGAAAGAAACTAATATGCAGACCATAAAGTCTGTTGTAATTCGACAAACTAGTATTAACCCACAGCGTGATTTAATTGAAACTTATAAACATAGATTATTTGTTCACATACAAAAAAAAGTCTAGTGTGGACGACAGAACGCTTTTGTTGACACAAAGATTCACAGAACAGATGACGGTGTAATGTCAGCCAACATTTCTGGAAATTCTACTAATTTAGAAATTGTATTGTAAAGTGCTTCTTAACGTCCCCCTGTTTTATGATTGAATACTTAGCAAGGGGCGGCTTACAGACTAGCTTATAACGTGATTAAATTAACTCCCATGTCTTACCCGGGATTCGAGCCCAGAGCCACTGGCACCCAGATTGGTAACGCACCAACCACCTGTGCCACACGAGGTCGGCTCTCACTTCGTAAGTCACTGTAGAAGTATCGCATTCGTTTCACAATATAAGTTTCCAAAACACATTTGTAACTGCACCGTGAGAAGGCGGAGAAGTTAAGTACTTTTCACAAAAGACACTCGGAAAATGATTTCCATCACTGTTCATTCTTAAAAACGTTTGAGCGGTTTTTTTTATTATTATTTTTTTAGACACTTAAATTTTTCGTTTGGTTATACCCCACACGGATGTTCCAGTAAATACTTTAATTCCCTCTGTCTGTGAAAGTGCAAACAATTCTATATAGCCGCGATGGTGTAATAAATATATTTGGATAGCTCTTTACATCGAGGTCTTGAGAGCCGATGAGGGTGAAGTGATGTGAGTATGGAGCAGCGCCGTAATGAAAGAGCGGGAGTAACGGGAGATCCCCGAGAATACCCGCCGGCCAACGGCATCGTCAGGCACGATTCCCACATGCCAAAATCCGGAGCGACCCGGCCAGGGATTGAGCCCGGATCTCCTTGGGGGTAGGCGAGCAGGCTAACCGCTCAGCCACCGTGGCCCCCAGTGGTATAGTGTTTAAATTACTCCTCTACAACCTAGGTGAAGCGGGCTCGATTCCCAGCGGGGTGGCTCCCGAAATTTTTCGCATGTGAGAATAGTGTCGGACGATGCCACTGTTTGGTGGGTTTTCTCGGGTGTCTCCCATTTACCTCGCCTTTGCATTGTGGCACTGCTCCATACTCGCCTCACTTCACCCTCATCGGCTCTCAAGATCGCAATGTGAAGAGCCACTCGTGTAAGAATCGATACAATTTGTAAAATATTATCCTTTATAATAATATCACAATTTTACTTGACCGACGGACGAATAAAAGTGATAGAGCCCTTGGAAATGTGCGTGCAGGTAAATATTAGGGCACTAATTCGCCCGTTTTGTAGAAATTCTTCGTTTCCACGTCATAATCTAGTATTCATAGTAATTACTGACAATGTACGTTTATAGGAATTTTAGATTTTACGAGTCGTTTGGAAATTCTTTGTGCGTAATTTTAATTGTGTGTTGTCTCCTTGTAAAAAGCGAGGAACGTATTAATATTTATTCGCTAAGTACCTGCCTGTTATGCAAGCTACGAAAACAGTGAAAACTAATTACAAAAGTATTAAACAACTATAAAATTGAATATTTTATATAATCAAATATTTCCAATAACAACTTGAACTGAAGTTACGACATGAAAAAGTAAATTTGCAGCATAATAGGAGAATCCGAGCGTTAAGCAGGGCTTTAAAAACTGCTCAATTTGCCATGAAGTTTCTCTGTTATGCCCGGTTGCACCATCGTGGTTCGAAACTAGATCCGAGATCGGGCCTAAGATCGACACAGAAAACTGTTGCACCACTCGAGTTCAGAGCTTGACTGAAGATCGAGATGGACTTCATTTCGATCCGTTGAATTTAGCAGTTCGAAATCTCGATCCGAGATCAGAGAAGAATACAAGTCTGTTGAATGTAGGTTAATTGAAGTTAAAAGCACTGTTAAATGTATTTATTTACTAGAAATAAACTAAGTATTTAAATTGTTTAAAAATGGATTCGATTGTTTTTTACTGTTGTAAAATATAAGCTGAGAGATTTTACAAAGGTTTAGGTTCAAATGCATTTATTTAATTGAAGACATCTTAATGTTTTGTAAAGAGAGAACAAAATTCATGCGTATCCCTCCGAACGAACACGACGTAAATCTGGAAAAGCCATTCAGAATATTAGAAAGTGTACTAATTTTCCTCACAACCTAACTATCACATCGAATTTTTTGATCACGAAAGAACAGCGACAAATGTAGTTTGAAAGTATGCCAACAGATAGTACTAGATACAATTCTTTTCTTGGTAAATTAAAACATAGTTCTATGCACGCTACCTTCTTAAATAACATTAGTATTAAAAATAACGAAAAAAGTGTGTGCATTCTACGCCTACAGTCATCATGAAGTCATATATTATGAACCAATATCAAAATTTGTCTCATACTTAATCTCGATCTTTCACTTTGTAACCAAGATCGACGAATCGGAGCTACAGAATAGTGCAATTTCGTCGGTCCAGCACTTTTACAATGGAACCAAGATCAAACTGAACTCTGGTTCGGAACTAGGATCATTCGATCTCGGATCGGGGTAGATGTTGGTGCAACCGGGCATAAGTGTCCCATAGCTTTAGCCTGATCTAAGAGCAGCCCCGATGAGGCAAGCCTGGAGACACACGAGACTAGCGCGAGCACCCTCACGCGGACACACACACACGCGCGCGCGTTGATTGCGACCACGTAGTGGTGTTGTGGTTAGAGTAGAAGGGGATCGAGGAGAGTCAGTTCCGATCATCGGAATATGCCGACGGTCTTCAACCACTCGGGGGTCTGCGGAATGTGTCGGGGATGTAAATGGCGATCCCTTGTTTGCAATTCGAATCCCGCAGGCGCGGCGTGGTAAATGTTAACAGGAGTTGTTAGGAACTAATAAAATTCTCCCGCAGGCGCGACCAACTATTTCTGCTCCGCGTCGTTTATTTTTTAGCGTATGTGTGTGTGTGCTCGTGCCCGCACGCCGCACTTGCCCCCTGCGGGTTGACCCCCGCGTCACGTTAATAGCGCCCATAAAGTGAGCAGGTACACACGACACGAGGTAGCCGCCGCCGGCAGTCCTGCCACCTTCGCCGCCGCTGCATTTCCCCGCGAGAAAAGTTTTCACTCCCATCGCGACCACGGACTAAAGCTGAGGTGTAGTTAGCGACCTGCGAAATTCCTTAATTAATTCCCGAGCCCAAGTTAATTTTCATCACGTAGCACTGTACTTGTGTAGAGAGTGCTTCTTGCAAACAGTAAACAATGTGCTACATGCTAGTTGATGGTAGTATTAACTATTAACAAATTATATTACTTGGTAGGAAGACGCTGAAAACATCCGCCACTGATTCCCTGTTGTGTACAGCGCCGACCATAAATATGCTTCATTTGAAACAGGTCCTCGATCATGGACACAAGGACTGAACGGATTCTTATTTGTCGTCAGGCTAAACTCTGAAGTACTGTGCGTACTGGAGCAGGTGTCGTTTCGCCATTGGTTGTTCGTTAGACGTGATGTCACTCCCTTTCTGATTGCACTATACGTGACTGGGGCCCACGATTGCGAAGTGCTCATCTATTGGTGCATAGATGCACTCTAAGAAATTATTCGGAAATTTACCAACCAGAGTATATGTTTAGTTAGAATGCGGGTATGGTAATTTTTTGCCTTACACATTCATTGCAGTGCTCCTACATTTGCTCAAGAAATAGTCAAATACGTAGGGAAGTTCCCAACTTAGTATAGTAGCGACGCTAAACATGCCTCTATCTGCAGCTTGATGATATGTGGTATTATTTCTATTCAGTGTGCAGGTTAAAAACTTCCATTACAGTTTAGGAAGTTTACCAGAAAATTATTTTACAGTGTACTTACGGCATGTCAACTAAGTATAGTCCAATGACAAACGTATTGCAAAGGTACACGTGTTTGAAGTTTAATGTGCTGTCGCAGATTGGTTGGACACAAAACCATAAGGTTATGTTTATTATTTGCATTTGAGCTACACATATATATTGTACAGTAATATTTAACTGATTTCACATATTATTTGGATGTTAATAAAAAAAATTTTTCATGTGTTTATTGTATTTTGACGTTAACACTTTCATTTCCCTAATTTTTTGATGTATGAGAACCACCATTCCATTACTCTATGGTAATTTTCACACGTTGTTCTGAGTTCTACACATGGTTATGTCACTATTTTTAATATTGTGTAAAAATGATTGATTCCAATTTCAGTAATTCCTTCATAAATTTTAATTCTGAACTTATTTGTTTGGTGATTTAAAGACGTAATATTTTCGGTCTTAATTTTATTTTGTGAAGGCAGAGCCGGAAGCGAGCCGTGATTGGCTGTTGATTGGTGCGGAAGCCGTAAAGAGGGACTTCTGGGAAATACATTAAACATGCAAGGCATCAAATTTTCCGTTGGAATTTAACTTTCTAAATTTCCAACGCCATCGTAAATTTAGTTGAGAAATTATGCTCCCAGAGGTGAAGTTTTAGGTCGTCGCCGCAACTATTATTAAGAAGAGGCTGTAGGTTAAGTCATAGTTATTATTTTTGAGTGCTAAATGGCCAAGGCGAAAAGGACGCCGAGACTACGACGCATGCGCCATGCATGGAGATACCGTCAAAGGTGACGCCAAGGCAAATTAATTTAACTGAAAGTCTAATTAGATTAACTGTTTTGCAGGTATTAAATTATAAGGGACCTGAACTTATTTTATGTGAGTTATTATTTTGATTTTTCTACGACTTGACTGTGAGTTCCATGTGTATGTTAAACCAGTGGTCCCGATCTATCGCATACGAGTTAGTATCGCCGGAACAATGTATAATGAGGAGCTAAAGATTTGTATTGAATTTTCAATATAAATACAGAGTAACTTTATTTGGTGAAGGAGATAAGAAGAATAAGTATCGTATTTGAGATAATTAAGTGATGAATTGACTTTTTATTAACTAACGAACGAATAGTGAATGTGATCTAGGAAGCATGAGAAATTAAGCAGGAGCTTACCAAACACTTTCTGGAAAGTTAAATACAGAGGAGGCTACTTCCGGTGGAACCTAATTGGTATTTTTGAACGGAAATTTTAAGTAAAAGATTAATTGCAGTCTTTTATTTTATTTTAATTTTTCATTCTGATTTATCCATATTCTTTCTTGGATGGTGGGATGTCATTTATGTTATTCATCATAAAGCATAATTCAATTTTGTGTAAAGAGATTTCTGTTACATACACACATTTGATTTTGCACCTTGTTGAATTACTAACATATTTGAGTCTGAGTTTATTTATTTCCCCTTTGACTAATAAATTAGTTATCAAGATTACACATGTTATATTTAAATGAAGTACTGTGAATGTTAGACTGTGTATTCTATTGCATGAGGTTTACAGAATCGCCGGAGAGCTTCTCATTCCAGTGTCGTAAGACCAACGTTACATTACGAATAATAAGGCGCCCAAAAACCAATCACACAACCATATCATTATAATTATTATTTCTCCCAACTCACACCAAATAATTTTGCATATACATTATTACAGAGAGTTTTACAGAAAGTGGCGCCAACAGTGGTGCTCTACAGACACTATTACAGTGTCCCCAAATAGTAACGGGAATTTTGCAGGTCTCTAGGTTTAGTATATTCGCGGTTTCTATACGCTTTTTGAATCAAATCTTTGGAAACTCGCCCTTGTTATGACGCAGTGGCGTGTGGTAAGGTAACATGGCGTTAGCTGGGCGCTGTACCCTGTCGCTTCCTTAGTTCACACTTCCACCACTAAAACGTAGTTCAATATGTGATGCCACAGGACGTGTATAATGGGTCCCTTGCTGCTCGCTTGTGAGTGGACGAGATACATCCAGGTCCCCTGGGCTCCACAGTGGTTCTTGGTTCCTGCTGCGCGCACCGAGAATGTACAGGAGTGAGCAAGCACCAGCCTAACCTGCAACAATTCACCACACGCCACTGGTATGACGTGGTTGGTTCTTTCCTAAATACATCACGTGTCACGAGCCGTTTATACTTGTTTTAAAACAAAAGTACCATATTTTTAGTTCAAATAAATTTTTACTTGTATTCCATCTATAAATTATATTTCATTTATATTGAGTGGGTGAATAAATTTGGGCGGCCCTTAACAGCGAGGTCTTGAGAACCGATGAGGGTGATTGAAGCGAATATGGAGCGACGCCGGAATGAAGGGGCGGGGGAAACGGGAGATCTCCGAGAAAACCCGCCGACCGACGGCATCGTCCGGCACGATTCCCACTTGCGAAAATCCGGTGACCCGACCGGGTATTGGCTTTGGTGGGAGGCGAGCGGGCTAATCGCTCAGCCACCGTGGGCCCTATTTAATTTATAATTAATATAAATGAAACCGGGTGAAAATAGGTGTGCTGCTAATGCATGGTAAGAAATAGTTAATATACAAAATAATAATATTTCACTGAGTACTCACGAATCCGGTGCGTTGTCGCACACTTTGGTGTAATTCCCTGCACTTGGTACAGCTTTGTTTGCATGAGGCGGAGGAATATCCTGGAACTTTAGCCGGATAGCCGGACTTTAGAAAATTTGGAATTAACCGGGAACATCCTATAGACCGAATATTCGTCTTCTGAGCAAATGCCTAACATTGTCTTACCCCAAAGGAACACAACTGCCAGGTGGGGGGTGGCTATGCTCGAAAAACATCTGGAGCGTTTGTATACGAGGAATTTCCGAGTAGTCATTTTCGTATACGAACATACGTGTAGTAGAAATGATATACTCCACTGCATATCGTTCGTAGACGAATTCAGCATTCGAATTCATTTCGGCCGTCAGTTGTTTCTGACTTAATTTTCACGGTGACTAGCCGATCAGAAAAGTGGGGTTATGTTGTTATGATATTATAGGTGGTAACTTTTTTGTTGTTAAACAGAGCACGAGTTAAAAATGGTATAGAATATCGTTATGGTTTACAGTTCCAACTGCATTGTAGATAATGAGTGTCTTTGTAATGAACGATATATGAACTTGATATTAGTGTATACCTACGCGGAAGCTGAAAACGTAACTAACAATAATTACCAACGTATTTTATAAGTATGTCTTTCTTAAAGATTTTAGGGCCGTATACACAGAATTGCCTAGAAATGAAGCACCACTAGCACTAACAAAATTGCGAGATATTTTATAGGTAGAGAGGGTCACCTGTTTTTCGCGAAAAGATTCCAGGACAAGTTGAGTTCCAAAACACTTTAGTTCAGAGACACTTTGGTGATTGGATCATTTGAATTGTTAACGCGTCTTATGTGTTTGCCCGCGAATTACGGACGGTCATTTCTGACTATCCCACTCATGTAACAGACTCTCTTCACACACAGACAAACGGCCAACAGCCAAATGAAGTATTCAAGTGTGCACATGGGATGTTGAATTCTAGCCTTCGCTAAAAAATTTTCGCAAAAAACAAGTGGTCCTATTTATAGGGATTTGTGATTACTTTAGTATATTTTGAACAAATCGACAACATTAAGAAATATGGCATATACGAACTACACGTTGCGTTTGAGATACGAAACGGTTTGTAAAATTACAATATAATGATATATGTGGTATGTTTTTATCTGCTCATAACTGAAGTGTTTTAATAATTCGCTAATACAGACATATATTTTATAAGTGCTATCTGCCAAAGCGCTGGGTCTGCAACATTTGCTAATCTAACTACCGAGTTCACTCGCTCTCGACCACACGGACAAGGTTCGTATACGAAGACCAAGTTGGTGTTCAAGCATACCAGAACTCCAGTTCACTCAGTGCGGCTGGCAGTCCGTATATAGGCTGTTCACGGTAACGTGAGCACTTTTGAAGCCCCAGTTACTTGTTTCTTCGAGCCATTTCCCATTCTTGAACCACCTTTTAAAATAAATACTGTCATGTAAGTAATAAACACTACGTGTATACTCCACAGCACTCGGAAGTTTACGTCTAAGGTAAAATAGAATGTTATTTATTGACTATTATTCCAAATGAGAGGGCATTAAAAATGCTCACTTTACTGTGAACACACTATACGAATGAGAACTCCAGCATAGGCGCCATGGTCAAGTATGATTAATGCCTTTGTTAATATCTGAATTTTTAAAAGGCAAGCACTTTTTAATCGAACTGAATTACAAATTGGTTAGGGGCAGCAATCATGCATCTCGAAGTTCTTGATTACTAATCAGTATTACAGCCTCAAATCCAATCCTTGTCGTTTTTGTTAGCGGTGTTGGTAGGGAGCAGTCCAATGTTGGGACAAGAAGATTGGTTGCGCGCAGCCAGCGAGATCGGTCTACCTCACATTTAGTCTACGGTGGCGACAAGAACTTGGTTTTTAAGGATTGAAAATGGGGGGGGGGTGGGGGGATCCCGTACGCTGCTGCGCGAGACATGAGTTAGACTGGGGCGGTCCATCTGCCAAATGATAAAGTCTATTCACGGTAAAGTGAGCACTTTTGAAAGCCCTCTCATTTCGAATAATAGCCAATAAATGCATTTTATTTTTGCCTTCGATGTTAACTTCCGAGTGCAGTGGAATATGCACACCGTGTTTATTACTTTCATGGCAATATTTATTTAAAAAGGTGATTAAAAGATAAAAAATAGCTGAAATAAAAAAGTAAATATGGTGTCAAAAGTGCTCACTTGACCGTGAACAGCCTATAACGCGGATGTCCTTAGGACCAGCTCAGCGAGGACAAAAACCACGCATGGAACAATAGGTCAAACGCCGGCACGGCCTGTCGATTCTTTTGTCTTGATGACTTTTCAACAAGTGGTCTCACAAATGACATGTTGCACTATCTCTGAAATCCGACAGTTCGTCCACTTGATTCAGGGGTTTAACTTGTGTCTATTATAATTTTAAATTTTACCTGTACATTTGACATTGAAATATTGTCTAACGTCAGTCTAAAGCCATGGAGAATTATTTTGAAATGTGGCATAATGCATAAATTTTGTTTCATTTTTATATGTTTACAAAAAATGTAGTCTGTGTTTAAAGTGCTTTTGGTTAATCTAATTCTACTTTGAAAAAGTAATTTTTCTGACATTGTTTAATTATTTTTTTCACATTGTCATTTCATTCCGTAACGTCAAATATAACAAGATGTAAAAATTGTAAGAAATATATTTACTACTCTTGAACGTCTTTACGGACGAAGTATCCTTAACGTCTTCAATTTACGTATTTTCCTTTATAACTGAATTTTCGGGGTAGATATTTTTAAAAAACCAAGCTATTCAAGGGTTGTGGATCATTTTAACAGTTTTTTATAAATCCAGCCTATTTTTTACGTGACTAGTTTCGCATCTGTAATCATTATAAAATACCACCTAATTATTTAATTATATCAGTCCCGACATAGGAAAATACAGATATAATAACGACTGTACAAATTATAAAAAAATCGTCACGTAGTCCTGTATGTCATGCCTGGCTTTAATTTTTTTTGTGCCTGGACATAAATGTTCATTACGAAGATTTGTAGGGTTCTCCTACCTGTAGCTTTTGACGTGCCCGAAACTTCGGAAAGCGGGATCTACA
The DNA here is from genome assembly GCA_029891345.1 of Dryococelus australis. Classification (NCBI taxonomy): domain Eukaryota; kingdom Metazoa; phylum Arthropoda; class Insecta; order Phasmatodea; family Phasmatidae; genus Dryococelus; species Dryococelus australis. The sequence goes on from CM057007.1 coordinate 52,252,125, forward strand.
AGGCCGACTCTTGCTCACTCAATACTTGCTTCATCGTCTCTACGTGCAAGTAGCTCAGCGTGCGTGCAGGCTTTTCAAAGGCGACTGTAAGCAGTAACCACACACTATACATCCGAATCAGTGATATCAATCAGTGAAATCACATTCAGTGAAAGTCGGTTGATAAGCTACTGCTGACCGGCCTTGGAAAGAGTTCAGGCAGCAGCGCAATTTTGATATGTTTTGGGCTTTTCCTGTGGGTCCCTCAAAGCGGCACAGTACCTCTGTGGTATAACACGAGTGCACTTGCCATTTTCCGACCTCATTGAAGTAAGTCATGCGTGCAGTAATTTCCCTTGTATAGTACATTATTTCTGTTAGTAGAGTATGATAATCCAGTGTGTTATTACATGTCATCAACTATATAATTTCTATACGCATGTGAACAGTCTGTATAGTATGTACACGATTACTTTATATCTAACTTACTCGTACTTATTGAATTTAACAGTGTCAAAAGGTTACATAAATATCACATGATATTTCTTTCTCCGTTGCCGCGAACATAGAAAACAAAAATTAAATTTCCATAATTTCTGCAGCAAGTTTCATCCCCTTTCTCGATAATTTAGTAGACTATTAAGATACAGTACAATTGAGATATTGATTTTTTTTTTCATAAAATTTAAATTATTCATTTAAAGTGCACTGAAGACTTTAGTGTCACTATTATGTTAAAATCAGACAAAACTTGAAAAAAAAGTAGCTTTTTACTAAAAGAAAAAGAATTCTGCAGAAAACGAAACAAAAAGCCAACTCTTGATATACTTTTACTGAATTCAATTGTTTTCACGTCAGATAAATCTAAATATTAAGCATAAGCCATGCATCACAAAATAAAAACTAGTAAAAGAAATAGTTAATGATATTACGCCGGAAATTTTCCCAAAATTTGTTCCTGGTGTATCAAAAAATTTAATAATATGAGAACTAAAACTGTACATTAAAGTTAAGTTATTCTTATGATGTATACCTCCCGCTCCTTCAAAATAATTTGATCCATAGGATGATGCAGCTGCACTTTTATATTGTTTACCATTTAATTTTACTTAAAGTAATAATACAATACCTCCTACTGCCAATTCCATCCCATCTATTTCCCTTCCATGCGAGCTCACATAGATTAAGATATAGGACTTGAGTATATTTCAAATTGAACAAATCACTTAATCAGTGTGATAGTAGATAATGATTTGGGCGTGTTTTATATGTGCTCTCTCTTCCAGATTCTTATAATAATTTTGTAAACATTGATATTTTGTAACTGTGGGATCACAGTTTCTAAATCACAAATTTATTTTCAGTTCCTTTGCCCTTAGTTAATTATAGATTCATTCCGTTTCCAATCACATTTGTAAATGTACGTTTTCGAGTAGCATCAAATGCAAAAATAATATATATAAATATATAAATCAATCAAACCTTAAAACTAACAGTTAGAGCCACAGAGACCTGAACACGTTTATTCGCACATGCTATCGCATGAAGCCAAGTGATGGAAACAGCTGATGGCATTGCGAACTACCTGAGGGGCATCTGCCGCAACCGCGTTCAAGATCACACAGAAACGCACAGCACTACACCTAAAGCCCACCTGCAAGAGCGAAGACAATGGCAGTTCCCTCTTCCTTTGCAACTCTTTCAGCTCCTACCGTACCGAAGAAGCTTCAACCCAGCCCGTACAAGCCATCACTCATCAGGTCAGCCAGTTGGCGTAGTCAGGACTCGCATTGCCCAAAAACCCCGGTAAGCAGGAATCCCCTCCCTCTGCCGGCCAGATAACCAGGCCATGTTACGTTATGCCACGCTGATATGAAAGCAGTGCAGATTGGCGGCAGAGGTATTTCTCCATGTGATGCCGGCCGAGATTGTGACACATTTATTATAACTGATGTATAAACCGCTTGTGATACGTGCCATGCTCATGGAACAATCAAACACCTCATACATGGGGCAGTGGCGTTTATTCCATGAAGGCTGTTCACGGTGAAGTGAGCACTTTAGAAATGAACCTTAGAAAATGTCACTGACGCTGCATCCATGTATTTTAATGTACGAACTGAGTGACATTTGCCCATTAAAGTTGGTAACGATGGATAGACAGTAGTTCCATACCTCAACGTCAAATAAACAGTTTTAGGTAACCATTTGTGATAATTTAAAATTATTTCTGTTGCTTTCTGTTTTTTTTGTGCATTGAAGTGAAAATAAATGATGATGCATGAATAAAGTGATGAGGCCTATGGCAATTTTACGCAGAGCGGAGGAATACACAACGGATTTACAAGTACATCTTAAGCAGTGCTTTCAAAAGTGCTTAGTTTACCGTGAACAGCCTATAGGCGCAAGGTAAGCAATCTCTGAGTTTCCCGTTTCTGATTTGATAAACGGAGTTTTCGTAACTCCGGTACTGTACACGCATAGTGCTGCTATCTAGTATTTATCTCCACAAACGGCAGCGACTAGCGACGAATCGAACTCGCAGGCGAGTTACCCTGCCGCAGTTCCTTCGGCAGGGTAAGCAGCCGTTCTGTTTGCGTCCTCCAATCCTGTTTTCTCCTTGGAAAGTGGATGAATGTGTTCGGGGAAACGGGAGTTTCCTGGCTCTCTAAATAAAACCCAGTTTAATTATTATTACATTCATTTCGTTTCCGTTTTTATAACTAATGTCAGGTATTATAAAACGTTAAATACATGTGGAGGGTAAGCAAAGTTGGAAGTTGCATTTGTTAGTAGAAATTGAAAATGGAACTACAGCCCGTCACTAGCGAATGTTATCTAAAACACTCAAATATGTTGGGTTATTATATTGCTTACCCTGTAAAAAAAAAACTCACTACACACCACTGACATGGGGTGATTTTTCAAAAGTGCGATTCAGAAAGTGTGAAGGATTACCGCGAGCAGGTCACCCGCAGACGTGAAATCGAGACGCGAATCCCGGCGTGTGGCCGGGGTCAGTTCGTTGACCTAGCGATCGCTCATGTCGGGATGTGGCTAGAAGCAACGCGAGCCGCGCCCCCGTGTTCAAAGGGAGCAGCGACACTCGCCCGTTTCATCACCGCGCGAAACAAAAACAACATCGCATGCGGACGACACCCACCCGGCGAGCGCGCGATCGAAGAGATACGGGCGGCTCTTAACATCCAGGTCTCGAGAGCCGATGAGGGTGAAGCGGGGTGAGTGTAGAAATAAAATATTTCGTTGCCCCTATACAAACAAATAATTCGGTTCCACCAAACGCATCTTGTTTGTTTCAACAAAACCAGTAGTATAAAAATGCCGATTCGAACACAGCCCCCAGTTATCAGAAAAAAAACGGTAAATTAAATGCTCGAACCATCAGAAATCCATCAGAAAAAATTACTCTTCATTTTCTGATCCAAAACATCAAATGACGATCCGGGCAGAACCGTAAAAAAAGTGGCTCAAAAAGTTGCGTTTGGGATCAGTTGCAAAAAAGTGGCTCAAAAAGTTAAGTTTGATCAGATCGTAGTCGTTAGAAAAAAGTTGCATTAAACTTTGCATTTGAGTGCATCTCCAAAAATGCGCGTAAAAAGTTTCGTTTGGGCGCAGTTGCAAAAAAAGTGCTTTAAAAAAATTTGAAAACGTAAAAAATAAAATATTGTATATAATAAATGAGCACAAATAAAAATCAACTGATGTCTAATATGATGACGACCATGGCAATGAAAAAGGCTAACGCAACTGGTAATGATTGGAAAGAATATAAATTTAAGAAAGATATTTTTGTGAAAAGAAAGAAGAAGAAATCTCAAGAGAAGCATGTCAAGTGTGAAACTTGTAATCACTTTTATAAACCATATCTCATAAGACGTCATCTTAGAAGTACATTGCAAAAAAGGCCTTGCACCAATACATAATAAATCACATGAACAAACAAAAGCGTGGGAAATTTTTAAAATATCACAACATTTAATATCAAAACAGAAGTTCCCAAGAGAGAAATAAGTGGAATGTGAAACATGTAGTTACTATTACAAACCGTCTCTCATAAGAAGTCACTTGAGAAATAAAATTCATAAGTACACATTCAGATTCAGTGTAGAAGAAATCGAAACAGCATTTCAAAGTAGGATCAAGACTTATGCTGTAAAGAATGTGAATGCATACAAAGACCCAAATCATTTACTTCCTAAACAATGTAAAAGAAACTGTCACGGGGCTAATTAGTAAACATTTGAAATCATTCAAAGTGAACATGAAACTCTTCACTGAGTACAAAAGGGGAATTGGTGGGAATATGAATATGTAGAAAGCTCATTAAAAAAAAAAAGAACGAAATTATACGGAAATTGACTAATCTGGAAGAATATTATGCCAACAGCATATCGAAAATCATAGCTGAGATAAGGGCTTTCGAAGCAAAGGGATCTCAGTGGGTATTCAACAGAATATTTATACTAAAAGTGCGAATAAATAAATATGTACCATTCAACGGCAGTTCTTATGTTGATCTCTCAGAAAAAATCAAAGCTAAGTAGGCAATAATTAATATTAAGAACAATATTCAAAAATGTTTTTTGTGGTCTGTTCTATCAGCATTGCATCAAGTACAAAGAAACCCCAAAGAGTGAATAAATTCATACCTTACGAATATGAGTTTGAAGTGTACTTAAGGGTTTGGAATTTCCAATGAAATTGGATAGCATACCAACCTTTGAGAAAAGAAGTGGAATTTCTATTAATGTATACACATACGAAGAAAAAGACGGCGATAAGAAATATATAATCTACCCATTAAAAACAACAGAAAATAAGACGGATAAGCACATTAACCTACTCTATATCAAAGACGAACAGAACAACCACTACTGCTGGATAAAAAGTATTTCGAGACTTATCACACCACAAGTATCAAATAATGGTCACTATATGTGTATATATATACATACACGATAGATGTTTGCAACATTTCTACTCTGTAAGTAAGCTAAAAGATCACGAACAAGACTGCCGAGATCACGATGGTGTTAGAGTTGAACTACCATCTAAAGAAAAAAATGACATATTAAAATTTTAAAATGCTAAAATTGAAACTTGCCAACCAAACCCCGACGAATATTACACGAAACCATACCAAAAACACGAGCCTATTAGCTTCTGTTACTATGTAAAATACGAACATAGGTACTATAAACCACCAGTAATTTATGAATGATCTGATGCATCTAGTGTATTCTTTAAAATGCTAATGGAAGAAGCAAAGTCTATTGGTGATATGACACAGAATTCTGTGAGAGATCATGATCATCTTACGGGGAAATTTAGGGGAGCTGCACACAGAGATTGTAACTTATATAGAAATCCATTTTTGTCCCAGTCTATCTGGTTATGACACACATTTATTCATAAGAGATCTTGGCATCGATGAAAATAAAATTGACCTAATTCCCAACAACGAAGAAAAATATATTTCTTTTACAAAACATGTATGTGAAAGTGTAAATCTTAGATTTATTGACTCATTTAAATTTATGGCTAGTAGTATCGATAAACTCATTATAAACCTTACCAGAAGCCAATTCTGAGAAACGTGTAAGCATTTTTCCATTGAACTTCTTGACTTTGTTATAAGAAAAGGTGTTTATCCATATGACCACATGGATAGTGCTGAAAAATTTTGTGAGACATGACTTCCATCCAAAGATGCATTTTACAACAAACTCAATAAATGTGACAGTACAGACGAAGATTACGAATTTGCGAGAAAGGTGTGAGAAAAATTCAACATAAAATCTTTAAGAGAGTACACAGAACTCTATTACAAATCTGATGTATTGATAATGTATGATATAATGGAAAATTTTAGAGTTGTATATCTCAAAACATATAAGCTAGATCCAGCATGGTATTTCACGGCCCCAGGGTTAGCGTACGATGCTATGCTCAAAGATACTACAATAGAACTAGAATTATTAACAGATTACGACATGATTTTGATGATAGAAAAAGGTGTTCGTGGTGGAATTTCACAATGTTGTAAGCGATATGCTAAAGCAAATAATAAATATATGAATGCTTATGATAGTACAAAATAAATCTTTTATCTTACATATCTGGATGCCAATAACTTATATGGCTATGCTATGAGTCAGTATTTACCCTATGGTGGGTTTAAGTGGGGAAATACAAATATAGATGTAACAAAAATACGAGATTATTCTAGAAAAGGACATATAACGGAAGTAGATTTGGAATAACCACATGAACTACACGATCTCCACAACGATCTGCCATTGACATCAGAGAATAAAATACCAGAAGGTTCAAAAAATTCCAAACTCTTGACTACTCTGTATGATAAGGAAAAATATGTATTACACTATGTAAATCTCAAGCAATAATCTATCTCTCGGAATGAAGTAGAAAAAGATCCATAGAGTTGTGGAGTTTGATCAATCAGATTGGCTCAAGTCCTATATTGATCTGAACACAAATATGCGAACAAAGTCTAAAAATGACTTTGAAAAAGATTTTTACAAATTAATGAACAATTCTGTTTTTTTTGGAAAAACAATGGAAAATATTAGAAACAAAGTGGATATATGGTTGTGCACAAGTTCTAAGCAAATGGATAAACTAGTGGCTAAACCAAACTTTAAAGATAGAACTATAGTTACTAACTCTTTGGTTGCAGTTATTATGTATAAAACAAAACTGCACTTTAACAAACCCATTTATGTTGGAATGATCATACTTGATCTATCGAAAGTCTTAATGTACCATTTTCACTATAATATAATGAAATCAAAGTATGGGGAAAATATTGAACTGTGCTACCAAGATACTGATTCATATATCTATTATATAAAAACATCAGAATTCTACAGTGACATGAAAGAAATGGTCGATCATTTTGATACTTCTGACTATAAAAAAGATAACCCATATGGTATACCGTTAGTTAACAAACAGATTATTAGCAAAATGAAAGATGAATGTAATGGAAAAATAATGGAAGTATTTATTGGATTGAAATCGAAAATGTATGCAATAAACGTGGAAGGTGGCGTAAAGAAAAGAGCAAAGGGTGTGAAAAACACTGTAGTCAGAAATGATATTAGTTTTGGTGACTACAAAAAGTGTTTGTTTGGTAAAAAAAAGTGTTGTACAAAAGTATGAATCTTATTAAAAGTAAGAAACATGAACTCTATATGATTGAGTTGAGAAAAAAAGCATTAAGTCCCGAAGATGATAAAAGATTTATTCTTAAAGATGGTATTAATACACTACCATGGGGGCACTACAAAATTGAAAAAGAGTCGCTGATATTTTAGGCTATGCACATCCTCGAAATGCAATTAATGATCATATTAAACAAAAATATTGTAAAAGATATAGAAATTTAGTGGTGATCAAATCGCTCACCCATATGCAACCTAATACCGTATTTATCAATGAAGCAGGATTATATGAAATATTTTTTTAATTATAATAAGATAATTACCTTTACAATTATCATCTTAATTTTGATAACCTGAAGCAGAAGTGAAAATCAAACACTTTCCGGAATAACATTTTTAAACGATTTTGGATACCTAAAAGTATCTGACAAAGATATTACACATGTAAATTCATCAGTAGTTTCAAATACTCTCCGACTTTTCCAAGAGTATCACGACATAACAATTAGTGGCGAAATAAGTTAAGAAACACTGACACTAATCAAAACTCCTAGATGCGGGGTACCAGATTATATATTTGGCTTTTCTACATATATTACCAAATAGACAACGAAAGTAATAAAATGTCATTATATGTTGGCTATGACATACTACAACTAACTCAAGAAGTGTTTCATACATGGGCAAAACATACTGACATTATGTTTAAATACGATACTCAAAACCCACACACAATAATATCAAACAATCATGGTATAGATACATTTCAAAAGTCTCGGCATTTATGTAATATTAAATTAGATGGGAAAGGGGGAATACTTGATCATGCTTTTTTCCGAAACCAGAAAACTTAATTTATGATAAGGTTCTTTACGATACGGGTATACCCCAGAATTCCAAAATAAAAGCAGTTGTAAACACCTACTCTGGTCGCAGTTTTGTATTTTACGATGAAATATATTTTATGGAACTGGACGGGTCCTTATTCAGATCTAAATCTTTCGGTTTATTTTCAAAGAAATATCCGGGTTTACCAGATGGGTTAGATTCTGATTTTAGATATACCAATGGATTATTGTACTTCTTCAAGAACACAACATACTATGAATTCAGTGAGTTTACGAACATGTTGACCAGAGCTGACAGATTTGATCTTTCAGTGTTCAATTTAAAATGTTCTACATTACCATCCTCATACTCAAATATTCTTAATCAGTTCAAAAACTAGTGATGCAAATGGAGACGATCTCCATACATTAAATTTTACTTAAATATTATTATGTACCAGGTGTCTGTTCAATTGGCCCCTTTAATTCCCTTTTAAAAACATTCTTATAGCACTATTGAATAAATTTACAGAAAAATTAATATAGCAGTAAATGTTTTTAATGGGTAATAATCCATTAAAAACTAATAACCATACATGTTTGTGCACTATTGAACTTTGGTGAATCTTTCACTTTTAACATCATAAATTAGATTTGTTTGGCTTACTAGTACCACATTACAAATAGTTGTAGCTAATATTGGTTTATCAAAACAACTGTAAGTTTCAGATTAGTTCGATCTTTTATAATAGCGGTTTTTCTGTAAGAAAAATCAATAACATATAATGGTCTTCTCCCAATAAATGACCCAGAGTTGAAGCACAGTTCATTATTACGATAAGAGGTATCTAGTTTAGTCTTTGAATTTCCAAAATCAATGTAACGAATATACATCTTATCGAAAATTTTATCATCAATGTTTAAATTCCAATCCTCTTTGGGAAACACTTAATTCCGTCCATTCTTAACGGAAATATTTTTGACAAAACAAGAGTCAAACATTGAACCATGTGTGGACTGCCCAGGATCTTCTTTTCCGTTTTGCTGAAAACCAACAATGACAAAGTCTGGCATATCGAATTGGATTGAATTGAACTGATCTTTTATATCAAACTGAAATGAGTTTGCATTAGTAGGCACTGGTTTCTCAAGACATTGCCAATAATTAAAACCAATTAGAATTTTGGGGTGTGTATAGTTTTGCTTTAATTTCGTCTTCATAAATAGGATCATATTCAACAATTGGCCACAGAATTTCCATTTTCTCAATATCAATTTTACCAGCATCTCGTATATTATAATCATCATTAGATCCATCTACTTTCTTTGGGGGTCTTCTGTAAAGCGAAATATCATCATTAGAATTTCGAATGAATGTGATCTTGTACCCACCTTTCCAGAATATTTCATTACAATCTCTCATAAACCCAAACAAATATCTTAATGGATACGTAATTTCGTTACAATTATCTTTCCTTGCATATTTACCTAGTTCTATCCCCAACATTTGGAAGCATACTGATTCTGATTCCGAACCTAGCAATGTATGCATCATTGTTGAAGTGATGCCAGGGTTGTCAATACTTCGATTATACAACCATGTTTAGAGATCTCTAATCTTAAGAACTGGAATGGGAAGAAATTCTCTCAAAGATCAATAGTTGAAGTTATTTCATAATCTGCATTTGTATCTCTTTTAGTTAGCTTATACTGTTGGTATACATAAGCTTCATTCGGATGTGAAAATGCATCGCCAATAGAAATATCAAACTCAATGTGGTTGTTGTATTCATTCAAATTATTTTTTATTTGGTCATTTGGTGGAAACAACTGATGATCATATCTTTCAATTTTTTGTTGATTAATTTATTACTTAGAAAGAAAATTTCTTTGACAACTACGCTTTTCTTATCAGCCCAAGAATCATGACTACTATCAAAACCTAACCATTTAATTAGCAGCTTATTTCCTTTTCTTCACAAAACTTTTTCCACTAAGTAGTCTTTATCATATTTGGTCTTAAGCAGCTCTGGCTCATAAAAAATACCTTTAAAAAGTTCATTTTTAAAATCTTTTATTCAGTATGACGTGGGGTTTGTGCGGAATTCTTCGCACACCTCAATACTTCAGTGGACCAATTTGGTGTATATCCTTTTTCAATCAATTTTTACTTTAACTTATACGAACTTAATCTCCTATTGAAAACTTTGGTTTAACCATATTGCTTTCTCCTCCATACATGTTGATTAGAATAGAACTTTAATTCTTTGCACTTACATTGGCGGGTTTCATTCTGTTTGTACTGTGATCAGTGTTATTGTATTCACTAATTATTTTAGGTAATATAGCCACCCATTTATAGCTTCCCTGCACAGTGAATATCTTCCACATTTTCTCCTTCAATGTTCTATTAAATCTTTCTACAACACTAGCTTTCTTTTCGCTGTATGATGAATAGTGTGTTATGTTGTTATTGGTCATTGTTGCTTTAAATGATTTATTGTAAAATTCTTTCCCTTCGTCTGTTTGTAAATGCATGAGTTTGTGATCATTCAAAATAGTTTTAAATGCTAATGTAACATTTTCACCAGTTTTATATTTGATTGGTATTGTCCATGCAAATTTTGAAAAAAACATCTATCACAGTTAACATAAATTAAAACCCTTCGTTAATTCTGTGTATACCTTTTAAAGATCCAGAATCCATCTCAACTAAATCAGCTTGTCAAAGATCATCGATGCCAAAAGATAGAACAGTTCTTCTGGGAAAGTTTTTTCGCATTTGTATATGAATTTAATTTGCAATATTATTTTTATACCCCCACCAGTGAATATAGAGTTATTGGCAACACAACATCTACAAACACATTTAATTCTTACTTTGTTTTTATTTGTAAGTTCATATGAAATTTTTACACTTAGTGTATTTTTCTTACATTTGAGACAGTATACAATTAAGTTATTATTGTTCATTTTATTTATTTATATAATAAATGAGACAACAAAAAATTGTAAACAATATAGAGAAGAATATAGAGAGAAGAAGAAAGCTAATTGAAAAGTTTAAAACGTTTCGAAAATTTCGCCAAGACAAATATGATAAAAAAAATGAACAACCATTGATATATGCGATAGAAGATTTGGGACAAAAAATTGGACATGTAACAAATGAGAATAAGAACTTAATAAAATACATTGTTCCATTTACTGTTAAGAATTTAGACTACCAACAGACACCAACAGAAACATCTTTTGTGAGAAAACTATTTGGTAAAACAGACAACGATGAATGCTATGACGATGGTGTTGAAACATTGATGATAATGATGAATGCTATGACGATGACGATAACGCTATGATGAAGTGTTGGGACGTTTGAAAACTGATATCTCACAGTTAACTAACTACAAAACAGCATTTATTGATAAGCAAGTGGCCGATTTCTTAATTGACTGCAAAGACGATGTTTTTGGACTAAAGGTTGATAAAGGTAGATTGTATATTGGTGATAGCGAAGTATCATTCAACAATGACAAATTTACTGTAAAGGGCCGAACATACACTGGAACTGATGGTTTGATGAAATTACTAACTAGTAAGAAAGTAACAGAAAGTGACAACACTGCAACTGACTATGAACACTATAGATGTATCCTAGCAGATACAAATGCAGTTATTCAAAACAATGATCCAAACTTGGGAACGCCAAAATCAAGTAAAGGGAATAAATGGAAAATTATTGTTAAACCTATTTACAATTCGATCAAAAAAACGTCCTTCACCTAAAAAAGGGAAAGGTATAAAGAAATATACAGACTATCCCAAAGAATTCATATCGATGGATGATGTTAGGATGCTTATTGATCGACTTCTCATTATTTATGGCGAAGAGAATGCTGGAAATTATAACTATTACAAATGAAAAAGTTGGAATAATAAATATGCTCAACAGCAAGTTTAGTGACTTTGTTGTGAATAATTCAAAAGGTATACTATATTTGATACGAGTGTTGAACACAATACCACACACTTTTTGGGAGTTGGAGCATCACAGAAATGGATTAATGAATGACATAATAAATTCACTACCTTTTGAGTTGCATGCACCCGGTTATCAGTACTTAGGTCTGGGTACCAGACTAAAAGAGAGAATTGAGTGTGGTGGCAAGGACATTAATCCACTTGATACGGCTGCAATGGAACATGATATAGCTTATCATCATCATATAGATCTAGCTGAAAGCCATGTAGCTGACAAAGAACTAGAAAAGAAAGCATTCAAATGATTGTTAAGTTAAGATGCTGATCTCACTGAGAGATTGTGGACTGGTGTTACTGGATCTACGATGCATATTAAAAATAAGCTTGGCTGGGGAATTAAAATGAAATGATAAAATATTTTTATAATAAATAAAAGTAAAAAACCATAGTATTTCAAGTTCCTAACGAGGAGTTGAAGGGTTTGAATATTGATTCTTTCCTAACGAAAGACCAACTGGAATGTAAAAATGAGAAATTAAAGGAGGGCAAAGGGATGACTCACAATTTCTGTTCCACAACTTAAGAAAATGTCCAAAGAAATGAAAACTGGAAATGGTCTGACAGTTCACAAGGGTGGATTTTTACCCTTATTATTCGCAGTAATGGGAACTATAGGAGCATTAGCTGGTGGTGCATCATCTATCGCTACATCAGTAATTAATGCCAAGAAGAAAAACCAAGAATTGGAAGAACAACGCAGACATAATATAGCTATGGAGGAATACTGCAAGGGATTGAAGAAATTTAAATGGGGTAAGAATGTTAAAAAATAGTAACTCTACTCAGTAACTTTGATATTGATCAAATGGTTAAGAAATTAAACATTAAAAATTTTCGGGGTGTATTTATGATCGATGTGCTATTTAACACGCCACTCGATAATGAATGTGGGATTGTTAATCTAGATGTTTCAACAAACTCTGGTACACACTTGGTATGCTATTCGAGAAAAGCAAACAACAAATATTATTTTGATTCATTTGGTGGAAATCCACCCCGACAGTTAATAGCATATCTCGGAAGTAATATTTTTTACAATGATGATAGAATTAAAAATTTCAATCAAGTAACTTGTGATCCTTTGTGTGTAATTGTGCTAAATCACTTTTCACATATTTTTTAATTTATAAAAATTATTTCACCATTAATAAACAATGGATATATGTGGAAATGCATTAGTGAGCTTTTGGATTGAAGATCAAGTTAAAGAACACACTGACAATGATATAACTACTGAGAAGATCAATCCTAATGATTTTGTTTCCTACACACAGTTCAACGACTTTATAGCCACACTGACAAGAAATAAAAGATAATTGGATAAAGCCTATCTTACTTACTTGGAAGTAGATAATAATATAGATTTTGAACAAAAAAACTAAGACATGTGGGAGATCCCATTGCACCGATGGATGCAGTCAATTTAGAGTACTATCGGAAAAACAGAATTAACATTATTCGTTTAGTTGGAAAATACAGTTCAAAAGAAAAAGTATTTTACTTGGGTAATAATCAAATAGAATATTTTTTTATAAGAGATGGAACTATAGTTGAAATAATATTAAAACCAGAAAAATATAAAAGTGTTATCAACTTATACCATCAATGGAAAAAAATTGACATGTATAAAACTTTTGAAGTATACCCTGATAATATGTTTTTTAAAATACCAAATGTCTACAATGTACCCGAAGGTACAATTATGTTTATTGAAATAGCTATGGTATATGAATAGTTTAAAAATATCAGATTATGTTAGTTTTTAATGGAAACACTTCCATGAAAAACAAAACTTACTTATAATCTAAGAATTTAAAAAGTCTTTAATTTTATTATGGTATCTACTATTATTTATCTTATGAGTCATATCTATTGTAACAAAACCATATTCATTGTTCCAACAATTTGAACAAGTCTCCCTAAATTTCTCAAACGACATATCACCACCAACAAAATCACTATGAATATGTTTAAGATTTCTATCGTCTTGTCTGAATATGCAAAGAAAAGTGGCAATGTCTCTTATAAGCTTCTTGTGTACTTTTGAGTATGTCTGGGCTAAATAGAAACAATCAATATCTTTGTGTCTACCACGAGTAAAGTAATTCCTTACCATATTTTGATTTTCAAGTATATCATCGAAAACAACTACAAACCCCTTATGACAATCATTTACATCAATCATTGCTTCATTTGATGGAAAGAAGTATGCTATCAGTTCATTAAATAATTTTGATACTTTAAATTTTCTTTAAATTTATATATTTTGGTTGGTCTAGACTTTTTGAAGACACATAGAGAGTACCAAAGTCCAACCATCCCTGAGCATATATAAAATTATCTATCATAAGTGTAGTTTTTCCACAGTTATTAGGACCCACTATCAAATATCTAATATTATTAGGTAAATAATTCACCATAACATTTTGTCGATACAGTCTTGTCTGGTATTCTTATTTTAATATCCCAGTCTATATGTTTGATGTTTTTCTTGATCATTTATTAATAGATTTTTTAATGATATAATAAATGTGTAAAGTATTCCAACTAACAGATAACAAATCAGTGTTGAAGAAAATACTACATTACCCTTTAGAGATAGAGGGGCACTCACTGGCTTTAGTTCAGTTCTATAATACTTATCTAACACATAACATTATCTCTGGGAAACATAAGATATATTTTGTGGGCCAGAATGATATAGAATCAGCAGTTGAAATTCCAGTTGGCCAATATAGCTTAACAGATCTTGAAAAAATTATAAAAACAATTTTTCCATTTAGTGTAGTTACAACGGATGGGAAAGAAACTGATAACATATCTTTCGAGCTGGATATAATAACAGAGTGAAAGTAAAATGTACACTTAAATTACAGCTTGTAAAACGGGGTTCAATAGGAAAACTTTTGGGTTTCGTAGAAAATAAAACTCTGAAAGCAAATGTTTACCATTATGGCGATACAATTCCAAAATTTGCTCCATTTGAAACAATAAATATACACTATAATATAGTAAATGGTACGATATTAAAACACGATGAAAATAATCATAAAGAAACTAGCATCATTGCCACTTTTAATCCAAGAACAACATTTGGATTTGGCGACACGATCTATTACGAACCAGCTTATCCATTATTTTTTTCCAGTGCAAACAAATCAAGTTAATGAAATAATAGTTGAAATTAAGGATGAAAAAGGTAAGTTAATTAACTTTGATTTGTCTGAAAGCACAGTGGTATTAGAGATGAGACCATATATATTTTTTGGGTTGGAAGTAGTCATATTATATATCAAATAACTTTAATAGTTTAAGAACTATTAAAGTTTCATGTAATAAAGATGAATAATATTTCTATAGAAAGTGCAATGAAAGATTTAGAAAAAAAAAATTCAATGTTTCGGCTACTTTAATATGTCGAATTTGGAGATGTGTATCTAAATTTTTAATTAGACTATGTTGTAGCACATTGCCAAAGTCAGAGCGATAATTGTGTTTAATGATTGGATAACCATTAAAACTTTATAGAGATATGAACACAAATAAAAATCAACTGATATCTAATTATAAAACGATGATAATTTACTCTTTAAAAAACCGAATAGAATGCATTTCTTTAACACCGCAATCCATAATTCCATCATATACAAAACTTATAACTCCACGATTAACATCATTTAAAACTTTTTCACAGAAAATCTGAACATATCTGTCTGGTAAGGTTACTTTAAAATATCCAGAAGAAATTACCATTTTGTATCCATACCGTGTGTCATTTATTTCAGCATGGTTTATGGGATAGGACTACCCAATTGTAAGTTCGGAAAGTTTCTTAAATTGTTTCGTTCCGTTTATTGCATTTAGTAACTGATCCATCTTTATTATATACAATATTTTATTTTTTTACGTTTTCAAATTTTTTAAGCAACTTTTTTTGCTACTGCGGCCAAACGAAACTTTTTACGCGCATTTTTGCAGATGCACTCAAATGCAAAGTTTAATGCAACTTTTTTTCTAAAGACTATGAGCTGACCAAACGCAACTTTTTGTGCCAGAATCGTCATTTGATGTTTTGGATCAGAAAATTAAGAGTGATTTTTTCTGATGGTTTTCTGATGGCTCGAGCATTTAATTTACCGCTTTTTTTTTTTTTCTGATAACTGGGGGCTGTGCTCGAATCGGCATTTCTATGCTACTAAAACCTTGTTACCGAGGCCGCCATCTTCCAGATTGCTCTGCAGTCGGAGCAATTTGTCGTGGCTCGCAGGAGCGGCAGTTTGGACGGCTTCAGCCTTAACCGTTTACGAAGGATTTCCCGCACTGTTGGCTGAGGGATGTTCAACTGCTCGCTAGATAGGTGGGTTGACTTTCTGGGACAACGCTGCATCACGTCTCTCACGCGGTCCACTGTCTGTTTCGACACGCCTGGTCAGCCTGGACGTTTTTCATCGCACAGCCACCCTCCTCGGACTTCTTGCACCACTTCACTAAAGGCTGTTCACGATCTAGTCGGCACTTTTGAAATCAACATTACAAAAAAATATCACTGGCCTTCCTGCAATTAATCTTGATGGGCGCACTAAGTGACATGCGCCCAGTAAAGTTGGTACCGATTAATGGAAAATAGTTACATACCTTAACGGCGAATGAAAAGTGCTAGGTAACGATTAGTGATAACTTAAATTATCTCTTTCTCTTTCTGCCTATTTTAATCATCGAAGTCTAAAAAAAAGAGCACATTTGTAAAATATTTACTTTTCTAATAATTTCACAGTTTCACTTGACCGGCGCATAAATAAAGTAGTAAGGGTCGATGGCAATGTTAATTCTACAAAAGGCGGAAGAATATACAACGTGCGTACAAGTAGATCTTAAGCGGGGCTTTCGAAAGCGCTTATTTGACAGAGAACTGCTTATATGCTGTTGTAAACTGGTGGAGTTTTGTGGTACGTCGCAAGGAAAGTTCTTTTCACACGCACTACCGAATGGCAACGAGCAAATTATAGTGCACAAAACGCTTTCTCTAGCTGGTTCGCCGCCATTACAGCAACTACGGTTAGTGGTGCATTTTTCGTTTTCAAAATTCTTTTTTATTTTCAAAACGAGAATACTTTTTAGGGGGTTTGGAAAGCTGATTATTTTCACATGTGTTAAAAAATCCATAAAAAAAAATTATAAGCTAGATTGTTTGGTTTTTAAAGGTGAAAAAAAAATTGTGCACCCCTGTCGGCGGTTTTTACAACCACCCCGCTGGCGTCACGTTCAGAAAAAAAACTTGGAATGTTTGTCTTTCACGTAGTGTGTTAGTTATTACATGTTTTAAAACCATTTACAATGTATCGAACTTCTGGAATGTTTCATGGACTTTATAATTAACCAGTATATACTGTGTGTATGTTGGCTGTTCACGGTAAAATGAGCACTTTAGAAAGCCCTACTGAAGATATACTTGTGTGCACGTTAAGCATTATTACGCATTATGTAAAATTAACATTGCCATGGCTCTCATCGCTTTATTCATGCGCCGGTCAAGTAAAATTGTGAAATTTTTAGGAAAGTAAATGTTACACATATCTGCTCATTTTCACACTTCGATGCAATAAAAAAACAGAAAACGAAAGAAATAGTTTTAAGTTATAACAAATGATTACCTAACATTTTCATTGGACTTTAAGATATGGAACTACTTTCCATCCATCGTTACCAACTTTACTGGACGAATGTCACTCACTGTGCCCATTTAAATATGTGCGTTCAGGGGCATTGGCTTTTTTCTAAGATTCATTTCAAAAGTTCTCACTTTATTGTGAACAGTCTTTAGTTAAATTCACACACGAAAAGCCAATGCATCCACTAAAATAATAATTCAGTCTTCATTATTTTATGGAAACAGATGTCTTTGCTTCCCAGTCAAATTTAACCGTTATTGCGTTTTTGACTAATTTTAACTGCATAAAATTAAACAGTAGGTGAGTAAATGTTGGCTTGTAAGGTAACTGATTGAATTTAATTTTATTTTTTTTTTGTCAGATATCTACTGTTTACTGGATTCTACGGCCATTCGTTTAATTGACTTCATAATTGTGCACGTAACTGAGTTACTCTTGCAAAACTGAAAACTTTAATTTGTCGTTTTGCTGTTTTATCTTTATTGCTATCATCATTCTCGTAATTTTTAATGACAGAGTACCTCAGCTGTTTCGTTATCTTATCCATATAAGGCTTCATGTATGTGCGCCTGCAAGCGAAAACTTTGCGCAAGTAGCGTTTTACGATCTTTACAATTTAACGTACAGCGTTATTAAGGACACGATGCTAGTTCCTGTTAGAAATATCTGGCAGCGAAAAGTAACGGAGAACTACCGAGAGACAGCGAAAATAAATTAATATTAACAGTTAATCATAAAAAAAAAGCGCTTAGGTTCTCGAGAATGAATAAAAATACTTTTCGAAACGTGTAATCTTTGTGGAAATATTTCTCATTCAATTAGCATGACTACAACTGAACTCAGGCTCGAAAATCAGTGGAAATGCATGTCCGAATGATTGGGTATTACATTGCGCAAATGTGCACAAAACGGAATTGAAAAAAAAAAAAAAACTGAATATTTACTGATAAAGATTATTCACGGTAAAGTGGGCAGTTTTAAGGCCCTGGTTAATTTTTGCTTTCAGCCATATTTCATTTTTCAACCACCTTTTTAAGTAATAAACTCAGTATGTGCATTCCACCGCACTTTGAAGTTAACGTCCACGATTAAAATTAAATACCTTTATTGGCTACTCTTTCAAATGAGAGGGCTTACAAAAGTGCTCACTTTATTGCGAATAGCCTACAACAGTGAGATCATAATCGCTTGGGTCCTACTTGACTGTCAGAAGTTGAATCACGCCGTACCTACATTGGTGACGCACGCGATACACAGGTATCGAACGCATGCGAAACGTTGTTCTGCAGGTGTTATTGTTGCTGGTACAGACAAATAAAACGCATAGGTGTTTATATTGATATTCATGGCTTGATTACAATTAATTCACATAGCAATCGTCTGTGTTTCACATAACGCACCGATGTAACGTCTCCCAGAGGATGACACAAACTATCCCGCCACAGCCACAGTCAAATGCAAACACCTATGAAAACCCCCTCGTATCTCAAAAGTATTCTCCGCATTAAAAAAAAAAAAAATCACGCTACTTAACTTGGGGGTTAATAACATGTTATGCTGTTGGAAGAAATAAGTATATTCCTTAAAAAAAAAAAAAACAGAGTTGATATCGCTATCTCAGTAATTAATTACATCTTGAAAAAAAAAAATATATATATATATACTGTTCACTGTAAAGTGAGCACTTTTGAGGCTCTAGTTACTTTTCTCCTTTCAGCCATTTCTTATCCTTCAACCACCTTTTTAAATAAATATTGCTATGTAAGTATTAATACAGTGTGTATGCTACACCGCACTCTGAAAATAACGCCTAAGTCTAACATAAAATATATTTATTGACTATTATTCCAAATGAAAGGTCTTTCAAAAGTCCTCGCTTTAGCGTGAAAAGTCTGCATATATACATATATGTATAAATGTGTGTAACCTCCCTTCCCTACCCCAAAAAACAGCGGAGAATATATTTAATAAAATAAGTTCGGCTAACTAATTTTATTCTCCATACGCATTAAGAAAAATAGAAATATAACAAAACTGCAATAACGTTTCGTAGAAAACAGGAAGGGGTACAGTACAGACACTGAGAAAAGAAATTAATTAATCTTCTAACCATATTTATGCTCTCACTCTGAAGTACGCTGTTAATTGTCTCACGCCATAAATGCGCATGTGGTAATTGGCGTTCCCAGTAGCCTGGTCGAGCGACAAATCTGGGGACACTGTTGGTCTTTTGCAAGTCTAATGACTACTTGTATGGATCTCGACCACTCCTAAATTCTTTACAGCTGTTTTCATCTTCTCGCTATAAAAAGGCAACAATCGCAAACCGGCGAGACTTCAGACCACTGGCCCATTAAATCATGTCGCCTGCCCTGCGGCATTTTGCGCGTCAGTGGCCTAAAAGTACGAGGCGACCCAGGTAAGCGAATCACATCCCTCGTCATTGCGGACACCCACGCCCGTAGCCAGTATATTTTATTTCGGGGGGTGTTCTTCATTGCTACCCCCAATTAAGCAGGGCGTTCCCCCGGGAAAATTTGTATTTTGAAGTGCAAATTGATGCTATTTAAGTGGTTTTAGAATCTAAATATTGAATATACAGCTAGCAGACATCGTAATATAACTACGTTAAATATTTCGGGGGGTGTCCAGACACCCAAACCGTCCCCCCCCCCCGGTTACGGGCCTGACATCCGATATTAGCGAAGAGTTTTCGGCGAGTTGTGTTTCGATACGCGTTTAGGTTGCACCTACTTTCTCAAATCGATATTTTGAACTTCCGTATACTGGCTCATTCAAAAGAACACCGACAACACTTGCAGTAGTATGCTGTGCGTGACGGAAAACAGATAATTTTTTACGCCGGAAGCCATTACCAGAAAAGTACACTCTAAAAAAATTCTTGTACTTTAACAAGAAAAATCCTGGGAATTCCAGTTGTCAAGAAATTCCTTTCTAAACTAAAAACAGTTTCCTTGTAAAACCTGCAAAACATATATTTGTAATATTACAAATGATAGCCTTGTATTACAACTTAGAGTATTGAGAAGTGTGAATAAAATTATTTTTTCCTCTAGAAAACAAATTCGATGAATTAATAAAATATAATATCTTAAAACATATTAATATATATATAAATAAACATTACACTTTGCTAGCACGGATATTAGATCCTAACCCCTTCATATTGTCATCCTGCACCCTTAACCACTATACCAACTTGACTTACGTACTTGGCGTGTATTTTGATATTAAATATAAGGCCAAGTTCTTACAAAATGGTAATCAAGGTATTTGATTAAGAAGAATACATTTACCGGTACTGCATTTCATTTTAAGAGTTCCGTGTAGGCATTAAACATCAACAGTTAATGAGGAATACGGTCACGTTTGATTTAAATTGTCATTTTAATATGATTATTTGAGTTCTTTAAGAGTTTTACGTTATTCAAACTCGCAATACATTTCTTCTTGCATGCAACTACACTTTACATCACCCATAGTTTTTGGCACCAACGCAGCTATATACGGTTTTACGTTGTCGGTTGAGTGCCCGCCATTTTGCTGAAGCTCGTGGATACGGGTCAGTATATAGTACATACATACATTTATTGAGTTCCACTGCAAGCAAGGCCCTTGTAGTTTTATAAACGAGTAATTTTGCAAGAGGAATCGTTGTACTGTTACACTTATTTGTAATACTACAAACAGTTTTTCAGATAAAACTACAAAAAAAATTACAGCGTATGGTTTGTACGCTGTGCGGCGTTAAAGTTTTTTTTAGCGATGGGTGTAAATTCCACATTTAGTCATGAAACCATCGCCAACCTAACAAGAACATTACATCGTGCAGAAAATTGGTTTAGAATTGTTGACTTCCTACTTGATTATAGAGCTTACATCGGTGCAGAAATCGACACACGTGGTCAAAGACTCTCGTCATCAAATAGTGGATTGACAATTCGATTCCTTTTAAAATTTAATGGCGATTTGATGCTCGTGTTAGGTTGGTGGCGATCTCGTCAACATATCCGAGGCGTTGTCAAACGTTGACGTCCCCACAGCGCCCAAACCATGCTTTCCCAGACATGGTTCTCCTCTTGGGAAATGATCGGTTTACCGTCCCACACGTCATACTAAGCTTTTTCGGCGTCGTTTCGAATCATCGGGTGTCTGTGATGCCTTCCCACAAATTACGGATGTTCAGAATCAAAGTAGCTTAACCTAATTCTTAACGGTCATGTTGAATACCCAAATGTTTATACCACAAAGACACACAGCCGTTAAGATAAAGAGAAATACAGGTGTAATTACATGTAATATAATGAAATCCAGTACAATACGTTTACTATCTCATGAAGATACCGTAAAGGTTACAAGGTAATCAAAATATTGGTCGTATTTGAGAACGCCAGTGACATTTAAAATTATTAAATGCTTGAAAATATATTTTTTTTATAGAATCTATTAAAACGCACAGCGTATTCAGGGTTCGTCGGAAAACAGTATCTGAGCAAGAAAGAAAAAAGTAACGAGAATCAATATTAAAAGTTCCTTAAACTTATAAGAGTTTGTAGAAGTTCATTGTTATAGAAACTTGCCTCTGGAGAGATAAGACATGAAATTAAAAATAAAATCAGTTGCAGGTATTTGAAGCCCACGCATTGAGTTTATCTTCACGTCATAGCCCTTACATAAAACTCGTGAAAGTCAAATGACAGAAATCAACCATTGATTCATGTATTCTTTCGAAGTGCTAGTTTCACCAAAATAAATCAGTAAACAGATAAGTTCGTTACAGTCAACCATCGTATTTATAAGACTAGAAATTTTTTTAACCACAGAGCAAATATTAGTGGTCATTCAACGTCAATGAAGTTTGTTTAAATTCAAACTGGTGAAAGTACATTATTCATATAAAAGTGCTAGGTTTTTTTTTTATAAATTAGGATATAAATAAGCACATTCAGCACAGCTGATAATGTGACTTTGACAGTTGTGCTGACTTGGGGTAGGTATGTCAATTTTGGGTACATGCGCAGAAGACAAAGTAACGGTCTATCTCATCACTACAGTCCATACATACATCATACCCCCTCTACGCTCAAGCATACAACTGGAGTGTAGCTTTCTCGACGTTTGCGAAAATCCCTCCGCGACTCTACCATTTTTACGGAGTAATAATACAAACTAATGTTTGCTGCACGTCCATGTGGTAATTTAAATATCCTTTTCATCATTTTTCATACCTATACAAATTGAGCACTTTTTCTATCAAACACTTTTTTATCCTTCCACCAAATTTATAAATAAATATATACTATGTCGGTTATAAACACAGTTTATACATTTCACAGAACTTGAAACTTAACGTCAAAGGCTACAATAAATTATGTTCATTGACTATTATTCCAAACGAAAGGGCTTCAAAAAGAGCTCAATGTACCGTGAATAGCCTATAACAATGATTAAAACTCCAGTTTTAATAATATTCGCCAAAAATACAAATTAGGTACAGAAATAAAATACTGAAACTATTCTGCGAGCGTTTTAAGTTTTTTAAATGCTATTCGTGAGCAGATTTAACTCAAACACATGCACACTATTTTAACAAAGCTGTTTTATAGAAGACCATCTAATCGTTTTGGTGGCCTAAGTAGTGTCTTTATTATCTCCGGCGGCCTTTGATCTTTACACTTGTCACACTCTAAATTCAAATCAGTGGGAAACCGCTGATTTCATTGTGAAACTCAACTACTCGAATCAGGGTAATTGGCTCCACTTAGAATCAGTGGAAAACCACTGATTGTTTCAGTGAAAAAATTTCACTGATTAAATTAGTGACGCGAAACCGCTTCACTGATTGAATAAGTGACGGCCGACTGCAGTGGCGAATTAAATATGGTTGTTTTTATTGAATCTAGATAAATAATTACGCGAAATTAACATATTTACGATATTTATATTGCTAATTTACCATGTTTTAAAAAGTAAACATTTTCACGATTTGCCGGGATTGAGCTCACACATCCCTACCCTTCCACTTCTTCGCCTGTTACGTTACCATCTGCGCTACCAATCCAAGTTAAAATTTAAATGGAAAACAGAAATTGTGAAACTTTAATGAAACGAAATGAAAGACGTTAAAGCGGAATGAAAGGCTGAATGTTCATATTACCCCGTAGAATGGCGTTTTCAAAGACGAAACACATTTTGGAAAGAATTAGTGTTGGGTTTATTATTGGTTTATTCGTTATTTATTTTTATGCACGTTGTTTAACATCCATTTTTAAACGTCATTGGGCGGCTGTTTTTACACGCTCTATAACTGATCCATCAGTTAAAAAAACAAACCACTGAAGAATAGTGAAACAAATGACTTGTGAATAAGTGGAAAATGTCACTGAATCAATAATTGAAGGAAATCTGGCATTTTCCCACTGATTCATCAGTTGAATTCACTGAAGCGACTGGTGAATCAGTCAATTACTGTCAACAGATTGAAACAGTGAAATTCTCACTGATTCAGATTTAGAGTGCAGTCACCAGGACAGTGCGGTATTCTTATATGGCGCCCAGTTATGCACTTTTGAAAACAACCACTAATGTAAAAATTCCCCTTCCGTGACTGCACCGCGGACCCCAGATGGTTAGTCACGGAGACGACAGCCGACGAAGCTCGTTAGCGAGCCGAGATTTACGACCCGGCCCGAGGTTCGAACCCCCGGCCCTGTCCGGTTCTACTCCTGGACTGGAAGCCAACGGCACAGATCTGGCGTACAGGTTCGACCCGTTCCCCGATCGCGTTCAGTGTGCCGGCGCGGCAGCTTTCCACTCCACGACCTCCGCCCCCGCGCGACGACTCCAGCGCTGCTGTTCGGCGGGACACGGCGGTATTTCGCCTTCTAAACTACCTTATCCTAAGTGTTATGTGGGGTTAAGGCAAGAAGGTAGAGCGGGATTTTATTGCGTCTCAGGGCATACAAGGAAGTATAATCATGCAAGGAGAAATGCATCGCGGTAAAGAGGGATTGGGCAGCCATGGCCTGCACTTTGGGGCCATGACTACCTCCCTAAGTGTACTTAGAGCTAGTCTTAACTAGGAAGAGCAAGGGAAAACCGTCAAGGGAGGAGTAAAAACCCTTGCGACAGAGAAGTAAAAGTTCAAGAAATTATTGCATGCATTAAATTTTATCAAATTAAACAGAATGCTATAGGAGACAGAGTGTTTGGAAAACATGCTGTTAGTTAATACAGTTGGAAAGATTAGAGCTTGGTATTTCGGGGCGTCGCTAGGAAGAGAACAGAACAGAACATATTAAAATGGCACCAGTACCCAGCTGAAGGCCATAACTTGTCTTAGTTACTGGAATTTAAAATAAATTTGGAAAATAGTCGAAACACAAAATTTGTCGCGTTATAATAATTAAAAACAAGTTAAATTTTAAAATCACAGATGCTTAAAATTATATTCTGTTAAAATCTTTTAAAAAAGGTAATGTTACAGTTTAAAAATTGAGAGCCGATGAGGGTGATTGAAGTGAATACGGACCGTCTCCGGAATGAAGGGGCGGGGGAAACGGGAGATCCCGGAGAAAACCCGCCGACCAACGGCATCGTCCGGCAGGATTCCTACTTGCAAAAATCCGGTGACCCGGCTGGGGGATGAGCCCGGTTCGCCTTGGTGGGAGGCGAGCGTGCTACCCGCTCAGCCACCGTGGCTGCTGTGTCGCTAGGGGGGAAGCACACGCTCAGAGCTCCGTAATTACAAACACGATCTTGGAAGACCAGGAGCCTATTTCATAAAAGTTACAATTCGACAGGTGACAGCACTGTAAAAAAATCATGGGAAATTACCTGCCAAGTGTAAGGTAATATTCGCAAACTTGTGGGGTAAACATAGTTTTCCTAACAGGTAAGGAAAATTATCTTACGATGCGTGCATCTCTTCAGCATACTCAACAGATATTAAGGTGGAGGAGGGGGAGGCGGAAGAAACTGTTCTTTACATTCTAATATTCACCGATACTGTCACGCTATCGTCGTTGTGTAATGTATAGCGCATCTGCCTATCGGTATAGAGGAGCGTGGTTCGCGCCCACACACCAGTAAGTGTCGAGGACCTTAGTGTTGAGGTTTCGGTTAGTATTCATCAGAGATAATAACAAATTAAACAGTACTAATATTCCGGGGTATTTTTAAATTCGATTTTTTTATTCAATATAGTTAAGTTTCCCTTTTATGGGATTTTCCCGCCACTTTTGTCAGGTACTTTTCGCGTACGATTAGGGAAAAGTACTCTACTTGTTATATAAATTTACTCTACATTTAAGAAGTAATTTTACCTTACATGTAGAGGTAATTAGCTTCCCTTACATGTAAGGGAATTTTACCTTAAATTTTATTTACAGTGAGGAAATTGTCAGACAGGTTAACAATCCGGCAAATGTGTGTTTCATAAAAGCTAACAAGTTTACAAATTTGTAGTGACAAATTTGTAGAATTGTATGACAATTTGACAAATAGTTGTTTCACTAAAGTTTTGAGCTGACAGGTAAAAATCCAAAAAAAATGTTTCAAATAGTACACTACAGACTGTTTTATGAAACATATAAGTATAATCACTCGGCAACAAATCTACAAATTTGTAGAATTGTATAACAATGTGACAAATAGTTGTTTCACAAAAGTTTTGCGCTGGCGGGTAAAAATCCGACAAATGTGTCAAATATTACACTACATACTGTTTTATGAAACAGATAAGTATAATCACTCGGCGACATATATACAAATTTGTAGAATTGTCACTGCAGAAGTGACAGGCAAACTTTCTTGTGTAACCAGTAATTTGTAATGTTTATATAACAAGGCAGTGCAATCATGTTTCAATATTGTGTGAATTAACATTACTTACCAAATAGCACATACTTTTCCTCTCGGATCAGGTTTAATATAGTAATCTTATCAACATTACTCGACATTCTGCTGCTAGAGTGAACAAAGTTATGTGGGTAGAATTAATATTTACCGCTTAATTATTTTTTGTAAGAATCGACTGTTCATGATATGCACATAAGGCTGCGATTGATTATCGTAAGCGCATTTGAGAGGTATTTAGCGTATAATAAATGAAACTTACTGGTTGACATAATTATCGCGTTTATGAAACTGTTATTTTAAGACTGGCAATTTACACTTTTTTGTTTGTCAAATAAAGGGAGCTTGTATTATTTATGTAACATAACATTGCCATGACATATTGATAAATTTGTCGGAGTTTACACCTAATTGTCGTATATGTCACACCTGTCACGTTTTATGAAACAGGGTCCAGATCTGGACACCAGCGTAGAAATTCGAAGCCCGTAAGAGACTTGTGTGCGCCTAAAGTTGTTTTGGTCGTAAGTCCTCAAACAACACCGAACAGGCCTTAATAACATGGCCTCATATGTGTCAAGCATGGGAATATTTATGTCGCAGCTGTCTTCTGAACGCAGCCGCAGAAGTCATGCCTGACATTGTTTTGTCAATTGATGTTTTAAAAGCGAATGGGTGAACACAATACCAGCGAGAAATCTGAAATTATTGAGAGAGAGCGAGAGAGAGAGAAAGAGAGAGATTGTTCGAACTCTGATGTCTTGAAGCGACGCGACGTCAAGATTAGGAGGCGAGTCAAGTTTGGCGCCAAGCGAAAACCGCCCGTCTTGCTCTGCCGTGGCTGAAGCAGCGGCTGTATGAACGGTGCACAGGGAACGGGAAAACCCCGAGAAAACCCCTCCCCGTTTGGCAGATCCCACCATGCCCCCGCGGTACAGAGATATATTCCCGCATCGTCAGGGATGTGGAGACCAGAGTAATCGATGCTAGCCGTGGGAGATTTACTCTCTCTCATGTGAAAAAGATTAAAGGTACAGTCTATCCGTGATGACTTCGAACTTTTCTGAAGCCATGCTAAAGTTCTATTTTCGAGCTACTCGCTATGTATTCTTCCGCCACGTGTATTAAAAAAAGTCAACGAGTCTCTATAAAACACGACGGAGAAAATAACGTTCAGTAATTGTGCGCTGAGCACAGAGTAAAAAACGTTTTTATGTTTGACTACGAAATGTTGAGAAGCGTATTTTAAACAGTACTGTCTGAAAACGCAAATTCCAGTTATAAAAAACGTTTACTTAACGAACGGCATTGCGGAAATCATCTTCGTAAAGTTTTATTTAGGAAATACTTTTTACTAGTCATTACCGATATACCTATTTCTGTCTGCTTAAATTTTCATTACTAGGAAATAAAAATTATACATTTTTAAGAGCACGCCAAAAAATAATAGTCTTTAACGTTTAATTGAAGAACAGGATTCTTGTACTATACGGTTTAATTAGGAAAACCAATTAATAAGGTGATTTTTCAAAGGTTTCATTCAAAAAGAATGAAGGTATCGTACACAGGCTATACAGTAGATGAATTTATTGCAAAGGAGGACAATAAAACAATGCCAGTTTGAATTGGCCAGCCAGATCCCCTGATCTCAGCGCTATTCTTGGGACGCACGATGATTTCGTAATGTTGGGCGTCTAGAATATATACTAACTATTTAAGAACTACAGTTGGCTTTGGTGCAGGAACGGGAACTCCATACGTTCAAGAACTGCTCGAAAAATATCTTCCCTAACATTGGAACCCGCCGTAATGCGCACGTCGCTGCCAGCAGTGTCCACAAGTAAAGGCCGTTCACGATAAATTGAGCATTTTTTAAACCCCTGCTATAGCTCTACTTGTACGTACATTCCGTATACTTACGCCATTTGTGAAATTAACATTGCTATGGGCATGGCCACTTTATTCATGCGTCGGTCAAATAAAACTGTGAAATTATTAGAAAAGTAAATATTTTAACGTTTTGCTAATCCATACAGTTATACGCATACAAATACAGAAAATAAAACAAATAATTTCATTATCCAGAAATGTTTTCCTACCACCTAATTCGCGTTCAGACATGGAATTACTTTCTCTTTGTCGTTGCCAACCTTAGAGGACGTATGCCAGTCAGTGCCCAGTTAAAATACATGCAGGGAGGGCCAGTGCTATTTTTCAATGGTTGATTCCAAAAGTTCTCACTTTATTGTGAACAACCTTTATACGCAGTTCACGTTTATTTAAGCATTTTGTAAATTAACATATGAAAAATGCCACTGCTTCTAACTGCATATATTTTAACTGCGCACTGAGTGGCATGCGCCCAGTAAAGTTGGCAATAGTGGAGGGAAAGTAGTTCCATGTCTTAACACTGAATTACAAGTATTTAGCAAACTTTCCTGAATACCGGAATATATATTTTTTTAATTTGTGTTTTTCTAACGCATGTTAGTGTAAAAATGGATAAAATCTGTAAAATATCTAGTTTTATGATAATTTCACAGTTTCACTTGACCAACGCACGAATAAAGGGATCAGGGTCATCGCCATGTTAATGTTACATATTGTGGAAGAATAAACAATGAACACACGAGTAGATTATAAGCAGGGCTTTCAAAGTTCTCAGTTTACTGTGAACAGCCCACAGTATTGTATTTTTTTATATTGCCCGTGAATTAAAGTGAAATACACCAATTTTGGTCTTTTGCGCATATCCGCAACATTTGCTTGTTCATCGCCAGTACAGTACAACTGCCCAAGTCGCATGGCCGACAGTGATGAATGTGTTTGTTTAAATTCGAAATTCCCAAAAGACATACGATAAAATACCTCAACAAATGAGACAAGCCATTTTGAGTCATGGATGTGATTTTAGTATATTAAATAGGCTTATACCAGACAAATATACCTTTTGTTAGAATTGTCATAGAAATTCTATTCAATTTTCCATTTATTTGATATGATCAGCATAATGTGGTGCGTGTATTGGGAATAATATTAAATACATAGTTTCGATTTTAGACCTTATGTTTTATTGGAGCGAGTGTTGAAAGCAGAAAAGGGTCGCAATTAATTGCGTCAAGGGTACCAACCTGCTCCTTTTTGTGAAGGGTCGCATTTCGTGACATTCTCGAGACAGACAAAAAAGTCAGCTTTCTCAGTGACACGAGGAGGGGTGGGGGAGAAACTACACGCCCAGGACCTCTGCAGAGACATTGAAAATTAATATGATAAATATTGAATTTATAATGAAACTGTTCGACTTGTATGTAGAGAATCATATCAGTGTAAATGTTTTAAAATCCAACGGATGTCCAATAATCGCGAAACCCGAAACCAACTAGCATGTTCGTTATCTGTACATAGCATATAACAAAGTTGCTCAGCCACGTGTGGCTGTGTATTCAGCTAAGGCTTCTAAACGACTTCATGGATTTTGATGCAGTTTTCACCATCATTTAGAAAATGTATTGAGGTAGCGGTATGTATACGATACATTAATATTTAATGTAAGGATAGTAGAGAAATGTCGGAAAAGGCCGCTTTTCGGCGCTTACATGGCTTACGCTGACTAAACCATAAGAGATACACCAAATTAATGAACTACAGAGTTGTAGATCTCAAAAAGGTCTACAAAAATTCCGCTAAGCATATAATTATTTTTTTAGGATGACCCACAGTAACCATTTTTATCTTTCAAAGTTCGCTTAGGAAGACTTTGTAAACAACACAGTATTAATACTATGTTAGTTACCTTAAGCAATTAGTGTATATACTTGCTGTAAACATAAACAACGCCGTATTTGTAAATCGCAATCGAGCGAGGCCGGAGCGGGTCGCTAGTTGTTTATATTTGGAGCACACGATTGGCCAGGACGTTTTCGAGCTGCAGTCTTGGGAATTGTGTTGTACGAGCCAACTTTGAGCTTCTTGGAAACCACAACGAAAAATCGGTGTGTTTGATTTATAACTTCACCTAGTACAGAAGCAGTGGAAAAATGTTGTTAACCGCTGAGGAGAATGGACGAAAGTTTTAGTGCAGTGTGGGAAGAACACAGTTAAGAATGTCTAAGTGGTATTTTACTAAATTGGCACAGTTTGTTGTTGCTCATGTTAAATAGAAATGCACTAAGTTTCACCACACTTTTTGAATCAACCTCTTTAAATATCACCCCACATATGTTGCTTATATTGTTTCCCAAGCAAATAATGTAGCTATCACAAGCGTTTTAAAATTCTGTTAACATCAAATTACCAATTATTGTTAAATAAAACTTTTACTTTTATTTCGTCTACGTTTATTTCATAGTCAAAATTCACCTAAATAGGAGGGAAAACGTTTATGTTGCATTGATTGGTAAGAAATGAATCTTATAAAAGGTTTAACCAAATAAAACTTTAATGTGCCATTTGCAAATTAAACATTTCTAACATACGTAATTAAGTTTTCAGGTAAAAAATTTAGAAAAACGCTTCACAATTATGTATAAAAATATTAATGTTTTTGTCAAATACCCAGCGTAAAAAATACGGGGTGTTGTTTGCTCTTTGCTTTTTTTTTTTCTGGGCTCGTGGTTGGTTGTCTACCTGTGACGGAAGGACACTTGTCGGGTATCTTGAAAGTAGAACTTCAGCGGTGCTCCAGAAAATTAGGAAGTTATAATGTATAGACCCTATACTATATCCTTGAGTTTTTTTTTTTTTGCACATGGGTGTGTTTTATTTGGTTCGACCACGCAGTTAAAAATATTTTCCTACCTTTCACGGAAAATGCTGGTAGAAATTCATCCAGAGGTGTGCGCAAAGTCTCCGTAAAATTACGGACGCATTAATTTTCAAAACAGAACTTTTCAAAAATCTCACAGAACTTCGTGAATTCACGGAACCTCTCCGTTAATTTCCTAGTTACTTGTCTGTACACACAGTTTTCAAAAAGAGAAAATGTAAATATAATCTTTAATTTTTGTTTAAGCGTGTGTTACACTGTTATAAAAATTTATATTTTAAAATGTTAAAGTATTTTATATCTGAGCAGGATTTGGACGCTAATCAAAAAGTTAAAGAGTCCATATTTATAATCTGCACTCGCCTTCAACGCTATCATGAAACTATGGGGTAATACTACGGAATTTGAACGACTATCGTCAGGCGTCTGTAACATTTAGCAAAATTTTAAGTTCACTCATTTTAAAAGACAATTAATTAGTTGCTGACGCAACTAAAGTTCATTTACGGTTTTGTGGGATGTTTTAACACAAACCTTTGAATAATCACTCCACGTATTACGTGTTCAGTTAGTTTCTAAATATTCCGATCAAGCGTTTTATAGCTCTGTAAACACAGACGTAAATAATTTTTCGGTAAACTGAAGTTTTACCTATATTTTATTTATACATTATAATATTTCTTGTATAATAATCACGAATAAAAACGTGAGAAAAAAATCTGTGTTGGTAGCGCCTAGTAATAAATAGTTCTCATGCAAAATAATATTACAACTGAGTGCGCAGGAAAGCGGGGCGTTGTCCCCTGGTGTAATTTTCCAGACTTAGTTAAACTTAGCTTGCACGAGGCGGAGGAATATCCTGGAAGTAGAACTGTAGCAGGGCTTCAGAACCGTGTGAAGTCACTGTGAATGGATTATAGTCACGTAAGCAACTTCTTTAGTTTTCGTCTAAAATGTTACTGACGCCTGATGATGCTTTCTAGTGTTTAAAATAATAGGTATTAAAGACGTGGATAACGTAACGGGCGCAGAAAAGAAAATTTTTGCGTATAGTTGGTATTGTTCGTCCCCGAAGCCCGAAGTTATAGAAAATACGGAAACTTTCCGTAATTTGTGTTTACGGAAATTAAGCCCGCTTTTCGATATGACGGATTGCGTTTTCGTATATCTATGATACAGTTTAGTAAAAAATTCCGCGAATTTACGGACATTTTTAAAAGTACGATTATCGTGTCCGTTTTTATACAGGTAAGCGATGTGGGGAAGATTTACATGAGACACAAACCTAGTAGTTCAGAAGTAAGTCTTCAAGTGACCACAGCACAAAGAGGTGTTATCCGCAGGGAAGGAATGTTGAAGGCACTTTTTAAATCAATCTTAGAAAAAATAACACTGCCCCTGCCTGCACACATTTTAACAGGCACACAGAGTGACATGAACCCAATAAAATTGGTAACGATGTAGGGAAAGTAGTTCCATATCTTGACGTTGAAAAAAAAAATGTTATGTAATCATATATTATTACTTAAATTATTTCTTTCTCTTTCCGTTTTTTTTTTTCAAACGCATGGAAGTGTAAAAGTGAGCAGATTTGCGAAAATTTGCTTCTTTAATAATTTCATAGTTTCACTTGACCGACGCATGAATAAAGTGATGAGGCCCATGGCAACGTTAATTTTACGTAAGACGGAAGAATACAATACGTGCATGCAAGTAGATCTTAAGCAGGGCTTTCAAAAGTGAAGAACTTATACTTTCCCGTACAATCTGTAGGTAGCCATATCTCACCGACTCAGATTATTTACAAAAATATATTCATAGTTTTCCGCATACTCAAGTCACTGCCATCTTTGCGCTACAGTGTTGAGTCTTTTCCGAGGCAAGGTTATTAATCACTCAAAGTTATTCACGGAAAAAAAAAAAAAAAAAAAAAAAAGTAATGAAGATGTAAACGTAACAAGCAATCAAATAATTTTAAAGCCTACGCTGTTGCCAACATAACTCGTGAAAATTTCTAGTGTCTGCTTATGCACATTCAAACACGTCGAAGTGACACTGCATTTGAAAGAAATTCTTGATTACTGAAGCGGGTTTGTGGGTACCAACATATGCGGTAATTTCGTAAGTTAAAATCGAAATAGTTTTTTTTTTCTTCTCAAATTTGGTTGAGGATTGCGATGACAACTCGTGCAGCCTCGACGAATGACCCGGGGGAAAAACACAAACACATCGTGGCCATTCCTGGCCACTTTTGCGAAACCGTGACACCAATAAATTCATATGCACGGTTGGAACGAGAGCGTAAGCGAATAAGGCAGGTTAATTTACACTTTTTCATATTCATAAGCTCCGAGGTAAAGCGATATGATTTTATTTAAGGCGAACCGCGGCACAGCAAGTGGAAGTTGCTATCCTCGCAGACTCCCCCCTAGTATATTTCGAAATACGAGGTGACACTCCCGACAATAGGCCTTACTACTATCGGAGCACTGATGGAAGATAAGAGGGAATATCTTATTTCTCATCTTCTATCGGTGCTATCACAACAATAAAGGTATACGCTATTCACGATAAAGTGATCAATTTTGAAATCAACCCTAGAGAAATGTCACCGCTCCTGCCTGCATATATTCTAACGGGCGCACTGAGTTTCATGCGCACAGTGAAGTTGGAAAAGGTGGATTGAAAGTAGTTCTATATCTTAACGTCGAATAAAAAGAGTCAGGTGACCATTTGTGATAACTTAATTGATTCATTTCGCTTTCTCTATTTTTTTTTTCATGTCGAAGAGTAAAAATTAGCAATGTTTGTAAAATATTTACTTTTCTTATAACTTCACAGTTTCATTGGTCCGACGCATGGATAAAGTGATAAGGCCCTTGCAGTGTTAATCTTACATAAGGCGGAAGAATACACAACGTGCATACAATTAGATCTTTAGCAGGGCTTTCAAAAGTTCTCATTTTACCGTGAACAGCCAACAATGAATATTTAACAACAGAAGTAGTTAAAAATTAATATTTACGTCTTGCCGTGCCAAAAATTTCGATAAACCATCTGAAAAACAAGGTGTAACGAAAATGGGGCAAACGTATTGCTATCGTGCACCATTGGCCTTAAAGTCTCAACGTCTTCCCAAGGTCACGCGGCTATGGGCCACCCCGCCCTTCTTGCCCAGCCTCCTGGCCTGATATCTCTCTCCCCGCTTTGCAGCTCTGATGTTGACATTACGTGCTGTTATGATATTATCAGGCCTTGACTTGACATCCCCGCATGAACACGCCATCGCACCTTTAAACATTAAATCAGGAAGCCAGGAATTGCAGAACGTTGAATGGGTGTGTCCGATCGCTGCCAACCACTCTATCAGATACAGCCTCCGGAAGACTGTTTAATGTGAGGACTTTCCAGATTGTTTATCTCAATAAAGGCTGTTCACGATAAAGTGAGCACTTTTGAAAATCAACCGTAGAAAATAGTCACTGCCTCCTACCTGCATATATTCTGAGCGACATGGGCCAAGTAAAGTTGGTAACGTTATGAGGGAAATTAGTACCATAATCTTAACGCCGAATAAAATTTGTTAGGTAACCATTTTTGATAACTTCAATTATAACTTCCGCTTTCTTTCTTTTTTAATGCATCGAAGTGGAAAAATGAGCAGATTTCTAAAATATTACTTTTCCAATAATTCCACAGTTTAACTCGACCAACGCATGAATAAAGTGAGTAGTCCCACGTCAATGTTAATTTTACATTAGGCGGAAAAATACACAACGTGCATACAAGTAGATCCTATGCAGGGCTTTCAAAAGTTCTCATTTTGTCGTGGAAAGCCTATAGTGGCGTGAATAATACCTAATAATAATGTAATATAATTTAATATCAGCTACACAAGCTCCCCCGAGTGTTCAATATTACCGTATCATGTTATTGTATGCGCCTCACGGCTAAATAAACCCTCTCGTTCACAGAAATGCTCTACCATCCCTTCCTGTATGAAGTAACATAAAAAACGTTACTTCGTAACAGCGCCTCTTTAAACACCGCTCGCCCCTACATATCTGCCGTTGTAACGCGAGCTGGCCCATTTTACGGGGGAAATGCCTATCCGAAAAGAGCCATATTTGCACACCTGTCTCGTTGCAAAATGGTTCCAGAAGGATTTTTAAGTAGGCCTGAAAGTTTCAGTACTTCCAGGCAATTCGCCTAACTGGCTCTTGTATACCATACTTACGCTAAAGTGCTATACTTTCCGAAGCCGATCTTCACATCATTATAAAATTGTTATAATTAGCACTCATAGATTTTAAATCCAAATCTAGTACTACACATGTTATAAACGCTAATTTTATTAAAGAATTAAGGCGGCGCACTGTGCTTTACGAATAAGTGGGGGACCTCTTTTTATTCAATAATAGTATCCTCTGATATATACAAATTCAAAATTGTAATTATGGGCTGTATTTGTGTGAGAAATGGGTAACGATAAGAGCGACATACGCAGGCAAAATATCATAGCATTTGACTTCACAACCACCGCATTCAATTCGCCAACAAACATGGAGAAGAAATCTAGTGATCTGGGCTCTCGCGCTGGAGAAGTGGATTCATTTTACCAGCAAAATGTTTTGTGTAGGCTGTTCACGGTAAAATGAGCTTTTTTGAAAGCCCTGCGTAAGATCTACTTGTATACCCGTTCTGTATTCCTCCGCCTTATGCAAAATTAACATTGCCATCGGCCTCATCACTTTATTCATGCGCCGATCAGGTGAACCTGTGAAATTATTAAGAACGTAAATACTTTACCAATCTGTTCATATTTACACTTAGATGAATTAAAAAAAAAAAACCAAAAGCAAAATAAATTACTTTAAGATATCACAAATGGTTACATAAACCTTTTTATTCTACGTTAAGATATGGAACTACTTTCCGTCCATCGTTACCAACTTTACTGGGCGTATGTTACTTAGTCTGTCATTTAAAATATATGCATGCAGGGACAGTGACTTTTTACTAACGTTCATTTCAAAAGTGCTCACTTTATCGTGAACAGTCTTTTAAGCGACGAGTGGTGAAATCGTCCATAGA
This sequence comes from Dryococelus australis, assembly GCA_029891345.1. Taxonomy (NCBI): domain Eukaryota; kingdom Metazoa; phylum Arthropoda; class Insecta; order Phasmatodea; family Phasmatidae; genus Dryococelus; species Dryococelus australis. The sequence continues at coordinate 52,288,585 of CM057007.1, forward strand.
ATTGTTCTTTTTTTGGTCGGAGTTGTTTATTCGTGTTTGTAAGGTCCCGGGAGAAATGTATGTAAGCGTCACGAAAAACTGAGGTACGAGCAGGCAGTAGTCCAATACGCGGTTACTTATCGCAAGTCGAGCAGTTAAATGACGGCCAGGCGAACCGCAGTTGGTTTCAAGGACCCAGAAGGCGAGGACAGTCAAACACTGTGCACGAGCCGCCGCGAAACAGCCAATTATAAAAGCCGGAGTGTCTCGACGTCCACGTACGTAATTACATCTGTGAGAGACACTGGCCATCGTTCGGCGGCGTTTCCTTTTGAACTCACTTCACGCCGTCAATTTACTTTGTCGCCGGTTACGCGCGATGCACTTGGGAAATAATTACGGCTGGCGTGGTAATTAGGTATTTTCGAGGCAGTTAAAAACCATGTTTTAGCTGGTCGATAAGAAGTTAACGAGGTAAATACTTCATTATATTTCAAATCGCCGCCACCTGAAGCCACTGAACGACATGCGTCCAGTAAAGTTGGTAACGATGGATGAGAAGTAGTTCCATATCTTAAAGTCGAATAAAATGTTTTAGGCAACCATTTGTGATAATTTAAATCATTTTCTTTTGAGTTATGTTTTCTTTAATGCATCGAAGTATAAATTTGAGTAAATTTTAGAAATGATTACTTTTCTAATAATTTCACAGTTTCACTTGACCGATGCATGGATAAAGTAATAAGGCCCGTGGCAAAGTTAATTTTACACAAGGCGGAAGAATACGCAACGTGCATATAAGTAGATCTTAAGCACGGCTTCCAAAAGTGCTAATTTTACGGAGAGACGGTTTATAACGTACTTTGCTGGCTACCGAATTACCCTAGGGCATTCAGGAGGTAGATTTGTGACCCAAGCCTCAACAGACCTATAGGCATTCTGATGAGCCACCAAGCGACAACATAGAGCTTAATTTTTTGATAAAATTTTACTTTAATTGTACATGTCTTTTAGGCTAACATAGATACAGATTACACGCAAAACCAGTCTAAACATATAGCTTGGTAAGGAATAAGCAGCCATTATTTCCCTACTATTACAGGCGTATTTGCGAGTTCGGTTATGAGTTAACCTTTCTGAAATGTGAGTAGCCGCCAGTTGGAAGAAATAATTTCCTTGCACGAAATTAACTTACACATTTACAAAACAGATTTTGCTTCGTAATGTAAATGAGTAACATCGACGACCTACCGCGCAGGTTGGTAATACCGCTTGGCCAGGTGTATTTCGTGTATCCGTGACCTACAAGCAGGAGAGCGTTAAGAGTGACACAAAAACACAAACCAGCTGTCTGATTGCATCTACGCCCAAAATACTCAACAGATATAGTCACAATAAAAAATACCTCGTAACCCCGAAAATACGTGGGTGAAAACCTCTCATCTTCGTAATAGCGTAATTAATCGAGCATCTGAAACGATAACCTTTCACAGTTTTTCATGTTCAACAAGGGTAGTAAATTGATATTGATGTTTTAGCCTCCGTTTGCGAAACTTACCATTGTGGAGTCACAGTATAGTACTATAATCAATTCACGATTACTTCACACTTTTCTGAAGCCATGCTTAAGTTCTATTTCCATGATATTCCTACGCCTCATATGCAAACTAAGCTTAACGAAGTCTAGAAAATTATACTAAAGGAAGACGCACCAGAATTCGTGCGCACTCAGTTGCAATGGTATGTTGCTAGAGAACTATTTCTTACTAGGCGCTACCAACACACTTGTTTTCACACTGTTTTCCTTCCTATTTATTATAAATGAATGATTAATATTTATCAATAAAATGCAGGTAAAACTTTAATTTAAGGAAAAATAAGGTACTTTCATGTTAACCGAGTTATAGAACGCTTGTGATACATAACTAAACACGTTATACAAGGGGTGCTTTTTTAAAAGGTGCGATTCAAAAATTGCGAAGGAAACACGAATTGACCATAATGAGAATGATATGCAGTATTTATTTCAGAAAATTCACCACAAAGAGTTTTCACACCAGCGACCTCTTTATTTTATGACATCATAATAAAAATAAAGGTCTACAGCACTTAGCTATATAGGCTGTTCACGGTAAAACTAGCACTTCTGACAGCCCTCTTTAAGATCTACTTGTATGCACGTTGTGTATTCTTCAACCTAATGTAAAATTAACATTGGTATGGTCCTAATAACTTTATTCGTGCGTCAGTCAAGTTAAACTGAAATTCCTACGAAAGTAAATATTTTTTTTCAGATCTGGTCACTTTTCCACTTAGATGCATAAAAAAAAAAAAACAGAAAACGAAAGAAATAATTTAAGTTATCACAAGTGGTTACCTAACACGTTTTATTTAACGTTTATATATGGGACTACTTTCCATCCATCGTTACCAACTTTACTGGCTTGCGTTTCACTCAGTACGCCCGTTAAAATACATGCAGGTAGGAGCAGTGACTTTTTTCTAAGGTTGGTTTCGAAAGTGCTGACTTTAACACGACGAGCCTTCACCTAGAGTGCCCGTTGCAGCCACTTGCACTTTTTCGAAAATACAAGTTTGAGAAGACTCGAGGAATTGGAACTTCTACACGCGTGTTGAAGCGTTTCTTATGCGGGGAGTCGCATAGCACCGACACACGCACACAGCACGGCACGACAAAAACCGCAACCACGACGACACAACATGTATGTTTTCGATGTGACTGCTCGAATTTTACAGGCCGGCAGTTCACTGATGCGACACGGCGAGTAGAATTTTTCGGAACCATTTACAAGGCGCTGATTAACTACGCTGTGTTTCAAAAGCGGGGTGGGCAGACGGGAATTTCGGAATACATGATGGCGTCGAAGTGTTACCGCTAAAAAAAGTCATCTTTAAGAGTTAAATAAAAAAAATTCTTGTAGGCAGCGTATTTCCCATTGTAGGGAAAGTTTTCCATCGTGAGGCACGACACACTCTGTGTGTCGTGCCTCACGATACGACGAAAACATAAATAATTCCTAATCGAAAATGCAAGTCCGACGACAGAATTTGTCGGGCTTACGTAAACTCTATCTTGTATTTCATTGGCTGTTTATTTCTAAGTGTCGTGTCGGGGTTGTCGTGTCGTGCTTGTCTCGATTATGTGACTCCGGCATATGACACTGTTTATAAGCATGGAGTGAAGTGGTTTTGCGAGTTTCGGATCGCCCTCGGGGTTTGGAAGCAGAATAATTAAAAATATAAAGCAATATCTGGATACGTTTTTATTTTCTTGAAGCGTTGCGCAGTAACTTGTTCTAGGTAGGTGGAAACATTAAAATGTTTCTGAAAAAATGAGTTTATTTCAAATGTTACACTAGTATTCGAGCTGGAGCTTTTGTCTGAATGATGTGTACTTGCAGCAAGATGCAAAACCGCTATAAAAATTGTCAAGATCATCAAATTATTACAAGGAAATGACGGAGCTGCCGCCGTTAATTTCCATTAAATTTCGCGATATTGGAGAATAACTGATTATTTAACGGCTATTATGAACCATTTTTTCCAAATGAACGGGAAGACGTCACAGCGAGTTTTTGAGATTTTGAGTTCATTAAACAAGATGTAGAATGTCTGAAAGGAGCAACACGCACTACACTATATAGTCCATTCACGGTTTCTTCAAACTCTTAAGCAAGCCCTGCTTAAGTTCTACTTCTAATATATTCCTCCGCCCCATTAAAACTAAGCTTAACCGAGTATAGAAAATTACACCAAACGGACAGCGCACCGCATTCATGCGCACACAATGTAATACTGTATGAGAACTATTTCTTCCTAGGTATTACCAACAAACCTATTTTATCCCTGTTTTTATTCGTATTAATTATAAATTGAATATTATAATTTATGGCTAAAATATAAGTAAGAGTCCAATTCAACCATAAATATGGCGCTTTTACGTAAACAAAAGTATAAAATGCTTGTGATACATGGCATATTTAGGAAACAACCAAACAAGCCTTACATGGGGTGATTTTTCAAAGGTTTTTGATTCAAAACGTGTGAAATTACCGGGAATAGACTATAGTCTATGTTTCTGACGAGTACGTAAGTTCTATGCAGACTTACACTTACGCCTGTTTTAAGCTGCTCTGTTATGTCAATGTACCTGCGTACTGAGAAATGTATTGTTTTTATCGGAAATACTCAGCCAAGGGAACTATTCGCGTTTTTTAATTGATCATCACAATTTCTGAAAGAAACTTTCATGGCCATATGTACAAATTAGTCAAGTCAATGTGTTATAGTGTCCTTCATTACGTATTTTCAAATGTGGCGTGGGGTTTTTACTGTCGTAACACGTAAATGTGACGTGACCTAGAAAATAGCTATCTGGTGGAAGTGGCATCACTGTTCGCAATAAAACCAGCACTTTTAGAAATCAACCTTAGAAAAAAGTCACGCCCCCTACCTGCATATATTTTAACGGGTGCAATGAGTGACACACTCCCAGTAAAGTTGGTAACGATGGTGTGGAAAATAGTTCCACATATTAACGTCGAATAAAAAGTGTTAGGCAACCGTTTGTGATAACTTAAATTATTTATTTCGCTTTCTGTTTTTTTTTTAATTCGTCGAAGTGTAAAAATTAGTAAATTCATACAATAATTACTTTTGTAATAATTTCACAGTTTCACTTGACCGACACATGAATAAAGTAATGAGGCCCGTGACTATGTTAATTTTACATAACTTGGAAGGCTACACAAAGTGCATACAAGTAGATCTTAAGCAGGGCTTTCAAAAGTGCTTATTTTACCGTGAATAGCTTACAGGTACTGGACAGAAACACAAACGTAAATTCTGTGTTACCCGAAGGTCATAGGCACGACGCAGTTCCGGCACGGAGAAACAACATTCTTAATCGCAGCACGATCGCAAACGAACGACCTTAAGAACGGATTTAAAACGGTTATTAACGTGTATCGCCTCGGCGCGGCCCGTCAAAAAGTGTTCTGATCGGAGAGAGACGTTTCAATTCTCGTGGGGTGGGCGTGGTCGCGGCTATCTCTACTACTCCTGTGGTGGATGGTGAGTGAGTGGGAGAGTGAAAACATCTGGGCTGGCTCTTAAGACGCACGCCTACCTGCCTCTTGAAGTGCGCTGCAAAGTGTTCGAAATACACGTTTTTCTACGAAACTATTAAACGTGCGTCCAATACAGACCGACGAAGAGAACGCATATTTCAGACGAGGGCTGTTGAGTGTTTTCAAGATCTCGCGTTAATTAGAAACACTATTTCAGATCACGCCAAAATGGCAAAAACGGCTTTTTCAAAGCGCTGTATCTCACAATGTACGTGTCAGATCCATACAAAACTAATCAAGGGGTATGCATTGAACCTTCCTACAGACTTCCCACCAATAAAATAATATAGTCGCCGCTGAAAGTCCCATAGGTGCACGCAGCACGACGAGAACACTGCACGTCGGTTCAGAGCCTTGCGATTAGAGGCGGTAGGGGACTTGATGCGCGTGGCAGTGTCGCCTTTAAAGCTCCCTCGCCTCTCGGCTTCAAACACGGAAGAAAGCTCTAGGTAGACGGGCGTCTTAACAGCGAGGTATCGAGAGCCGATGAGGGCGAAGAGAAGTATGGAGTGGCACCGGAATGAAGGGGCGGGGGAAACGGGAGATCCCGGAGAAAATCCTCTGACCAGTGGCGTCGTCCGGCACGATTCCCACGTGTGAAAATCCGGGGGTGATCCCCGTTGGGGATTTTAACAGGCGTGCTGTGCCCCCGCTCCCACAATAAAATATACCATTTACAACCACATAAATAGTCGTCATCCATGCAAAAATAAATAAACATTTACGAGTTGGGGCCGACCCGTCCCCCCCCCCCCGGCTCCACCGAGCATTGCACCCCATTTCCGCCCTCTCTTGATGGGCCTGGGCCAGGGAATCGAACCCAGTTCGCCCATGTGGGAGGCGAGTAGCCTAACCACTACTCCACCGCGTCCTCACGGGGTGGATGGTGGATCAGAGGTGAGAAAAAAATGGGGGGGGGGAAGGGTTGACCCCGGAACTACCGACGACGCCCTGCAGATGGTTATTCCCTCGGCTAGCCTCGACAGCCCGTCGTCGTACCTTGAGAGACGTCGGCACATGCCCGCCGACAAGTATCTCTCGATTGTTGGTTGGTGTTGGAAGAAGGGGAGGGGGGCACAAGGGTCGCCTTCCTCGTCTCACCTCCTTTATATAAGACTCCCGCGCCCTCCACACACATCGCCGCGAGGGAAAGAGAGAGAGACCAGGACAAGAGGAGCCCCGCGAACGAAAGGAATGACCAGGAGCGTGAAAAACACGCCTGTCGGCGGACGGCGAGTCCTTGAGCGCGTGAACTCCGGGCCGACCTTTTCCCCGGCGACAGACTGAATTGCGCGCTGAGGAGCGATAAAACACGGACCGAGACGATAGTTGAAGCCGGCGGCTTGAGATACTGGCTCCACGACGTCTTGGTTAAAGAGGCGCCACCCTCGTTCACTTCCTAGGACAGTCGACCACGTGTCTGCAAACGACAGTTCTTCAATGGCCGTATATCTGAGGAGAAACTTCTTCTATTGGTCAATGATGTTGGCCATTATGCACACAATACCACGGAAGCTATATGCTTTTCACGGTAAAGTGAGCACTTTTTAAAGCCATCTCATTTGGAATGTTATTCAATAAATAAATTTTATTTAAGACTTAGACGTTAATTTTTGAGTGTAGGGAATACACAAACGGATCATATTACTTACAAGGTGGTCGAATGTTAAAAAAAATGGCTAAAAGGATATAGTAAGTGCTCACTGTACTGTTTCTGTAATGTCATATTACGTCAGAAACACTCAAAGAGCAGATTACTCAAGTGATAATGAAGAGAAAATTTGATTGGAGCAATCTTTCAACGTGGCATTATATTGGTCGTACAGTATAGTAAGCCTGTTCGGTTTTGTGTGAACCAATAGGAAGGTTGTAAACGGGGAAGCAGAGACTCGCTTTAGCTTGTTTAAATTAGCAGTAAATCTGCACCGCACACAAAGTGTTCACAGCAACATTAGTTACTTATGGCTAGCAAACAAAAATTTACTGTAGTTCTAACATTAATACTGTTGGCAGTACATTAGACTTTTATCTGTGTACACTGTGTAAAGGCTGTTCACGATGAAGTGAGCACTTATCAAATAACTTCCCCTACCTGCATATATTTTAATGGGCGCGCCGAGTGACATTCGCCCAGCAAAGTTGGTAACGATGGATGGAAAGTAGTTCCATATCTTAATCCCGAATAAAAAGGGTTAGGTAACAATTTGTGATAACTTAAATTAAATATTTTGCTTTCTTTTTTTTAAATGCATCCAAGTGTAAAATGACAAGGTTTGTAAAATATTTACTTTCCTAATTATTTCAGTTTCACTTGATCGATACAATGTTAATTTTACATAAAGAGGAAGAATACACAACATGCATATACGTAGAACTTAAGCAGGACTTTCAAAAGTGCTCATTTTACCGTGAACAGCTTATACAGAAAAAGATTGGTTTGCATCTGTGACGGGGATATGGAGGTAGGTTTAACGTGAATACTTATGTGTTAGCGAGTAAACATTTGTTTGGGATATGGGAACAATGACTGAGATAGAGAGATATAGACGAGATATTTCGTTTGGAATGAAAACCAACGAGCTAGAGTGTCGCAGTCGAGAGATATTCTGTTTGGAAATATTCGCCGTCGCCCGGAATTGCCGCCTGTCGCCACGCCCCCATCCCTCCTCCTCCTCCTCATCCCCCCTCCCACAAGCACGGGCGTCGACCCAAGACCGTGCGCACAACGTAGACGTATACACGAACGAACGAGACCACATTTATTTCAATCGTATAATCAGCCACGAGATTATAGTGTCGGGATGTTTCACCTTGCAAAGGTTACGTTGTCGTTCCCGTCCTGCGACGTCATGCGTCGGTCTGATTTTCAAGTCGGGGGGTTCACGTAAAAAAAAAAAAAAGTGTTAATTAGGGCTGTCCAAAGTTTTCAATTACAGCCTAATCACGGTAACTTCACACTTTCTGAACCGAACTTTTGAATAATAATCCATCTATGACGTGTTTGGTTGTTTCCTGAATATGTCATATATCTCAAGTGTTTTATATTTTGTTAACATAAATTAACTTATTTTGGTTTAAATTAAATTCTAACTTATATTTTATACATAAATTATAATATTTCATTTACGATTAATACTAATAAAACAGGGAGAAAATAGGTGTGTTGGTGACGCCAATTAGGAAATAACTATTATGCAAAATATGATTACAACGAGTGCACACGAATGCGGTGCGTTGTCTATTTGGCGTGATTTTCTAGACACGGTTGAAGTTACTTCTTCTCAGGTTGGGAAGATAAAAGTTGAAAGTTTGGCAACCTAAAAGTTTCGTCACTATGTGAGCGCTAGTGTCGCGTGTATACCAAATTTTCTATAATTTCTACGTTTGAAATAACAGGATAATTTAATAGTTATGAATCATTACATAAAAAACTTTGTGATTAAATAAACTCTTTCTCTTTTATTATCCACGTAGATTACATTTTTAATTAAAACTTGCCTTTTGAAACACTGCACACCTGGCGGTGGACATTTTACCAATAACAAATCTCACGTAAGAGGGGCCGCGGTGGTGTAGTGGTTAGACTTTTTTAAATTTATTTCATTCACCTTACTTAGCAGTACAGCCAGTCAGGATGTTCAATTTTATAATGACTATTACAATTTAACAAACAGTATATAAATTATGTAAATTCACTTCTTTTTTTGCGGAGGGCGGCTGTTCGTCTGGGCGCCCTGAATTTAAGCTACAAATTCGATTTATATACAAAAGCATCATTCACACTTCTTAGGAAGGTGGTGAGCTATTCTGCCCCGACCGAGACAGCTCCCTGACGGATTTCCTTTCGCCGCCTCCGGCGGAGCAGACCAGGGACCGGGATTGACACAAATCCGACCGCGCGACCAGACGCCGTCGGGCCCGCACACGGCTAACTAGCCTTTCGGCAGGTCTGTCATGGCACCCAATGGTCTAATGGCCCCGTCCACGAACCCGAAGGCCCGCAGCCCCCTCCCTATCTGTACTATTCTATTTTGTTCTTTTTATTTTTCCCTCTCGCCCAACGTTCTGCTCCAACCTAAGAATCGTCCAGGACATCGAAGTACCCCTTCTGGACACCCAGGCCTTCGTTCCCCGGCGGACGAGGGAATGGAGCTCCGCTCCTACGGGCGCCCCCCTTTTTTTCACAGACAAATACACAGCCACAGACAGTGGTTAGACTACTCGCCTCCCACCTAGGCTAACAGGGTTCGATTCCCAGCGAGGTCCTTCCCGCGATTTAGCTTGTGGGAATCGTGCCCGAAGATGCCGCTGGCCGGCGGATTTCCTCGGGGATCTCACGTTTCCCTTGCCCTTGCATTCTGACGCTACTCCATACTCACCTAGCTTCACCCTCATCGGCTCTCAAGACCTCGATGTTAGGAGTTGCCCAAATTTTTCACGCACTCACTCTCCCTTAAGTAATCACATTTGGTTCCTAATATGAGTAGAATAAACCTTTAACTCGGTTAAGCTTAGTTTGGATGAAGCGGAGGAATATCATGGAAGTAGAACTATAACAGGACTTCAGTAACTTGTGAAGTAGTCGTGAAACGGCTGTTCACGATAAAGTGAGAATTTCTTAGATCAACATCAGAAAAAAGTCACTGCCACTGTCTGTGCATATTTTAACGGCCGCACTGAGTGACATGCGACCAGTAATGCTGATAACGATGGATGGAAAGTAGTTCCATATATTAAAGTTGCATAAAAAGTGTCGGGCAATCATTTTTGATTACTTAAATTATTTCTTCTGCTTCCTGTTTTCTTAACGCATCGAAGTATAAAAACGAGAGTAGTTTTGTAAAATATTAATTTCTCGAATTATTTAGCAGTTTCACTTGACCGACGCATGAATAAAGTGATAAGGCCCACGGCAGTGTTAAGATTACATAAGGCGGAAGAATACACAGTGTGCATACAAGTAGATCTTAATCCTGTGAGGAGTACGCACGTATATACAAGGCGCCACGTTTATATGGAACTTTCTTTGCTCCTGAAGGCAAAACGCATATTTTTATAGTTTTACAGTTTCGCTAGACTTTATCGGAATCTAAATAATAAATTACAAACATTCAACATTTCAGTTCGTTAGATAAAAACTGTTATTTTTAATAATTTCTCCAATGAACACGATGGATTGTAAAACGTGTTACATCTGTCGCGACTCTTTGATTGGTTCACAGAAAAGGCGCGAGTTCATTGGCCGACGGCTAGCCAATAATAAACGTTGTAGAGTACAGTAAGGGTGTCACGTGTAGCCAGGACCAATAGGAAGATGGTAAGTGGAAATACAGGGACCAACACAATTGATATTGTTGTAGCGGTGAATATAGGCGGTTCACGTCAACCTCGTCTTCAGTGCCAGTATATTTGTGCCGTCTTCAAAGGGTTAAGCAGGTATTTAAAAAGTGCTAATTTTACCGTGAACAGCTTGCGGTCTCCCCGGCCTCCATACGAGGGCGACACGGCGTGGCCAAGTGTGGCAAAATTAAATTCCGGGAGAGTGTGTGGGTAGAAACTTGCCCGTCCTGCCTAGAGCCCCCACATGGACATAGCACGCGCGAACCCGCATACAGAGTTTCGAACCACTTCCATGGCCGCTGCGCGAACCTCGGAAAAAAAGAAATCTGCGCACAAAGAGATGTATTGGCGTGCACTGGCGGGAGCAGGTTCGTATTCAAGAGGAAAAAGGGGGGGGGGGGGGGGGTCTGAGGGGGCTGCAGCACCCCCCCCCCCCCCGAAACGACACACATTTTCTAGAACCCTATTATCAAAATGTCAATCATTATATTTATCTATTTGTTACTACCCACATTTTTTACGCCCTGCATTAAAATGGCAATCATTATGTTTATTTATTTGTTGTTAACCACACATGTGATTACATCTTATACATCAAAACTTCGTTTTCTGAATAAACGGGGGAAAAAAATTGCCACGTACGTAGTTCCTAAAATGAACGCCAGTAGCTATGCTGAGTCATGCAACAGCGACTCCCTCCACCCTGTCGATTGTTCAGGTAGCTGCTACGAGGAAGTTTCTTTTAACTGTACAGAATTAGCAGCACAGACTTCATGATGGTAAACATGCTTATAGTGTTTCGGCCTAGTACTCTGTTCGATCCTCCTTTCCTTTTCTGTCCTTCCACTGCGACTTGTGAACGATGTACTACTAATGACAATACTAATACTCATCAGCCCCCCCCCCCTCCCACACACACACACACACACACACACACCGGAAATAAATTTATGGATACGCTCCTGGGCGGGAGCATGAAGGAAGGGGAGTCCAAAGAGCCAAATAGCAGAAGATGAAGAAATTTCGTAAATTTACTACACCGGTGTTTAAGAATACCCAGAAAACATTTTTTTAATAAGAATTCCTTTCCCATATACGGGTGTTCCGCGACTCAACCGACATATTTCGGGGTAGCGTATTATACAGATCATTGGCAACAAAAAATGCCATATACACTAGTTGGCTATACAGCCCCTTTTCAGAGTTACAGGGACTTAACTGCAATAAAAACCAAAATTGGAATTACTGAATATCTTTAATACAGTGGACTACATTCATGTTGTAAGTCCCATGCAATCTGTTCAAAATGTGTCCAATCTGAACGTAAGTAGTCGTTGGCGTGGCCAGTCCTTTGTTTGTGGGTCGAGGTGAGTGGTTGTGCAACAATGCCAGGAAAGTTTACACGTGCGGAGTACGCAGACATGGTGTTTGTTTATGGATACTTTGACACAGTGTTTGTTTACGGATTCTGTGTGTTGTGGTGCAGCAGCTGAGTATCCGTGCAGGTGGATTGGAACAGGTGGGCCAGTCCTATGGCCGATGCGCTCTCCAGACCTCTCACCGTTGAACTTTTTATTCTGGGACTGCCTGAAGAGTTGGGTTTACAGCGGGCGGCGATCAGACATTCAGTAATTTTAATTTGTGTCTTTGTAGCATTTACGTCGCTGTTACTCCAAAATGGGGCTGTATACCCTACTTGTGTATATGACTTTTTTTTTGTTGCCAATTATCTGTATAACACTCTGCTGAAGTATGTCGGTTGAGTAGTGGAACACTCTGTATACATTGTAGCTTTCATATATTTGTCCAAGAGTAATGTGTGTGGCGAATTTACTAAATGCGTATAGTAGCGATACTCAGAATTCCTGATTTCGCTGCCTGATACGTGATAAATGTTTTTAATACTGTGTTTAGATTAAAAATTCCATGAAGATTAAGTAACTTTAGTGAATGTTTATTATAGTGTATGGTCTCTCATTCCTCAAAACCCGACCAAATAGCGCATTTGGCTTCACATCGATTTACGTTGCGATAGCTTCTTAGTTCGATTCCCGGGTAAGGTCATGTGTGTCAAATTTCGTTTAGCGTCTCGCATGAGTTGCTGTCTCTGTGAGAATGTCTCTTGCCACCCAAATAGGTAAGAAGTACAAATAAAAATATACAACAAATTCTTAGAAAATATTGTTACGATATACTCGCATTCGGACAGACCCGGGCTCCATTCCTGGTGTAGTCATCATGACATTTGCTCTCCATCCTACCCGAAAAAATCACTTCAGACAACTGGCGTGATTGTTCCTTGGCACAGGCCGTGTCCATCTGTTTCCCGGCTGGTGATTTTCCGAGCGACTAATAGCCCATTCAGACTCAGTGTACACAACTGTGTGCATCGAGCACGCGTACTTTTTGTCTTTGCTGCACACTGCGAAACTCAGTGACCTATGATCTTACCTGTGGGTAAGTGATTCGCAAACCGTCCTGCAGGTATAGGTCACAGTTAGTTCCTATAACTTTAGCCGAAAATATAGCCTACAGCTCCTTGGCTCTGTCAAGGAAACACGTGTTATGTCGGCTTAAGTACAGTGCGCATCATAAAAATTGTTCCTCTGCAACACCTGAAACCGTAAATTAAAGTGGGGTTGGAAGGTTAAAGGTTCTGCCTACCAAGCTTGCAACTGTTTCATACGAAAGAAGTATTCAACGCAACTCTCTCAAAAAATACTTCCACTCGAAATTTTTAAAAATACTTTATTCATCTTTTTTTTTTTGTAAAATGTAAATAGCTAATTTTAGAATAAACCACTAAACTTTAAAATTGGTTATATTTCTTAACGTGCGAGCATTCCTTAATAAATGTCACATAGAATTACTTTTTGTGTAACATGGTTATCTTAAATATTGATGTAGACCCTATTCGAAAAGGATTTTCTTTAACATTTATTCCCCGTTTTAAACTCTTCTGGTTGCAGGTTTGGTAGACAACGCTCTTAACGTTGCGTAGGACTTGAATTACCGCTATAATCGTTAATCGTATTCTACAAGTTTGTGAAAGGCAATATCGAAAACTAATGAAGGATGATCCTACGTAAGCGTTATTTACAAACTTTGTAAATAAGTATTTTACCAGCGTGATGTACTTCTGGCGTGATATTTCTGACGGTATATATATATATATATATATAATATATATATATATATATATATATATATATATATATAATATATAATTATATGTTGTTGTGATGCAAGATATTAAGTAAAATAAATGCACGGACAAGGAAAAATAGTTGCTCACGAAGCTGACAAAAGCCATTATCAAATAATACAGCTTTTGATTTTTAATGTTTCTTTCAAAAAGGTGTGAATTTCAAAAGACGTTATTTGCAGATAATTAATGTATCACGCCGTGTAAAGATTTAAAACGTAAAAATATTTCCCCTTACGGATGACCCTTACCAATCAGTGGCTGTTATCGAATTACGTTGCGTATCTCAAGCGTTCTATCAGTATGTTAACACAAGATAAAAAGTACCTTTTTTTGTTAAATTTAAGTCTTATCTATATTTTAACTATATATTAACTTATACTTCATTTATAATTATTAAAAAATTAATACAGTGAGAAATTAGGTGTGTTGGTAAATGCCTAGTAAGAAACAGTTTTTACACAAAGTATTATATCACAAAAAGGGCACAGATACTGTGCGTTGGCAGTGTGGTGTAATTTTCTAGACTCAGTTGAGCTTTATTTGCATGAGGCGGAGGAATATCCTAAAAGTATAACTTCGGCAGGTTTTGATAAAACTTGGGAAGTAACCGTGAATGGACTATATATAAAATATTATGTGTTGGTAAATGGAGTGTGGGTTGTTTATCGGGAGGGGGGGGGGGTGGTTGGTGAAGAGGGAATGGTGTGGTTGGGCGGAGATCTGGTCTTCTCGCCACATGAGAGCGTCGCCTTCTCGTCGAGCTGGATAAGTCGTAACCCTGGCCTCTCTTCGTGCCGCCAGCTCGTTTAGCTGCTTCCCCTCAAGGACCGGCCCAACATCTCTCCACTTAAGGCTCCTACGTACTGAAACGTTTTCTGCGAAATCGTTGTTTATGCCTAAACGCGTGTCTAGGTAAATTAATGTTCTGGAAATACCAAGTTTTGCTGAAAGGCTAGAAAAAAAACTACTGTCTAAATCGCTATCCGTTTACTTTTATAATATTAGGTGTATTAACGGAGAAAAAAAATTGTGGAAGTGGTCAAAAATCGCATTTTTAAAGCTTGCCTATGACGTTTCGTTTAGAGGTAGGAGAAAAGTACGATTATACCCAAGTAGTTCGACCTGCGTACGTTCATCGTGAGTAATGAAACCCCACAGTTACAGATATAGTTTAGACAGTGAAGCGTTAGGACGGAAACACTGCACGCCTTGCGCGTAGGAGCGATGAGGCGCTAGGCGTGCGTGTTAGTGTCGCCCGTATCGTTCCATCGCTTCTTGACCTTGAACGCACGCGGGTGCTTAGGACCCTTAACCGCCGGAAAACTTCTCTCGCGGGGCGACAACTTCCAAGCCCGCCTGCCACCCTTCCATTTTCGATGTGCGACGACCCTGTGGTCCGACTTGTATTCCAGTACCACCTCGTTCCGCGCGGCGTAACGGCGTCGCATGCAAGGAAGCAGCCGCCATGAGCGGAGTGCAGAAATTCGGCAGGCTCTTGACAGTTACAAGTCCGTGCATATTTTCTGTACGTTTCTTACTGCGCGTTTACGCCTATCTCAGCAAATAAATATACTGGGAAATACAACATTATGCCAGAAGATATGAAAAAAAAAAAAACTACTGTAGTTCATTCACGGTTCCTCCACACTTTTCTGAAGCCGTGCTAAGTTCCACTTCCAGGATATCCCTCCGCCTTGTGCAAACTAAGCTTATTTAAGTCTAGGAAATTACCCCAAAAGTCTACGCACCGGATTTCCTACACACTGAATTATAATGATATTTTTCATTAGAACTATTTCTTACTAGGCGCTACTAACACACATGTTTTATCACTTTTTTTCATATTTATTATTAATTGAACTATTTCAACTTATAAATAAAATTCAGGTTATACTTTAATTTAGTGAAAAATAAGATACTTAAAAGTTAACAGTGTTATAAAACGCGTGTGATACATGGCATGTCTATGTTGCATACAAAGACAGCGCTGTCATATAAACACTTGAGCTGATGTCATTTTCGAAGGCTGCTTTTTAGTGTGAAGCCATTTTCACATTATATGCGAGTTAAACGCAACATTGTCATTATTGTGTCAGGTCCCTTTCCTGGTGAGAAACTGAGATTAAGATAAATTTTAAAAAACCTGAGTCATTTATCAAAACAATCAAGCCAGATATTTTCGTGAATACAATCAACGCTCAAGAGGATGAAGAATAATTTTAAAAAAATTTCGTGCCAAAAATATATATTTTTTTAAAATATCAGAATAAGTAGACGATGGGATATTGTCTTAATATTTGAAAACTCGTATTAAGTTATTAAATAAAATAATAAAGGCTGCCCGTGACATCGTTGCTAAGGCGTTACCACCGGACGGAAAAGTTTCGAGATAAGCAATGAAATAGAGATAAGTAAATTTTGCAATATTCAATTGATGCAGCCCATTCACGGTTAGTTACAATTTATCTGAAGCACTGTGTAAGTTCTACTGAAATTATGTTCCTCCGCTTCATGCAAACAGTGTTTAACCAAGTCTATAAAATTACAGCAAAGCGACAACGCACCGCATTCGTGCGCACTCAGTGTAATAATATTATGCATAAGAACTATTTCCTACTAGGCATTGCCAACACACTTGTTTTCTCCCGGTTTTGTTTACATAAATTACAAATGAAATACTATTATTTATAGATATAATATAAATGAATATTCAAAATAATAAAAAAAATAAAGATTTATCACGTTAGCACAAGCATAAAACGATTGTGATACATGGCATATTTAGGAAACAAACACACACGTCATGAATGGGGTGATTTTTAAAGGGTTCGAGTCATAAAGTGTAGAGAAACCGCGAATATACTATAGCAACCTCATTTAAATATCCTGGCCACGATTGTTCATTCATCATTGCCGCTTTTGTGAGGAAATTTTGTTTTAATCCAGCACGTGACACTGTCACATTGCTTCTTCTTGTTCATTACTGGTTAAAGAGTTACACAGGAAGTGCAAAAAAAATACTATTGTCGAATAAAACGTGGAACTCTGGAATATACGTATGTGCACAACTCGTAGACTTCTAGCCATGTATTTGCTCGCAGTCTTCGCGTGTTACTTTAAGGTTCGTATTGCAACACAGCGGAGCCTTCCACAACCTATATTCAGCTGAACGAAAGACATTAAAGTGTAGCAATTTATACCACAACGGCCAATAAATTTGTAGGGACACGGCTTCGAGTATAACGGTCGTGATAAATTCACACGACCGCTAGTTGACCACACTGAACCTGTCTACACCTGGAACAGTGGTCAGACTACTTACCTGCCGCCTAGGCGAACCGGGTTCGATTCCGGGCGGGGTCATCCCCGTACTTCCGAGTGTGGGTATCGTGCCGGACGACGCCGCCGCTGGTCAGCGGATTTTCTCGGGAATCTCCCGTTTTTACCCGCCCTTGCATTCCGGCGCTGCTCCATACTCATCTCACTTCATCCTCGTCTGCTCTCAACACTTCGATGTTAAGAGCCAGCCAAATATCTCCACCTTTCTCCGCTCTACCTGGAATAATTCCTCCATGTTTGAGGCAGAGAAGTGCTGGAGAGATAAAGGCGAAACTGCCACGCGTGTCATGCGCGTCATCGCCCCTATAGGATGTTCACGATAAAATGAGCATTTTTGAAAGCCCTGCTTAAGATCTGCTTGTATGCACGTTGTGTATTCTTCCGCCGTGCGTGAGTTAACATTGCCATGGGCCTAATCACTTTATTCATGCGTTGGTCAAGTGAAACTGTGAAATTATTAGAAAAGTAAATATTTTACAAATCTACTAATTTTTCACTTCAATACATA
Organism: Dryococelus australis; assembly: GCA_029891345.1. NCBI lineage: Eukaryota > Metazoa > Arthropoda > Insecta > Phasmatodea > Phasmatidae > Dryococelus > Dryococelus australis. The sequence goes on from CM057007.1 coordinate 52,306,109, forward strand.
AAAAAACAGACGGTGAAATACATAATTTAAATTATCAGACGTGGTTACGTAACACTTGTTATTCGACGTTAAGATACGGAACTACTTCCAATCCATCGTTACCAATTTTACTGGTCGTGTGTCACTTAGGGCGCCAGTTAAAATATATGCAGGTAGGGGCAGTGACCTTTACCTAAGGATGTTTTCAAAAGTGCTCACTTTATCTTGAACAGCCTTTAGGCGCGGGGCTCTGAACAGGTGTGCAGTATTCTCGTGGTACTACGTGTAAATACGAGACTTTAAACGATTACTCTTACTAGTTTACTGGTGGGCAATTTGTAGAATAGTTAAATGCAGGGCCTTATTCTACTTTCACAGGAATTTCTCCCAAATTATTTTTAAGCTGAAACAGTATGAAAACGTCGTGTTTTGACCATGTTGAAGATCTTCAAAATAGCGCTTGTGATAAGCGTTGTATATTTTTTAAACGTTGTGTTCCGCCGTAGCCTGAAGTTCTATTTATTTCCACATGCAAACAGATTGTGCATAGGTGAAATAGTTTGTTTTAAAAACCCGTAATTCAAGCAGACTGCCAGGCAGACGAGCGCTTTAATATCGAAGAGCCATATTACAGGCGTGATCCTGTTCTTTGACAGTCTCGTGTCGAGGCGTGACGGCGTATTGGTTTTTTACACTCCTCGAGATCTTCAAGGGTCGTAAAGTAAACTTCAGTTGTCATAAAAGTAACGGGTGTTTTAATTCCGGACGTTCACGACAAGAATCTTCGCCTTTCCCTTGTCTCCGTCGCAAAACTTTTTGTGCCGGCAAAGAAAATGTTTCACTCCATGCTCCAGAAAAGTGTTTCCATGGATGTTGTACAGAGATTACTCTCACAATAAAAATATACCTAAACTACCTGCGGCGTGAAACTGTAGAAATCCGTCCATTATTATAGAAATACTTAAATTCAGTTGTGGCGACTGACTGCAAATATAATTGACAGAACATCGCAAATATTAACATAAACGTAACAACAGATATTTTCTCAGTAGTGTAATTTACTGTTAGAATGAACATTTATAATAATTCTAAAGTGCTCACTGAGAGATGAGAACAGTACTTTAATTTGTGTAGTTGTTAAAAAAAATTGACTAACTCTGAAAAACACATTTTGTAATGGCCACGTTTAAAACAGTACTTACAGTAAGTTCAAAATTTTTTATGTGCAGATTTTTGAGCCAAATATTTAATTTCCGGCAGAATTTTATTCGGAGTTATATAAAATACATGGACATCGCTGGAAGCCCCTATTTTCGCCCGCATCATGACGGAGAAAGCGTATGCAGTGGTTCACTTAAAAAAAAAAAAAACAAAAAAAAAAAAAAAATTGCTACAATAACAACCATCGCTAAAACTATCTCCAGGTATTATTAGCAGTAGGTTTAGAAATTTTTTTTAACTTTTATACCATTATTAAGCATTAACAAATGCACTTACAAATGCGGTTATACTGTCTTAATTGTTACAAAAAATACAAGCAAACCGTCTATCTACATTTTCAAACGAAGGCTATCAATTGAGTGGGCAAACAAATATAAAGAGTTGATTCAACTAAATGTTCTGTTAACAGTCTAATTTATTTAGGCCCAACACTAGTTTTGTTTATTTAAACGTGTATCTTGAACAGAATTAATTCCGTTGCTTTTGCAAGTTTTGTTTACTCAACAAAATATATTGTCAGGACAAGTAAATATATTTCGGGCTGTATACAAACAAATATTTAGTTGGCAGAAATGAGCATTTCTGTCAGTGCAGGCGTTGGACCGGTATGTTGGTTAGAGACCCGAGAATTTCGCGGGCTCATTTCTAGACGAGTTGGAATTCACACACATGTACGTTCATGTTATTTTTGTAATTGTTCGATGTGTTGTTTGACACCTTCTGGAGATAAATGAGCCAATAACAAACACGTAATAAATCTTGCGCCTCGTTTTACTACCACGACAATCAGCCAATAAACAGTTGACATCTGTAGGAGAGTACATGAGATTGTGAAGTCTAGCCTACAGGTGATCGAACTCGCTAGTTTCTCGGGTTTCTAATGATGGTGCATAATGCAGAACTCGGCCAAGCGCCCTTCAAAGAGCCGCAAGACACAGGCGTGACCATCGTAGTGCTGCAATCGGAAGGCGGGATTCGTCGGAAAGACAATGATTGATTGACTGATTGACTTGAAATATTTTTATTGCACAGTGAACAGATAATACGTGAACATACAGCTACAATACGGGACAGTGAACGAAAACCAGTATACCTCCAATGCATTCTTCTGCACAAAATGTGAAAATGGAAGGAGCGCTGAAAGGAAAACTGAAACAAAGGAGAGGACATTAATTAAAGTACAGGTGAAGAAAATAATTAAAACTCCAAGCACAGAAGAAAACCTGAGCCCATTAGAGATGGAACACAAAGAATGGCGCTGAAAGAATAAAAACAAAAGACGAAAGTGAGATTGAAAAGGAAGGGAAGAAAACAAAACATGTTTGTGGAACTGAAAATTGCGGGTATGAGGCCCCCGCACAACCATAGGAGTAAAGATGTGTAGAAACTAAAGGAAAGAAAAGAAAAATGTCGGTGTGCATTGTGGGTATATGGCCACACACATCCATATAATGTTGCAAGTGAAAATCAAGGAAAATAACAAAACCACAGGGAAAAGGCACAGAGGATACTATGTATAATAATAATAATGAAAGAGAAAAAAAAGAAAAGTATTGATGTTATTTGCGAGAATACGACCCCGCACAACGATGACAAGCCATTCATCTCTCCGTGCGTGATATTCCACGGAAGAATGGAGGGACAGTCGTCTGTGATGAGCTGTCAGACACGATGCCCTGCTGCGGCAGATGACCACGAACCGTGCGTAAGGACGCAAATTGATGTGACACATGCCAGAAATCATAAGAGAGGGTGTTTGGCGAGGCTGTGCGGTCCTCAATCGCCACGGTAACCAGACGTTTGTCCTAGCGTTCGTCGATGCGTCGGAGCAGCTGGCTTTCTGTGCGTCGCTCTGCCCGTCTCTCTCCGAGCCATTGTTCCCATGCACACTTCACTGCTCTTGCATTTCTTCCATTGCGAAAAAAAAAAAAAACTATTTCGCAGCGGGATAACCCACAAACCACGTAGGTCACGATTCTCTCCCGGTCGAAGGTGGAAACCTTTTCGCATGGGTTTTCGTATGCTTCAACATGGCATGCTCACTCTTACCTGTCCGCACGAACAGCAAAGGAACACACTGACACCATCGCCCTGCGGCTCTTTGGCCTCCACTTTCATACTGCTTATCAGCGTCGTCATTGGTACACATACGGTGCCACTTTACTGAACCACCAGTAATGTAGTCGTCCTACGTCACCCTACGCATTCCTCCCATGTCGGCCAAGGCGAACCGGGTTCGATCTCCGGCCGGGTCACTCCCGGATGTTCGCAAGAGAGGAACCTTGCCGGACGACGCAGCTTGTTTCATTCCGGTGCTGCCCCATGCTCACCTCGCTTCGCCGTCATTGGCTCTCGAGGCGCCGATGTTCAGAGCCGGCCAGGTCTCTTCTCTCACTCACTCCGATGTGGGGTCTTTGAGGTGCGTCCTTATATATGCTGCAATTTTAATGTCCAGAAGTGTATCAGGCAGATCTAGAATATGTTTTAATAAGCCAAGATATTTTATTTACTTGAAAGGGCTTGTCTTTTGAAAATTAAAATGTAACTAAATACGTTCATCACTCTATACCATGTTACTTTGTCAGTCGTATAGGCGATGGGCGAGTTAATACAGTATATACCAGCTATGAATACTTACCAGGTTTCGTGTGCTAGAAAAATGTATGGGGGTTGTAACATCAATTGTCGCTGTTCCGAATTCGTGGTAAGGGCACAGATGCATCCTAGATTGTTCCTTCTTAGTAAAAGTCCAAGCGAAGTCTACTTCATGTGCTCTATGCTGCAAGTTCCGGGTTTTTTTTTTTTTGACAGTTTTTCATTTTCTTCCACTACTCCTTTCTGGAAACTGTTGTTTGTAATAAACCACAGCAACTTGATAAAACGTGTTCGCGTATGCGTTAGAACTTGTAACAACTTGCGAAACGAAAACGGGTGTTCGAAATCATCCCCTCACTTCATCAATAAGGGATGAAGGGAATGTGCGGGAATCACGGGTGCTTAAAGGATCAAGGGCATGCAAATGAGAGTATTTGGTAGTGAGTTCGAACACGGCCTATGTTTTTAAACGTGATCTTGTTAATCTACATAATTGGTCAAGAATATCTTGAGTTCCAGATATGAAAGTTTTCCACTATGCAAGGCGGGCGCGGCTTGAAGTTTGCTCATTGGACGTGATGTGAATTCCGAACGATCGCAGGTGCTCGGGGGAAAGGGCGGTGATTACGGCCGATCTCTCTCTCTCTCTCTCTTTGCTAGAGCAGACGTGATCTCGGGCGGTGGCCCCCCGAGGTGGGCGGTTATTTGAATGAGAGAACCAGCGCCACGGGGCTCACATAATGACACCGATGCAAGCGAACTCTTACGTCAGTGGTCCGAACGAACGCGGCTGGACCCCGTGCACCACTCTGCCTGGTTTAAAAACTTCGGCACAGGCGAGATAAATAGTCTCGCGTGGATTCGAAGTGAACGGGGAACAACGGAGATTTGGAGCAGTTATTTTATCTGTGTCCACGACGCAATAGTTTGTCTTTTTGTTTTGCATGTAAGTATAGGCAGGGCTTAACATCTCGTCCACAGCCATTTCATTAGAGACGGAGCAAGTTGGTCAGAGAAGTAAGTGCGGAGAAGGAATTTGCCCTGGCCTGTAGTGAGGAACCAGTCCAGCATTTGACTGGCGTGATTTGGGGAAACCATGAGTAGAATGGTTATGGTAAGTCTGGGACAAGGGAGTAGGGCGGCGGCGCACCGGAGCTGTTCTGCTCTGTCATTACGGTTGGCCAGTGGCCATCTTGTCCTCCATGTTGGATGTTGGTGACCTTTGACCCAAAAATTCCCCCTCCCAAAAAAAAACCAAGAAAATCATAACAAATTTATTTAACAAATTATTAAATATTTTATATAAAACACTTATATTTACGGAGTTCCCCTTACCCCCACCACCCCTCACCTATACTCATTTTATCGTATGCAGATATCTTGGTTTTTTTCGTTTGTCATTTGTTTATACATTGATGGAGGACGCCATTTTGGTTTTTTCGTCTATCGTTTGTTTATACATTGCTGGAGGACGCCATTTGGTCAAAGCTCATCGACATATATTAATGGCGGATAAGATGGCCGCCGGCCAACCGGAATGACAGAGCGGAACAGCTCCGGCGCTTCGCCACCCTACTCCATTGTCCCAGACTTCCCAAAAACATTCTAATACCATGGAAAAATGATATCAGGATGGCCGGACGGAAATTCTAAACCAGGTTCTTCCATAATGCGAGCCTAAATCTTTACCAATGTGACGAACCTGTCGCATTTTATTACACGCAGTGAAAAATCGTCTATTTTTTTCTTTGAACAGAAAAAGCGATCATAGTTTTTTTTTATGCCTTGGTAGACATCATTGCACTCACGTTGCATCTCCAAGGGGAGCATTCAACGAATTTTAACAACAAAATAAAAATTATTTACCTGCCGTTCAATACTGCAGAACTCAATGAAAAGTAAGGCGTGCGCTGTAAAACGTTCTGTTTAAACGTTTCGAAATTTTTTTTTAAATTTAACAAATGTTAGTAGCTCGTAGATACGACATACGTAACTTACGATTAGTCTCAGTCAAATACTGCTCCTTTAAAATTTAAAATAAAATTCAGGAAACATTAGACACGAAAGTCACCGACCATAATCACTCTTTCCCGGACAATTATGGCCACTGCCGATGTAACAAATAGAACGGTCGAGTATGTCTGAAGATTCATAGCCTAAAATTGAGGTAAAGGCTGTTCACGATAAAATGAGCAATTAGAAACGAACCTTAGAAAAAAGTCACTGCCCATGCGCGCGCGCGCTCTACACACACACACACACACACACAGATATATATATATATATATATATATATATATTAATGAGCGCACTGAGCGGCATTCTGCCAGTAAAGTTGGTAACGATGGATGGGAAGTAGTTCCATTTCTTAACGTCGAAAATAAAAAGTGTTTGGTAACCATTTCTGATGGCTTAATATATATATATATTCGCTTTCTGTCTGTTTTAATGCATCAAAGTGTAAAAAAGAGCAGATTTGTAAAGTATTTAAAGTATTGCCTTTCTTAATAATTTCACATTTTCATTTGACCGACGCATGAATAAAGCGACGAGGCCCGTGGCAATGTTAATGTTACATAAGGCGGAAGAATACGCAACGTGTATACAAGTATATCTTAAGCAGGGCTTTCAAAAGTGCTCATTTCACCGTGAACAGTCTACATAAAGATAATCGTCTCCTGCGCATGTACCCGACATTGACCTACCCCGCACAAATATAACTGTCAAAGTTGCGCATGAACAAATACTTCTGTTCATTTGAATTTAGTATTACCACCATTTTCCATGTACGTGAAGACTTGAGAGCGGTATAATCCATTCTCGGTTACTTCACACTTTTTCTGAAGCTCTGCTAAAGTTCTACTTCCAGGATATTCCTCCGCCCCGTGCAAGCTAAACATAACTAAGTATAGAAAATTACAACAAAAGACTACGCACCGGATTCGTACGCGCTCCGTTATAATAATATTTTACACGAGAACTATTTCTTACTAGGCGCTACCATCTTCCTGTTGCTTTTTGATATAAACATTGCAATATGACCAATAAACACAGTGTATGCATTTCACCACCATCAAAATTGAATGCCCGAGGCTGCAATAAGATATATTTATTAGCAGTTAATGTCTGTTGCGATGGACTTAAAAAGTGCTCACTTTATCGTGAACAGCCTATAAAATGTTCCGCGACACTCTCCCTCCCCTTTCCACTGGAAAAGCTAACGTTGATATAAAACTGCCCCTGTGAGTGTTTTAAAACAGAAATGAAATAATATCAGAATCGTTTAAAATAGTTATTTTATTTGTTTAGTTTAATATTATTTAATAAGATTACGACGAGACAGTGCCTCCACCTCTCTCCTCATTAAATATCTCGAAAGTAAAGACCTGCACATGCACAATGGGGAAATGAATATCCTCTCCTCCACCCCCCCCCCCCTTCTCACTTTCAACCAAATGCCACGCCCACAATCTTTCCTTTCCAAACGAAAGTCTAGATCGACTTCAGGACTCACTTTACCGTGAGCAGCCTACCTGCATATATTTTATCGGGCATACTGAGGAATATGCGCCCAATAAAGTCGGTAACAATGGAGTGAAAGTAGTTCCATATTGTAATGTCGAATAAAAAGTGTTAAGTAACCATTTGTGATAACTTAATTTTTTTCCTTCGCTTTCGATTTCTTTTATGCATCAAATAGTAAAAATTAGCAGATTTGTAAAATATTTACGTTTAATAATAATTTCACTGTTTCAATACACCGACACATGAATAAAGCGGCGAGGCTCATAGCAATGATAATTTTACGTAAGGCGGAAGAATACACAACGTGCATACAAGTATATCTTAATCAGGACTTTCAAAAGTGCACATTTTACTGTGAACAGCCTTTAGCAGGCGTTTATGCAATAACGGAATATAGTTTAAAAGATGAAAGGCGTATCTCACCAAGTGAGAGGCTTCCGTTATACATGCCTGCCAAAATTTAAGAGATAAAAAACACTTTTTTTCTTTTTTCAAAATGTATTCTGTGCTAACATGTTTTTGGGATGCTGAATCAAAACTGGCCTCAGTTTTTCTCTACCACGTACTGAAATTTTTGCTCTCACCTTTGTACTGGAAGCCTATGCTATGTACTGTTGTTGATAATTTATTCAGGAATATAGGCTATTATTGGACAAAACACATTTGTAGATCAAAATTCTATTAAAATATTTTCGAAGTGCTTAAATTTACTCATCAATTACGTACAGTAGCCTTAAGGCTCTTTTTTTCTCTTGGTCATGAATGAGCGGTTTTGGATTTCCTGCTTATGCGTAGTGTTCGGATTGTGACAGTGTAGTGTCCAACAGAAGTCGGTCATGACATCAAGGTTTTCCGGGAAAAGAAAGTCAGATGTGCGTCCAAGAAATGGAACTTGAGGTTCATCGGACATGCCAAAATTTTGAATTTCTCAAGCATGTTTTCCACTAGAGCACTATAGTCAGATTTCTTTGTTTTTTCTAAGAACTTGGTAACGACATTTTTGAATGCAGCCCAGGCCTCTATTTCCACCGAAGAGTTCACGGTGGCTGAGCGGTTTGCCTGCTCGCCTCCCAACAAGGCGATCCGGGTTCAATCCCCGGCCGGGTCACTCCGGATTTTCGCATTTGAGAATCGTGCCGGACGATGACGTTGGTCGGCGGGTTTTCTCGGAGATCTCACGTTTCCCCCGTCCACTCACTCCGGCCTGCTCCATTCTCACCTCAATCACCCTCATCGGCTCTCAAGACCTCGATGATAAGAATCGTCCAAATCTCTTCACTCACTCACTTTTTGCACTGAAGTCATCGTATTCATGAAGTTTTCATCAATCATCCATCTTCTTATAACAGGAACCACAAAAACGCCTTCTTTCAGCTTCGCCTCCGAAATAAAGTGGGAATTTGTCACATAGATACTTGAAGCAGTCGCCTCAGTTCGTTAATGCCTTCACAAACTGCTTCATAGCACCTAGTCTTGTGTGAAGAGAAAGCAGAATGACTACTCGATTCGACAAGACTTTGTCGCAAAACGTTTTTGCTTCCTGTGGTGCAACCCCCAATATATCGACCACAATGACTGAAATTATTAAATTTAATTTTTATTTGTACATGCTTTCCACGGTAAACCGAGTTCTACTGACAGACCTGCTTGAGATCTACTTGCATGGACATTGTGTATTCTTCCGCCATATGAAAAATTAACATTGCCATGGACCTGATCGCATTATTCATGCGTCGGTCAACCGCGATCATGAAATTATTAGTAAAATAACAATTTTACAAATTTGCTCATTCATGCACTTACAAACATTAACGGAAACAAAGATCAAAATAAATAATTTCAGCATTCATAGACGTTAACCTAACCCTTTTATTTCGACGTTATGACATGTAACTACTTTCCCGTAGTAGTTAGCGACGTTAGCGACGTGCAGGTAAAGGCTGTTCACTGTACAGTGAGCAGTTTTGAAAACATATTTTGAAAAATGCCACTGCACTACCCCTACCGGCGTGTGTTTTAACGATCACGCTGACTAACACGCGCCCACTAATAAGGCAAACATGTACGAATACTGAGATTATTACTTTTACTTTCTGTTTTTTTTTTTTTTAACTACATAAAATGCACAAAATCTATAAAATTTGTAAAAATGTTTACTTTTCTAATAATGTTACATAATTTTACGAATTAAGTGATGAGGCCCACGGTAGTGGTGATTTTACATATGGTAGAAGGATACACAATGTTCATTGAGCAGGGCTTTCACAAGTGCTCAGTTTAACGAACAGCCTATAAGGGCAGTATACGTTTTTTCCCTTTAATGAATGTACCAAAGTTAAACTCTCGCGTTAAAAGCTTAACCGTGGGTTGACGGTGGCCCTTAATTTTTTTTTTTTAACAGATATAGAAGGTGGCAAGGAGAATGGTAAATTGCCTGTCCGCGCGTGGGCGTCAGCCCCCCCCCCCCCCCAAAAAAGGTAGCGGGGCGTCGGCCAAGGGGAAGATGATGAAGTAACAGGCACGCGACTGCTTGTGGACATGTCTTGCGGGGGGGTTGTTGGGGGAGGGGGGCCACGGGTACCCCCCAAGGCGTGGGCGTGTGTGTGTTCTCCGGGCCACCTTTCACCGCGGCGGGGCCGGGGCACACCCCCCTAGCCTACCTTCACCGTACCTCATCTCGCTACCGGACCGCGCCGTCTGTAACCCGCGGCCTCGCTGGCGACCCGGGCTTGCGAAACTCCCTCGGACACTCGTGGTCTGAGCGGCGGCTCTTGGACACGAACTCTCCGGCGGCCGTGTCATCACGCTGCGGAGCCGTGGCGAAACGCGAAGCAAATGCGGTGATTACGGACCGCACTGTATTGCGCGTTTACTTAAGGTGGTTGCCTGCACTGTCTGAGGTAAAATGCCCTTCGATGTAAGGCAAGCTAATTACCTCTACATGTAAGGCAAAATTGCCTCTTAAATGTAGAGTAAATTTACATAACAAGTACTGCACTATTCCCTAATCATACGGGAAAAGTACCCGACAAAAATGGGGGACAAATAAAATACCAGTAAAGAAAAATTAACTATATTGTATATTAAAATTATACAAAAAAATATCCCGGAGTATTAGCAAATGTTAATCTTTTACTACCTATATCCTCTGATGTATAGTAACCAAAACGTCGACACTAAATCCTCGACACTTGCTGGTGTGTGGGTGCAAACCATGGACCTCTATCACAATAGGACGATGCACTGTCCATTACACCACGGCGACAGCATAACAGTACGTGTTAATATTAGTGTGTTAAACGATTGTTTCTTCCCCCCCCCCCCTTCCTCTTAGCTGTTGAGAATGCTGAAGAGATGCACGCGTTGTAAGTTAATTTTCCCATCCATGCATGGCACGTGAATTTTACCTTACCTGTAAGGAAAACTGTGTTTCTCCCACAAGTTTGCGAATATCACCTTACACTTGTCAGGCAACTTTCCCATTATTTTTTACAGTGTGGTTGAAGGAATTTTGCGCGCCTGAGGCCAAAAAGCGTGGGAGCGGTAGGGGCGATCGAGACCTACGCATCAACTCTCCCGACGCCTCTACGAGCAAAGCACTGAACTGGCGTGCAGTCTTGCCGTCGATAACGCGCCTCTACGATACTTGCAGCGGACACCCTGCCATTTTATGACGTAATAATGAAAGTAAAAGTTTCGACGCATGTGCCCATTCCTTTTTTTAATGTTTCGTACCGGAATGTTCATTCCTATAAACGACCGTGAAAACGCCCGTTTGATCCATATTTCACTATCGCAAACACTTGCTTCAGAGAGAAATTGTGGAACTGAGAAGCATATAAAATACGAGAGACGTTTCTTAAAAGCTATTAGTATCCGCAGCTCACTCAGATACGTTGGACGGTTGTTTAATAAAACCTTTTCTGCTTGAGCTCTGCGCACCGTTTCGCGGCGTACCCAGGTGGCCTGCCACCTTAAGGTCCCCGCCTACCTGGAACTTTTCCCCGCGTTTTTTAGGCCGAGAATCACGGGATATAAGGGCGATACTGCACTCTTAAATTCGAATCAGAGGGAAATCACTGATTCGCAGTGAAATTCAACTACTCGAATCAGTGAAAATGGCTCCACTTAGAATCAGGTCAAAATCACTGATTGTTTCAGTGAAAAAATTTCACTTATTGAATTAGTGACGTGAAACAATTACATTGATTGAATAAGTGACGGCCGACTGCAGTGGCGAATTAAATATTGTCTTTATTGAATATAAACAATAATTACGTGAAATAAACATTTTTACGGTAGTTTGCTATTTGTATTGCGCAATTCACCGTGATTTTAAAAAGTACAAAATTTCCGGAGGTGGCGGATAATGAACTCATACACCCTTCGACTCTCTAGGCCGTTACCTTACCTCTGTGCTACCACACCAAGTTGACTTCTAATTTTAAGACGAAATCGTTAAGATTTAAATTGTATGCTCTTAATTTTCGTTTTTGGTTTAATTGATACCGTTAGGATTGTTAAAACGAATAAGATATACGAGTGCACTCTCTTCATCACATTATATACAGTTTAAAACTTCAAACAGAAGAGAAATGAAAGACGTAATAACGGAATGAAAACCTGTGTTCCTATTACCTCATAAACTGGCGTTTTGAAAGATGAAACATATTTTAGAAGTATTTTGTATTGTTTTTATTAGTTTATTCGTTGTTATTTCACTTGATATACGTTTTTAACGGCCATTTTTACACGCCGTTTAACGATCCATCAGTAAAAAAAAGAAACACTGAATTAACAGTGAGAAAAATGACTGATGAATCAGTGGGAAATGTCACTGAGTCAATAATTGAAGGAAATGTGGCATTTTCACACAGATTCATCAGTTAAATTCACTGAACTTACTGTTGAATCAGTGAGACACGGTTGGCTGATTGAAACAGTGAAATTCTCGCAGATTGAGATTTAGAGTGTGACACGCGTATCAGGTGCGTAATCGCCGCCAAGTGCAAGGCTCTGGAATGGAGCGCAATGTTCCTAGTCGCATTGCGTTTACCTGTGGGACTTTCAGCGCTGAGCGCCATTATTTGATTCCTGGAAATTCTGCAGGAAGGTTCAATGCAGGGCCCTTGAGTAGTTTTGTATGTATCTGAAGCGTATACTTTGAGATACAGCACTTTGAAAAAGTAGATTTGGAGTTCTCTGGAGTGGTGTTTCTAACGTGCGTGGCGCTTTAAATCACTCCATATCCTTCTTTTGAAGTGTGCGTTCTTTTCGTAGAGCAGTATGTCGGATGCGCGTTTACTAGTTTCGTAGAAAACCGAGTATTTCAAACAATCTGCAACGCATTTCATTCGCTTGATAGGGGGTGGGGGCATACCTTAAAGCCGTCGCCTAGTGAGGGGTATGTTTTAGTGAGTAGTTTCGTATAGTATGTGTCCGGTTGATATACTTCAGAGATATAGAATCCTAAAAAAAAAAACCTATTTTAGCAATTTTGAAGGGCACGAAAACAATGTTTTCAATGTAGTGATGTCTTGAAAGTACTATTACGTCATCGTCTGATATGTACTTTCTTTTCGTAGGCAAACCTACTGGGGATACTTTAAATATTTTCGTAAAAAATAAACTTTTTTTTCAAACACGATGCAACGAGTTTTGTGTTTCCAGGTAAGTGACCGCTTTAAGGGTGTTGATCCCAAAATAAATGATTATTCTCTAATTGACACAATCAATGTTTAACTCATACGCACAGTACGCGAAGACATTTCCTAATAAACTCTATATTTTTGTATAATTTGATGCCAAGTACAAAAGATTTCTGTTTTGTTCAAGCAGAAAAAACAAATACAGATTAAAATGTGTACAATGCAAACTAATGCAGTGGGCTACTGCTTGATATCATCACATACAATGCGTAAGAGTTGAACAACGTTTAGTAGAAGTATAAAATTATTAATTTTGCTGGGGTCCGACACCTGTAAACCTCCAATCATATCGGAATTCTGTGACGTCACAGAAGAAACGAATACACTTAAAATAGTTACGTAAAGTTTGACTTGGATATATGTCCAGGCAGACGTTAACACCTGCCTAAAATAATAGGTTTAATTTTTAAAAAATAACTATGAATAACTTGAGCGACAATGTCGTTTACTATTTTTTGTAGTTTGCTATATAAAATTACAGCTGACCCAGCGTGATATCTGTTAGCGAGAGAAATAAACACCTTTCGCGACATCTATTAACTCGTGCTGCCGTGGTAGAAGCCAGCAAACCACCTAAGAATAACCTGCAAAGACTGCTGTAACTAATATCTTGCGGATATTTATAAGTGTTTTACATCATATTACAGAACATTATGTTTATCTCTCGGTCGAGTAGCTGAAAGTAAATTACGTGCAGTGATAACTTTCAGCTGCTCGCGGACAATCGTACTCGTGGTGGAACAGCGCACGACGTTCGCGACGCTGGCCGCGCAAAACGTAGGTTTCGTACTCGCATCCTTCGACTCCCGACGTTTGCGGCGCAGTGGCGAAACAAGTTGTCCGTATTCAGCTCGCTTGCGAGCGCGCTGAGCACGCGCCGACCAAATCGCTTCTCAAGGGAACCGAATCGTGCGATGTGCGATGTTCGCCCCCCCGCCCGACAGAACGACCCGTGAAGGCGGGCGATCCGCACGCCAGGTGACGATAGCTGCTTCGGGTGGGTGGCCACCTCAACTGAGATTGCATACAGTAAGGGGTGAAGTAGGTACTAGATCCTTAACAGAGCTCTCTATAAAGTGTGCTCTAAGAAATTACCCCTAAGATTACCGTATCAATGTATACGAATAATGAAACAGAGAGAATGGTAAATTAATTTTCCGTACATCCAATGTACCGTTCCTACAGTCGCTCACGAAACAGTCAAAGGCATAGGGAATTCCCCGACCTTGTATAGTATAGGCTGTTCACAGTAAAGTGAGCACTTTTTAAAGCCCTTCTAAATGTTTCCTTTCGCCCAATTTCTATCTTCCTGGTGCTTTTAATATAAACCTTGCAATGTGACAAATATATACAGTGTATAGATTTCACTACTCTCAGAAGTTAACCCAAAAGGCTGCAATAAGATATAGTTATTAGTGGCTAGTGCCTGTTGGGAGGGCTTTAAAGAGAGCTCACTTTACCGTGAATAGCCTGTAACGACGCTCAACATTCTAATTTTTGCAGTCTGATATGCAGAGATGTGCAAAATTCGCGTTATCCTTCGGTGACAGGATACTCCACAGCGTTATAAACATGTGAGCACAATACGTGGTTTAATTATTGGCCGCTGAATTTTGTAATCAGCGTCACCTAACTGCTTGATCTCCTTAAGAAAACATTGGCCACTCCACCGCTGATGCAATATTATTGGCTCAATAGCTCCCCGAGGCGTGCCAGACATTCTTCTGACCAATGACTGAAGACTATCAAACGCACAGTAAATTGCAGTTCCTTCCTGTACTCAAATAATAACGCGAATCTTGCAGGTCTCTACTGATATGTGGTATTATTTCCATACGAGATATTGGTTAAAAACTTCCACTACAGTTTCGGAAGTTTACCAGAAAATTTTTTACACCGTGCATTTAATTAAATGTGAAAAACCTTTTCCTGTGTTGCACAAAACCTATTTACTAGCTTTACGATAGCGAGCACACATAAATCGCCCAACATTTCACAAGCTACTTTGATATTTCTATTCGCTCCCGGACAAACATTTATTTTTCATCTCAGTCCATAGCTCGTACCGCCAACACATTACACATTTCTGTTGACAAAACTACTTCGTTACGCAAACAAATCTACATTATTTTATTTAAAAAAAAGAATAAACTTATTAACTATTATAAGTTATAAACTAACAAATGTATTGCGAATAAAAATACTTTCTTTTATCGTTACTACGAAGTAAAAAGTTGTCCTTGCAATGGACTTGCACGAACATGCCAACCTTGATCCAGACACAAATCAGATCATGTCAAACGAAATGAAAGGACTATTGTATTTTGTTATCTATAATCCAATTGGGGAAGGGGCCTTATTTGACCAAATTGGTGCTACATAGATGTTATAAATTGTTATGAAATAAAACAAAGAACATTTCTTTACCTAAATTATTGGGGGGGGGGGGGATTTTTTTGCATCCGCGTAGAGAAACTTTGAACAGCAATTTAAAACTTAAAACTTCTCAAGACTTTACATCCTACAAAAATCGTGACATATTTAGATTGTTCTTCACCACAGCTTGTGTAACTGCTTAAATGGTAAGCGAAGGTCAGGGGGATAAATTCACGAGCTGTAAATGTAGTATAACACCAAAAACAATACCGAGAGATTTTTTGTTTTCAAGATTTCACTGAAAAGCAGAATGATTTTAATAGAGAAAACGGAAGACATTCGAAGCTGAACGGAAACTTTTTCGCCTTTCCTTTCTCGTACGCTTATTGCTGAAAGTCGTTGAATCAACTTATTTCAGTTGGCCTAGTCAACTTATTTCAGTAGGCCTAGTCAACTTATTTCAGTAGGCCTAATCAACTTATTTCAGTAGGCCTAGTCGTACTTTTTTGAATCATATACTTATTTGTGTACAAGAAGTTCGCTAACAGGTGATGTCACATATAGGTTGATCACGGTAAACTCAGAACTACTGAAAACCCTGCTTAAGATCTACTTGCACATCGTGTATTATTCCATCATATGTGAAATCAACATTTCCACAGTCTTGCTCGCTTGATTCGTGCGTTGGTCAAGTGAAGCTGTTAAATTGTTGTGAAAGTAAATCTTTTACCATTTGTTAATTGCTAAATTTATATGCATTATAAAACCAGAAAAAAAAATAATAATTTAGCTATTCACAAGTGTTCGCCTAAAACGTTTAATTGAACGTTAACAATTGGAAATACGTTTCTTTCCTCGTTACTAACCGTACTGGGCGCTTGTCAGTCCACAATCTTCCCTGTTTAAATATATGCAAGTATAGGATCTTCACTGTAAAGTGAGCACTTTTTGAAGCCCTCTCATTTGGAACAATAGTCATTCAATTAATTTTATTGCAGCCTTGCACGTCAACTTTCGTGTCTGGTGAAATATATACGCTGTGTTTATTACGTATGTGTCAATATTTATTTTAAAAAGTGGTGGAAGGATAAAAAATGCTTATAGAAAAGGAAGTAACTAAGAACTCAAAAGTGCTCACTTTACCGAGAACAGCCTATAGGGGCAGTGACACTTTTTCAACTGTTGGTTTGAAATGTGCTCGGTTATCAGTGAACCTTCTTAATCGACTGTAGAATCAAAACCTCGTCCTTGTTGATAACGTGCTTCAAGTTTCATGAGGATTTCGTACTAGCGGTATCATACCCAACGTACGACAAGATGAGCTGTAAGTGATGTTACGTTTAGAATTTTATTAAAATTCTAGATTCCACATTGTGTTTCTTTAACATTAAACACTATCCACGTATGAGGAATTTCGTCCACAAATAACACACAAAACGACGAAATGCAGGAGTTTTATGTTCTGGAAAAGTATGATCATGTTAGCTTTCAGTTTAGGTATGAGTGGAATAAAGTTAAAATTTCTTCAACTAAGAAGAATTTTAAAAATAAATGACACCTGGTAAAAAAAAAAAAAACACTAAACCCAGTGAAATTATACGAATGAACACTGGTGTTCTCTTTCTTTAAGTCCAAACATTAGCAAAAATAAAAATGAAATAATTTCTTGCCAAAGCTTCAAATGCAGAATCTCATTAAGAAACGCAATGGTAGTGTCATAAGAATATACATAAAAAAAACTGCAATTACAATATCCCAGAGAGGAGGTGAGGAACCACATGGCGGAAATTTACAACTGTGAATCCAGTTCGAGATGGGAGCGCGAATTCCCGGAAACAAGTCAGGCGTGTTAACCACTAGAAAAAACACACTTGTAAAGCGATGCTCAAGCAGGTACAAGCAGCTATCAGTTCGTGCTTTCGATATGCTGTCGAGGCAGTAAAACCAAAGGAAATTGAGAAACAATACGCTGTCAGTACTTCAGTTGGTACTATAAACACCTGAAAACAACTGTGTTCTACACTAAATCCATTCTTTATAATTATAGAATTCTATTGATCGTATTGGAAAGCCTCTGTGGCATGGTCACTAAGACGCCTATCAACCATGGGGCTCGAATCCTAAATGAGCCATGAGATATGTATGTGTCGCTACTAGATATAAGTTTTAATTCATTTTTAAATTGAACTCTCCCACTGTTCGCCTCCAGGCAAAAAGTGGGGTCGTTATAAAGTAATAATTACAACTGAAAAAAAAAATTGTTGCCCTTGTTCGCAGCGATTGCGCATAGAGACCATAAAATAGCAGAAACTCATAAAACATGCAACGTTTAAAAAAAAAAATTAAATTTCTTGCTGTATTGGCAATCATTTGATGTGTTAAACCTGGTTGGTGACATTTTATATGAAAATAAACATTGTAACTATATTTGAAAATATAAAAATAAATAAAACAGTGAATGGAAAACAACACCTAAGTAAAGTTGTTCCCTTAGATATCAAAATCACCGTCGTGCATTACAAAATAAAATGGAAAAGCTGGATTACAAAAATGACTCAGCGACAGATTACAGACTCTATCCCATGGCAATAAAATGAAGCTAGGCATAGCATTAAAGACTAAATATGTTCGAGAGTTAAATGACCTAATTTTTAGAATGTAGAATTCTCTTTACCACTGATCCGTTATGACTTTATCATTGTCTAACGTGTGCATAATATGTACTTACGGGCGGTGCTGGGTTACAAATAATTCTGGCAAACAAATGTTTAGGAATTATCACCGCACGTTTCACGTAAACTAAAGTTAAATAGCAAAAGTTACACAGATTATGCCACGGTATGAATCCAGGTGTTATTCAAATCTCTCGTCGAAGATGCTCTTCGCTCGAGCGTAGAAATGCACGCTCGGAACATTAATTGCCTTACCAAGAAATCAAAATCTCTCCAATCCAGGTAAAGAAAGAACTGAAGATCTGTAAGTGAAGAGATGCAGTCTCGGTATTACGCAAACAAATGAAAGGATCGTCTCTTTTTTGCAGCTTGCAGCTGTAATATAGACGTCTTGCTAGAAGAAGAACACGTAGAATAAGATCTGATAGGCGTAGATGAGAGCATGGCGGAAAGATGTTAGTGAAATCCTTTTACGAATCAGACACAGCTACTTCTTTCAGTCAGCATTTGCTTCCAAGTTTTTTATTTATTTATTTATTTCCCCAGGCGTCAAAATTACCGGCTAAGTGCTGGAAACTGAAGATTGTAGAAATTCTTTGATACACCGCACGGTTTCTTTTTTAAACTAGCAACAGACGCGCCAATTATCTGAACTTTTAATCGGAATATTGCCACCATTAGAATTTAAACTATATTATTTTAATTCCATTCTATTGGTTTTGTGTCAAATAACTAGGACTGTGTCATTTCTTTTCAGTGCAACGTACGTATTATAGTATACAGAATGGGTGATTGAGTGCAGAGATTTCGGCGGCTCTTAACATCGAGGTTTTGAGAACCGATTACAAAAGGAACTACTTACAAATCTCATGGTAACGGAAATTTTCAAGAGTAACCTCGAATTCACGACATGCACTGTATTTTTTTTTTTTTTGTTATTATTTTGTGAGAAAATTTTTGTAAATCGCAATGGTAGTCCAAATTAAATGCAGGAAAGACGAAATAAAATATTTTGTTTTGTGCGTTGAAAACAACCGTGGTAAATAAACATGAATTAAGTGGAAAATATATGCGAATTATTTTCACAGAAAAATTATTATCTGACCACACAGAGACTTGAACCTGGGGCGACTTTCGTCATTACTACAAGCATCCTACCAATGAGTCAACGATCACTTTGCCTTGCCACATCTAGGTTTCATTTAAAGCTTTAATTAAGTTTACACATATGTGTGTTTATACAGCGATCTATAATACTTCGCATTTCGCACCGTGCTCTGTCAGTGGCTACTGCAGCACTGTGTGTGCTGTATAGAAGTGACGACTGTTTCTCGGGCGATAAGTCGCGTTAATAGTCGGGGGGACAGTCATTTAGGGATCGCTGCGAATACTTACGTCACAGTTGTGACTATCCATCAAGTGAGATTTGCAGCGAACATGTGTGAGCTACGGTTCATTATTACTTACTGTAATCCGATATCTTCATCCACCCACCGCAACAGTGTGTGCCGTATTTTTGTTAGATAAATTCTCTCCGAGTTGTGAGAGCATAACCCTCACCACGCTCGTAAACGTACGCGAGTTCAAGCAAGATTTGCAAATGTTGCTCGTCGAAGTTTCAATCCTATGAAAAGTGGGTATAAGGAGGAGATCCTGTTTCTTGGCTAGCTGCGTTCGGTGAGTTTAGCCCCAGAGTTAAATGTTTCACCTCCAAGACACCTGTAAATAATGAAGACGTCTTGGCAATAATTAGAGACACCTGAATTTCGCGAAAATATTTCCGTACATACTAGATTTCATCACCCTCCGGTCATATCAGCGGTTTTATTATACTTATTGGCGGCGTGTCTTTGTAAGAAGACAATTTCCTAATTGACTGGCCAATCATAAGTGGGTGACTTCGGTACTGTAGGTCTATGATTCGCGAGTGGACACCTAAGACGCGAAACACGGAGACCGTCCAATCACGAAAGTGGATTTAGCGTTTTGAAATACAACCGGCCATAAAATCTTTTCGCGAAATTCGGGTGTCCCTAGCAACAATTCCATCCTCCTGTGTCATCATTAAAATGGCTCACGGAGTATCCGACCAGATGCGGAAGAACTTAATACGACGTTGTCATGCCTGTGTATCGAAGCATGGGGGGACGCAATTTTGACACAACTGTTGTAAACATGTTCTTCGTAGATTGGAGTGATTTGTTTATTAAATTTGCAAACAAAAACCTGTAAAGTTTCTTATTTCGTCTTACTTAGAATTCCAAAACGGTCTCAATTTATAGCTCTCGACTGAGGTATTTCCGGACCGTGGTACCTTGTCTCAGATTGATGTTTTCCCCCTTCTCTATCATTACATTAAATTTCGTATCATAATTTAAACACCCTGAATAATATCGTAATACAAACAATTCCTATTTTTTTTACATTCAATTACCTCTACCATAACAATTTCCTTCTTTATTTTAATGATGATGCTTTTTATAGTGTTATATATGCTACACTTTCAGTAATTTCGTGGGTTTGATGGTTAAGTCCATGCGGTTGTCTAGCCCCATTCGAGGAAGATCCGAGTGCAGTTATTTAACATAAACTGTCCCATTTTCCTTTGCACTGGGTTTAAATATGATAAAGATTCAACGCATAAACAGAATAAAGAATATACTTATTCTTATTGTTTCAATGGTAGCTATAGTTTCTACGAAGTCCACTTAAGCTGTCAGGAACTTGAATCGGCAATGTTTCAATCCCAACCCCAGAACATGGCACAAAATTTATGGGCATCGTTACGGTAACCCACTGGTTCGGATCCACCTATAACCTAGAGATGTCGCCCCGTTCGGATCTTAAGTGCATAGCTTATTGACGTATAACTAGAAACTTTTAACAACAGATCTTGCTTAACTTATACTTGTCCATAGTAGATGCCTAGTTCCTTAACAGATCCGTTCAGAATTTGGCGAGTCTTTCACTGCACGTAAGTTAGAAGTTTGTCAACCGTTGATAACATTTTAATGGTTGGTCGCAAAAATTATGTTACTGCTGAGAATACAAGACATTTGCATTCATGTAGAAGAAATGTCAGTGAGTAAAACGAAAATCTTCTGCAGTTGATCGAATTACAGAACCTTTATTTTATCAAAGAATAGTCCAATGGTGACATGTAACAAAGATTATCGGTATATATACATAATATATATACACATAATATATATGCATATAATGAGTCACGTATTACGTTAAAAATCGTGGCCATTAAAAATTGTTATCTGGATTTTCCAGTGAATTATCTACGGCAAGTTCTGCAAAAGCTGGTTGTATCTTGAAGGTTCTACTAGGTCCTTGATATTTGCTGTATTAAGTGCCCTTTAAATATTTGGAAACACTGATTAGTTCCATCGCTTTTTCTATAGTGTTTTCTTACTTCGCACAAAAAATATGACAAATTTGACAGCTGTCCAAGCGACAATCAGTTGAAAAAAATTGTTGGGCATATAATATTGTTGAGTACGTGGAAAGAATAAGAAATTATTCGGAAATTTACCAACCAGAGTATATGTTTAGTTAGAATGCGGGTATGGTAATTTTTTGCCTTACACATTCATTGCAGTGCTCCTACATTTGCTCAGGAAAGAGTCAAATGCGTAGGGAAGTTCCCAACTTAGTATAGTAGCGACGCTAAACATGCCTCTATCTGCAGCTTGATGTGTGGAATTATGTCCATGCAGTGTATAGGTTAAAAACTTCCATTACTATTTAAGAATTTTACCAGAATTTTCACGAAGTCTACAAATAAGTGTAACTAATTTCACAGACAAGGAATTTAAAAATTAGTTCTCGAATAAAGCTATAAGTTACGGGCTGCCAACTTTACCGAAAGCCTACCAATTAAATGTTGAGCTAAATCATGTTAGTTCATTTTATTTTCAAATGAGGATTTTAAAATTGTTTAACCATAAAACATCCGTAGACCCAAATTCGCCAGTAGCATACCTTCACTTCTCGTCCCACCTACTCATCGCCCATGGGGAAGGTTTTTCGACAGGTAGTGCTAGTGAGACTTACGTTGCAAGAGATTGTGTAACGCTTAATACCTGCAGGCAAACTTTAACGCGCACCTAACCCACGCACAACTTTCTCAAACCTGAGTGCTTCCGGGCTGCACTGATTTCTGGTTTACCTACACACTCTCTCGGCCTACGACGAAAGTAAATCTCAAAATTAAGACACCCAGCAATAAAAAGTAAATCGATCTGCCGCTACAGATACGATCAAAATTTATTTCCCTGTACGTTCTCTTGGCATTTGCGCTTTTAAAAATGCTCGCGTTCACAAAAACTTTTTCGCGTGAATGCACAGTACATAAAATATACCTAAACGCGCTCCAGTAAGAACGGGAAACGGGAACGAGGTCC
The DNA here is from genome assembly GCA_029891345.1 of Dryococelus australis. Classification (NCBI taxonomy): domain Eukaryota; kingdom Metazoa; phylum Arthropoda; class Insecta; order Phasmatodea; family Phasmatidae; genus Dryococelus; species Dryococelus australis. The sequence continues at coordinate 52,328,597 of CM057007.1, forward strand.
GTACTTACAAAATACGGAACATCTTCGTATATTGTCCATAGCTACAGGTTTGTGAAACGAACATTGCCGATAATACACGAAGCATTCATCACCGTTAGAACCAGAAACTCATCGCTCCTGACGTGGTCAGTGTATTCTTTTTACTTAAGGGGCCTGCCCAGCTGAAATACGGGTCTCACTGTAAGCACTTGGGTGTTTTACAATATTAAAAATATATGGAATATTTAAATGTAAGTAATTTGTCACGACAGAAATAAAAGTCGATATTTTGTTGCCAATTTATAAATTGGGTTATTGAAACATAAATGTGGTCAGCAGAAATTGCGGCAATTAACCCTCCATTTATAATATTTATTCTTATGTAAACCCGCATTTCTAGCTGCAGTGACAATGCCGCTTCTTTCTTTAACAGATTGCTGCATTAAAACCCAATAGTGACCGCTTAAAGCTCGTGTGTGTTCTATTTTCGATCTCAATTGCAGCGTTTAAAGATTGTTACTAGGGAGGCTCCCTAAACTTGTTTCTTCAAAACAGTTCCACAAGCCGCCTGCAGCAGTTAGCGACACTTCAAACACTCAAAAGTTACTAGAAACTATAAAAATGTTACACTTCAAACACTCAAAAATTACTAGAAACTGAGAATTAATTACACTTCAAACACTTAAAAATTACTGTACACTGAAAGAAAGTTACGCTTCAAAAACTCATAAATAATAGGAAATGAAAAAAATTTTGCTCATCAAAACACTCAAGAGATAGTATAAATTGAAACAATTAAAAATTACTATAAATTGAAAAACAACTAAATGTGCTTTTTACATTAAACCATCCGTTTATAACCATGTTCATCGTAAGAGCATTGTAGGAGAATGAAAGTCATACTTTAACATATTGTTACGCTCTCGCTGCCTCGCATCCCGCACGAGCGAGTGGAAGAGAAGGACAGCAGTTATACGACAGGGGCGGCAGCATGTCAAAGGATCGTTTGGATGAACAGGCGGGCGATAGGTCGGGGGCCACGTATCTGTTACAGAAAGCGAGCCAACGCTATAATCCTTTTTGCGGTGTGCGCTGCTGACCGTGGTTGTATTGATTTCTTCGTTTATCTCGATGATTCTCTGGATTAATGACTTCGTTCTCTCAGCGTGTCTCGGGGTGCGTCGAACCTTCCAGATGGTCAAGGCGAACGCTATATAAGTGCGACAGGCCTCCGAGCCGAGTAGTTGATGAGCGATAGATGACGAGCAGCGGGATAAGTGATCGGCGGAAGGAAAATCGGCAACTGCGAGTATCAAGCAGTGAAGAGTGCAACAGATAAACTGAACACCTGTTAATAATGAGTGTGAGTTAATTATCTGTAACTAGTCAAAGACAATTAAGAAGGACGTTAATTAGAGCTGAAATAAACATTAGATATTGCTCTTACTGTTAAATAAAAGATTAATAGTGGTGACGGATAATTTAATGCTCTAAATAATAGCTGTATGAATAAATTATAAATAAAATTTAGTTCTTTAGTTTTATGAAGTCCTCCAAAACCTCAGCTGTGTCCCTCAGGCGTCCCAATGCAATAATATTAATAATTCGTGCTCAAATCCATCTCCAGCGCAGAAGTATTTTTAAAGTTTTTCTTTATACACATTAAAATACCCTCAAAACGTAAATTAAACTTCCCTCGTTACAAATCGGAAATTCAGAAGATTAACTAGCTAATTTACGGACGGATTCCGTGATCTCGCCGAAAGCTCTATGAAATTTATGGAAATTCCGTTAACGAAGGAAATGTAGTGTCCCTGGTTTTACGAAGATTTCTGATTAGATTTTAACGATTTTAATATCTTCAGATCACCTCATCGCCTGACCATCCCGCTCGACTCAAAAGCAATAGCAATTAAATTTAGTTCTCTTGACTTAATATTTTTGCGATAAAGCACTTTTCTGTGTATTTTAATCAGGAGTCCTTGTTAAAAGTAAGTTTTTCGAGAAAAAAAAATGTGTTAATTTTTCATTTTATAATTTATAAAGCAATTGGAAATAAATTGAAAAAAAAAAAAAAAAAAACTGTAATAGTGTTTAGTCTGCGAAAATTCATTAACAAAAGCAGTTAAAATTAACAACTACTTTTCAATTTTAAACTAAACAATTTGACATGAAGAGCTTGGTGCCTTGCACGTTCTGCCGGTTGTTTAATTTAAATTTCACTCATCAAATTTTGTTTAGGCTGGACTCTCAATAGTCCGTCGCATCCGTCAGTTGTCCGTCCGTTCAGCGGTCACGTGATCTTCAACCATTCGCAGGACCAGCTTTTTTTCTATCCGTTAATCAGTCAATTATTTATCAAACTTAACCTTTCGTCGGACGGACGAATGAGCCACCGCCTCCTGACGAAATTCGTTAGACGTGAATAAGCACTTTGAAATAAAATGCAAGGTGGTGGATCTGTGCTTATTTATCTTTGGTAGTAAATTCCGGGATTTCAAATGTAAAATAATTCACTATAAATCTTTATCAAGTAAAAAAAGTTATTTCCCGAAATGTTTCCCCCCCCCCCCCCTTGAAAGTGCATTTCCAACCAAAATATATCTTCTACTAAAGAAATATCGCGATGTTAAGTTGTCACACTGGAATTTTCCCGTACAGAAGGATAGAAGGACGACGGACTGTAGTGAATCGCTTTCATCCTGTAGGGTACGAAAATGACAGACGTATGACTACCGGACTGACGTACGACTAACGGACGCGACGGACTATCGTGAGTCCAGCCTTAGTGAACAGCGCAACGGAAGACATCAACTATGTGTTGGCTCCCAGTTGTCAAAAAAATACTTGTTAGAGAATAAACCCCCTGTTCTCGTAATGCGTCGTCAATGATCGTGCAAGACAAGTCGCCACGCCCATGTGACGCAAAGACAAGACCTACCGCGGCTTGCTGAGTATAAGCTAGTAGTGAAGGACTGGCGGAGTCAAAGTAGCGTTTCTTGGCTGTGTTGGGGGCACGACCGTTTGTTTTGCGTGAATACGTCTACGTTGACGTGCTCGGACGCCTTGATGTTTATTTTACGTTCCCGGCGCCTCTTCACTCGATCATATGGGGTTTTATGGGTATCACTAGATTGCTTTTGAGATGCTCTTTCCAACCGTGTACGATTTCTGTATTTCGACTTGACTTTTTGATGAGTATAGGCCGACATTGTGTTAACTATTCTTAATTATACACATTAATTGCATACAATTTCACTATGACCACAGCACACAAACGTTTTTATACACACACTCGAGTGATCTTGACGAGAGCTGTCTATTGAAACTTAATAAGCAGCGAGCGTCGTAGCTTCTAATCAAAAGTTATACCACGCGAAAGTTATGAGACGCAGCGAAACGAAATCAAAATTGCCCCCCCCCCCCCCTTCCACAGTCCTCACTCGACGTAACATATTCCCTAATCCTTATGTAGACGATAGAATCGGCGCTGCAATGCAATGTATCGACCGATTTTGTTATTATCTGATTTTCTGGATCGCCTCCCACTATGGTTGCAAATTTAAAGACGTATTCACGTCAAAAAACACCACTTTGTCCATCTTTACCTGACCCACGTTGCTAAAGGAATTTTTTTTTGAAAAAATTTTAATACGTTGCAATTTGCTCGTAAATCAAGGGCTCGCTGACCACGGAAGAATTAGTTATTCTATATTTTCACCGAATTCTATTTAATTTTGTAGACAGCACCAGTAACAACTCTTTCCCAGCAAAAAAAAAAAAAAGTTGAACGCATGATTTTCCCACAAGTAAATGTCAAAACCAAAACTGAAAATATTGTTTAATTTGTCTCTTGTTACAGTGCATAAGTTGTCATTTTGCTGTTGCCAGGCTTATTTTTTCTTGGTTTGTATTTCCTTTTTATTTGTTTTTTTTTTCTTTAAGTTATTCCAGGACTCAATTTTTTGTTTTTATCGTATAATTTTTTGAGGTATTGGTTAATTTCCTCAATAATTATGTAGGCCACTTAGTTCTTGTTTCTGTTACTGCTCGCCTATTGATTTATGGCTGGCATGTTGTTATATTGTTAAACATTGTGTATTGTGTATTCTCTGCAATTTTCTGTACATTCTCAAGAAACCGAACAAATTTATATATAAAAAAAAAAAAATGTAGGTCAAAATAAAGAAAATTTAAATTTAACTGTTTTTAAAATGTACAAATAATAAAAAAATAACGCATACAACAGCAACTTGATAATTTGTACTGTCAGAATATGTTAAGGGATAGGGCCTACTACAAGGCGTATTTAAAATCTTACAAGGAAACGTTTTTGGAATTTCTAAAAATTGCTGAAGATAGGGAAATTCTTAAATTTTTTTTATTTGTGGCATTTTTTGCATGGCATACCTTAAAATGAATTATGAAAAGACCTTTCAGTTGCCCCTGTTAAATTTTATGCAAATGGTTTGGTTTATTTTATTCTTACATCACAAAAATAGTACAATTTGGGCTTTAATATGTAATTTTGCAAAAACCGTGGGATGTAAATGATTTTTAATTGAATAAAAAGTATTCGGCGATAGTGTTTACAATTTTAACAGCATGTGGATATAAAACAACGAATTTTTTCCGTTGCCGACGTTCTAATTACGTAAACACAAACTCTGAAAAATTTACTCCTACTTTCTGCCCTCTTGTATCATGATTTTTTCCTTCAAAGTGTAAGAAGTGTTTTGTGTTTAAAAGCGATATCTTAAAATGTTGCTGTGACACGCCTAGAATCTTTTAACTCGTAAAACTCTACATTTTCGCTTAGGAATTTTGGAAAAATATCGATATATCGAAATGTTGAAATTAAAACAGCAATATATCGATATAAAGTGGCGATACATTTCAAAAACATTCTATTGAAATCAGTATATCTTTCCATGCATCGGAAATGAATGTTTTTAAAATGCTCTCTTTTGAATACAAAAATTTAATTTAAAAAATTACTATATTTACTTTGGCAATCATCTTTCTGCAGTGCCCCGTGTTCTCAATACGTAATATTCCAAACCCTCATACATAAAATATCGGATTCCGATATACTGAATATATATCGTTTCGTAAAACTATACTTTTATTAATAGCCAACATCAATTTTTTTTTCTTCGATATTAACATCCGTACGTTTTGATCGGCCTGTCACGTACTCCGCAGCCTCCTTAACGATGGTTTTCACTCAACATGCGGCAAGACTCAGACCGCGTATGCTGAGTCGGTTACGAAGTATTTACAGGAGTTTGTATAAATAGCCGTGAGACGTCAAACCGAAATCTCTAACTTGGAATACCTAGAGTGTCTCATCGAACAGTGGCTTTCAAGGCGATCATTAAGCCGCATTCATTACTATAGGCACTTTTGAAAGCCCTGCTTAAGATCTACTTGTGTGCCCGTGGTGTATTCCTTCGCCTTATGTAAAATTGGCATTGCCATTTGCCTCATAACTTTATTGATCTTCGCAGTGTGCAGCACAGACAAGAGATTACCTACGCGTGCGTAATGTACACAAATGTGTACCCTGGGTCTGAATGGGTTAACGCAGAGGTCTATACAAGTGAAACTGTGGAATTATAAGAAAAGAAAATATGGTACAAATCTGGTAATTTGAACACTTCGAAATAAATAATTAGCGTTATCACAAATCGTTACCTAACACTTTTTATTCGACGTTAAGTTACGGAACTATTTTCCATCTATCATTACCAACTTCACTGGGCGCATGTCACTCAGCGCACCCGTTAAAATATTTATGCAGGCAGTGGCAGTAACTTTTTCTAAGGTTGATTTCAAAAGTGCTCACTTTATTGTGAACAGTCTTTAATCATATTACCGTTTCTGACTGGGCTTAATGCATGTAGAATAAATATATATTTTATTTCTGTGCTTCGGTCGCTTGGAGATCAATCACTTGTTTCCCCATTACTCGGGTCCTCAGTTCGATTTCTGGCAGCTACGGACGGGAATTTCTCATTTGTCGAGTACGTGGCGGGACGTAATCGTAGTGTGGGGGTTTTACAGGGATGCTCCTGTTTTCCTCCTCCGTATCCATTCCTGTCGTCCTCGAACATTTTGTCTACCTCTGCGTTAACCCGTTCAGACCCAGGGTACACGTTTGTGGACATTACGCACGTGTCGGTAATTTTTGTCTGTACCGAGCACTGCGAAGCTCAACAACCAATTATCTTACCTGTGACTGAATGATTCGGAAACCGCCTTACTGGTCCGGGTCGTAATTGGCTATGAAAACGAAACAAGTGTTGGGTTGAATTAAGTACAACACGCATCGTAAAAAAAATTTTATTTGCAACACCCAAAACCATAATTATAGCAGGTCTGAAAGGGTTAAGGTGGGAACTGCCTACGTGTTTGTGTTTTCATCTTGAAGGTTCCAGGTTGGACTCTGGTTTAACAATGAGTTTGCCGTCAGTTTTCATCTATAAGTTGGATCAACATCTTCTTCCCTATTTCTTTCTCCTCCCGGTTGGGCAGGAAGGTATGTGCGGCCTAACGTCTCATTGACAACCATTATAGGTTGTTCACGTTGAAATTATCACTTCTGAAAGCACTGCTTAAGATCTACTTGTATGCACGTTGTGTATGCTTCCACCTTATGTAAAGTTAACATTGCTATGGGCCTCATCACTTTATTTATGCGTCGGTCAAGTGAAACTGCGAAATTATTAGGAAAGTAAACATTTTATAAATCTGCTAAAAAACAGAAAGCGAAATAAATAATTTGAACTATCGCAAGTGGTTACCTATCACTTTTTATTCGATGTTGAGATATGGAACTATTTTCCATCAATCGTTACCAACTTTACCGGGTGCATGTCACTCAGCGCGTCCCGTTAAAATATACGCAGACATGAGGAGCGTTTTTTTTTTTTTCTAAGGTTGATTTCAAAAGAGCTCACTTTATCGTGGACAGCGTTCAGTCGCTCGAAGAAACAGGAGCGGTATGAATAAACCTTCCTCATTCGCCTCAAGTTATTTCGGGAAACCATGTAAAACCGAAATCAGAATGGCCGGAACGGGTATTGAACTAGGGGTCCTCCGGAATGAATGCCGGTGTGAAGATCTACCACAGTGTTACCTTACTCGCTCCTTTCCGGTTGGGATTCCAGCGTCAACTAGGGGCGTTGTGAATACCAGAAAGTAATTAAATAAAATTGTATTTTATTTTCCTCTCTCCAAATACGGCGGCCTGCTGCACAACTGCAAGGCATTGCGTGTGGAGGGGTGACCAAGCACACGTTAGACGTTAGAAAAGTCACTCGACAGAAACACGCACGCGATGGAGAACCGACATTCGTTTGAAACGTGGACATTCGAACAGCACGCCACGGAAACACAGGCGTCAGAACGGCCGTAGAAAATAATTGCAGATGTTAGAAAGTTCGCGTGGCCGAAATACGATTTTGAATCTCATATCGCAGTTCCACTTATGAAATAGATGTCGTGCGATCGAAATTATTACACTAGAAAGATCGTGCAACAGGACCACAGATGTTAAAACGATGTCGTGGCCGAAACACAAAAGTTAGAACCACATTTTGCAGAAACGTGTACGTTACAACATTTGCACGACCGAAAATAACAGCTTATAACTGTAACACAGACGAACCACACATATCAGAATGATCGTACAATAGAAAAACAGTTTACAGTATTACAGTCCCACATACGGTATAAACGCCATGCATAAGAACGACCATACAGTCGAATGACATATGTTAGAAGGATCTCGCGATAGAAACACAGGCTTTATCATATACTAGAAACACGGATATACAAAATGCCGTACATTCGAATCACATAAAAGTAATCCGTGGTACTTACAACGTTGTTGGGGCGCAGTAGTGTCGCGGCTAGGATACCCGGGGGTCTCCAGCTTCCTCCCGCCCTCGCATTCCGTTTCATCCTCATTGGCTCTCAAGATCTCGCAGTTAATGGCGTGAATACGCGTATCTCGGTAAATGAATGTTCTGCAAATACCACTTTTTGTCATATTTAGTGTATTCTTGGGGGAAAAAAATTCGTGAGAATGGTCAAATATCGCATTTCTAAAGCTCGTGTATGCAGTTTTCTTAAGCGGCAGGAAAAATATATAAATATACGGGCGTAACTTAAGGCCACGATCCTTCATTTCTACAACTTTTGCGAGAATTAATTGTTTGTATCCAAACGGGAGCCGATATTGTAAAATCCTCAAACAATTTTGTTACAAATTGTTTTCATTATGTAGTCTCATTTTTCCAACACAAAAAAGTGTATATTTTTATCCAATCAATTAATTAACAAAGATTTAGTTTTTTAAATAATTAGTTTAAATTACACAGTTTTTAGTGTAGGAAAAATTTGACTACAAAATAAAAACAATTTTTAACAAGATTGCAAGAGAATCTTACAATATCGGCTTCCGTTTGGTCACAAAAAAATTAATTCTCGCGAAAGCTGTAGAAACGAATAATCGTGGCCTTAATCTGTGGGTTTCCTTCGCGTGCAATAAAACCCCACTGTTACAGATCTAATTTGCACAGTACAGCGTTACGACGGAAAAACTGCACGCCTTGCCCGTAGGAGCGATGATGCACTAAGCGTGCGTGTTAGTGTCGCCCGTATCGCCCTCCCCCCCCCCACCCCACTTAATCCCTTGGACACGCGAGTCCATTTCTCGTGTGGTTCTATGGTGGATGATTCTAAAGGCTGTTCACGATAGAGTGAGCACTTTAGAAATGAACCTTGGAAAAAAAGTCACTGGCCCTATCTGCATGTATTTTAAAGGGCGCCCTGAGTGACATGTCCTTAGTAAAGTTGGTAACGATGGCTGGGAAGTAATTCTGTACCTGTACCTTGACGTCGAATAAAAAGTGTTAGGTAACCATTTCTGATAACTTAAATTATTTCTTTCGCTTTTTTTTTTTTTTTATCGAAGGGTAAAAATGTGCAGATTTGTTAAATATTTACTTTTCTAATAATTTCATATTTTCACTTTACCTACGCATGAATAAAGTGACGAGGCCTATGCCAGTGTTAATCATACATAAAGCGGAAGAATACAAGTAGATCTTAAGCAGGGCTTTCAAAAGTGCTCATTTTACCGTCAACAGCTTATAGCATGCGCGTTTCCAAGTCATGAGAGCATCGAGGTCTCCCGCGGTCTGGAGCTGGAGACTCCAGGCCGGTGAGGGCGGATGGTCCAGGCGCCCGGCGGGAGGCTGCTGGAGAAGCAGGTAACCCGCTGGAGGGGGATGGACTGCGCTCCTGGAAGGCAGCCCGAGCACAGCCGCCCTGGAGGACGGGTTTATTAAATCGTCTGGCGCCCGCCGTAATTCACACCGCGAGCTTCCCTTCGAGCAACAGCGGCACAACTCCACAGTGAGACGCGTCCGTGGATGGCACCACACCCGTGTCGCAGAATACGTGGCCACCAGGGACATTCGAAATTCGCGTTATTTTTCTGCAGCCGACTGAACTCCAAGGTAGCGTATGTGCTACTGACGTCCCTCAATGGCTGAGAGTATTTGTGGCACGACGGGAACGACTTTTTTATAGGTAGAGACCTGAAAAATTCGCGAATTCATTTTAGGACAAGTTAGACTACAAACTCTTGTACGTCCCCGTTATGTTTACAAACGGATCACAGTTTATTACTAGGGCCATCCGTTTTTTTTTTTTTTTTTTGCGAAAATATTTACGCTCTGGCTAGACTTAAATATCCGACGCGCACACTTGCATCTTTTCCTCAGCTGTTGGCCGCTTACTTTGTGAGAAGACAGTCTGTTACACGAGTAAGCCAATCAGAACTAAGTTTCTTCGGTATTGACTCTACGCGATATAAGACACGTGAGAATTCAATTGATCCAGTCACGAAAGTGGTTCTGAACTAAAGTTTTTTGGAACACAACTTGTCCTGAAAACTTTTCCCAAAAAAAAAAAAACAGGTGGCTCTAGATACCAGAAATTTTGTATTGAAGTGAAATAATGATCTTTGTGTTAAGGAGTTGTCTCCATAGCTCAGTAGCTTATGGATTGGTCTCTTACACCGCGCTCCGATGACGGATTCGTAAACACCCTTTCGCGTTGTAAAACCACACTCAGATTGGAATTAATGTTCCTAAAGGTTGTTCACGGTAAAGTGAGCACTTTTGAGATCAACCTCAGAAAAACATCACTGCCCCTACCTGTGCAGGCAAAGTTGGTAACGACGAAAATAAAATAGTTCTGTGATTTAACCTTGAATTAAACATGTTTTCGTTATCATGTGTAAGTACAATAATTATTTCTTTTACTTTCTGTTTTGATGCATATAAGTATAATAACGAGCAAATTTGTAAAATATTTACTGACGTAATCATTTCAGGGTTTTCTGTTTCCGACACACGAATCAAACGATCAGGCGATGGCAATGTTAATTTCGCATATAGTGGCAGAACATGCAGTGCGATTACAAGTAGATCTTGATCAGAGCTTTTTAAAAACAATCATTTCATTGTGAACAACCTATATACACACTTGAGCAGATATCTGTTTCTTATTGGCCGCCAACGCAGTCTCCGGTCCGACTCGGCCAACCGGAATGAAGCCACCAAGAGTGCCACGTGTTGGCGATTGGCGCAGAGTCCAGCAGGGATTGTTGGATGAGCGGAGTTCCAATGTGACACACGAGACGGTAACTTGTACTTTCGTGACACCTAGTCTGTCGCAATAATTATAACGCGGAATGGTAGGGTCTCTCTCTCTCTCTCTCTCTCTATATATATATATATATATATATATATATATATATATATATATATATATATATATATATATATATATATATAAACTAGCGACCCGCTTAGGCCTCACTCGGGTGCGATTTACAAATATGGCGTTGTTTAGGTTTACAGCAACAATATATAATAATTGCTTAACGTAACTAACATAGGATTAATATTGTGTTGTTCACAAAGTTTTCCTAAGTGAAACCCTAAAAGACAAAATTTATTTCTGTGGGTAATCCTTGAAAGATAAACATATGCTGTCACGGACTTTTGTGTAGACCTTTACGAGATCTACAATTATATTGTACATTAATTTGGTGTATATCCTAAAGTTTAGAAAGTATAAGCCATGCACGTGCCCGAAAAGCGGCTTTTTTCGATTTGATTATAAAACGTTGACTTTCCTGTACTATCCTTACGTTAAATATCAGTCTATTATGAACCCAATCCTTCCTTAAGAAATTCTCTAACTGATGGTGGAAGCCGCATCAAAATCCATCAAGTAGTTTAGAATCCTTAGCCGAATACACTGTCACACGGCGGGGCAACTTTGTTTTATGCTATATATTGACATATATAAGTTGAAAATAGTTTACTCAAATAAAGATATTGTTACGTGCGCCTTTCCTTATTGTTACGTTCACCTTTCCGTGCCAGCCTCACCCTTGTGATAGTACCACGACGCATACGTCATGATTGAAAGCTACCTGAACTGGCGTCGCCGTCCTCCCATACTCTTTCCGCAGATGTCGTTGAGTCAAGAGCTGAGAGCTTTGGGCGGCTCTAAACAACGAGGTCTTGAGACCCGAGGAGTGTGAAATGAGGCGAGAATGGAGCACTGCCGGAATGCAAGGGCCCGGGGGTAAACGGGAGAACCCGCGGGTAAACCCGCCGGCCAGCGGCATCGTCCCTGCACGATTCCCACGTGCGCGAATCCGGAGTGACAAGGTAGAAAGCGAGCAGTCTAACCGCTCCGCCACCAAGACCCCTTATGCAGAAGTCGACGGGGGCGGGGCCTTTTGAATGAACTTTCTTGTAATTTTCTTCCTTGGCGCAACCCGACATGTAAAGAAGTTTCTGGGCTAGGGCTGACGGCACTTTGGGGGTGTCTAAATTCCCATTACACAAAGTAAGGGCTTATAGTGGGAACCAAGACGGAACACACTGTACGTTGTTTTTCTTCTGGGTCCACTTACAAGAAGGGCTCGATGTGACGAGCAGCGACGTCTTACACAAACACGGTACCTACGTACCATGTTCTGATACACACAATCACCAATACCTGAAAGTCCAAGATCCGCAGCAGCCATAACCCTCGCCAGCAGTTTTTCCTCTGATTCCACAGAGGTCTGGTAAATCAAACCCTCCATGTGGCACCACAGGAAGTAGTCTAGCGGAGTAGTTTTGGCCAACAGTGGATAGGTCAAGGTGGCCCGATTGCTTGGCCTGCACGTTCACCCGACTTGACTCCGCTAGACTACTTCGTGTGGGGCCTCATGGAGGGCGTGATTTACGAGACCTTGTGGAATCAAGGAGGACCTGCTGGCCCGGATTATGGCTGCGGTGGACCTTTGACTTCCGGGTATTGGTGATCGTGTGTAACAGAACACGTTACGTAGGTACCGTGTTTGTATAGACGTCACTGTTCGTCACATCGAGCCCTTCTTATAAGTGGGCCCAGAAGGTAAACAGCGTACAGTGTGTTGCAGACGTGGGAGAGGTCAACATGTGATGAGGTGGTGTTTGGTTTGTCGCGGCGAAACGGTATGTTTCCGCGCAGAAGTTCCTATTCAAAACGTAACCGTCTTGGTCGCCCCTACAAGCCCTTACAATGTGTGATGGGAATTTAGACACACAAGTATAAATACAATCTCAACTGAAGGGTCTGCAGTTGTTGTGGTAACCATCTGGCTGAAGTCTGGTGCAGCGTGGTACATGAGTGGTGAAGTCGTGTGTTGGGGGGAGGGGGTGAACGAGTGCGAGACGACGGCGGACGAGGGTTGTGTGCGGTATAGGTAGAACAAGAGGACGTGGTTTTCTACTTGTTGAAGGCTACTGTGCATGGGGGCGCTCGATGCGCGTCTAGAACATTCCGGAATGGTGGAATCTGGACTGAATTAAGGTGATACTGTACGAACATGTGATGCGGACTTTATTGTACATATTGGAACTTTCAAATATGGACATATAATTAATAAAATAATTCAATAGGTGTTGAATGATTGAATATTGGGACTGTTATTATTTATTTGATTGCAATATCTGTGAGGTAACAGACGATTCCGTAAATATCAGTTGTAAATAACGAGTGATAGCAATAAGTTGTGAGATAATAGGCCTGGAGTGTTTTCTTTTTTCTGTTATGTAAATAAATTAGGTAATTATTATTAAATCCTTTATTTAATTAAGACTTCCGACCCTTAAAGAACAGGGCAAAAATGACGGACTTTGAGAAATTTTCACAATACGTTTAGTGATATGTCCTCCTGAGAAAATGTTGGTCTGAATCATGCTCCATAAAAGTTCAGCATGATGAATGTCGCATTCACGGCACACCTTCAGTTGACCTCCGTCCCAAGGAACAATGGCGCCTCTGGCAAAGAAAATTTCGCTGTGTCAGGCTGGGTGATCGGTAACAGGTTCGCTGTTGGTGATGTCGTTTAATTTCTTTTCTCTGCCATATTACACCAACATGTTCCGTCTTCCGATACGTACTACGAACGTTAAAAAAAATACACCCTAAATTTGGGATGGGGCAATCACAATCGGGAACGGAATACTCGTCGTCGTGACGGACGATAACTCCCGTCAGGAGTCACAGTGACGTTGAATCACTCATGCGCAGACAACCCGATCTAGATATGAAAGTGCATGTCGTATTGTAACTGTGAATTTACGACTGGGCGAAAAAAAAAAAGGAACAAGGATAACTTGAGGGCTGTGGTTATATCATGCGCGAGTAGAGAAGAAATAAAAAAAAGGAGAATGAAGGGAAATTATGGTGGTTGCGAATCGGTGCTGCAAGGTAATTTCACGACGAACGATCTGCACGTGACCACAAAGTTGCAGTGCGCGGAGGCAAATCACTGGTGTGGCAGGCGAGCAACTGCGTCGCGCCAAGCGAGGTTACGCACGATCGTTCACACGCCTCGTGCGATTCGCTACTGGCACACAGACTACTCGACAGTACAGAAGTGAAACGCACACACTAGTGAGTGAGTGAGTGAAGAGATTCGGGTGGCTCTGAATAGCCGATGAGTAGAGACCTGGAAAATTCGCGAGTTTAGTGACCTGCAGGCTAGACTCTACAGTATTGTGTGCAAATACGTCGATGTCAACTGCGCATTGGTTGTCTGCTGTCACAGTGGAAGGCTACTCTTGAGCCAGCGTTCTCCATAAGGTGTCAAACACCGTGTGGACCAATGGCCGAAGTTATCTAAACACACGTGTTTTGAATCCTAGCTAGTCCCAAAATAAATCCGCGAATTCTTCAGGTATCTACCGATGATTAGAGACTCGGAAATTTCGCGGATTCATCTGGGGACGAATTAAACTGCATTCACGTGTACATATGTGCTTGTGGTTCAATTGGACCATCGTATTTCAGACACGCCCCGAACGACTTTCAACCAATAATGAACCTAAAAGGAGGATAAGAACTGAATCTCATGCTACCTGGTCTGGGGTTTAACTGGAGCAACAGCTATACTAACTAAATGCTTGAATGAACACAGGATTGTGGAGTCTAGCTTGTTTACGAATGAATCCGCGGAATCTTCAGGTCTCTACCGATGAGAATGAAGTGAGGTGAGTATGGAGCAGTGCCGGAATGAAAAGGTACTAGAAAAAGAAGATCCCCAAAAAAAAAATCACCGAACAACAGCAGCGTCCGGCACTATTCCCACTTACGAGAATCCAGAGTGAACCGGCGGAGGATTGAACCCGGTTCGCATTGGTGGGAGGCGAGAATTCTAACCGCTCAGCCACCGTGGCGCCCGCACACTCTAAATTCGAGCCAATGGAAAACCACCGATTCGCAGCGAAGATCGACTACTCGAACCCGTGAAAATGACTCCACGTAGAGTCTTTGGACCACCACTGGGTGCATCAGTGAAACAAATTCACTGATTGGAAAAGTGACAGCCAACTGGGTACGGCGAATTAAATATCGGTTTTACTGAATTTAACCACATAATTACAAGAAATATAAACATATTTCCGTTAGTCACTATTTATATGGTGCTGTTCAAAATAATTTTAAAAAGTAAAAAAATAATCCCGGAGTGTCCAGGATTGTAATCACGCCATCCCCACCCCGCTATTAGACAGTTATAGGCTGTTCACGGTTAAGTGAGCACGTTTGAGACCCTAGTTTCTTTTTCTTTCTGCTATTTTTTATCTTTCAACCATGTTTCTAAATAAACATTTGCAGTGTAGGTAATAAACACCATGTGTACTGTATATTCCACTGAACTCAGAAATAAACGTCTCAGGCTAAAATAATATACATTTGTGGACTATTATTTCAAATGAAATGGCTTTCAAAAGTGCTCACTTTGCCGTCAATAGCCTTACCTTATCATTTTCACTTGCAAGACCAAGTTTGATATCAGGGGGAAAAAATATGTATTATAAATTTTTATGGAAAGTATTGTAACCACCAAGTTAGGGGAGTCACAATTTTTATGTAACGGCCGGATGGGATGTTACACATCCCGGACAAGTGCCAGATGATTTATGTAGTACCACAGTAATGTCATATGTTAGAGCGCCAAATTTATATTTGTGTAATACGTATGACACTGCTTAAAGATTTTGCTGTTTATGGGTTATATATAAGCTTTGCCTCGGCTGTTATCCAGCTTCAATATAAACACGAGAAGAACCTTTACAACTCCTTGCCAGCAGAATAATCCAATCTCATAAACTCTACTGACGTTTGAATAGCAACTAAAAACAAACATTACACACACCTACAAACAAGGAAGACTTTTCTATTACGTACCACAATATTACCAATGGAAAACATCGGCAGCTTCTGTGATTTGATATTTTAATTTAAAAAATTTCGCTTTTATAGTAGGATCTCAACGTAACAAGTAAATAGATATCTTATCAATGAGATAATATTTAGAAACAACAATGTTACTAACTTTATAGTTATTTGAAATTGCTATAAGAAAACACAATTCTGACCAACTTAATAACTACTTGAAATTGCCATAAGATAGTGATATATATATATATATATATATATATATATATATATATATATATATATATATAATATATATATATATATATATATATAATACACCAACAAATTTGCTTTCAAGCTATTACCAAATTTACTTAAAACTATTCGAACATGCTATAAGGAACGACACTTGTCATGAAATTACAGCTTTCATTATATCCCTTGGTTTAACATGAAGTTAAACTTGATAATTATATCAGGGATTATTGGGGGGGAAAAATAGTGTGATCATTCAGAAACATTATTTTATGTCAAAACCCTTTGGGATAGTTATTGCTCAAATGAAATTACTACAAGCACATTTATAGATGCCTTTTGATTATCAATAATTTAGTAAGACTTACCTGTAGTTCATTAGCGAAGTCATCTCTGTAGTGTAGACTGGATATGGTAGCATTCCTTTCGACTTAGGATGAAGACAATATCCCTCTCGTTAAAATTGGGAACTGGCAGGCTCCACTCCCCGCTTATTGAAGCTTCCCTTCACATAAGCATTCGAGATTACTCACGTGCCTACTACAGTTCACAGCACACTAACGTACGTTCAATCCGCGGAAGACTGATTAAGCTCATTTATACACGGCATCGTCCAACTCAGGCCTCTTCTTCTTTTCTATATATCGCGCACGTCTTGTTTCTCCATTATCTAGTCTGGGATTACCTTTCCGCACTCGTTAGTGTGCAAAAACTACCAAAATCCTCATGGATCATCAGACATACTAACGTCTGACTCCAAGCCTAGCCCTCAGCCATCTTCTCAAGAATCTTTTCTATTCCGTTCAAAAAAAAAACATAACAGCGAAAATTCTTTACAACAGAAAAATGTTTTAAAATTCTCAGCTGTGATTGGCACGAGTAGAGTTGTCCCATCCACAAGTAGACAAAATGTTGGAAAAACAATAAAACCCAGAGAATAACATATCTTTTAAAATATCAATAACTTGCCCCAAAATGTCCCTCGTAGTTACAAAATATAATAAAAGAAAAGACAGCCTCACTAGCAAGCAAGTAACTATAGGCTGTTCACGATAAAGTGAGCACTTTTTAAGGCCCTCCCAACAAGCATTAACCGCTAATAAATATATCTTATTACAGCCTCAGGCATTAAATTTTGATGGTGGTGAAATTTATACACATTGTGTATTGGTCACATCGCAATGTTTATATTAAAAAGCAACAGTAAGTTGGAAATTGGATGAAAGGGAAAATTTATAAGGGCCTTAAAAAGTGCTCACTTTACCGTGAACAGCCTGTAATAGCATATTAGCTGCTATATTAATGTTGTATAAATATGCTGGCTAGAAAGAAAATAAACAAATTATTAACCTACCTTAAAATTGCAGGTACAAGAAAACAAAGCATAATCAATATTCCAGATCATACAGTATTTAACTTTAAATTATATGTGATTTTAGAATGAATAGTGCAATGGGGGTGAATGACTAGATGCAAATTTGTGGACATTCGCCATTGCGATGCAAATGTCTGTCATGGAAAAACAAGACTGAACATGAGAAAATACTTTAAAAAGACAAATAATCAATTGACGAGAAAATAAATATGTGTATAAAAAGATTGGAAAATTTCAATAGGGAATTGAGTGGGAAAAAAAACAAGAGAGCAAATAGTTACCAAAGATATGTATGTGTATACACAACCAACAGATAACACATAGAAAACACACAGGTAAGAAACCTGCTTGAAAAATAGGACAACACTGACAAAATAAGTGGGAACGAAATGGGAAGACACAGCAAAGAAACGCACTCAAACACATGAGTTTTACCAGACACGTCAGAACGCAAGCCAGGTATGCTGTAGTCAAGAATATGTACTATTTTTACCACTACTAGTTCAGTTCAGAAGACGGTGTGTTAAACTATGACTCCTTAGCAATGGAGATTGGCAGAAGTCAAGGGCAAGACTCGCCTCATCCCCTTGACGAAGAGCTGAGCCCCATTTGGACCTGAACCCATTTGGATTTAAGGGGAATGGTGCACGAAAATTGTACATTTATGTAATTTTTGTCGCAACTTGTTTTACAGAGGATTTTTCGAAAACTTTGGCTTCACAAGACGTAGATGGTTATTTTTAACGCCTTCTTACATTGTTACAAATTCACTGCGTTCGTTATTCTCAGAGCATTGATTGAAGACAAGGAAAAAAATCATCCTTCTTTTCTTCCATCATTGCTTTGAGAATAATGAAGGCAGTGAATATATAGCAACGTAAAAATATGTTGAAAATTATTATTTACGTCTTGTCGAGCCAAAAATTTCGATAAACCCTTTGGAAAACGACTTATATCGAAAATCGAGTAAATATGCTGCTTTCATGCACCATTCCCCTTAAGTGAAATATGTTTACTAGTATTCTAATAATTTATATTTTTGGTTGTAATATAAATATTTTGACCACAGTGTCTCGCTATTTGTCTAGTACACGTCATGTTATTTCAATATAAACCACTTTCTTGAGAAAGCTAAGAAATTTTTCGCTTGGTTGCAGGCAGGGTTTTTTGGTAGAAACAATTAAGTTGGCATTTTTATTTAATGTTTTGTTAACTCTTTTTCACCTTTTTGGCTTCCTGTCATAGGACTGCGTTACGCTCAGAAGTTGCTTACACAATCGGAACTCGGGCAGCACAACACCAGCAATTTTGAAACGCACTTGCTAACATCGTGAAGGCCCCTGTTATTAGTCAATTAGTGGCGCGTAGCAAAAGAAAATAAGATATCCCGACAGTGATGATGGGTTGTTGAGCCCGAAGGCTAGCCTGAACCCCTGGCTATGTAGCGGTGATGGGAGAGTGGTGTTTCCTAAGCATACGGCCAGTGATTCTGCATGTCTTCGATATTTAGCTGCCGGTGATGAATATAACATGTTTTGATCTCCAGCATCATCATACGTAGTATCCACAGATATGTATTTATCCTTAAAATAAGGCTATCAAATAATCCTTAATTCATTTGGTGGCATGTGAGTTTCATTTAGATCAGTAGCTCATATGCAATAACAACCTTCCGTCGGTAATTATTACAAAACCTTTAGTAATTTTTATAACCGTTTACTTATTTAAATGTTATTAGTGCATAAGAAATATTGTAGATGCAGTCTTAAGCAGGAGTTACAATACCCCGACGATCCCGACACGACGAAATATGAGTAGCAGCCAATGAAAAGCAAGATCACTGTGACGACAGTCCGATAAAATCCATCGTGTCGGACTCGTCGGGGCGCCCAAAAAATGTAAATACAACATTAGAAAACAAAATTTCATGCGTATTTCCTTACTGTAGTAAATAATAAATTAACTTACCGCCATAACAACGTTCCGTATAAATCCAAATATTGTCGAAAGCAAAATAGCCGTTCACTCCAATACGAGTTTTAAAAAGTAACTATTGTATATTATAATGATAACTTGCCGTTGTAGAATTTTCCAACAGTCAACTAACATACTTGTAGGGCAGATTTCGTCAGGGTATTGTGAACACGGAATAAGATTTAATATGAAAATCCGTCGAGCTCTGACGTCATGTCTGTCTGTCGTCTCATGTTCGTCGTGCTATTGCGATAATCAAATACTGCATTTATGTTGGCCCGTTCGGCCACACAATAAATTTCTGAGTTCAGATGTTGCAATCACGTAATACTTTTATACGCGCTGCACTAGTGTCCGGAACTTGTCTAGCAGACAGTGGACAACATGCTTCCTGCTCTATGATATTGGCATCAACCATTCACGTCAAAGGGCAATGAAAATTTCAACAAACCAGATCAGCGACAAGGAAGAACGGAACACGGATGCCTTCGTGTGTACAGTACCGATCATGTAAAGGCTGTCCACGATAAAGTGAGCACCTTTTAAGGCCCTTGCAACAGGCACTAACCACTAATAAATATATTTTATTGCAGCTCTATACGTTAACTCTTGGGAGTGGTAGAATATAGACACTGTGTTTATTGGCCACATGGCAATGTTTATATTAGAAAGTGACAGGAAGACTGTAATCTGATGTAAATAAAAATTCATCTAGGGCCTTAAAAAGCGCTCACTTTACCGTGAATCGCCCACAGCAGTGATTTCGTCAGCGCAACGTGGTGCCCGACTTCTAAAGAGCCCGCTGATTGGTTTAGCCGACGATCATTCTTAATTAACCAGCTGGTGCCGTCTATGTTGTGGCACTTCGCAGAACACCACTAGCTACACTGAAATGTCAACACCAGCAATGCATCAGTTTTTTTTAAATTCCTGTCACGATTTACTGGGCGGGTGTCTACGTCTAGGCACCGTTATAAACACAGGCGGTGCCTCGAATTACAATCAGCCTATCAAGTAAGCGGGAAGAAATATTTCCCTTCCTGCCAATTTTACCTTGTCAGATCTTATCGGTCTCTATCTGTTGTCGAATAACGTTCACTAAATTTTCTCAATTAAGTTGTTTCACAGTTAAACGCTTTCGAAATGACGTCCTGACTTTTTGATTTAGTCCACCGTGTTGCTCCCGCCACTTCAAAATTAACAACGCCATTCAACAAATATCGAGCATGTATATCTACAGGATGTTGCAAAATTGCATGCCAATACTTTGTGGAAACATTCCTCACGTCTCGAGAATGAAAAAATGTAATATGGACATAGGTCCGCAAACGCTTAGTTTCTTCACTACAGCCCGTAATACATAACGTACAGTGTACGGCCCGCGGGATGGATTATTTTACTGTGGAATGCCATCGCAGCGTTCATTTGCATGATACAAGACACTACTCCTGGTATAGTTGATACTGCACAGAAATTAGTTACACATGTGTGAAAGCTTATCGTGGCATTAAATGAAATGTTCAGCACGAACACATGCATCAACATGTCGTTGCATGGACTCCCAGATGCGCTGATTAATCCCTGGGGTACTTCTGATTGTTTGGCAGCCCGCCACTATACGGTTACGAAGGATGTCCACATCGTTCATTCGGGTTGCGTACATAAGTGCTTTTCAATGTCCCCGCAAATAAATGTCTAGTGTATTCAAATCAGGGTTCCTCGGGTGCTGATATGGGGCTGCCAATTACAGCTGCGATGGCATTCCACAGCAACATGATCCAGCCCGCGGGCCATACACTGTACGTTATGTATTACGGGCTTTAGTAAAGAAACGAAGTGTTTGCGGACCTATGTAAAAAAAAAAAGCCCGTAAACATGGGTTCGAAAACGAACCAATTTCGAAACAAGTCACCTAATACAAATTTCTTTGCTAAACTCTTCGTACACCGAACTCGCCTCGATCATGCAACGAAACATCCCCTCAAGGCGATGGCGACCGACAGTTGAAACAAGCCACCTGCTTTTGATGAAGCCAGCTTCAAACCCCCTCCACCCCCTTCCATCCCGCCCAAAAAAAAAAACATAATTTCCCCAGTGTGTGTGTGAGTAGGCATCACAAACCATAACCCCCCCCCCCTTTCACGAGAAACAATGAGATTTAGTGGTTCACAACGTGACCATCAACGTATATTTTGTGAGAAATCTCTGCACACCCAGCTGCTTCTTAGCGAAACTACACTTATCAACCCAAAATTAATCTCATAAACTTTACGGTACGCCCGATAGCTTTACTTGTACAAAAACAATATTTTTCTATCGAATGTCTGATCTTACAACTGGTTTCATTTTGCACATTTGCTCTACCATTCCAAGTTAAAAAAAAAAAACAACATACTTTCGACACATTTTCGCTCATAGCCTATTACTATATATTCATCCTTTATTTCGTTGGAATAAGACTAAATAACTGGCTGTGAAGTCATAGAGATAAAGCGCGGCATCATTCTTAAAACTGACTTGTTTATGAGACGCCGGAATTCGAGCATTATTTTTAATTAACTTTACTAAAATCTATGGCCTTTTTTCTCAAGACAACTAGCAGCAGTAATGAATGAATGATTAATTTTCTGGCAGTTATGTAATTCTACGTATTTGTTAATAATAATGTCTATATTTCAGGATTATTAACTTTATACTGCTATTATTCTGCGAGTGAAGCTAGTAGTTAAACATTTTATAAAAGCTACTTTTCATTTAATTTTTTTTACGAAGTGCAGTAGCCATGTAACTTAGAAGTATTTACTATAAAACTACAAGCACTATACCGATAATTACATACTGAACAAGAGCTTCACCAATTAAAAAAATTCGTTTAATTCCAGAACATAACCTACAGTTTGGGTTTGATATTTCCGAACCTAATTGTGGGGGCGATATCAATACATTCTGGACTTATTTGGGTTGTACGAGGAAATTAAGAAGTGTTTTTCAGTTTATGTAACAGAAATGGAAATTTTTAAGACCCACATAAATTCACGGTTTCACAAACAAAATATGTTTAATGAATGCTGTAGTCTACACAGCTGTTGTTTAGTTATCACAACCAATGAACTGTAGGCTTCGGGTTCGGCTGTAGCAATATGAAGCATTACAACGTAGACTAGAAGCACGCTGCACGGTTTACGAATCATTTACGCACACAGACGATTCTTGGGTACCGAGCCCCGTCAGTGTATTGAATAGGATTTGTATTCAGTCTAGTTTCAGAAAGGTACATCTAAGAGTCACTGATTGAGATAAAGTTTTCGTGTCTCTCAGCACTATACACTGTACATACACATACAAAGATGGTGTACAGTAACAAATGTCTATATTAGCCTACACTGCTTACATCGGGCGACCTACATAGCTAACGTCGCTAAGGCGAGTGTGCTGTTTTCAGATGAAAGTTTTTGTTAATTTTGGTATAATAAGAGTATATATATAAGTTAATTATTCTTAACTTAATGACCTGTGCCTATCTTTCGATTTCTTACATTGCAGAGACTTGGGAATCGACTAGGCAAAAATATTTTCACGTGGGGGTTTTCTATGGGTATTCCTGTATCCTCCTGCAGTTGGTACACATTTATCTTAAATTATAAATACTTGAGGCTGAGTGGGAGCCACAGTTATCTCCCTGGGGTAGACAGCGAGCCCTGCATAACCCCATCATCGTCTCAGCTCACCCGTGTTGGCGCTGCATCAAGAAATAAAGTGCAAATATTTATACTGTTCCCTGTTTTATTGTAGCTACCCTGTTTCAAGAACTCAAACATAGTAGCCACGTGTGTACGTTTACGTCAGATTAATTTACCGCAATCATCTTTAAAGACCACAATCTTTCGTCGTTGGCGAAACGATCACGAAGATGCTTGCGAACAAAAACAAGGCAACCCTGCTTGGAAAAAAAAAATCCCTGGGCGTTATTTATGTGGTCGTCCGTGGATTATCATTTCTGCGGAGATAAACTAAACTTCTTGGAAATTCTTCATAGCCATTATGAATTTAATTACACAACGGCTCATAAATGGTTGCAACGTGCAAGCAGTCTTCGATGGTTGGGAGAAAAAGGGTGGGGGGGGGGGAGGTTGAATGCGTGATTAAATGTTCTGGTGGATGTGAACAGTTTTCCCGGCCTTGGATAAAATGTGCTTAAAAGAGATGATTGCAACAAAAATTATGAAATAACTGGTAATAATTTTAATAGTACTGAACAGCTGGGTAGGGGGAGGGTGGAGAAGGAGGAAAGATGTTTTAGCGACATATTTGGTGAAGACCTCGCAAGGTTGATGGTAGAAAACCGGTCTATTCCCCTCTCCCACCATTCCTTTAGCTCCCCTCCTCTCCAACCCCTGTACCAGGCTCGTGAAGCTTTTATGATGTAGTACATTGTCGGCCTTTCAAAACTCTTTGTGAGCCCCGCGGCCGTCCGCTCATATACGAAGCGTTCTCCGCTGAGAAACTGCGAGCACCGATGAATAAAGCTCTCGATTTTATGAACTGCCCGCTCGTGAAAACCTCTCTCCGGAGAGAAGTACGAGGGGGCCGACGCCGCATGTAACTTGATAGGTGCACGTCGTCGTAATTGCTGGTGACCCGCGGGTCCTGAAGGATGTCAACCGCCGCGAGGCATTCCTCCTCAGCCTCGGCGCGTTCCCTACATTCTGGATCCACTTCCTACGTGATAAGTTTCACAGGAGCTGCCGTATCTTGTCTCGTCCCTTCACAGTGCACTGTAAAAAGTTCTCTGGTAAAATTCCTAAACTTTAATGTGAGTTTTTAACCTAGACACTGTATTGAAATAATACCAGACATCAAGCTGCAGATACAGGAATGTTTAGTATCGCTACTGTACAAAGTTGGGAACTCCCATGTGCATTTGATTGTTTCCTGAGCTAATGTAAGAACGCTACAATGAATGTATAGGAAAAAAATATTTCCATTCCTGATTTCTCACTACGCGTATAGACTAGTATGGTAAATTTCCGACTAATTTCTTAAGAGTGTGCTCTTGGTGGGGAAGCGGTGGCACAGTTGCTAGCGCGCTCGCCTCCCACCAAGGCGATCCAATTTCGATCCCCGGCGGGTATGCTCCCGGATTCTCTCATGTGGGAATCGTTCTGGATGATGCCGCTTGCCAGTGGGTTTTCTCGGGGCAATCCCATTTCCCCTCACCCTTACATTTCAGCGTCGCTCCATCCTAGGGTCTCATTTCATGTCATGTTCAGAGATGACGGGCGCCCACGGGTCCCAGCTGGAAAGCCCGTTACTCGGAGGGTGTTGTTTCGCCCTGGGTCCACCCCCCACACAAATTTATTATTATAGTGCCCTTGGTGGTTTTTAAGGCGAATGATAATCAACTCCACGTACAAACTTCGTGGCGCCGCGGTGGCCGAGAGGTTAGACTGCTCGGCTTGCACCAAGACGAACCGGGTTCGCTACCCGGCCAGGTCACTTCAGGATTTTCGCACGTGGGACTCGCGCCGGACGATGCCGCAGGTCGGCGGGCCCTCACAGGTAACCACGGCTTCCTCCGCCTTTGCATTCCAGCGCCGCTCCATACTCACCTTGCTTCACCCTTATTTGTACTCAACACCTCATTATTAAGAGCCGCCCAAAAATCTCAACTCCACTCTCTATTTTTCGTGCACCGCAAGGCGGGCAGACGGCTTTCTCTGTAAAACGTTAATTTATGTTTCGGACGTAAGGTATTTCTGTAAAATGTATTATATCGATTATCCATTACTCTTTTACTATATTCACTCCTGCCGAGAAAAGGGAACGGTTATATTCTATAAAAAAATATTTTAGACTTCCCTATTAGTACACGTTAGATTAATTAATATTGTATTTTTGTTTATGTAATTATCTCCACTAAGAGTTTCGACTCAATACAATTCCTTGGTAAAATAGCCATGTTCAATAGTGAACAGGCATGTCTAGAAACATACATATAAAACTTAGTAACCTTATCTACTGACCATAGGTACATTCGCTCCGCAGTGAAGATAATTATATCTTTAGCCATAATTTCAAATAAATAGTTTAAACCCACGACAAGCAGCAACTTTACTTTCTAATATGAGTTTTGAAATAATTAATTTTTGGATGAATGTTTATCACAGAATTTTCCATTTATATAATTACTTCTCAGAATATTGAGCGAAACTTGCTCACCACAAACTGCATCTATGAAGAAACTGGGGTTATGAAGAGCCTAGAATAAACAGTACATGTTTACATCGTTACTAAATTGAGAAAAGAAGACAAAATTTTGACGAAAATGTATTGTCTAATGAATATCTTGTAACTCTGTATGTATGTTTTTTTTATATTCTTTTGATAACTGTTGTAAAAAACGTAGAGCTGAGAAATGTGCGAGGGTTTATATTAAAAAATACTTTTATTTATTCTTGGTAGTAACGTTATCTCTTATATCTGCAATTCATCCAATTTAGGTTGACTAACACTCAATGGCGCGATTTTTAAAATTTGCGTAGTTACTCTTTATCATGTGTGATTTTATTTTATTATTTTTATAGTGAATTAAACACGATAACGGGTAATTTTAGGACAGCAGTATGAATGGTAGAACTTATATTTGGAGTGCATAATTAATTGTTGAAAAAATACTAAATGATTATTAGTTAAGAAATATTTACATCGTAGCTCAGAGGACGGAAAAGAAGAAAATCTCTGACAATGTTTAAGGTATATTTTTTATGCATTATTTTAGACAATATTTAGAGGAACGTAAATATTGCGAAATAGTGCCCGGATTCACAACAGTAGGCGATATTATTGTCAATTAATAAGAAAAGTTGTCCTTTAGTAAATAAACATCATGCATATTTTATCCATAAAATAAGATTTTTATGCAGAACGATTTAATTCTGTTTTAATGAGCACCATTTTGAAACGGATACGAGCGTGTGAGTAGTATGATAATTTTCCTTCTGAGGCATGCTTAATGAGTAAGAATTTGGATTCGTCCGCCATCTTGGATGTCGTATGCTGTAGTTACCTCATCACCTGCTAGGGGCATGGATGTCGGTCGTGTAGTTTATTGCTGCTCGAATGTGCCACCGTCCTGTTTCCACTTATACTTCGTTCAACTACCACCTGCTAGGGGCGGTGGTGTCGCTGTCGGTTGGCCGCCGTGCTGGTTCTGGATTTGGCAGCTAGGGGCGCAGCTATATAATTTTCGCAGAGTTCAAAATATCGTCTGGAGTAGGGCGGGATATAACTGCCGGACAATGGGTCGCCAATATGGTGGACGACTTTGACCACTCGACCACCGAAACAAGTAGGGAAGTAAGGTTTTTAATGTGGTTTACGTATTATAACACTACTCACCACCCCACATCCACAACATTATCAAAAATCGTAAACATTAATTCTAAAAATCGAGGGACATATAATTTGCAATTCACACTCACACCACAACCATAACCAACCCCCCCCCCCAACCCTCCTGATAGTAAAATATCGCAACAAAAAAAAATTAAAAATCAACGAACTAGGGTGAATTATTGGGGGGGGGGAGGTGTTATATAGCAGATGGTAGGTTGGTGGCTTGTATGGATGTTGATGGTGGCTGAGCTATGGTAAGTAAATGGCCAGGGAAGTGTGACGAGACGTGTGATGGCCTGGGGCTTGGATGGGGGTGGGAGGTATGCATGTGTGTAATGTAAAGTCTATGATTCGTTTTATGGGTGGGAATATTGATAGGTTCTATAGCCAATGAAATAGAAAGACGGAGGTTCAGTCGGCAGCTGATTGTCTTACTAGGGAGTGGCTGTGCTCTGCTATCGTTACTAGTATGGAACCCTCAGTATTACACACATCCCACTTGGTTTGTTGTAATGTGTATGTAATTTTTTTCTCGATGATTTTTCACATTTTTATAGATCTTTCGCCTTTTTTTTTCTTGTTTTTTCTAGTTGAAGCTTCAATGGGGTCATGGTTATGACCTCCAATATTCAACATGAGTGCTGGAACCAGTGATGTAATATGTTTCTAAACTTTTATTAGTTTATCCCAATTTTTACAATTATTTTTCTCGATTTTTAGTTTTCACGGTTATTGGGGTAGTCAACAACCAACATGGCAGAGGGTCATCAATGTAAGATTTTCCTGGATTTTTAGAATTTTTTTGCACTTTTTCGATTTATTATGATTGAATGGTGGGTAGGTAGGGGTAGGGGGTAGGGGGTTGATGGTTAGGTTGATGTGGTAGAGGGGAATGGGGTGGTGGTAATATATGTTCCTCGATTTATATAATATTTTTTCTAGTTGTCTTGGTTTTATAATAATTGCCAGTGGTGGGGGGAGGAGAGTGGTAGTGGCGAGGGTGGTGGGATGAGCAAGGGGTAGGGTAGTGTAAAGTTATATGTTCAGCGATTTTCTAAAAATGTTTGGCGATCTTTTATAATTATTTCCAGGGATGAGGATGATAAGGAGGTGAGGTGAGTTTGGCTAGGGGTGGAGTGAGGGAGCCATGTCCGTTGATCCTCAGCGAGCCCCCAAATGCTCCAATGGCTCGAAAATTAACTTACGCGGGAGCTCGTTTTTGCAGGTTGGGACATGGATTTTTTTGGAGGGTAAAACGGGACATTTTAAGAGCAAAAGGAAAATTTTGTGAGAAAAAGGGAAATTTTGATGGAAAAAGGGAAATTCTGACGGAAAATTAGTCGATTTTGAGGGGAAAACGGAAAATTTTTGAGGGAAAAAAAAGGGAAAACTCATGACGTCATCCAAGATGGCGGACGCATCCTGAATCTTAAAGCATGATGAATGTGCCAAAACCGGCATTCCTATACAAATTGTGTGTATGTATGTATATAAACACAGATACATATATCCACCGTTTTGAACCATTTGAGAAATTTTTCTTATGTGGCAAAAAGGGAGAACAGGAACAGAGCAAAGCTTACACAAACAAGGAGCACAAAAACAACTCAAAAGACTGAACGGGTCAAATATTAATTATCACCCGTTATATGATAAGTGAGATTTCCTGCGATTCCTCCATGAGAGACCACGAAAATCTTATATTAGGGAGAAAGATTCAAATGATCGCAAACTTGTAAAAAGTTATTTGCAAAGTTGTTGCGACTAAACGTATATACCAATACGTTAGCTTCCATAAATCATTATGCCTACTATTCGTCTCTGAAATACACGTTTATTATGCACTTTTTCATTTGTACACTTCACTAATACCGCACAGACATTCCTGCTTGGTTCGCTTCCGTTGTAAAGACTGTTCACGGTAAAGTGATCACTTTTGAAATCAACCTTTGAGAAATATCATTGTCCCTGCCTGTATATATTTTTAACGATCACGCAATATTTAGCATGCGCTCGGTAATGTTGCCAAAGTTGTAGCGAGCTCCCTTTCCTACAATATCTTATGTTCGTCACTGTTACTCCTCGCTCAGCACGCTGCTGCTAGTCAGCTTAATATCTAGAACTCTGTGGGAGTGGGAGAGGCTCGTGCGGTACGTAACACTTAGAGGTATTCTAATAAGGCTAGAGCTCTTTCGAGAAAACACGTTTATTATAACACTGAATAATAATTGATACAAAATATACATAATGTACAATATATTTCTGAACAATAAGCATTCACGACTCTTGCCGAAGAGGTAATATTATAAGAACAATATTGAAGATAAAGTATATGTTATTGCCCTAGCCTTGCCAGATAATTGAATGATTAACCAATTCGACTCGTTAACAGGACCTCGAGATCTGGGATGACGCCTAATTGCCAAGCCGAAGTTATGCTCACCATATACTGATGCTGCTGTGTGGCCCAGAACTCCTCTAGGCCTAGGATTCAATATGCCCTCGTTATCGATATCGCTCTGCCGCCACTTCACGCCGCTTTTCTGCGGCCTCGTGCGTCTGACTTTTAAGGGGGGGGGGGGTGGCGAAGTGTGCCCAGCCTTTATAGTGGCCGACAGTGTGTCAGCCAAAGTACGTTTTGGCAACAGGAGGCTCGCACAAGAAGGTATATCCCATTCTACCTTAGCTCGTCGTGTGCAGCCCCCTGGTGTCCCCCACAAAGTGTTAAACATCTATCACACTGTCAAATTTTTGCCTTCAACTATATTTGACAATAAAAATTTGAGGACAAAATACAGCCATAACATTTTTCTCTCCAACAAATTTTATCAAATAACCGTGAATGTGTTTGAAAATGTGTCAGACTGTCAAATTTTATTATTGTGAGAATATATTTTGAAATATTATTTAAATATTATTTTTCAGCGGTCCATTAAAGGAAGAGATGTAAGTAATATTGTTACTTATTTTCGTTTCTTTACTGAATTAAAACTTTGTTCATAAGATAAGTTTCCAGCACAATGAAATATATGCCTCTGAGTTCGTAATAACATGTGCAATTTTAACTTAAAATAGCATTCATGCCCAGACAGCTTCTACACAAATTAATTATCTTCATAACTTACATCGTTTCCAGCAATTGTTCGTTATTTTCAGTTTCTTGGCGTCAATTTATGTCGTGCACGATTCTGATTGGCTGAGGCCATCAAACATCAAATAAATTTTAGAACCGGTCCAATTTTCAAATTTCGATGGAAACTGAAGTCATCCAACTTTTTCAGACAAAAATAGTGGCATTTACGACGATTCGATGACGTAATAACTGTCCAACTTTATTTTACCAAACTTATTGGAAGCAGTTTGACGGGAAAATGTGATAGTGTTGCAGGGTCTTTAGTAAAAGATTTATCGATACTCAATTTTTTTTAAATTTATTTCTCTCTTTTTCAAGAAGAATTACAAAATTTGTGAAACATTTATATTTTTGATAATTTCACACTTTTACGTGACCGACGAATGAATAAAGTAATCAGAGTGATCAGACCCATTAAAACGTTACATTTACATATGGTGGAAAGATACAATGTAGATCGTAAGCAGGCCTTTCGAAAGTGCTCAGTTGACCGTAAACAGACTATAAATGTGTGGCACGGAAGTTATTCAACGTCCAGCATAATTTAAAATGCTCACAGAGTTTTCTTCTACCAACCCTGTGAACCCTGTGAACGGTGCTTCATCTAAGTAAAGGGTATTCACGATAAAATGAGCACTTTTGCTTTAGATCTACTTGTTTATACGTTGCGTATTCCTCCGCCTTATGTGATATTAACATTTCCATGGGCCTCACCACTTTATTCATGCGTCGGTAAAATGAAGTTGTGCAATTATTAAGAACGTAAATACTTTAGAAATCTGTAAATTTTTACACTTCCATGAATTAAAAAACAGAAAGCGAAAGAAATAATTTTAAGTTATCACAAATGGTTACCTAGCATTTTTTATTCGACGTTATCCATCCATCGTTACCAAACTTACTGGGCGAATGTCACACTGTGCGCCCATTGCATGCAGCGGCAGCGGCTTTTTTCTAAGGTTCATTTCTAAAGTGCTCACGTTATCGTGAACAGCCTTTAACCGCGCGCACCGAAACACTTATTTGCACTGTTTTTTGCTTTAGGCACCGCCGCGTTGCGTTGCGGAGCGAACCCTGTAGTTACTTCCAGTCGTGCTGAAACACGTGCCGAGTGCGGTCCGGTGCTCGTAGTGCGTGCGATCAGAACAAGGAGGCGAATTATCAGCCCCCGCTTACCGCCAGAGCACCCCGTGTTCTTCTCAAATTTACACGCACACAAGTGCTGCTGTCGTCCAGAACAGAAGTATGTGATCTCGTCGGCTTTGATCGCTCGTTACCTCCGCCGTTCTTTTCGTCGGGAGGTGTGGAATGATTGGGCAAGTCTTGTTGGAATGGCAGTCGGGACTTGACCATTGGCCGTTTCGCATAACTTTGGCTGTCCATCACACTCGTTTTCGCTTGCTTCCCCCCCCCCCCCCTTCTCGGTACTTACTGATAGCTCGGGTGCTGTCGTAATCGAAAACTGGCCATCCTTTTAAGGACCTTTCCCCTACCCTTGCACTTACGTGACGGTGTGTACATGGCTGTGTCTCAAGGAGCGATGGATTTGAGGTATGCACGAGTGAAAATCTCGCTCTTTTATAACCACCACGTAAAGACGGGAAGTAAAAATCTTTACGTCACAGAAAGAATTCACAGTTAATGCCCCACATGGTAAGGTTTGTGAGCACCGCATTAAAATTATTAAATTAAAAATCAATAATTATTTGGAATGAAAAAAATTTGAATATTCCCGCTTTTAGCGACAATAATTCCAATGAAGATCTTTATACTGACACACGCATCGCACATATCACACACCCTTATTTGTGTTAATACAATGCGAGAAATACGGTAACCACAAATGAGTTGCCAAATCATTGTTTATTTAGTAAAATATTACATTCACAAGAAATTTCTAGTTAAGTGTTCCAAATCTTGTTTTCCTTACATTGCAATGTAATATACTTGCACTTTGATGGACTGCTATTAATATGCGTCGTGCCTCTTAACATATATAATACAAAAGACACCACGAACACATAACCATCACAGAACAGAAAAGCAAACACTTTGAAACATTGAAAATCTTGCCACTTATGTAACATATTCCACATAATTTGTTAGACAGCAGTTGAAACAGTACATTAAAATTGCCATTGAAATATTTTTAGATAGGTTGACACTGCATGCCAAATTCACGAATACAGACTGTTATTTGAACATGCTAATCTACTTTCCAATTTCGTAGCAAGATTTTATTTATTTATTTATTTATTAAGCACTCTACCAAAATGTAGTTAATCTCCAACCTCGTCACCTTGCTTGAACGATATTTTCTGACTCACTCTTGCTTTTTATTTCAAATATACCGAGAGGAAGATTTTGTTTCAGGTGCCAAACAAATTTACTTGGAAAGGAAATGTTTACAATGAACCATATTTTGTTAATTTAAAAAAAACTGTTGTTGCCCCAAATATCTGCAGTATTTACTTTGGAACAAATAAATAATTAAAATAATTTGCGAGCCGAGTAATTATTTGATTG
Source organism: Dryococelus australis (assembly GCA_029891345.1). Lineage (NCBI taxonomy): Eukaryota > Metazoa > Arthropoda > Insecta > Phasmatodea > Phasmatidae > Dryococelus > Dryococelus australis. Next base: position 52,361,026 of record CM057007.1, read on the forward strand.
TTCCCGAAATGTCTACACGTATTTAGTACACGCAACTATTTTACAATTTGGTTACCATTGACATCATAAATATCACGGTAGTGTCAAACCAATATTTTTTTAAAGGGAATTAGCTTGTGATTACATGGAACTATCTGGTGTCTAATATTACAGAATTTGTTGCTATAACAAAATCAGCTGGGTCTAGTAATGACATGTATTTGGTTGGTTGTAGGGTAATCAGTTCATTTGATTACCTTCGTACGAACTTACAACTTGAGGGGTTGTTCGTAATTTTCCTGACATTTGTGGTAATCACCGTACTGATTAGCGAAAGTTTTGATGCTCAACAATGACAAAACCATCCCAATGAAGTCGTTTCGGCATATAACAAGAAAAGCAAAGCTGTAAAACTAGAAAACATTACCCAGGTACACAACATGCAATAAAAAATATATAACAATAGAAAAATGTTTACACTCTCCCAGCAACTGCTTTGGCTGAGATTTGTAAGGCGTATTATTCCGGCACAAGTGTTACGGGTTAGAAACTCGGTCCTGTTTTATTCGCATTATAGCGGAAACTGCAATGTAATAAAATATATATAAGTTTATTCGCTCCAGCCACATCTTGCATATTCAAGGCAACCAGATAAAAACAAAAAAAATTTATTTGTTTTCAATAAAAAACCATACAATTTCCCCAAAACCAACAATTAATATGGTTGCGCCAAACAAATTTTGTTTTATTCACCAAAACCTTTACTCCGTATAATTTGTTCCCCCATTTCCTACCTTCTCCCTACTTAGGCGAACCGAGTTCGTTTCCTAACGACCACGTCCGAACTTTCGTCTGTGTGAAACGTGGCGGGAGTTGCCCGAGGGTTTTGTCGGGGCTTTCCCATTTCCAAGGCCCTTGCATTCCACAACTGTTCCTTTTCCACTTCAATTCATCGTCGCCGGCGCTCAACGCTTTGCTGTTAAAGCGCCTACCAAAATATCTCCAATCATATATTCTGCATTCGCTAACTGTATCCAAGTTTATGGGATTTCTCTTGGAAATTTTATTTTCTTCCCCCAATTCTGCACCTCGCACCCGTCTATAGAATTAAACATAGGCATACTTTCTAATAAGACCACCTCTCAGGCGTTTCAGCTTGAAAAGTATGCCCGAATGTAGGAGGTGTAAAGGCTGTTCAAGGTTAATTGAGTAGCCGCTTTTGAAATCAACCTTTGAAAAACGTCACTGTCACTACTAGCATTCATTTTAACGGGCGCGAGAACTAGCAAGAGCCCAGTAAAGTTGGCAACGAAGGAGGTAAAATAGTTCCATGTCTTAACATTGAATTAAAGTGTTAGGTAAAAAAAGTGGACATTAAAGAACTTTAACTTTCTGCTTTTTTTGTAACGCAGATAAATGTAAGAATTAGTAAATTTGCGAGATATTTTCTTTTGCAATAATTCTGCAGTGTCACTTGACCGAAGCACGAATCAAGTGCTGAGGCCCACGCCATTGTTAATTTTTACGTATGGTGGGATAATACGCGGTTCGCATAAAAGTAGGTCTTAAGCAGGGTTTTCAAAAGCGCTCAGTTTACGGCGAACAGCCTATACAAAGATGCGTCAACGTTTATTGGAAACTTCCAGAAAAAGTTCAAGGCAGAGGCGTTTGTAATGGTTCATAAAGGTGTAGAAATTTTTTGTAATTATCGTTGAAGAAGCGACTGTTACTGAAATGATTAAAAACAAGCGAAGCAGAACAGACACACACAAAAAATGCTGTAAGTATAAACATGAAATATAAACAACTCGGTTTCTACTTCCAAATGTAAATGCTTGAAGGTATGCGCAAGACTGGCTTTAATGACTCAACATGGGGATCTCATCTACGTAGAGAATTATTATGGCTAATTATCTTCATTTTTTTTTCGCTTGAAGTTGTTCGTTTTCCTCACTTCCCATACCACTGCTTGCAAAGAGAAGAGGAAATACTCTGATTGTATCTGTGACAGAAAGTGCTTCTTAAGAAAAATCAAAATATTCGCTGCAATATCAACGTTCAGGAAGTGAACTCTAAACGTTTTTCAATGTTATCACCAACTGACTTATCGATTAAGGAGCTACAAATCTATAACGTACACCAAATTTCATGTTGGCCCACGTCACTATTTGAAAATATGTTAGTTTCTTACAAATATTTCTAAATAAATATAGTATTGTTCAGTTTTAGATGGCGTCTGGGAAACCTTGTCAGAGACAAGAGGGTTTTCATAATACAGGATGTTTCAGTAAGAGAGTACAACAATTAAAATGGGAATAGCGGCCGCATCGCGGAATTTTTTGAGATTGGGAACGTGTAGTCCAGGAGGCCAGCTGAAGGAGATATGGGCGTAAACTTGTGGGCGACCCATGTAATATGTGACGTTCGCCTATCGTCCGCAAGGTGACGCTGTCGTCCCAAATTAACATAGTGCGTACATGTAAAGGCTGTTCACGGTAAAAATGAGCACTTGTGAAGGCCCTTCTTATGTGTATTCCTCCGCCTTATGTAAAATTAACATTGTCATGGGCCTCCTCACTTTATTCATGCGTCGGGCAAATTAAACTGAAATTATTAAAGGAAGTAAAGACTTTATCAATCTTCACATTTTTTCACTTCGACGGATTAAAAAAAAAAAAAACAGAAAGCGGAAAAATGATTTTAAGTTACCACAAATGATTACCTAACACTTTTTATTCGACGTTCAGATATGGATCTACTTTCTATCAATCGTTACCAATTTTACTAGGTGAATGTCACTCAGTGCACCCATTAAAATGCATGGATGCAGAGTCAGTGAATTTTTTTTCTATGGTTCATTTCTAAAGTGCTCACTTTATCGTGAACAGACTTTATCAAGACTCGTTGGATATTTGAACGAATGTGGCAGAATATCGTACGCCGTTGTCATGCTTGCTTTGAGATTGGTGTCTGCCCGTTTCTTTGAGCAACTCTTGTGAGCCACAAGCTGATACATTGACACAGGTTCGTCAATGGAGAGGTCCTGTAACTGTCAGCAGACTGCTTCCGGTGAGCGCCACACTTGGGCCTCTCCTTCCTCCCATCATGCAACTGTACTTGATACGAGTGATGCCCGAGACTACTCATCATGTGATCTTTCTCTTCCGCTCTTCTCTAGATCACTTTGAGGTTTGCTTTCTCACATAGACTAAAGAAGAGGTAGACCGATCTCGCTGGCTGCGCACAACCAGTCTCCGTGTCCTAACACGGAACTGCTTTTCTGCTTGCACGTCTAGCAAAAATGGTGTGGGTTGGGTTTGAGGTTAGAACACTGTTCAGTAAACAAGAGTTTTGTAATGTTTGTATACTTGCTCTATTCAATTCGTAATACAGTTTGATTAAGTTTCAGCTGCTAAACGTATTTTCTTAAAATAATAGTGGGTTGTCACTTAGAAATTAAGATATAAATAAACACATTCATCACTCTTGACCATGTGACTTTGAGAGCTGTGTTCCTTTGGGCGAGGTCAATATTAGGACATGCGCAGAAGACGAATAAGCGGTCTACCTCATCTTTAGTATATGCTTTCTCACCGGGAGTCATCATCTGATGTTCTTTACTTTCGCTCTTTTCAGACACCTCAAAGTATTAACTCAGCTTCTCGAATACTTTGGGGGTAGGGCTTTAGCCCGTCTTCGTTATGAAATAAACGAAACCTCGCATGGGCCATGAATTAGCCCCGTGTTCCTGATGAAATACAGGACGTAACCAACACCCGCATTAGTTCCGAGCCAGGTGGGGAGAGCTGGCGAGGTTTTCCATCACCTGCCCGGCCCCCCCTGGGCCCAGTCCCTCTGGAGGAGGGACTGCATGTGTGCCGATGTTAGGGTAGGGTTTCTGTTTGTATACAACTAGCTTTCGGGGTACAATTTTATTCACTTAGCTCCGTGCCATCAGAGAAGACACGTCGCGATGTTGCGGAGGTGTTCGCGTCCGGGTTATTGCTCAGTACTAGAGACATCCAAAATTCGCGTTGCTATTCGGCACCAGGCTAAACTTCACAGTACTGTCTATGCTGGAGCTGGCATCGTTTCTCCATTGGCTGCTGCATGGATGTGAAGCCACGCCTTTCTGAATAAACTGCACGTGACTGGGGCACACGGTTATGAAGTGTTCATTCATTGGTGCAGGGTTACCTAGGGCGTATCAAATTCAGTATGAGCCAATGACGAACCTATTGCAAAGGTACACGTTTTAAAAGTTTAGCTTGTCCCGAAATAATAACGCGAATTTTGCAGGCATCTACTCAGTACCATAGAAAGGTATACCGTAATATTTTGTCGTTTTCAAAGGATGTTGATAAAGACGACAGGTCATAGACTGTTTAAATTGTTGATGCAGAAGAAAGTTGTATTTTTTTTTTTTTTTTTTTGTAATTTTTGTGCCGTTTTGGTCTTCAAGGAATCACTGCTAAGGCAGATGGTGGTTTGTTGGAAATGTGTTTATTCAGAGAGAAAGCCGCAGCAGGAAAAGGATCCTGCTCCTAAGGAAATTGGTTACCTCGATACTCGTGATATAATATGTTGGAAGACTTTTCCAGTTCATGAAGTCGGGTGGCACGACTGGAAACATGCATATTCATGGACATCTCAAGTGGTCTTAATGGCTTCCCTTATGGCATCCTCCGGGTTGAACTTCTCCCCTCTTCTTCGAAAGAGTCTCCTGAAGAAGATTCTCAAGTTCGTTTCTTTTCCTTGAGAATGTTGTTGGTAGCCAGAAGCATTCGGTCATGTAGTTCTGCATAGGGGAAGAGAATCCCGTTGCCACCGTCCCGTCTGTCTTATCACTGTATCTATCGCAGCTGACAGTATCGGTATTTCCTCTCATTTACGGTTTCGTTCCCCCCCCCCCCCCGGATCTGCCATGGTAAAAAACGGTGCAGGATCGAATGCAACCAATCTGTTTCCAACAGCGTACACCACACGCAATGTCAATAATCCACGTCACCAATACGGACACTTGTACTCGTGTCAGACGTGTTTGCGCCCACATCTCCTTTCGCTGGCTTCGCGGATCACGTGCTACCAATCTCAAAAAGTTCCGTGGTCCAGCCCCTATTCCCAGCTTCATTTTTGCCCACTTTTACTGAAACACTTTGTATGTAAGCTATTCACGGTAAAAAGAGCACTTTTAAGCCAGCTCATTTCGAATAACAGTCAAGAAATATATTTTATTTTAGCTTTAGACGTTAATTTCCGAGTGCGGTGGAATCTTCACACTTTGTTTATTGCTTACATGACAATATTTATTTTAAAATGTAGTTAGAGGATAACAAATGGCTGAAATAAAAAATAAACTAGGGCCTCAAAAGTGCTCACCTTACCCTGGATAGTTTTGTGTTTGTGATTTCCATTACGTTATGCTTACGCAGAACATTATTAAAATTTTCTCAGTAAATATTACAAATTTTTTTTTTACAGTGTAGTTCATTGATTGTTTCTCCAGTTCAACCCCAGACCAGGTAGCGCGAGATTCGGTTCTTATTCTCTTTACAGGTTCGTTATTGGGTTGAAAGTCGTTCGGGGCGCGTGTAAAAAAAAAAACTATGATCAATTTCAAGCACAACCACATATGTACGAGTGAATGCAGTTTAATTTGTCCTCAAATGAATCAACGAAATTTCCGGGTCTCTATTAATAACAGGATATATTGTGCTCTTGTGTTTTCTTGAGTCTAAAAACTTTAATTTACCTGCAGTTTTAAAAATATTAAAACTTTTCCAAAAAAATGTCTCTTTTATAGAAATGTGGCCTGCGTAAAGACTGACGAGTACTTTTTTTGTTTAAAAGGGATATCGTTAAATGTGGTCGATACACGCCTGAAACCACTAAACATAAAAAACCCTATGAAAATTAAGATTTTTTTGTATCTTATTACTCAACTGAATATTTATCCAAATGCATTCTGGTGTATATTCCTTCCATGAATACAAATCCTACTCCTCACTTTCTTCGTTTCTCATCGGCTGCAGATTACAGCAGGAAGAGGGCGCACTAGTCGTTAAAGCGGCTTTTCTTTAAAGTCGGCGTTTTTTCCGGAAGAAATATTCGAACTGGTTTCCTCACACTAATGCAGGGGGAAAAAAACGAGAGTGTGAAGTGGAACCATGTTCGTTGTATGTTTCCAGTCTTCGTTTATCTGATATGAGCGCTTTCTCGCATGGTAAAAAAAAATTAAGTGGAAGTGAAACGTGAAGAACGCGTTGTGGATTATTACTATTCTGTATTACCTGTTTCCTGTATATTTATTAATAAGTCGATGAACTACAAAGGTAAATCTTACCATTCGTCTGGATTATTTCCGTAAATGTTAGAGATTATAATGCTTTATTTAGAGCGAAAGATAATTGTTATAGGTATTCAGTGACTAAAATTATTTAACGTGTTTTTTTTTTTATGAAAAGAAAATAAGGTGTACAAAATCGGAACAAGTTAACCTCACACTAAAAATATTTTCTTCGAGAATACCGAGTTCGAAATATTAGAGGTCGGTTTTAGAAATTTGCTTAAAGTTGAAATTTGACATAGATATTCGCAAACGTTACTAAGAATAAAAGCAGTTTTCGACATACATTTTCAGCGAAAAGTTATAAAAATTTAGAGCCCCAGCTAACAAAATTTTCTGATTGTGATGGGTAAAAAGTAATAAATCACTCGTAAATTTCAATGTAAGTATGTAAGCTCTTCTATAATTTCGAAACTTGCAAAACTATATTTTAGACTATGTAACTTATATATTGTTATACTTATTTTTTACCATCTAAATAAATAAAAAGGTCACATAATAAATGTGCAATAAAATTTAGGATGTAACTTTTTTTTACGTGCGAGCAAACATTTGCACTACCAACACCGCAGTCATACTTTCGAGTTGATCTGATTACTTAAACGGTTATTACAGTATTTTGAATTTATTAAAAATAATTTCGGTTTTATTGTACAGCACACGCATGCATCTCGTTCTATATGATATATGATTGACCAAAGTATATGTCTCTGGAAGCATTCGACATTCGAAAAATAAGGAAAAAATGGAAGAAGAAAAACAAATATTCCTTAGCCAGGTTTTCGAATAATCGTTGCTGATGATCAAGATAATTATACCAATTTCTCTATCTATGTTGCTAAGTTTTCCGAGAAGATAAAGGCATTCTATTCTCCATTAAATTTCATCCATTGCAATATTATTATCTCTTCAGTGAAACCAGGGCTGTTACAAATTAACTGCATCCGTTTTATCTAGTACAAATACGTATATTTGTGCACTGTTAAACATATTAAAAGGAAAAAGTACTGTGGAATATATTTTGAATAGAAATAGCTCTATAAGGTATAACTTTCATGCCACGGGAAACAAAAGCATAAACCTATGTTCATTAAACATGATAAATCAATTGCTTTTTACATTTACTTTACTATATTTCAATATATCAAAACATTACTGGATTTAAAATCGTTGTAATTAAAGTATGCTATTTTCATTATCGACATGTGGTATTTTAGTGTAAACTTTGATTGATATGGAAACGGTAACTTAGTTTGTGCTTCTCAGTGTTAAATGACAGTTAGCCAAAAATGGGCACGAAATACAAAATAGTTATAATTGATATAAAAAAAATTAGATCACGAAGTTCCTACCAGTATTTGCATTATTTGCATTTCCAGTGCCTTGTTCAGTTCGTACTTCTCTACACACACAAGCATAAAATAAAATATTTTAATTGCCTTTTATGAGACGAGGCTATAAAGACACTAACGTAATAAGTAAAAACTGTCAATACAGTCCATTAACGTATACTTTCAGATTTTCTGAAGCTTTGGTGAAGTTCTACTCGCAGGCTACTTTGATAAGCTACAAAGCTTAACCAAGTCTAGAAATTTATACCAAAGGGACAACACTCACTGTAATAATATTTTACATCAGAACTATTTCTTCCTTGGAATTCGAACACGCCTATTTCCTCTCTGTTCTTTTCGTATTAACTGCAAGTAAAATATCGCAATTTGTAGATAAAGTATAAGTAAAATTTCAATTTAACAAGAAATAAGATACTTTTATATTAAGACGATTAAAGGCTTGCGAAACATGGCATATTTAGGAAGCTTACAAACACGTCATTCATAGAGTGATTTTTCAAAAGTTTGTTTGAAAAAGGTTGGCGACAATGCGATTAGACTATGCACCCACAGAGTGAACAAAAACTTGGGGAAAAAAACATCCCACATGCACATGGCTGGCCAGCTAAAAAAAAAATCAGTTTCGCGTTGTGCCTGTACGCAAGTAGTTGTTTGAAAGAATACTTCTAATTGCAGAAAGAACTCTTGCCGTCCATTTTAACTCCAAAACTCGTAAGAAACTATTTTCCCAATAGATTTCTCAAACAACGTTAGCTGCATGTTTTCATATTCAGGAACGAAGTGTATTTTTTACTCACTTTCCGGAATCGAAAAGTCGTGAAGAGTTTTTTTAGCTGATGATCATTCCGAGTTTCTCTGTGTCTCAGAAAGTAGAGTGTTTCGAACTAAGAAATCGTTCACCAATTTTTTTTATTGGTGTCGCAAATTGTCTATATTGATTACTTAATATTGTAAGGTCTGCATATGTGTAATCACACGTGAATTATATTTTTAAAAAAACACTGTGAATACCGGCTTGCAGTACTGCCTTTATTGAAAACAGCTTATTTAATACGGTTCATGTATCCCACCATAATACAAGTGGAGAAATAACCACCGAATGTTGCATCTTAGGTAGGGACCGAACGCTTGAACTGGAAATGTGCCAGCAAAATGCCGTAAAACATTCATAGTTATAACTATTCCAATTTGTGTTAAATAAGATTTGTATCGTATTTCATTATATGACAGTTCATACCAAAAATATGGTCACGAATTGAACATAATTATGAAAATTAAATTCTCTTTATTGATTTTTCAATGCAGTGCAAATTTTTCAAGTTTTGACAGAATATATTAATCACAGTAAAATTGAGTGCGTATAATTTTGCGTGCCAAAATTTTCACCCAAGGTAATTTTTTTTACGTAAGAAATAACAAAATTTATGAAAAATGCATTCATATATCTCAACTGATATGTGGAAATTGTTTTTAATATAACACCTTATTTTAATCAAGTAAATAAAAAAAACTAAAATTAATATTATTATATGTTGATTTTAATGTAGCCTAATGCGCATTTTTCGACTTCTTCCGACTAATTTGTTTAGTTAATAAGAAATTCGTTAGTTGAGTTGAGAGATTTCAACGGCTCTCTTGACAACGAGGTCTTGAGAGCCGATGACTGTGAAATGAGATGAGAATGGAGCAGCGCCGGAATGCAAGGGCTGAGGAAGCGGGAGATCCCGAGAAAACCTGTCAACCAGCCAGTGGCATCGTCCAGCACGATTTCCAATTGCAAAAATCCGGATGTGACCCGGCCGGGAATGGAACCCGGTTTGCCTTGGTGGGAGGCGAGCAGTCTAACCACTCAGCCACCGCGGCCCCAATAATTCGTTAATGCGCATTATTACAAAACTATTTCTAAAAATATATTAAAATATGCTAAGTACAATAAGTTAAATAAGAGTTTTTTTTTGCCACGTTTTAGCTCAGTGCAAATGAGTGGTTTAAGTAGCTGCTGACGTAAATAAAACCCCCTTTCCCAGTCTGTAAAATAAAATAAATATTTTATGTGGTTCACGATTTCCCAATTATTGCAGTAGGGCTAATTTTCATCTTGTACCTAAATAAAGTGGCAACATTTTTGACGTAACCTGACAAATAAAAAACTTTGTAAATGTGTAAAAAAAAAAAATCCATTTTAACTAATACGTTTTGTTATACTGATTTATTCGTTGAAAATACACATACGAACACAAACATAGTGACATTTAGAAATGAAAATAAACCAGAAATGTATTCATAAGATTTTCCATGATGAAACCAAAAGTGGTATCTAATAATTTAGAAGTTTAAGAGCACGCTTACATTTTTATGTCGCAAACGTACAGTTATCCTAGCTAATATGACACGTTTATCATCACCGTGTGGGCTGCCTTCTACCAAGGACAACGTCTTTGGCTGCACGAGAGTTCCCAATGCATTTAATTACCGAGTTGGGATCCGTGCTAGATAAAGGGTAATCTCGCTCGCCTTGTAAGAATGGCTTTGCAGGTTTAAATCATATGTTCACGTAAGCGGTGGCGGCGGAAAAGGGAGGGGGGAAATTTATGAGGTAGCTTGAGATGTGTTACTTTAAAAGTTTATGACGTCATCATGACTCGGAGAGTACGCGAAGTGAGCAGCAGAGCTAAACCTACAACACGAAACGGAAATGGCCCGGTTTAGGTTACATATGAGAAGTAAAAGAACAATATCGACTTCATCCGGCAGTAAATTCGTCACGATAAAATAATCAGAAGACATGGTATACGACTTAGTCTACGGAAATTTCCGAGGGCCATTTGTGTATTTGTTGTTACATTTATTTGAAAAATATATATATTTTAAAGGCTGTTCACGATATAAAGTGAGCACTTTTGAAATCAACCTTAGAAAAATTTCACTGCCCCTACCTACACATATTTTAAAGGACACATTGAGTGGCATAAGCATGTAAAGTTGGCAGCGATGGAGGTAAAGTAGTTCTGCGTCTTGGAGTAGAATTACGAGTGTTTGGTATACATGAATATTAACATTACACATTTTACATATTGTTTATTTTGAATGCATATAAGTGAAAAATAATATTAAATTTGTGAAATATTTACTGTTTTAATAATTACACAATTTCACTTGCCAAAGCATGAATGACGTGAGCAGGCCTACGACAATGCTAATTTAACGTATGGTGGAAGAATACACAATGTGCATGAAAGTAGATCTTAAGCAGGGCTTTCAAAAGTGCTCAGTTTAACGTATCTTCAAAATTTTCCACAGGGGAACGACATGTGTTTCCGCTGTTATTTTCATTGAATTATTTTACTCTCAAGCACAATTGATCTATAGTAATGGTATGTCGGTATTAACGACAATAATGTTTGCTTGATTGTACTACCCTACACCCCGTTGTCAAAGAAATGGCGTTAACCTTACTAAGGAACAAGTGAATCACAGGCAGCTAAGCAATACACTCTAGATCTAATTCAGTGACATTTTCCACTGATTCAACAGTAATTTTTTTAACTGTTTTTCAGTGGTTTATTTTTTGACTGGTGGATCAACTAAACAGCGTGTAGAAATTGCCGCTAAACAACGCGTGTCAAGTGAAATAACGACGAGTAAACCAATAAAACCAACACAAAATACTTTCTAAAATGTGTTTCCTCTTTCAAAACACCATTTTACGAGGTAATGTGAACATTCAGCTTGTCGTTCTGTGTTTAAGTCTTTCATTTCGTTTTCATGTAATCATCACAGAGCTCTGTTTAAAGGTTTAAATTGCATATAATGTGGTGACGAGAATGCATTCATAGGAGAGAGTTGCCTATATAGTACCCCTTTTTACATTTGCAATTTTATCTGTCTAAAATAAAAAATACAAGGTTTTACGAATTTGTATAAAAAATAATTACTATTTATGGGTACATTTATGTGGGTTGCATTTCAAAATGTAGCATCGGGGAAGAAATAAAGAACTTTCCGTAACAGGCTGCAACTGGTACGATATAAGAAACTGGTGTCCTAAATCGTGCCCTCTATGTCCTAAATCGTACTCCCTGTGTTCTAAATCGTACCACAATGTTATACATTAAACCAAATGAGAGAGCAAACAAGACAGCATGTAATAACACACTGGATTATTGTAATATTTTAATACTAATAAAGTTTGATTATTTTTCTACAGTAAATTTACAGGCTACACAGACAAAATGTTTCAGTTCTGAATTAACGCCAGCACAACTCTCGTGAACCCAGGATGCGCACACTAGACACTGAACCATATCTTCCACAAATGTTTCTTCACATACAGAACAACACCAGTCGTCACGTTGTAAGACACTTTCTATGTCGATCGGAATATCGCGCTGTGTTGAAGTGGATGACTGGTGTAAATTCTGATCTAGGTCTTGGTTTCTTTCTGCAGTTGTAGAATGTTTCTTCGTTGTAGGCCTATGTCCGGTAGACTTTCTCTTTTTAATGCTGAGCTGTGATAATTGTAGGTCATATAGCATGTCTTTTGTGATTTTCATTTTCAACTCTTTTGCTTTTGCCTGTGCCACTTGCAACGCCTTCGCCAACTCCAAATCGTTTTGTATGGACTGCTTGTCAAAACACGTGCCCGTTGGGTCTTTGCCATCCAACATCTTTTGTTGGTTCTAGGAATCGGTGAACGTGATTCAATAGACACGCTGAGATTACAAGAAGTGGTTTATGTTGCATTAGGGCCAGTTGAATCACTTGGTTTTTCAATCAAAAGGACATTGTTTTCATCTGAGTAAGGTGACTCATTAGTGGCATCTTCAGTGGGCCATGAAGAGGCACACAGATCAGCATCTTCATTGAATGGTGTAGGATCATCTGTTTGCTTTAGGTACTCGGCTGAACGTTTGACCCTGACGCACTAGTGCAACACACCACTGTCATGTTTACACCTCTTTCTCCACTAGAGACTGAATCCACCTGGCGTTTTGCTTCCTTGGCTAAAACCTTTTGGCATTTGTTTTGAACAGTACTGACTACTGTTTCATCCACATCAAATAGGTGGGTCGTATAGATCTTGTTTTCATCAATTAATTTCTTTAATACGTTGAAAAATTCGCCAACATGTTCCCTATTGAACCCTCTTGCTCGAGTCACGTATGTTGCTTCTGGTTCATGTAATGTCAACTCTTTATGACGAGCTCAGAAAACGTAAAACTACTATTTACCCGCAATTTGAGTATTTCGATTTAAGTTATGTGGAATGTGTTGTGCTCTGCTATATGATATGCCAGATTGCGTACATAGTTAATCGTGGCTCCAAAAAGTAGTTATTCCAGCTTTAAAATACGTTCTACAAGTTGATTTTCTATTTCAAATGTCAAGGTAGTAGTTCGTCCAAGCACCTTCGTACAATCGTTGGCAATTACGTTTTTACAGTCCAAGTGGCGCTTTATCGTTAGTTTTGAAATGCCGTACTGGCAGCATCACTCGTTGAACCCCATAGCCACATTTCTGTACGCTGCCAGAGTCCTTCCCACGTCTGATTCACTCCAGGCACCATATTTCCTTTTCGCCATTCTATAACACACAGGTAACACGTGTGTTACTTGTGTTCATTCAAAATTTATTTAATTTATGCAAATAAATTGCAAATATAGAGCTTAAAATAATATGATAGCCCAATTCGTTCCGGTACGAATTATAAACCCCACCCGTGGTACGATTTAGACAACTACGCACAACTTCACTCTTTACGTCATTTCTAACCTAAAACAGGTGCCTCGCCAGCCGTTACGTTCAATATTGCATACACCACAATGATAACTGCATGAAATCTAATAACGCTTACCTTGAAGTGCTGTTTTATCTTACATATGGAGTCGAAAAACTACATCAGCAAATACTCAAACAATACAACTGTAATAAAAATGCAACATGTGCTTACACTGACTAGCTATTTTCACGGACTGCTCAATGCAACTGATATTTCAAGTATTCGCCATGAGAGTGCCCCACTAGTCCTGCTTTATAGAAAACCAGTGGTGGTACGATTTAGATGGTGGTACGATTTCGGCGACTTTCCCCTATATACTTTTCGCAATATTAATAGTAAACTATCGTAAGTATGTTTATTTCACCTAATTATTTGGCTAAATTCTATATAAAAAAAAACAGATTTAATTCGCCACTGCAGTCAGCGGTCTCGTATTCTATCCGTGAAATTGTTTCACGTCACTAATTTTATCAGTGAAATTTTTTCACTGAAACTATCAATGAAATTTTTTTACTGAAAAAATCAGTGGTTTTCCACTGATTTAAGTGGAACAATTTTCACTGATTCGAGTAGTCGAATTCACTGCGAATCAGCGGTTTCCCACTGATTCGAGTTTAGAGTGTAGTCTCTTACACACAAGACACTAGAATAGAACTAAACAGAGATAAGCCTAGCATGCACTCTCAGAAAAACTCACTGTTTCGACTAACTTACTTGTTAATACTGACCATCAAAAATACAAAGGTGCCTCCATATCTTCTAAGTGTTTCATTTTGAGAGAAAAGTTTGTTAAAGCTGATTAGCTGATCAGAAGTTGCTCTTACCAAAAGTTTTGCAAACTGGACAAAGTAAGAAAACGAAATAAATAAAGATGCCATTAGTTTAATTTAACATACACTTAAGCTGACGATACCACTTGTTTTGGCAGTAAAAATATCTAGCTGAAAACAGTAATTGGTTGTACGTACTTGATGTATTTGTGCGGATATAAATAACCAAGTCACGAGTTGGCTAAAACAAAACTTTCAACTACATGAGCCATCAGAGAGCAGTTTCAAGATTTCTTCCAGGGTCCATTAAAATATTAGTCCGTGAAAACTCGTATTATTTACCGCAATAAGAAGGAACATTTCTACGTGATAAATACACTGCTCACAAAAAGTTCAGTAAATTCCCCGCTGGGATCCGAAGAATGAACTGGCTGATTAATTTCACGTCCGCTTATTCATCTGACATGAACTGTATAGATAATGTGATGAGGTTTATGGCAATGTACATTTTACATAAGGCGGAAGAATACACAACGTGCACAAAAGTAGATCTTAAGCAGGGCTTTCAAAAGTGCTCATTTTACAGTGAACCGTCTATAGAAATTCTGTGCCGTTTAGAATGGTATAGTTTTTCTCCGGAAATGCTTACTTGATCTTGTTTTTGGCATGCCTCGTCGGATACAAGCGATGCCTCAGGAACCGAGTAGGTCCTACACGTTATTGAAGTTTGTGCCATGCCTCTGAAAATACCTTTGTTTTGATTTGAAACTGTATTGATTCCTTCGTTTAAGTTGTTTTTCAGTTCTGGAGTTTTGTTCGTTTCATACTGGGGTAATCTCAATGAGAATAGTTTTTTTTTTTTTTTTTCCCACGTTATGTGTACAACATGATATGCAAAACACTTTTATTCAATATAACATCCTGGATTCTGATATATGCTTAACTTTATAGATATACATACACATATATACATATATATACACACACACTCGGAGAGACAGTGTATATTAAAATACAGAACTGATTACAGAAAACTCCTGCTGGAAAACGCAAAACCCAATTACTGGCCAAATTTATGCAGGCCCGTGTTGCGAAGCCGACGGGGTTATTTGTCGCGGAGAAACAGGTCTCATGAGAAACTCAATCAGGGCTCCCACGTGCATTTGCGGTAAAGGCGCACCACACTTGGCATGTTGAAGTATCTTGTGGAATTCGAGCTGTTGTGGCATCATTTGTTCAGGGGAATGGTGCATGGAATCAGTACATTTACGCGATTTTCTACATTAGTCGTTTCCCAAAGGGTTCATCGAAATTTTCTGCTCGACAAGACGTAAATTATAATTTTCAACGCCTTTTTACGTTGTTGTATATTCACTGCCTCCATTATTCTCAGAGCAATGATGGCAGAAAATAAATGACTCTTTTTTTTCTTACCTTCACTCAGTGCTCCGAGAATAACGAACGCAGTGAATTCCTAACAATGTGATAAGGTGTTCAAAACTGTTATTTACGTCTTATCAAGCCAACAATTTCGAAAAATCCTCAGTGAAAGCAGTTGTGACAAAAATTATATAAATATACGGTGTTCGTGCACCATTCCCCTAAGGGCTCTGCCTAACAGCTGGCAGCTACGAAACCTAAATAGAAAACTCCATTTTAAGACAATTTCGCCTCGTGGCATTAATTTTAAATAAAGGCGTTTCAAAAAAATGTTTTCTTCGCGAATTTTTTTAGGATAAGTTCCCTAAAGCTGAGATGTTTCCATAACATGACTAACCTGACAAGGAACTATTTAAAGTTCTATTTTACAAAAAAAAAATTTAACTGTCGACTTATTTTGAAAATATCCGCCCGCAGGGATCCTATCCTAAAAATTTCGCGAAGAATATTTTTTTGTTTGAAACGCCTATCTTTGAAACTAACGCCTTGAGATGAAATTCCCTTAAAATGTGATTTCCTATTTAAATTTCGCAGCTGCCAGTTGGTAGGCAGTTCCCTCAGGAGGCCACTCTAGTTGTTAAATGGGTCTCCCTGTAGTCAGTTGTGTCTATTTGAACTTGACGAGAAAAAACTATGGAATATTTTAATGGAAATCTGGTTTCAGGGCGGACATGGATGTCCATATTTTATTGGCAATTTATAAATTTGAAACAACGTGGTCATTAAAAAATGACGTCAAACCAAAAAAAAATTCGTTATTAAGCAGCCCTCTGCTTACAGTATCCATTCTTGTATAAAATAGTGTTTTGAACAATAGCGACATTGCTGTAGTGAAATACTAAAATCGCCGCTCAGAATTCTGATGAAACAGAATATAAGTCAAGTTTCTGTCTGCAGTAGCCCATCGCTGTCGCCATACTACCGTATGGTTGAACTGACCTTGAGGCCTTATTTTGCTAACGAGGCCCTTAAAGGCGGAATCACATAGCCCCGACAAACACGACACAACAGCCCCGACAAGCACGACACGACAGCCCCGACAAGCACGACACGACAGCCCCGACACGACACTTAAAACTAAACACCCAATTATATACAAGCTAGATCTGACGTAAGCCCGACAAATTCTGTCGTACGACCAGCAATTCTGAGTTAGAAATTATTTCTATCTTCATCGCGTCGTGCGCCACGACGCACAGAGTGTACTACCTTACAAAATGAAATTGTATGGCAATATTTCCCTACAATGGCAAATACGCATTTTAAAAGAAAAACATTTTTTTAAATTACTGTCTTTAACACTTAAAAAAAAAAAAACCTTTGTATGGGTTAGCGATAATACTTTTGACACCATCGTGTATTCCAAATATCCCGTCTGCCCACCGCCTTAGAAACTAGCTTAGTTAAATTGAAAAATTTCTACTCGTCGTGTCGCGTCGGTTAAGTGTCGGGCTGTGATTTTGAGCGGTCAGGTTGAAAATGTAAATGTTGTGCCGTGGTTGTGGTTTTTGTCGTGTCCTGCTGTTTTTGTTGGTGCTATGTGACTCCCGCATAAGGCAGTCACCTGCCCCATGATTGAACTGTGTTTCAACATTTTTCAAAGAGAGTTTTTTTTTTTTTTAAGGCGAAACTATTTATTGTGTCACCATTACGTTTACATAGGAAAAGACATACCTCAGACAAGGACGGGATAGTACTTTCAATATATCACACATTATAAAAACTATTTTGAAATCCTCCATATCAAAAACAGTTTTATCATACTGCTGTACCTTAAAACATACAACACGAACACGAGAAAATCTATTATTGCCTGTATTGCACCAATAAAACGATATTTTCTATTCCCAGTTTCTTCACACTTCTTGAGTTCAACCTTCGAAAAATCAGTCCATTTATATCGTGTTTAGTTATTTTCTGAATATACCATGTAGTATCACAAGCGTTTTGTACCTCTGTTAACATAAAAGTATATT
Organism: Dryococelus australis; assembly: GCA_029891345.1. Lineage (NCBI taxonomy): Eukaryota > Metazoa > Arthropoda > Insecta > Phasmatodea > Phasmatidae > Dryococelus > Dryococelus australis. The sequence goes on from CM057007.1 coordinate 52,378,668, forward strand.
AATTTTCGTTAAATGGAAGTTTTATCTACATTTAATTTATAAATTATAATATTTCATTTATAATAAATATGAATAAAACAGTGAGAAAATATGTGTGTTGGTAGAGCGTAGTAATAAATATTTCTCATGCAAAATATAATTACAGACGAGTACGCACGAAGTTAAGGTACATTGTCCTTTGGTGTAATTTTCTAGAATTAGTTAAGCTTAGTTATTATGTCATAACTAGGTAAATAATTAACCGATTCCTACCAAACTTGGCAGCCAAGTAGTACTGATGTATATGGTATTAAGTGATATGTTTTAAGTATGCCAGACACTTATTTCCAAAATGGTGGCTATATATCCATTTTAGCTTAAGAATGCTATATCGCCAAAACTATTTAATCGATTACAACATAATTTTGTATGCAGGTAGTATACATTAGAACTATCAAATGTATCTACACATGAATATTTTGTCCACCTTTTGTAAGATAGTGATATTCGAATAAAGTGACAATTTTATCTCATAACTCTGGAAATAATTGACTAATTTCTATCAAATTTCGCAAACAGGTAGTACTGAGACAGATGATGTCAAGGTGTATGTTTTAAGAATGCTAGATACTTATTTTCAAATTGGCGGTCATATAACCATGTTTAGCTTAGAATGCTATTCGTCGAAAACATATAGGTAATCAATTTAAACTAAAATTTGTATGCTGGTAGTAGATAATACAACTATCAAGTGTATGTATCTTTTGTCCGCCATTTCGTAAGATAGCGCCCTGCGAGTAAATATTTTTTTTGTCATAGCTCGGGAAATAATTGACAGATTCCTTCCAAATTTGGCAAACAAATTGTACTGCAGCAGGTAGTGTAAACTGGCATGTTAAATTTGGGTCCGGCATTTATCTTCAAAATTATGGCTATATAGATATTTTAGCTCGGTTAATTTTATTAACGAAACAAATTCAAAATTAACTTTGTATGCTGGCAGCGCCAATTACAACCATCAAATTTGTCTATACAGAGCCTAATTGCTCTGTCATTTTGTAATATAGCACTACCAATTTTAAAAAATGATGACTATCTCGTATCTCGGAAAACAATCATCCCATTGTTACAAAATTTGGCGAGGATGTACAGTGGTAGGCCATAATAATAAATGTATTTGTTTTAAGTAGGACGAAATATGCTTTATATACATAAAGTTGATAGTTGTATTATCTACTACATGTTTTCGACGAATGGCATTCTAAGCTAAACATGGTTATATGACCGCCAATTTGAAAATACGTGTCTCGCAGTCTTAAAACATACCACTTGACGTCATCTGCCTCAGTACTACTTTTACATAAGTTTATGGTTCCATTTCTAAAGTAATTGCTAAAAAGAGAAGTCAGGAGTTTTTAAGAAATAATTTGAAAATTAATTGCGCCTATGTTGAGGAAAGTAGGCTCATTTGTTATGTCAGTAACTGCTTGTTGATATTGTAAATTAATTTTCTTCCACTGTAGGAGGCTAAATTTGGAAATTTTCCACTGTTGTGGAAAATCCTCTCCGGAGACAGAGGGGCCGATGGTTGTTTTTCGTCTTCGTGAGGTGTCCGTCGTGTGCTCGAGATCTGTGTCGCTGTTTGCCGCATGTGTTTACACAGAGCCCGAAGCGGGCAGAGAGCGCGGTAATTCACGAGTGTCCGCCAGAGCGCTCGGGTACGCCCGCTGACCGCGGTTTTAAAATAATAAATTAATAAATGTTGCAACGACAGCTGCGAGCACCTGCAGATGAGCGGAAGATAGTCGGACGTTGCAATTACCGCGCTCGCCTCGTGGCGTCGTGCGTTTTCACTTCCTAGTGGCGACGGGCCTTGAAATGATCTTCGAAAACAATGGCCGGTAACAACGGTCGTAATTCACGCGACCGCCGACCGGAGCGCTATCCTCGCTTAGCTTACACCGGCACCAACCGCTCGATCCGATCCCGATTATTACGAGCAAGTGCCTGGTCGGCCGAGGAAACCGCGAACGACCCAATGTAATGGCTCAAACCGCTCGTAAATCCTTTTCTCTCTTTTTTCTCTCTCTCTCTCTCTCTCTCTCTCTCTCTCTCTCTCTCTCTCTCTTTCTCTCGCTCTGAAATGTCAAGGCTCCTCCGCTGATTCTTTTTTTACCTACGGTTCGCATTCCACGCAGGAGGAATTATTGATCTACATTTCAGATATCGAACCTATTCCTGCATGTCTTCAGATTACGGGGGTTGGCGTGGCGGTTTGTCGGCAAGTCTTCCGCAGTCGAGGAGGCCGGTTCCGACCCCCGCGAGCGCAGCTGGCCGGGGATGAAATTTCGGATGTGGTTCTCTCGTACTTCTGCCACTTTATTCCCCGCGTCCCTTTATACCATTCAGCCGACGCCGCTGCAATGGACTGCAGCGTTGCATTATATAGTTTTTTTTGTACTTTCACAAGAAAAACCCTTGGAAACCTAGTAAAACTAGAAACAGCTTTCTTGTAAAATCTGCAAATTATATATTTGTAATATTACAAAAACGATAGCCGTCAATTGCAACTTACATGACTGAAAAGTGTGGATAATTTTTTTTTCTAGAAAACAAATGTGATGATTTAATAACAGAGAATAACTGAAAGAAAAATATTTCAGAATATAATTTACGGAAAAAAAAAAAAACTGACACTTTGTCAGCATGGGGACTAGAACCCACACCGGCTGGAATATTAGTCAGCACCCTGAACCACAAAACCAACTTAATTACGAACTTAACACTTATTTTTATAGTAAATATAACGGCAAAAACCTACAAAATACAATGACGTTATTTGATTGAGAAACATTATTTGTTTCATTTTAAGAGTTCTGTTGTTGAGTTGAGAGATTTGGACGGCTCTTAACAACGAGGCATTGAGAGCCGATTTAAGAAGTTCTATGTAGCTAGGAAACAGTCAATGAGTAATACGGTAACGTTTTATTGAAATAGTAGTGTTATTGAGAATATTTTAGTTTTTTTAAGTGTTTTACATTTATTAAAACTTGCAATACATTAATTTTTACACGCATCTAAATTTTTCATCACCCATTTTTTTTTTTTTCAAACAGAAATATATACGATTTTGAGTTGTTGGTTGTCCGCCATTATCCTGAAGCTCGTGGACACGTGTCAGTATAGTACAAACATTTCTTCTTGAGGTCTGTTACAAACACGGCCCTTGTATTTTTACGAACGAGTAGTTTTGCCAGATATATCTTTGTACTGTTACAAGCATTTGTAAAATTACAAACAATTTCTCAGTAAAAATTACAATTTTTTTTGTGTTTCAGTGTGCAACGGAAAAATACTTCACTAACTTCGCTGTATCTCCGCTGCAAGCAGAAGACAGACATAATATGAGGTGCAAAGATGCTTTCAGAAATATCTACAGGTTGTGCTCTTGATGGAATTACGTAGGTACAGTGCTATTGAAAATGAGATATTCATGCAACAGGGTGAAAAATGCCAACTGGTGCGTTTTTATTATTATTATTGTAGATGTAGGATTCATTTCTGTATATATTAAAAAAACGTTTTCAATATCTCAAATCCAAACACGAAGCAGACACTGAACAAAGAAACGTTCCTCTTTAAAATAAAATTAATATTATCTCTCGTAGCCTTGCTAGTAAGTAGTAGGTATATGGCGACTTTAGAGCAACGGGATCTGGGATAGGATTAGGATTCAGAGGAGCCGCCATATTGTTACGTCACCGATCGCCATCTTGGATGTCATTGACCTTTTACCCCATACAAGAAGAATGTTTGGAAAAACCTGTTCCTAAAAGAAATCATGGGTATGCACATGTTCCTACTATAATAAAAAAAAAAATGCAATACGTATATATACAACATCACAAATTATAATCCGTTCACGGTTACTTCACGCTTTTCTGAAGCACTGCTTAAGTTCTACTTCCAGGATATTCCTCCGCCTCGTGCAAACTAAAGCTTATTTAAGTCTTAGAAAATTACACCGAAGGGCAATGCACGGAATTTGTGCGCACTCCGTTGTAGTTAGATTTTGCGTGAGAACTATATCTTACTAGGCGCTACCAACACACATGTTTTCTCGCAGTTTTTCTTCGCGCTTATAGTAAATTAATTATTATAATTCATAAATAAAATACAGGCAACATTCCAATTTAACCAAAAAACTGGATATTTCTAGTTCACGGAGGTATAGAACGCTTGTGATGCATGGCATATTTAGAAAATAATTAAACACGTCATACTGAGGGTGATTTTTCAAAAGTTTGATTTAAAAAGCGTGAAGAAACCGCGACTAGACTATATATGGGGTTAACGATAAAGTGAGCATTCTTGAAATCAGCCTATCTAAACAATCACTGCCCTTAAATGCATATACTTTAACGAAAGAAATTATTGCAATGATCACAGTTAAGTTGGCAACGAACTACGAGAAGTACAGTTGTTCCACATCTTCATATCTTACTAGTCACAAAGTTGAAAAATTGTTCTACCTGCAATTCAGTTTCCTTTTGTTGTATGCAAATAATAATACAATTTGTCGTGACTGTAAGACATGTATGTTTGTAATGCTCACATCGTGATCTGGCTGACGCAATATTCAAGTTAGCTAGTTCAGTGTCAGTTTGTAAAGGTTGTTCACGATAAAGTGAGCACTTTCAAAATCGACCTTAGAAAAAAGTCACTGCTCCTGCCTGCATATATTTTAACGGGCGCACTGAGTGACATGCACACAGTTAAGTTGGTAACGATAGTTGGAAAAATAGTTCCGTAACTTAGCACCAAATAAAAAGTGTTAGGTAACCATTTCTGTTAACTTAAATTATTTCTTTCACGTTCTGGTTTTTTTCTTATGCATCGAAGTGTAAAAATGAGTAGATTTGTAAAATATTTACATACATTTCATCTCAGTGCGTTAATTTTAAAGATAAGCGTTTAAAACAAATTGCATTCTTCTCGAAATTTATAAAAGAGGATCCGTATGAGCGTATATTTTCAACATAGATAGGTAGTCTGTACTTTTTTTGTAAAACATAAATTTTAAATTTCATTGCAAACAGGCTATACGTGTTATGAAACATCTCCCTGTGGGGAACTTCTCCTATAAAATTTGTGAAGAATAAATTTTGTTTAGACGCCTATCTTTAAAATTAACGCACCTGGTAAGCAGTGCCCTTAAAATAACATATTACACAAAAATTATGTAAACAAATAATAAAATTGTTTTTGTTACGTAAAGGCAAGAGCTAGGCGAAACAAAATAAAATATATATAAGCAGTTATTTTGGCAGTCCTTGAGCAGTTATTGATGAAATGCACGGAAGAGGAAAATCATCGAAGCTCATCTTTATGCACGCCATGTCGTAGAGAAGGCGCCGATGTATACTCCTGCAAGGATTCATTAGCCTCACCGATGCAGACATCTGCTGTGTTTTCTCATTCCTCGGCGCGTACCACAGGAGGTTGGAGGTCCCTATTGGACCGGCTTGGCAGGATAATCCCGGTAGCCGACTTGGTACGAGCGCGGACATGCCAGGTCAAAGGTCGTAGGTTTAATATTCCCGCGAGCGTCATTCATTTTTCTCCCTCGTCTTCGCTGCCTGCCTTTACGATATACTCGCACTAGCACCAACTAATATGTTCTTTGTAAGTAGGGTCGGTGATTTTTTCAACGAGAAACCAACGCCATCTTGGACAGACACATTTCCAGTAGCTTCGATTTTAAATTTACTTTAGATGACAAGAGCTCTGTGACGTCTTCGCTTCGTTTTATAAAATTGTTTTAGTTGAAATACCATAACTGCTATCATATATGTAAACGTTTTTTATCTTTAATAATTAATTAACGTTTGACTGTGTATTAATGCGCTACGTGTTTAGTAAGCTTAATTTTATTTTGCAGGTTAGAATATTACTTATATTTTTTTTCTCTTGAATGTTCTGGTATTTTGGTATATATCTAACGTAGTGCGTGTTATTCGGCTTATTTTGCTCCACTGCAGTTAAAATAAGTACAAAATATTTATTCTGTAAGTCATGGACAGCGTAATTTGCAGTGTCTTTGCACGGCAGGTAAAACATTAAATATACACTCATTTTTAATAAATTTGCGGAGTGGTGTTTTGTTACATAAGGGTGGTCTGTGATACAATAACAAACCCGTGAAGGAATATATACATATATGGGCGTCAAAGCAGCTCTTCACGAGGACGGAAAACATCCAACGAATAACTGGCAGTTCAATGTTCGTACCATAAATAATATATTAATGCGTGGCCAATTTTTGGTTGTAAGTTTGTTAGTTTACTACGTAAGATATCCACAAGTTGATCTCCTCTAAAAAGTAAGGCATTAGACTGCAAAAAATTGAATGAATTACGTTAAGGGTGGGATGGACAACCGCATCCAAGATCAAGAAGCGAGAGAGCGATACGGGCGACACTAACACGCACGCCTAGTGCCTCATCGCTCCTACGTGCATGACGTGCAGTGTTTGATCCGTGACGCTGTACTGTGCAAAATATATCTGTAACAGTGGGGTATTATTACACGCGATGAAAGAACACAGATTAAACTATGTCGTATATTTGCCGTATCTTAAAGAAATGGCATAGGCAAGCTTTAAAAATGCGATATTTGACCATTTTCAAGAGTTTTTTTTTCTCTCCAAGAATACACTTAATATGAAAAATGTAAAAAAAAATAGTGGCATACATAAATGCTTTTTATCTTTCTAACAAAAAGTCGTATTTGCAGAACATGTATTTACCGATATACGCGTACTCTTGCTAACAACTATTTCACAAAAAACGTGGGGTCCATCCCAATGTTAAAGCCTCCGTCTATTTGTAGCCATTTTCGGTGTTCGTAAGCGAGAAGCACGAAGACGGTAAAGGCGACTCTGCCACACACATCAAGTACGGCATCGTCACTAATCACAAGGCTCTAAACTGGCGTACGGTGTTATCGTCTTGCTGCTTACACCTATGGTACGCTATCATTTTTTCGGGTAAAGACTGTGGTAAGGTTCTACGGGAAGTCATTGAGTAATTTTGCGTGTATCTAACACATATATTTTGAGATACAGTGCTTCGAAAAAGCCGTTCTTAAAGTGGAGTCTTGGGAGCATTCAATAGCCCTCGTCTTATTGTGTGTGTTCTTTTCGTAGATCATCACAATGGAACTCACATTTAAGTAATAGTTTCTTAGAAAAACTTGTATCACTTTTCAATCTATCGAGCGAGGTGGCGCAGTGGTAACTCACTGGACTCACATTGGGGGGGAACTCGAGTTCGATTCCCGGTCCGGCCATCCTGATTTCGGTTTTCCATGGTTTCCCGAAATCACTCCAGGCGAATGCTGGGATGGGTTCCTCGCAAAGGCCATGGCCGATTCCTTCCCGTTCCTTCTCCAATCCCTCTTCCTTGCACAACTTGCACCGTCTCTAATGACCTCGCTGTCGACGAGACGTTAAGCCCAATTACCTACCTACTTACTTTGCTATCCAGTTCCAGTTGATGCGATAATTACGCGGGGGCTTTAAGGTGTAAAAGTTACGACTTCGAAAGAACACAAAACCAAAGTGATGTAGATATATTTGCCTGCTTGCTCTCTCTCTCTTCTATAGTTTTGCGTAACACTGCACAGTCAAGGCCGCTGAAACTATGACCAAGAATACGGTAGGGTAGATCATGATGATAACTGGAAAACGACTGCATTTACTATTAATAGAATTCTCGGCGTCTGTACCGAGAGAAAATAACAGTGTCCTTAGGCATTACTCAAGAAAAGTTACATTAAAAGAAATCATGTGCAGAAAAGCTGATAGAATAAGGTGAACGTGTTGGCGAAATGTGTTGAGAAAACTTGCAAATGTACGGTTCCGCGAGTTTTATAAGTACATTATTAAGCATCTGATTATTGTGGTGCAGCAGCCAGAGAGAAAATAAAGAAACAAAGACAGCACATTTTCCGAAATATAAACGTACTATTAAGAGTGCAATAAATTTTTTTCAAACAGTACAGCGAAATGGTTTCTTTGATTGGAAATATACTGGGTAAGTATTTAAAAACAGTACACTGATTTTTTTTTTTTTTTAATAAATCGTTTTTAAAACTTTTGCAATTGTCCTGAAAGTTCGTTCAGACTAACGCCCTTCAGCTCAGCGCAACAATGTCTATAATCCATTCACAGTTACTTCACACTTTTCTGAAGCCTTGCTAAAGTTACAAATCCAGGATATTCCTCCGCCTCGTGCAAACCGAGCTTATTTAAGTCTAGGTAGTCACACCAAAGGATAACGAACCGAATTCGTTCGTACTCATTTGTAATTATATTTTGCATGATAACTATTTCTCACTAGGCGCTATTAACACGCATTTTTTTCTCGCTGGTTTAATTCATAATAATTTCAATGAATTATTACAATTTATAAATAAAATACCGGTAAAACTGCAACTAAACGAAAAATAAGATACTTTCATTTTAACAGACGTATAAAAATAAAAAGCTTGCGTCATACATGGGCTGGTTTTTCAAAGTTTTAATTCAAAAAGTGTGAAAAAATCGCGAATATACAGTACTATAAGAGATGATGGGTTGGATAGTATGCGCGGTATGAAAATAAATTTCAATGATTCATTGCTGCCACATTGCCAATATACGACAAATATAATATATTTGACACAAGTACGTGTATTTAATGAGTACATATAAGTACATGCCACAGTGTTTCAAATGGCAAACCTCAGCGTGTAGCAAACAAACGCATTTCACCTCATTCCATTCTAAATGATTCTACCGCCTTAGAACAAGTCGCCGTTTGACTCCTTCTTCCGTATGAAAACCTGTACTAAGATAACTAGTGAATCGATACTTTTGTTACGATTGTGCTTCGATTACATTGGCACATTTTATACCGGCGGTAATGTATTTGTGGTATTTTTAAAGGAGGACTTTAAAAGTAATACATACGGCATAGCAATCACTTTGTTACAAACAATGTTTCCCTGTTAAAAGAAGATTGAGTTTAAAGAAACGCTAACCGTTTCTTTTGCTTCATGCAGTACCACTACAATTATAGGCTGTTCATGGTAAAGTGAGACTTTTTAAGGCCCTTCTAAATTTTTCCTTTCACCAGATTTCTATCTTCCTGCAGCTTATAATATAAACCTGACAACGTGACCAATAAACACAGTGTATGCATTTCACTACTCTAAGAATTTAACACCTAAGGCTGCAATAAGATATATTTATTAATGGTTAATGCCTGTTGGAAGTGCCTTAAAGAGTGCTCACTTTACCGTGAATAGCCCATACTCCCGTGAATTTTACTTCATATCAATAGACAAATAACACTTTCCACTGTCTGAAAATTCTGTACATACATAGTACTTGAAATTAAATACTTGCGGCTATTAGAAACAGGAAAAATTACGCCTCCACAACGGAATAACATATTAAATGTATTCGGTGTATAATGGATCGTTTAGAAACGTCTCTGCACGACATGCCAGCTTTTAAGGTTCTAGGCACTTTATAAAATCGTTAAGTAACTCTTCTACCTATCACTTGAACTGCACTGCAGTGTTTGAAAACTGTTTTTTTTTTCTAATAAATAATTAAATATGGGCTCGATGTGGTGATATACGAAGAGAACACTCACTTCACACTATGCATATCAAAACGTCCTTGTGCAATCCAGCATAGCAAGTAACAGGTTTTTCGAGGCTCTGTGTACCAAGATATTCAGGTCTGACACATACAATAGTACTCTAAGAGTCTTGCACTAAACCTTGCTACAGACATTCCACAAAAAATAAAATATCAGAGTCACCTCTATAGCCCCTTAGTTATACGCAGCTCAACGAAGACACTGTATGCCAATATATATATATATATATATATATATATATATATATATATATATATATAAACAACTCAACCCTTCACATCTGGAGTAAACATTGTGTTTAACATATGATGACACCTCCAGTGCGTGTAATGCTGTACTCTATATATATTGAAGTGGGGGGAGTGGCTGAATTTCTGAATGCTGATGTCGAGGGTAAATGAACTGGTGTACTGCCACGTGATATTAATCGGTGAAAGGGCGCCAGCTTAAGATTAAGCAAGATAAAATAACTGAAATGATGTTTAAGACTGTATCTCGTTGACCAACGTGACGTGTGCGTGAACTTCTACCTGCGTACATATGAGGTTAATTTCACAACTCATGCAACTCCCTCTTGCGTCGTATTCATTCATCAGTTTGTTTGCTATATTTATAAAATTTGGCATTTGATATTACTGTCTGTTCATGCAGTTCAGTAACATGTCCGCTCGAAGCCATGCGGACTCCGAACCCAGACGTTCTCTGCGTACCCAACCCACCTTGTTACACACCACGACAAACCACAGTTAGCCAATCAGCTGAAAAACTATTCTGACATGCAAAGACTCTTAAACCTGCTTGTTACACACCACGACAAACCACAGTTAGCCAATCAGCTGAAAAACTATTCTGACATGCAAAGACTCTTAAATCTACTTGGCGCTCTTTCAGATGCAGTTTACTAGGAGAGGATCCAAACCAATAAATCATATGAGGTGAGAATACGAAAAAACGCCAGACACGATGTAATTTCCAGCTTTTATCCTTTTGTTAAGTAAAAATACTCAAATATGTGTAAATTAAAAAAATCAATGCTGGAAAATTAAATAATCAAACAACCCTGAATGGCAATTATAATATTAAAGAAAATATATTTAGAGCCTACACTGCCGTTAGGGAGTGGCCGGGCGTAACGGTCTTTAGCATATATGAAAGTCTGACGTAACACATTTACACTGTAAAAATCCTCTCTTAAATGAAAAATGTCCCAGTTCAAAATCTACTAAACTTATGCCTCCAGCTTAGCTGCTGCAGTTAAAACACTAAAGCGTTCATTAAGGTTCATTGTGGTTAATAAATACGTGCTGGATTAAGCTACGGACGCCTAGCCAACATGGCGTTTGAAACATCTAGAACAAGCGCCATCTTTCTGTACTATATACTTAGCTAAATTGAATACTGTATTTCTTACGTTACTGTTGAGCTGATCTCGAAGAAAAATACCATTTAATTTGAAGTAAATAAGACAGGATCAAATCTTGTAGACTCAGGATGCAACAATAAGAAGTGTAGGGGTTCTGTCTTACGTGACTTAAGGCTCACGAATGTATCGACGTCTAACTACCTGACTATTTACTAAACAGCTGCTTAGTACTAAAACGGAGGAGCTCTTCGCACTCTACTCGACTTTAATACACAAAATGAAACTTAAAGCGAGCTGCTAAAACTGAACACCCTAATATATAACTTAAATATCCTAGGCCTCGTCCAACTTCTGGACGGGCGTCCTGTTCTAACGTCTTGATGTTTCGGAAGATGGTGGCAGAGAGAGCGAGATTCTAACCGAAATAGACCTGCCTACCCTATGCTGGACTCTCCCGCCAATAGAGGTGCAGGGTTTAAACCTGCTGACCAATCGAAGGCTCGCTACGTAATTCTAAACCGACTCAATCTAAAATGGCCTAAATCACTAATCCATGGAATTTAAGGTCTCGAAGAAATGTAATAAAAATATACAAAAATATCCCTAAAGCATTAACAATCAGTTGAGACCGCGAAAAAGTAATTAATATAAAATATTGATTTAAAAATACAAACAAAAAACAAAACTAGCTAACTAAATGCATTTACGCATGAAAATTGACATTCGTACATCTAATTATTTAAAATCCTAACCATGTAAAAATATACAAAAAGTTAAGTAAATCATATATGTCACAACATACAGAAAATTACAAGTGTTAAATATAATCAAATTTAAACGTGTGAAAAGTACATAAATTATGTTGACAAGATGTAGAAATAGTGAAAAATGTGAACATTACTTTATATACATATATAGTAATAATATATGTATATAGTAATAATATATGTATTTATTGTAACGTCCATATATATATATATATATAATTATTGTAGCCGAAGACGTTAACTTTCGAGTCCAGTGAAATATATGCATTGAGTTTATTACTTACATGGTAATATTCATATGGTGGAACGATAAAAAAAATGGCTGATAGGACAAAAAGTAACTAGCGCCTGCCTCGGAAGTGCTAACTTCGCAGCGAACAGCCTGTAAGAGCCTTGTGCGTAGAGGCCATAGTGCACTTAATGTGCGTGGCAATGTCGACCATATCGCTCCCCCGCTTCTCGGCTTCAAACGCGGGACTTCAATTTTCGGCGTTCAAAATTGTCATTGACTAAGTAATATCAGTTAAATAATGACTGTTCTTTACAGAGTATCTTTTTTTTTGCAGGGCACAGTAGAAAGTCGACATATTAAGACCTTTGAATTTTCCGGGTGACGTAATTTGTAGTCAAAACCATTAAATTTGTTCATAATGTCAATTTTTAAACTGGTCTCATGATGAGCTACAGTTTACCTAATTTATATAAAATTTATACTAAATAATTCACGAGGAGTTACGCCACTTGCAGGGCTTATTCCTTAGGGCATTTGGAGCAAATAATGCCATAAACATGAGGGTCCTATTAGCAGAATCAACACAGAGTAATTTGAAAAGGCGGAAACGCATTACAGCGAACAGCTCGTTATGTTGCTGCCGTTCGGCTATCGCTGTGAACTGCGCGCGACCTTGACCATCGTGAAATGTGGCTGCCTGTCTCACTGTGAACGCATTCAAAGTAGTTGCATTATTTGGCTGTGAGCTGCAGTAATTGTGTTACAATGCCACGTATATTTTCCACAGAAGAATACGCCGACAATAATCTATTCGGAGTTTCGTCACACTTTTTGAATCAAATATTTGGAAATTCACCCTGTGTGTGACATGTTCGATTGTTTCCTAAATAGGTCACATATCACTAGCATTTCATCTGAGCGTTAACATAAAATCAGGCCTATCTCATTTTTAGTTAAGTTAAACTTTTACGTATTTTATAGCTATATATTATAATATTTACTTACAATTATTATGAATAAAAACAGGGAGAATGTAGGTGTGTTGGTAACGCCTAGCTAGTTAGAAATAGTTCTTGTGCACAATAATACTACTTTGAATCCGCGCGAATCTCGTGCGTCGTCCCTTAGGTGTAATTTTCTAGACGTGGTTAAGCTTTGTTTGCGTTAGGCGGAGGAATATCCTGGAAGTAGAACTTAAGCAGGGCTTCAGAAATGCGAACTTCCTATAATGCTCAACTGTAAGCAATAAAGTCTGATAGAAATTTATTTTTTTTCCTGTAAGGTTTATCCACATTTCTTCGCCTTTTAAATTTTTCGAATAACTCTGAGAATATTGGGAATAGGGCCCACATTAACGTATTAATGATAATACGGTATCCTGGTGTCTTGAATTTCTTAAATAGCATATATATATATATATATATATATATATATATATATATATATATATATATATATATACACACACACACACACACACACACACACACACACACACACACACACGAAATTTATCTTCCAGCAGTTACCATAATTGAGTCTAACTTTTATTTTGTAACTACTCAAGTTAAAATAAGTTTTCGAGTGACTTAACATTTCAAAGGCGTTGATTTCTTGAAAGACCACGACAAGCATTATCTTCTGAATAATGAGGAGTGCATTATGCTAACGCACGCCAATGTATTGCTCAGGCAGCAAAACTGGAAGCCAAAGTCATAACGTCGCGTTAAGTTATCTCAAGGATCTCTTTCACCCTCACAGAGTACATAATAATTATCCGATAAGTATTCGCTCTCGAACCCCCTGGCATTTATTTCAACGAGCGGCGCTTTAAACAAGACGCGAGCACGCGCCTGTCCGCCATTAGCATGCGAAACGGGCAGAACGGAGGCAGAAATAACGGAGGGAAGGTTTAATTAGCCACTCAGCGCGCTGGAAGGTCAGACTGTCCCGAGGCGACGATATTTCCCACGCGTCCTTGAGAAACGGGGCACCGCATCGAGACGGCGCCGGCGCCGTCTTCGGGGCTTAAAGGTGATTACGGAAGGGAACATTTTCCGTGAAATCGTCCTTTGCGCGCAAACGCGTATCTCGGTAAATAAGTCAACGAAATACCACTTTTTGACATAAAGGATTTAAAAAAAAACTATTGTCTATATCCCTATGGTTTTAATTTTGCCATATTTAGTGAATTTTCGGAGAAAAAAAATCCTTGAACGTGGTCAAATATAGTATTTTTTAATTTGCCTATGCAGTTTCCTTAAGCGGCAAGAGAAAAGTACAACGATACTGACGTAGTTTAACCTGTGGTCTTGCATCGCGTGTAATAAAACCCCACTGTTACCGATATTAGCACAGTACAGCGTTACGACGGAAACCCTGCACGCCTTGCACGTAGGAGCGACGAGGCTCTAGGCGTGCGTGTTAGTGTCGCCCGTATCGCTCCCTCACTTCTTGACCATGGACGCGCAGCTACACGGTCCGCTTAATGCGGACGGAATCATAAATATAGAAGCGGGGAAAAAGGGGGGGGGGGGGGCCATACGTGAACGTCCGACTCCGTACGAGCTCCAATGACCGTAACTTAGGAAACGGCTCACTCAATACGGGCCGTTCCTTGAACCACGCGGCCTGTAGTTATGGTAGTTTGAGTAGGCCTCTTGCACTCGCTCTTGAGATACGGCGACGGTAACTCAAGAATTGGCGGGTCGTTGGTTGGGTGAAGAAGCTGGGCGAGTGCCAGAGTGAGAAGGAGGGAGGGGGTAGGAACTCCCTCGCTGCAACCATTCCGCAAAACAGCGCAACAAGCCATTTGCAGAGTCAGCCCCCCCAGTCCAGTGTTGCCAGAAGTGCCAGAATTCTGGTATTTGTACCAGATTTTCTGTATCTATACCAGGTACCAGATTTGTCTCATTCTAGTGCGCTTATATACCAGAATTTTTGTTGGTCACAAAAAAATTTGCTAAAGTTTACTGATGGGAGCAAAAGTAACTGTTAATTATAATTATTTCGTAAATTAAAACAAACATAATTGTAAATCACAGCTGCGTATGACTTTTATGTTATATTGTACTTGTAGCCTGTAGCAATAGATAGTGTTAAATAAAATTATATGACGATAAAAATAATTTTAAATAATTTTCGTAATTTTAAGTTTCTTACTAAATGTATGTAAAGTGAACTAAAAATGTAATTTTATTAAATGAATACCGGTATGTAATCTCTTAGCGTCTTATATATATATATATATATATATATATATATATATATATATATTATATATATACACACACACATACATACACACATAAAATCTAATTGGTATATCATAAAATAATTGTTGTTTTAAAATTACGCAAATTTTATTTGGGATTTAAATACTGTAATGTAATTCCAAAAACTTTTTCCCGGGCCGTAATTTGTGGGAAAAAAGGGGGGGGGGGAGAGTTGTGCTCCTATTGTTATCAGAGTACCAGAAGTGTATGGGAAATACCAGAATTTTAAGGCGCATTGTACCAGATTTTGATTTCTCCTATCTGGCAACGCTGGCCGCCACGGACGGTCGCTCAGGACTTTCAAAATGACTACCTCGTGGTGGTAGTCCTTCATCCGCCGCTGTCGTGGTTCGTGTGCGTCTGGGGAGGAGGCTGGGTTGTGTTCCTACAAATCGCAATTACGCCAGTCGAGTATCTTAGCCCTCCACGATCGCTCGCCTCCCCCCCCCCCCCCCCCAGACTCCCACAGGTGATGTAATCGTCTTTTAATTCGCGGGCAGATCACGCCGAGTGTCGCATAAATCTCGTAGCTCTTTTCCCCGTTTTCCCCCGGGCAGCACGCGCCCGGATCGAACTACACCGTTAAGAATTTGCAGTTTTTAGGGAATTTCGGAAATAGATTCACCTTTCCCTTGTGCAGAAATTTTTCTTGTATAATCTTTTCACGGTGAAGTGAGGTACATCCGAAATCAACCTTCCATAAAACGGTTGACTGCCCGAGAACTGAATTTATACTGCAGTACATGATGACATGCAGCTAGTGAGCACTTTTGAAAACCCTCTCATTTGGAATAATGGTCAATAAATATATCGTTTTAACCTTAAACGTTAACTTTCGAGTGCGGTGGAATATACACACTCTTTTTTTTTTATTACTTACGTGGCAATGTTTAATTTTAAAAGTGGTTAAAGGATAAAAAATGACCGAAAGGACAAAGTAACTTAGGGCATCAAAAGTTCTCACTTTACCGTTGAGAGCATATAACTACGGGCTTTTCACGGTAAACTGAGCACTTTTGAAAGACCTGCTTACAGTTTGATTTTCTTATTACTTTGTATTCTTCCACCGTATGTAAATTTAACATAGCCATGGGCCTGATCATTTTATTCATCCGCAGGTCACTTAAAACTGTAAAATGATTAGAAATGCAAATGTTTTACAAATTTCCTGGTTCTTACACTTAAAAGAATTTTAAGAAAAGAAGAAAAAAAACTATTTAATTTTTTCCCAACACAAGACGTGGCACTACTCATAAATTCTCTCTTTACCGTGAATATCCTTTAGTTAGTTGCCAGCGAGATAGGTAAAATTCTTCCATATCTTGACGGATTGAGAGTGTAATGTTAAAATCTATTGCAAATTCATTAGCCATTTTTTTCGCAATATAAGCGGTAAAGTAATTATTAGCATATTATTGACACATTTAGGTTCCTAAATTATCACGTCTTCGGTAGACTGTTGACCGACGTGTGAATAAATCAGTTAAGTCTATGGCTATGTAAATTTTACGTATGGTGAGAAAACTCAGTTAACCCTAACAATCAATATATACTCATTTCATTTCCAAACACGTGACCGCACATCCTATGACCCCATTCTTTTTCCACTCTATAATAATCGAAATTATGTCTTACAGTATACTTCATATAAAATTGCCCATACAGCTAGTGTCTTACGGTAGCTAGATGTGAAAAATGTTCCTAGATATCGCAAGCTGTAATTAAGCTACGAAACTTGAAATTTAGATTAGTTTTGAATAGGAATACTTCGTTCTCTCTGCCTATTCGCATTGGTGATTCGTACATTTCATTATTGTATCGTAATATATCAAGCATACACTAATTGTGTTTTTGCTATTTTGTGGTTATGCGGGCGTCACATAGCCCGAAAAACACAGCACGACACGACAAAAACCGCAAACACGACACATTTATGTTTTCGATGCGACTGCTTGAATTTACAGCCTGACAGTTTACTGGCGCAAAACGATGAGCAGAATTTTTGTAACCGTTTAGAAGGCGCTGATTAACTACGTTAGTTTCAAAGGCGGTGGGCAGGGCGGGAAATTTGGAATACCTGGTGGTGACAAAGTGTTATCGCTAATGTATACAAAGGTAAAATTATTATTTTTAAGAGTTTTAAGCTCCGTATATGTTATTGTAAGGAACGCTTGCCATACAATCTCATTTTGCAAGGTTGTACTCTCTGTGTGTCGTGCCGCACGACACTATGAAAATAAAAATTATTTCTAATCCAAAATGGCTGGTCAGACGACAGAATTGTCGGGCTCACGTCAGATCTATCTTGTATTTCATTGGCTGTTTAGTTTTAAGTGTCGCGTCGGGGCTGTCGTGTCGTGCTTGTCGGGGCTATGTAATTCCGGCGTCAGTAATTCGACTATTTGAAGCATCCCCGACGACATGCTAAGAAGTATGACCTGTGATCGTTTCCAGCACTGTCTAAAGAAAAGTTGTTCTAGACACACACACATTTCCAAATAAACGACCAATTGTATCTGTAGCGCTAAGATATTACATAATATAAATTGGACATGTTTACTAAAGTAGCATTAATTCGTTCGTTTAATCGCTGTTATGGAACATAATTGTTAATCAGTTAACTTAAATGGAGGAGAAATGAGACAAAAAATGGCGTGTGTCTACAAATAACAAAAAGAGAGTTAACAAATGTAAACGCCTTTCCAAATTGTGTTCGCCTTAGTTTTTAAATATCATCGTTAAAATAGGTTAAGTGAAACTAATTGTTTTCTATTGAAATCATATTAAAAAGAAATAAAATACTATTTTTTGCATCTCTTCTACGCATTAATATATGAACACAGTCAACTGCTGTATCTGTAATTTTACATGTTGTTTGGCTTTAGTTAGCTTGTTAAAAATAGCCGTACTAGGGACCTGCAGAGTTCGTGTTGTTTTGTGGCTGTAAACTAAACTTTCAAGATGCTGGAAGATTGTTTGGCATCTGCCATTGGTCGAAAACGTGTGGGGCCTGTCTCAATGTCGCTTTTAGCAAAATTATTTCTACACATTCCACACAAGGTCTTATGAAATTTACTCTAATTTATTTGCAGTGTTACAAAAATATTTTTGGCTATTATTTTCCAACGAATTCCATGTAAAACTACAAAAAAAATGTTTACAGTGCTATTGGCTGCGTCGTCATAGCAACAATGTCCATAATCTACTAGTGGCGTAGCTTCGCTAGACGTGTAGATACTTAATGTTCCGTTACAAAAATGTTTTCATACAATAAAACGTTATTCAGCTGTCGGACATTTTTTTTTTTTTTTTTGGAAAAAATTAGGACATCTTTAAAACTGGCCATATCAAGTTGACGGATCAAAGGGGTAAAAATCAATAAAATTGAGGGGTTTCTGGCAAAAACAAGACATGTCACACAAATAACATTATTAATAAAGTTACAAAACCTTCTGGCTTTCTTATTATCACACCAAATATTAAAAAAAAAATGTAATAGACATGTAAATCTCATTGTGGCTTCAGAGCACTATATTAAATTTATATTCAAGCTCTAAATTATTATGTAATGTAGGGTATGTAGTATTAGTGAATAAAGAATAATGAAAACCGCTGCAGATTAATGTCATTTAACAAGAAGTTTAATGGTGCCGTGTATTTAACAGACTAAAGCTATAAGAAGTACAGACTAAAGCTAAGAAGTTTTCATAGTCTACACTGTCTTCTTTCTAATCATCACAGCCACTACTGTTATCATCACTCGAAACTTCCATAGCTGCATTCGGTGACTCCCGTGTGACTTCTTTGGTTACACCAGAGATCAAATCTTCACAGAAACTCCTATTTTCGGGTTTTACAAATGGCATCAGCTGTTGAAGATCTTTTTTCTTCACTAGTGCAATTGGGGGATGTGTTGCATACAGTGATGGTAAATCTAATACACCTTGCATAGGTTTATTCAGAACTGTGCATATCTGCCATGGTCCATGATGTGTGTGTCGCACTCTTGACATAAAAGTCTTTTTCTGTGATGTACAACATAGCACGGTAGTGCATGTTTACGACACTGAATGGAGGCGGTTTCTTCCTTGCTTCTTGAATGATACTGTCCCACTCTTCTGGTATTTCGTCAGATTCAATGTCTCGTTTTTTTTTTTGTCGATAAATGAGAAGTCCGGGTCATTAGGCAAATAAATATGGCCTCTCGCAGGAAATGAATACGTAACAGTTTTAAAAACACAGAAACAGTGAACAAGCGTGAAAAGAAAATGTACCATCGTTTGGTTCTTGTTTTGTCCACAGCAACTATCACTTAAGGTTATCCAAATGTTCATTGTTATTGTTGATGTAGGTCAACAGCTTAGATGTCACCTAGTTACTGCCCTTCCTTCCATCTCCTACCAAACACATTGTGCCACAGCTGACGGCTATAAAAAAAACTGCATTTGTTTTCAAATGAGGCGATGGCAAGTTCTGCACGTAATCAAAACTTAAGCGCACAATATTACCAGCCCGAGCTTGTCTACGAAATATCTTTTTCTTTTTTCTGAATGCTTCTGCTTTTAGTAGAAGAACTTTTTTTTTCTGTGTCAAGCTTTTTCCTCTCTTCAGTAGAACACTCCGGATTATTGATCTTTATAGCAAGTGTATCACAAATAGAACATGTGTCTGATCGTGGAAATCCAAACTTTATAGTGAACTCTTGTGTAAATATACTCCAGTATACTTTGTAAGGAACATTAACGTGATATGTATTCAGGAACATCTCATGCATTTTTTATATCGTCAGGTTTTCTGGCAGGTATTTCCGGTCTGGATTGTCCCTCAAAGAATAATGTGATGAACGTGCATGGAATGACTATATGTGTTGGACTAATATGTCATGAATAGCACTGGGAACTTCACAGGTCAATTGTCGTGCTTGCGTCTTTGATCCATCGGCGATTTCCCAGTTACAAAACTCTGCTGAATATTGTACACCCTACCTTTGGTTATGCCATGTAAACTAATAAAAGCCTGACGACGAACTGGACAGTCTTTACTGTTTATACGGACCTTATACACGAACGCTGCTGAATGATCCTTTCGTTTCTGGTCGTCTGGTTTCCGTGGACGTCGTCGTGTGATGTGTGTGACCGATATCAGACCACAAAGGGAAGAATCCTGTTCATTTTTGATTTCTAAGTCATTAAACTTCGATAGCAGGCGTAGTTTTTCCTCTTCTTTTATCTTATCAAAGCAATGAAACCTACTACATCTGCGACACACAAAAAAGAACAAATATATTTAGTTTTTTTCTCTTTGCTACAGCTTTTAATAAATAAAACCGTTACAATCACCTATTATTTACAATAATGAAAACCAGAATACCAATAGTTTAACTGAGACGTTTATAAATAAATGCACTACTTTTTTTTACTTAACAATGTAAACTTGTATAGGCCTATCATGTTTCTTCAATAGAAATGTATTTATTTGTATCCTGGGTTTTTCCTTGGGATAATTTCTTTAATTTTTGAGTTGCACATTGTATTTCCATATTCAATGGGCAAACCATAGTTAACTAACCATTTACTAGGCTGCAATCAGGGCCAGTTGTCCTTGGATCAGCATGTTTAACTCCATGATTTATGTGCTCTTTGCCTGCAACTTTCAGTTTCTTAAAAATGTGCTGCTTTCTTTCTTTCCTTCGCCTCCTCTTAGGCCAGTTACTATTTTCCTCAGCGTTCATTTTGCTTGTCCAGTACTCACAATGCACTTACAAAACGGTCGGCAGACATCTACAGTCTAAACACAAAGATAACCAGATAACAATAGGTGAATATCTTTGATATTCATTACAACTGCACAGAGACTATAATAAATTATACTCAATCGACGAACATTCAAGCAATGTTTGCTGCAGTATTGCCAAATGTTCAACACGAAAATGAACATGCCCGGTTCTTAAGGAAGCCAGAACGTCTTTTGGTTTTGCAGAATTAAATGGACTTGTTCTGTTTTTTTTTTTTTTTTTTTTTAATAATGATATGTGTTTAATTGCTTTATTCTAAGTGACTCGTTGCGTTTTTGGGGAATGTCAACTAGCTGGTTGAATGGTAACCATTCTAGCTACAATGTAATGTAGTGAGAAAAGTATTTTGTAATTTTGGACTTGTCTTGTTTTTGCCATAAACTCCTCAATTGTTCAAATTAATTTAACCGAACAATTCTAAGTTAGGTTACAAGTTCGAAAGAAGGTAGTTACAAGGATAAATAATGTCAAAAACGAGCTAAGCGGTAAAAATGGTAGAAACGACCAAAAAAATACGATCTGCGTTAAGGCAAAACCTTAAATTGTACATAAAATCATCCATGACACATTTTAATAGCACCAAAGAGCGCAATTGCACATTTTAACAAACCCCCCCCGGGCTAAATTTTTTTTTAAATTTCTAAATATCCAAAAAGTGTTTAAAGCTGCCTAGAAATGCATTATATGATATCTAGGGATAGGAGATTTTCGCGAGTTCAGTGACCTGTAGGCTAGACTCCACAGTGCTGTGTATACTCGAGCATCAGTTGTTTGTTCATTGGCTGCTGATCCAGACACTTGCCAGTGTTACTCCACACCTGGCAGTATGGGATTCGCTGCTTGTTTCCTTACAGGTGTGCTATTGGCTCAGAGTGGTCCAGTGCGTGTCGAATAAACTGCGATCCATTTGCAAACTCAACTTCAGTTTACACGTGTTGGACGTCTACCTTGTCCTGAAACGAACTCGCGAAATGTTCCTATCCCTAATGATGCGTTAAATCATGATCTGCAATAATGTTTTAACATAAACAGCATTTTTTTCCCCGACAGATCTACACTGTTGAAGTGAAAACCGTGGATGTGTAGTGCATCAGCATAGTTTCCCACCCTCTGGTCATTAGTGTTTTCCCCGATCCCGAGCAAGACGCCCGCCAAGGCCGGCGATCAATAGGATTGAGACCAGACTTCGCCATGCATGGGTGTGTACGGAATTTAATGCTAAAGTCGGGCAATGATCTCACAGTCGTTTCTTGTGGCAGTATTTTCTAGTAAAGACGTTTTGTTAGAGATTGAACGCATCTAGATTTGTAAACCGTTTTACTTTTAATTTTTAAAATTTTAAATTCACTTTTTTTACTTTTTATAAAATGCAACGAATGTATGAAAACTGGAAAAGTGCATTTAAAATTGAGAAAGTTTACAAATCTAGATGCGTTCATTCTCTAACAAAAAATCTTTAGTTGAAAATACTGCCACAAAAGACGACTGAGAGATCTTTGCCCGGATTTAGCATTTAATTCCCTATACGCAGATGCATGGCGAAGCCTGGCATTAACTGCCGTGTGTGTTGTGGGCAGAGCATATGGACATATCTGCTGTCCTGACTCACAGGACGGCAGCTTACAGGAAGATAAAGATGAAGGTATCACCTAGAGGTCGCTCAAAATGCTACAATTATTTTTATATTTTTGTATATTACATTCTTTTCCGTTGCGGTATGAAATTACAGCCTAAAAAAAGTACGAGTTCAGAGAAAAACTACTTACCAGAAAAGAACGATTTTCATGCAAATATCAAAATTGAAAAAACTTAATATAAATTGCCATGATATTAGAGCGCCATGAATAATGATACTTGAAAATTTGGTATGTGGTTCGACCGCATTTCAACTTTGACATTTGAGAAAAAATTTTAAACTCAAAATAGTCAGAAATTAAATTCTTACCGTAGGTGATCAAAGAGTCGGATGTCAAAGAAATTTCTTCATGCCATTTCTGTAACTTCCATAGCCCCATTACCTGAAACAAAAAAACCGTGTTCTATAAACTTTTTGAAATTTATACAAAACAAGATTTTAAGATAAAAAAATCACATATTTTAACAGAAAAATTATTAATAAAAATTTTAATTATATAAATTTAAATGAAAATTATGATCGACATCATATCATAAAACCATAAATATCCTTGAGAGCTAGGGAAATATTTCCCTCTTGAACGATATTAACCTTGCGTTTCAATAACAGCGACACTTTAGTGGCTATCCTTTATCTGAATTGGGTACATAGATTTCCTGGTAGCGTGTCGTTGGAAAGGCTTCGCAATTTGATAACGCACTGTAGTTTATTGAATGCCTTCGCGCTGTTATAGCTACAGACCCGAAATGTAAAAATATTTAACGGTTCTTGTCAGGAAAAAAATGCACTATTTTATGTGTGTATAAATACTGCTCACTTGCAGGCATTAATAACAAGTACTGTTTCTACGAATAAAAAAATTGTATACGTCATATTTTTGCATAATGAGAAGCCAAAAATCACAGTTTTAGTGTATTTTACACGTGCAAATAAAACAAACAAATACTTTTACAGAAAATATAACAGAAGTTACTGTAAGATCATGCCTTAGATGATTTTGAGGTATGTTAAACATTATCTATAAGCAAAACATTTTTTTTTTATTTTAGGCAATTTTTTAACACCACGAAAACATTTCATTAAGTGAATTGAAATTTCTTGAAGTACTTCATGGTATCTCATTTTAACGTGAATTATTTGATTTCGGCGAGTTAGGGTTTACTATATGTACGTCCTCAAAACCCTATTGCGAAAACATGCAGTATATATTTTTTATTGGAGGAAATTATATTCATACTTATTTCGGGACAAGATAGAAGTTAAAACACATACACAGTGAAGTCACCTTTGCATTTGGATCACAGTTTATTAGACCCGTCCCCTGCACGCCCCTGAGCCAATAGCTGACTTGAAAGGAAACATCTTGCGAATCCCATAACCGCCAGGTGTGGGGCAACAGCCAATGAACACACAGCTGAGGCTCCAGTATACAGAGGACTGAGGAGTCTAGCCTACATGTCATTGAACTCGCGAAAATTTCCTATCCCTACCTATACGCAAGGGCGCCTGTTTTTCACGAAAAAGATTTCAGGAAACGTTGAATTCCAAAACCCTTTAGTTCAGAGTTACTTTAGCGATTGGGTAATTTGAACTGTTAACGCGTCTTATATGTCTGCCCGCGAATTACGGACGGTCGGTATCATCAGATACTTAGTTCTGACCGGCCCACTCATGTAACGGACTATTTTCACACACACACATACAAGCGGCCAATAGGCAAATTAATTTTTCAAGTGTGCACATAGGATATTGAATTCCAGCCCCCGCTTAAAACGTTTTGCGAATAACTGGTGGCCCTACCTATAGGTTTACCAGTATTTCGTACGAATATAAAATAACTGATTTGTTCGTGATTAGCGCCATTAAACATTAAGCTTATGGCTTCAATTTTTGCTTTTCATTTTACCAGGAGAAAAACGTGTGACCCCAGTTTTGCTACGAAATTTGGGCATGGATCAGGGCACTAGGCACTTTCCTATCAGAATCTTGCTCTACGTCGTTGAAGGTTAACGAAAACATACTCACTTCTTCAGAAAGATTTCTTTAAAGACTGCAACCAGTTCCCTGAGAAATGGGAAATTTGTGCGCCCAATAAAAACATGGCGTGTCTCCAATTTTTGCAGTTTTGCCAAGTTAATGCTCGCTCCGAATCTGTTCGTATTTACATGCTTGATTTGTTACGTCATTACTCCAAAGTCCCTTCTTTTTCAGTTTGCTGTGCCTGCGATCACAATTGGCCGTCTATGGTTACAATGCAACTTCCGTCATCGATCTGTTACCACGCCAAATTAGCTTGTTATCGTATGAAAGTCGAATGCATCCTATAATCATACGCTAGAGCAATTGCTTAATTATGTGTCCTTAGCAAAACCAATTGAAATGAGGCTGGTAAACGGACCCAAACCCGCTCGGTAAGCATTCGCGTTTTATTATAACGGCAAGAAAAATTTGTAAAGGTCATTCGCGATAAAGTAAGCACTTTAGAAATGAACCTTAGAAAAAAGTCACTGCCGCAGCATCCATATATTTTAATGGGCGCACTGAGTGGCATTCGCCCAGTAAAATTGGTATCGGTGGATGGAAAGTAGTTCCATAACTAAACGTCGAATAAATAGTGTGGTAACTTAAAATTATTTCTTTCGCCTTCCGTTTTTTTTTTAATGTGTCGAAGTGTAAAAATTCGCAAATTAGTAAAGTATTTACTTTCTTACTAATTTCGCTGTTTCATTTGAAAGGCGCATGAATAAAGTGATGAGGCCCATGACAATGTTAATTTTACATAAGGCGGAGGAATACACAACGTGTATACAAGTAGATCGTAAGCAGGGTTTTCAAAAGTGCTGATTTTATCGTGAACAACCTATATAATTAATTGCAGTAATTTATGTCGCAGAAAGGCATTATCTCGTACCTCCCCATCCACCTTCTGTAATGAATTCATATCTGGCAACGGCGATTTTGTGATACCATTGTCTACAGTAGCAAACAATGGGAGTACATACCGGGTGACACAAAACGACATCGACAACACTTAGTATGTTGCGCAGGACAGCAAAAACATATTTTTCCAAGGTGAGACCCGTGCCTTTCCAGGCATGGGTCTCGCCTTGGTTTGGGCGTTATGGCGCCTGTCCCATGGCCCACACGGTCACCAGATGTGACACGCCTCAACTGTTTTCTTTGCGGTGCCATGAAGGGTATGGCGTATGAGACTCCAGCACCATCAGAGATGGACCTTATCGCACGAATCCACGTAGCAACTGAACTACTGAGCACACAACTATATCTGCGTCAATCTCTGCACTGTCGATGTAGGCTCTGTAATCAAATAGTGGGTAGACAATTCGAACCCATTTTGTAATATTTTGTAATTTACTGTACAGTATGATCGCATCACCCTAACCATGCTTTCAGGAAAAAATAACCGGTTTACCGTACCGCACGACATATAATAACTGTTGTTGGTGCTGTTGTGAATTACTCGGTATTCATGCATACCGTATGTAGCCTCCAAAGTAAAACATAGTTCCTTATTGGCTAGACCGAGCTACATTTCGGCTAAGTCTTGTTAACCCTTACAGACCCACTTTAGTTTACAGTTTCAGGAGTTGCAAAAAAAAATTTATGTTGCGTACTGTACTTCGGTTGACACAACACTTGTTTCGTTGTCACAGCCAATGAGTAGAGCCCCGAGTATTTCGCGAATTAATTTGGTGGCATAGGTAGACTTCACACACTTGTTTTCTCCAGCTATTGTGTTTGGACGGCAGTTCTTTAGACACACCCCGTTTAACTGTGAGCCAGTAACAAGTAGGAAGTAGCAGTGTGAGGGAGCACTGAACAATCCTGTACAAAGGCCTCACGTGATCGTAGCAACCAATAAGGAAACGATAGCGTCGCGAGTGCATAGAGCAGTGTAAAGTCTATCCTGCCACCAAATCAATCCGCGAAATAATAGTGGCTCTACCAATGATCTGTAGGCTACATGTTCACTTGCAGTCATATGAACCAATTATGACCTAGACAGTTTAGACAATTTGCGAATCAATTTACCCACAGGCGGGTTCATTCCTAGACAAGTTGGAATTCACATACTTGTACATTCATGTTACTTTTTTAATTGGTCGACGTGTTGTTCGTCACCTCCTGGAGATAAATGAGCCAATAACAAACATTCAATAAATTTTGCGCTCAACCACCGCCTTTTACTACAGCAACAATCAACCAATAAACAGTTGATATCTGTATGAGAGTATGAGACTGTGAAGTCTAGCCTACAGGTCATTGCACTAGCGAATTTCTCGGGGTCCCTAATCATTGGTCATTGAGCCTCGCAGTTTGCAGTACAGACCAAAAATTACCTACACGTGCATGAAGTATATGATTGTGTACACTGGGACTGAATGGGTTAACTTCAAAGAACAGCAATCTTACAAATTCAAGAAAAATTTTAACAGCGTGCTACACGCGACTGTTGCACACCCGGCCGTTCCATTTTCTTTACCACCGTCCCGCTTCGCAGGATAATGAAAACCCGTTTCAATCCTCACGACACGTTTAAACACAGCACCCGGCTATTATCGTCATTCGACGTTTGATTTACGCACGCGGTCGTGATAGAGAGGTTAATGCCATCACGCTTGTTAAAAGCGATAATGGCCCCACTTGCCATTTGCCGATCACACGGACAGCGTTAGAAAAGGCGTTGTGTAGGGTTTATAGAGACGAGACAGCCGAGGAGGGGGGGGGGGGGGGGGGTAAAAGTTCGCTTGAACGCAAGTTTCCGGGAACTCCAGATATTTACGGTAACTGGTCGCGTGGATTTACGCCCCCTGACCACGCCCAACAAAGCACTGTAATTACTTACTGCTTCCCTTGTGCACAGCTGGAATATTTCGCCACCCGCTGTGTGTTGCCTTGCACTCGCTTATCTGCAAAAGCGCCGGACCTCAAGGACTGGTGGAGCATGCGAAAAGAGTTCTCGTGTGCATTGATATTTATTCTCGTTGACCAGACTCTCGTAAATGACGCGAGTAAAGCGGACTGAAAGAAAGGGCGTCGCCTGTGATTACGATTCGATGGTGGTTACGGTGGCATTATAACATTTTAAGGATAATGGTGCACAAAAATCGCGACACAATTTGTATTACAGAGGATTTTTCGAAATTCTTGGTTCGATAAGACGTAAATAACAATTCTCAACATCTTATTAGCGTACATGGTCAAAAATTCCCTGCGTTCGTAATTCTTGGAGCTCTGATTGAAGATAAGAAAAAAAATCCTTTCATTTCTTTCATCAGTGCTCCGAGAATAATGAAGGCAGTGGAAATCTAACAACGTAAACAGGTGTTGAAAATGATTATTTACCTCTCGTTGAACCAAAAATTTCAATAAACTCTCTGGAAAACGACTTATATCGAAAATAGGGTAAATATACTATTTTATGCACCATTCCCCTCAATGTAAAAATTTCGTCGAATTTTTTTTTTCGTTTGTTTTGGTAGCGAACATCTACAGTTGCCAAGCACTTAATAGAGTTATCGGTAACATATTTCGTGGTAAAATATTTCTCACTACGTTAGAAGTAGCCTACGCGCACGAATAAACTGTACCGCCTTTACGCAGTTCATTAAGATATGAAATTCATTTTGTTTAAATTTCAGCAAGCATTTTAGCAACAGCACAGCTGGAATATTCACGTGTAATGGAGTACTGGTTAAAATTAACTTAGTTTTATTTCGCATTATGAGCTTAATGTCGACACACGGAAACTGTACCTTCGTGTTGTATACTCAAACTCGCTTCCACAAGATCATTGATTTCATACCAAGAAATAAAATCTGTTTTCTAGGATAATGACGAACTCCTTTACATATGCACCTTCCCAACGATTCACGTAAAAGTAAATAAAAAAATATTTGTCGTCGTCGTCGTATGTTATGTTCTTCGTATATGCTCACACTGTCGACGAGGACAGAGAAGTTAGCTGGAGCCCTTTCGATACAAACTGGAAACTTGTTTATTCATTCATTGACCCAACAAGAAATGTGTAATAACAATTCCGTTAGTTAGATTTAAAAAAAATTATTATATATTAAAACATAAATAATTGCGCAGTTACACAATTGAATGTTATATTTTGTGACTGCCTTCCTAACAATTCCCGTCCTACCGTTCTCAGAAAACCCTTGAATAACCACAGTTACAACTTAACTGTTATATACCCCCGACGTCGTTGTGGGTTTTCATTATATTTACTGCTCACTCACTCATAGAACCAATATATGCTACATGATCTGACAGCGCTCTTCTACACGCCAGTAATACAACAAACAGAAAAACATAATGAAGCCCTTCTTCAAAACGCTGCACATATATGATCATTTATAATGTACGATATCGATATTTTTAAAATAAATATTGCCATGTACATAATAAACACAGCGTGTATATTCCACCGCACTCGAAAGTTAACGTCTAAGGCTACAATTAAATATATTTATTGACTATTGTTCGAAATGAGAGGGCTTTCAAAAGTGCTCACTTTACCGTGAATAGCCTGTAGTCACTCGGCAAATTTTAAAAGAATAGTTGGCGACATGGTAGAAATAGGCTGAAATGGACTTTTAAGAACGACCTTAAAAAGTGCTCACTTTAGCGGAGAACAACGTATACTAACATTACAGTATAGATGCCAGGCAGCTGTTACAATGCCATATATTAAAGAAAACTTAGTTTCTAAAGTTTATTTCATAATAATTTAACACACTGAAGTCTATGTCCGAATATAGATAGTGAGAAACAAATCTCGATATATCTCGATACTTAAATCTCCAACTCATACTCATGTAGTTTCATTGTTATCATAGTTTTTATCATGATTTCACGGGAACACTTCGATTCACCAACCAACATTTTCTTTTATAAAATACGACATTTTTGTATGATTACACATGTTAATACGTTGGAATGTAAATCATGTTAAGTCTGAAAGAACATTTGATTGAAAGACTGTGAACTCAGTCTGTATTGGCTTTCAGCTGGCCAGTAATGAACGTTGTGTATTGTATGGTGGGACGTGGACCAATAGGAATGTGATAGTTAGGGACATAGGAAGGAACAGAATGGGTGTTACTGCAATGCTGGATATAATTGAATTACTCATATAGGCTATTCACGGTAAAATGTGCACTTTTGAAAGTGCTACTTAAGATCTACTTGTATGCAAGTTGTGTGTTCTTACGCCTTACGTAAAATTAAAATTGTCATGGGCCTCATCACTTTATTCATGCGTCGACAAAGTGAAACTGTAAAATTATTAGAAAAGTAAATATTTAACGAATCTACTAATTTTTAAACTTTGATGCATTAAAAAAAAAACACAGAAAGCGAAAGAAATAATTTAAGTTATCAGAAAATGGCTGCCTGGCAATTTTTATTCCATGTTAAGACACGGAACTACTTGCTATCCATCGTTACCAACTTTACTGGGTGCATGTCACTCGGTAGAACATATGCAAGTAGGGCTAGTGACAATTTTGTAAGATTGATTTTTTTAAAAATGGCTCACTTTATCTGTAAATATGTCCAGAGGTGTAAAAATTCCTCTGCCCCTCATATTTCCGCGACAAGTTTCTCCCGGTGGCAACTCCCTACTTTCTGAACTTCAGCGTCAGCAGATTTTTTTTTTTTTTGTTTCCCCTCACTGCCAATCGCCGGGCGGCGGTGTGCGACGTCATGCAGGCAGCGCGTGCACCACGCCGTTAACTTTCCCTCCCCGCCCCGGCGACGCGGCGAGAGACGCCTGTCTAGTGGCGTAACCAGTCCCTTACTACAGTCTATTCTCGAGTTTCTTCACACTTCCTGAAGTATACATTCGAGAGAAAAAAATATCACCCGGTGTATGACCTGTTTAGTTGTTTCTTAACCCTTCGAGGAGCGTGCGCATGCACACGCGTGGCCACATTTATATGGGGATTCCTTCGCTCTCGAAGACAAAACGCGAACTTTTATAGTTCTACTGTCTCACTGGACTTGGTCGGAATCTAAGCAATAGATAACAAGCAGTCGACATTTCAGCTCGTAAGATTAAAACTGTTCTTTTTAATCATTTTTCTACGTGTTACATCTGTCTCGACACTTTGATTGGCACACAGACAAGGCGCGGCTACATCGGCCGACGGACAGCCAGTAATAAATGTCACAGAGTATAGCAAGCGTGTCCGGTGTGACCAGATCCAATAGGAATATGGTAAGTGGAAATGCAATAACCAACACAGCGGTGGATATAAGCAGTTCGCTTTAACCTTGCATTCAACGGCAGTAAATTTATGCCGTCTTCAAAGGGGTAAATATGTCACGAATCACAGGTGTTTTAGACTTACGTTAGTATAAACGTAGTTTATTTGAGGTCAAACTGTATATAGGCTGTTTCACGGTAAAATGAGCGCTTTACAAACCCGTGCTGAAGATCTACTTGTAAGCACGTTGTGTATTCCTCCGCCTCATGCAAAATTAGCATTGCCTGTCACTTTATTCGTGCGTCGGTCAGTTGGCACTGTGGAAGTATTGGAAACGATACAAATATGACTATTTTTACACTTCGATGCATTAAAAAATAACTTAAAGCGAAAGAAATAATTTAGTTATCGCAAATGGTTACCCAACACTTCTGATTCGACGTTAAGATATGGAATTACTCGTTATCAACTTTACTGGGAGTATGTCACTCAGTGCACGCTTTCAAATATATGCTGGTAGGAGCAGTGACTCTTTAGAAGGTTGGTTTCAAAAGTGCTCACTTTGTCGTGAACAGTCTTTACCTATATCTTATTCATAAATAACAATATTACATTTTGATTCAATATGAATAAAAAGAGGGAGAACATTAGTGGCTAGTAAGAAATAGTTATCTTGCAATAATATTATTAAACTGGGCGCTCACATGGTTAAGCTTTGTTTGCATGTAGCGAAGGAATAGTTTGGAAGTAGAACTTCAGCAGGGCTTAAAAACTGTTGGAAGTAACTAGACTGGACTGTACGGGCGGAACAAGGCTCTTCCAAGGGTGCCCGCTGCTTAATTTTTATAAAACAATTTCGTTATTATTACTCACGTGCTTTTCGTAATATCCCACATGATATACTTTTCATCTTTTAAATTTGAGGGATTATAGAGCCCTTAGTATTTGTAATCGACCATGGTTGTGAAGGGAGAGGGTAGGGTGAGTGAAGATATTTGGGTGATTGAGGTGAATATGGAACAGTGCCGGAGTGTAAAGGGTGGGGGAGAAACGGGAGATCCCCGAGAAAACCCGCCGACCAACAGAGCATCGTCCGGCACGATTCCCACGCGCGAAAAATCCGGGAGTGACCCTGCCGGGGATTGAACCCGTTTCGCCTTGGTGGGAGGCTAACCGCTCAGCCACCGCGGCACTTCTAATTCACGTGATTCAACATTTATACGACTACTGTTTAAATAAGTATTTAACCTCGAACCGCCTGCTTTTAGAAGAAGGTATGGGGGAGGGTATTTTATGTTACTTAATTATTTGACATTTTCGTCACAACATTGACAAAAGGAGTTTAGAGGCTGTTCGCGGTATACTGAGCGTTTTTGAAAGATCGAGTTAGTTTCTCATGGTTTGTGAATTGTTTATTCTTCCTCCATTTATAAAATTTCCAGTTGTATGGGCCTAATCACATGCGTCAGTCAATAGGTACCGAAATAGTTTGAGAAGTAAATATTTTACGAATTTGCCAATTCTGACACTTTTGTGCATTAAGAAAAACCAAAGCAAAAGAAATATTTTCATTCATCGCATGTATTTTCCTGACACTTTTACTTCAACGTTAAAATATGGAATTAATTTCCCGATCAGCGTTACCAACTTAACTGGGCGCATGGCAATCGGCGGGACCGTTCGTATATGCAGGTGAGAGCAGTAGCATTCCTCAGAGGTTGATTTCAAAAGAGCGTATTTCAAACATGAACAGTCTGTACTGTCTTAACAAGAAAGTGATTTTAATAAACAAAATGCTTACTTTAGCGTGGAAGGCACGTGGTTTTGAGAGTTGGTCAGGAAATTAACCTTTTTAAGCATGGTTCACTGAAAAAAATATTTTGTGGCGCTGACAAAGTTTTTTGTTGTTATTCACCTTGCCAAATGTGTTCATGGTGAACGCAACATTGTTTCGTAAGCACTACAAATAATAATTAATAATTAATTTTTTAGGGAGAGAGCGTTACGTGTGTGTGTGTGTGTGTGTGTGTATATATATATATATATATATATATATATATATATATATATATATATATATATATATAACATATCGAAATTTAAACCATGGCATCTATGGACTAATCTATACAATACATTCTATTATAAGCTATTCACCGTAAAATGAGCGCTTTTGAAAGCGCACGTGGTGTATTATTCCGCCTTATGCAATATTTACATTATTATGGGCCTCATCACTTTATTCATGTGAAGGTCAAGTGAAACTCTGAAATTATTAGAAAAGTGAATATTTTACATAGCTGCTAATTTTTACACTTTGATGCATTTAAAAAACACAGGAAGTAAAATATATAATTTAAGTTATCAGAAATGGTTACCTGACACTTTTTTCAACGTCAAGATGTGGAACTACTTTCCATCAACCGTTTCCAACTCTACTGGGCTCATGTCACTCAGTGCACCCGTTAAAATATATGCAGGTAGGAGCAGTGAATTCTTTTCTAAAGTTGATTTCAAAAGTGCTCACTTTATCGTGAACAACCTTTGGCAAGATGTTCGGAAATTTCACTTAGTATTTTTTAAATTCCAATCGAATCGTAAGCAAAACAGCGCCGGGAGTTCACCAACTTTACTTGCAAGTCGCATAGCACGAAAGGCGAACTGTACCCTCGCGTCATGCGACGACAGCTTGGTAGGCCGCCATTATAAATGCGTGAAGTCCCTACATTCATCGTCAATACTGCTGTTCGCGTGTTGTTAAAACTAAAATGCAATCACTTCTGTCAGCCTACACTGCTCAATTGCTAATCTCCCGTTGTGCGTGTATTTTGACGCACGTTGTTGCCGCAGTATGAAGAGGGCCTTAATAAATTATCATGTTCATCGTGGTATGAAAACAACCTTAGACTTCAAATAAATCCAGGACGCCGGGGACTGCGTCCGAGTACTGCAACACGACAACACCTCCCACCGCTGAAGCTGGAAGGAGGCCAGTTGGCTTAGGTAGAACAAGGGATTGACGTAGGCCGGCGCGAAGCGAGGTTCGGGGGCCTTGTCCACGACAGCGGCCCGAAGAGGTCGGAAGGATCTTCCACGTCGGGACGTCGGGCAGCGAGGAGCTCGCTGTTCGTCATGAGTCGTGATCATAACGAGCCAGACACAGCCTCCGACCTCAAGATTCAAGTGGGAACTGTCCATATTAGCTTGAGTCATGAAGGGGTAATTGCTAGCCGATTAAACATAAATTTAATATCTTTCAGTAGCGCCCCACGCCAATTAAAGTCACAGAATTAATTGGAATATTGTATGTAAGTTATTGTGTTACAGAACGGATTAAACCACTGTCTTATACGACTTGCCTGGCAGTTTATATTAGCGTAGTAGCTATACCCCCAAACTATATGTATGGTGTATTGTGGAGCATAATAGTAACCATAACAAAGTGAACCAACAAGCTACCAGTAGCGCGGCGCATGTACCTCGAGTTTATGGTGTCCTATGCGCAGGTGCTATGGGTATTGTCCCAACTTGCCGTGGTTTGAATTTCGACATGAAGGGTACTTACACAAATCATTCAGTGCTACCACCATAAAAATTTAAAATACACAGATCAAACACGAGCTTATACAATATCAGGAGAGAGACTACATGATTGTTTACTATATGGTTTATTTATTAGATTAGTCGTTTATTCTTCCATCCAAAAGTTAAAAACAAAGAAGGAATTAATTTAAATTCAAGAAATAAATAAAACAAGATTAATCTTATTCCGGTAAATAAT
This sequence comes from Dryococelus australis, assembly GCA_029891345.1. Lineage (NCBI taxonomy): Eukaryota > Metazoa > Arthropoda > Insecta > Phasmatodea > Phasmatidae > Dryococelus > Dryococelus australis. Next base: position 52,413,448 of record CM057007.1, read on the forward strand.
GGATATCTTTGAATAAAACCTGCAATAATTGCAAGTTAGCAAAATTACGGGAATTAAAAAGAATTTTAGTGAAAATGATATACGAGGTGATGACTTAGGGTCAAACCCTCATTCAATTGGTGATCGTATTTCTGTTTATGATATGTGAATATAGTACATACTTTTTTAAGTATGTAGTAATTTTTTTTTAATGCGGAAGTTGTAGGACAGCAGAACCTCAACTTCGGGCAGACTTCGGGTATCATCGGTAGTTTTCGTTTTTCCCTATTCTAGTCACGAGGGCTTGGCCATGCACGAACCTTTTTGCCCTCACTGTCCACAGACGTTCCTTTTGAAACCTCTCTGCTATTGCGCGCACAGCGCTCCATGGCGGCGGCAGGTGTGATTAACTATTTCTTTTTCATTCCACCCACCACCCTCCCTAACACTTGGCCCGAGCGTTGCTACTGACCTGGTTTCGCTGCGGGACTACTCCCCCCCCCCTCCCAAAAACTTCCCATATCCAGCTATCCATTTCCAGACACCCCTTCTACCAACTCTCTACACTTCGCAACTTCTTCCGTGACATCCTGCTTGCCTTCACTCAATCCGATCTCCGTATCTGATAAAACCCGATATCCGAGGGGTGTACAAAGTTCCACGCCTCTCGGAACTTGCACCGACATTTTAATCCGACAATTTAATCCAGTGGTCATGGCGTCATCTAGGTCAAGTCAGAAGTCTCCGAATCGATTCCTTGCCGGGTCGGAAATGTTGCAATGTGTGAGAAATTTTGGAGAGGTGATAAATATGGTTCGGTATGATAGATTACAAACGCAAGGATAGTATTAGAAAACGTTATCGCTGCTATGCATATTAATAAATTCTGATATTTATAAATCAAAACAAGAACAGCAAAATATTAGGAGAACTAAAGCTGATGCTGGCTTTTGGTGTAGAAACAATACGAGATACTGAAACGACCACACGACAATAATATGTCGTTGAAGTGATTATGTTAAGAACAGAGAGAAAAACTAACGAAAATATTGAAGAATACTGTAATAAGTAGTCAACGGCGTGAGTGAGAAAGGGAACATCGCGAACGATAATGTTAACAGGATGGGCGATAACTGAAAAGAAAGAGGTCCAAAATGATTACCCTTAAGGCAAAGTAACAATTAGCGGTTGTGGATAAGATAAGAAGCGTAGAAAATTGAAGTTGTTTACGAACAGAAGAAACGCCTAAATCAACAAGTGGTTGTTATTTTTATACATTCTTTCTACGAAAGTAATAGCATACTACCCCACAAATAGGTCAGCTAGGAAACAATGGGCACGAAACATATAAACGCCTACTTAAGAGTGGGATGGAGTTGCGCGTGCAAGGTCAAGAAGCGAGGGAGCGATACGGGCGACACTAAAACACACGCCTAGTGCCTCATCGCTCCTACGCGCAAGACGTGCGATGTTTTCGTCGTGACAATGTACTGTGTAAATTAGATCTGTAACCGTGGGACTTCGTTGCACGCCATGAAAACCCACAGATTAAATTACACGCGTGTCATTGTACTTTTCTCTTGCCGCTTAAGAATACTGCATACACAAGTTTTAAAAATGCGATATTTGACCATTTTCACGAATTTTTTCTCCAAGAATACACTTAATATGACAAAAGTAAGAACATAGAGGTAAAGAAAATAGTTTTTTATATTTTCTGACAAAAAGTCGTGTTTGCAAATCATTTATTTACCGAGATACGCGTATTGGCGCAAACAACCATTTCGCAGAAAATGTTTCAGTACATCCTCCTCTTAAGTGATAACATATACTATATAAGTACACAGAACAGAATGATTTTGTGTGTAATGAAATCACTGTGCAGCCACCCTCCCTCTAAAAAAAATACGGGCCAACACTTTTACAGCATGTTTTTAGTTCATCCCCCAATATTTTATAGTAGCCTTAGAAGTTAACTTCGGAGTGCGGTGGAATATACATACTGTGTTTATTACTTACATGGCAATAATTCTTTAAAGAGGCGATTAAACTATTAAAAATGGCTAAAAGGAGAACGTATAACTAGGGTTTCAAAAGTGCTCACTTTGCCGTGAACAGCCTATACACACAAACAACTAACTTTCTGTGTTTTGATATATTTGCTGTCGTTCATATCACTTTCCCGTTAAAAAATAACTAGTAATAAAATGTAGAATATAATATCCTGCTATATGAGCAGAACATTTAGAGAGTAATTTTCCCATGAATGTGATTATTATCAACCATCCACAAGTATTGTTTATGAATCATGATAAATAATAATAATTTACAGAGTAATGCAATTATTTTGGTTCAGTTTTTTAACAGCAATTTCGACTTTATTTTATTTATTATTAGTTTCAGCGATATGTTTTCAGTTGTCAGAGAACATAGAACCATTTTTTACACTATGTTTAGCTAACAGTGCATATTAAAGATGAGCTGTTGGAGATGGGAATGATTTTTATTACGTGTCAAAGCGAAGTGAATATCAGATAAAAAGGTATTTAATTAGGAATCGATTGTGGAAACATCGTATAGACCTGTGTGTGTGTGTGTGGAAGTGAGGTGCGGTTCTCTAGTAGAGAATAATATATATGCCGTGGACTTGTGCTCGGTTCTGAGAGAGACAGAATGAACGAGTGAGAGAGATAATACTGTGTTGAGAGTGAGTGGGAGACAAGAAAATCAAACAGGTAAGTGAACGAGTGTGTAGGTTTCATGGGGCCTTTTGCACTGCACGCAATTTATCATTCCGGTAGTTCAAAACGAGTGGGATATGCCGAGGCAGGCGAGTATCATAAATTCGTCCTGAACGCTTTTACACAAATATGTTACCGAACGCATTGCAGCACACATTCGTTTGTTTGATTAAGCCTACACAATTGCTAGAGACATGTAGTTCCCAAATAATAAAGCCAATTTTGCAGGTCTCTAGAAATTGCATTAAAAAAATCTCGGCTTATTGTGAACACCTTTTTGGTTCCAAGCCTAGGTCGGGGAGGGAGGGGATATATTTCCGAACGGGGATATCACGTGGAGGATCACGGGCGATAATGCCGTGATCCCGGGGGGGGGGGGGGGGGTGTGTGTTTCTCGGAGTTCTACTATTTCCTACCTCATATTCATTCCTCCACCTTATCCCGTGCCGCATCCATTCTCCGCGTTTGACGGAACGACATGTCTTTTCTCCAGGTAGGGCGGCCTGAATCGAGTTAGTACCAGTGTCCAGTTAACCATCCCGATAATGTCTAAGGCGGGAAGAACGTACAAATTTACTTCGTTATTAAATAACGAAATTGTTTAGTCGGGGGTTTGAAAGAGGCAGAGTGCACTTAAAGTACTTCATCTTATGGCGACTTCGTAGTAAAACAATTTCCATTAAAAATATTTTTTGCCCGTTTACTCGTATATGAATTTTTTCCCAGGGGAGATAAAAGATAATTATATACAGACACCACGCTTTATATTTATCATATTGAATAAATTAAAAATTATGGTAATAAATGTATAAAATATAATCTTTGAGGATTTACTGAGCTGTTTCATTAAAGGAAATTATAAAATTACAATCATTTAAATGCATTGGCTTACGTAGCATGTAACAATATTCTACTATTGCAGACCTAATTTGCAATAAATTCAGCTTCCGCGAAAGCATTTTGCAGACTTAAGAGGGGCCCGTTGTAATAGTTTCTTATGGTCATACGTAGCCTTGAGGTGTTACGTAGGATTCCCCTTAAGAACCTAGGTACGGTAGATAACGAATCAAACACACAGTTACAAAAATAACACTCGTGACATATGTGAATCACACACGCCTCGTGATTCCGCAGTGCACACATAGACAGTTAAACTCGCTTTTGTTCGCACGTTTCATTTTGAAGCCTCTAACGTTTTGTAAGAACATAGCAAGTATTATTTGTTAGAATCCCATACGACATTCAAACAGCTTTCACATGAGATTATGTAATAAAACCGCGTATATTTTGTCTTGCACAAAATAAACATATGCGACAAATCTAATGTAACAAATTAGCATGTAATACAGGCTTTACTCATTTGTAGATATAATCAAAGCTAGAACATGTGCCTTTTAAATTGATACTGATAAAAATGTAAAATTATCTTTTTACTCTAAGTGCTTCTTGAAAAGTCTTTGTTATGATTTCGCAAGTGAATAAGTTAATTACTTTCTTCGCATTCGCGGGATACCAGCAAGAAGACAATTTATCATAGATATTTTCAAAACGGTGGCTGGAAAGGTGATACTTCTAATGTTTTGAAATGTGACTACCAGAATGGAAGAAGACATAATGACTCTTTTACTCATGACGTATCAATATTCCAACGTTCCTTATTAAAACATCTTAATGCCAGTATTATGTCTAATGTTGTTTATACGTAAACATTTCTGAAGTTAAAAGACAGGCGCAGTTACTTCTTAATGAGGAATTGAGTTTGGAAACTCCAGACTAAAAGTAGCGTGTTTTGGCACCTCAACTTCTACAACTTAAAGGGGTTGGATAGCAAACCATGTATTAGTACAAATTTGTGACGTTGGCTTTTCAACTTGCAGAGATTAGCCTACATAATATGTCATTTAGAGTAGATAGAAAATTATAATCAGCAGTTTTTGGAAATTCACATATGAAGGGTCGAAATATTATTTTGGAACACATAAATTATAAAACGCTGTAAAAACCAGCGATAAAATATTTTAGAAAATTTCCACTGGAAAAAACTATGAGATCATTCCCTTTGTCTGCAAGAATTTTCATCATTCAAATTTTGCAGCAAAGTATAATTGCAGCTTGTATATTAATAGCGTGTTTTTAAAAACTTTTTGATACGTAACAATACAGAGAGTATAGTAGCCTATATAGCTTTTTATTTGCTATAAATTACATTGCAAATATCTACAATTTTAATAGTATGTCGGGCAATTATGAAATAAATATACGTTCCTGCTAGCCATAGCTAGTTGTAGCCTTATGCCTAAACGCACATAAAGATAGGGGCTTGATCTTGCTCCCTCCCCCACCCCCTCCGTCATCCTTTACAACCACGTACAAGGGGGCCGCGGTTGCCAAAGCGTCTAACGCCATGTCCGAACTCAGGTATATACTTGTGTACTTGCATCCTTGCGTATTTCACTTACCCTTGGCACCAAACTTGATGAATTTGGACATGCAGTCTTGTACGCTTCGGTGTCAGTTATTAGCCAGCTAACCACTTTAAATGTTTATGTATTCCGACTAAGAATTCGATAATTGCCGAAGGTTTTAGGGGTTAGTAAAGTATTAAATAATATTTAAATTTCATTTACATTAACATTTATTGCCTTGCATTATTGTACGTAAGTGCAGTTTGGATAGATTTTTTTATCTCAGCTTCTGTAGGTTAGGAACATAGGCCTAATACGAATTTATTGCTTAGACCTTTGTTTTAAGGTGAAACTTGAGATAATTATTTATTCAGTTCAAAATTCTATGTCTACGAAGTAGGAATTTTGTCCTATTAAAATTTAAATCAAATAATTATGTCGAAAATCATTTTTAACCTACAAATTGCTTCTCAAAATGGCGGCACACGTTCCGCAAGTATGCGAGAAGTATACAACTTCGTTTACTTGTATACTTGCATACTTCACTTGCAGTTCGGACAGCACTTACGACGTCACTTCCGTCGACAGGTACGCTCAAGTATGTACTTCAGGCGAATTCGGACACAGACTACAAAACTCCCGCCTCCCGCCTGGGCGAACCGGGTTCGATTCCCAGCGGCGACTCTGCCAGGATTTTCACACATCGGAATCGTGCCGGATGATGTCACTGCCACTTTGCATTTCAGCGATTCCCCATTCGCACATCATTTCACCCTCATCGGCTCTCAAAACTGTCAAATATTTCTGAGCTGTGTCTTTTTACAACAGTAACAAGGACACAGTCTCTCGCGAACTTGTTAGTCTGACAGTAGAGCACTGGCAGTTGGGGACAAGGCAAAAAAATGTCTCTGTGGCATCGCAAACAGGAAAGGAAACAACTGAACCATGGAAAACGAAAGAGAATTTTGTAACTGTGAATGACGGTTATTACCATATTTGAAAGCATGGGTGTAGATATTTAGTGTATATGCTCTGCGATAAAGGCTATTCACGATAAAGTGAGCACTTATGAAATCAACGTTAGAAAAGAGTCACTGCTCCTACCTGCATATATTTTATCGAGAGCACTAAGTGATATTAGCCCAGTAAAGTTTGTAACCATGGAGGGAAAGTAGTCCTATGTGTTTACGTCAAATTAAAAGTGTTAGGTAAACATTTGTGATGAATTAAATTGATTCTTTCGCTTTCTGCTTTTTTTTTAAAGCATCTAATAGTAAGAATTAACCACATTTGTGATCTTAAGCAGAGCTTTTAAATGTGCTCACTGTACAGCAAACAGTCTTATGAAAATGGAATCGCAGTTTGCCCAAGTAAAATAAAATAAAAGCGATAAAAAAGTAAACAAATAACCAGCAAAAGGAAATTAAGAAGGAACGAGGTAGCCTACTTGAATGATAAGGTTATCGGGCACTTCAAAACTATAGGTGTAGAGTAGTTGCAATGTTCAGGGGAAAAGAAGAACTCTCAGAGCAATACTATTAAGACCCTCCGCTACCTGGATGTTTTTCGCGTTTGAGTTTGAGAAGCGCGGCAGCGATAAGGGCGACACTACCACGAGCTTCAAACGCGACATCGCCGCTAGGCGCAAGGCTCTAAACTGGCATGGTGTCCGAGTCACACTGCGTGTAAAGACCGTTCACGATGAAGTAAGCACTTTCGAAATCAACATTAGAAAAATGTCACTGCCCTTGCCTGCGTATATTTTAACGGGTGCAATTAAGTGACATGCGCCCAGTAAAGTTGGTAATGATGGACGGGAATGTAGCTCCATATTTCAACGTCGAATAAAAAGTGTTAGGTAACCATTTGTGATAACCTAAATTATTTCTTCCGCTTTACGTTATTTTTGTGCGTCGAAGTGTAAATATTACCAGATTTCAAAAATATTGACTTTACTATTAATTTCACAGTTTAACTTGACCGACGCATGAATGGAGTGATGAGGCCCATGGCAATTTAAATTTTACATAAGACGGAAGAATATACAAAGTGCATACAAGTAGATCTCAAGCAGGGCGTGAAGAGCGTGTGGGACTTTCAGTACTCGCCCTATTATTTGATAGGTGGAAAGTGTGCAGAAAGGTTCCGTGGAAGGCCCTTGAGCAGTTTCGTATGTATCTGATAAGTATGTTGGAAAGTACAGCGCTTTAGCCGTTTTGGGATACTCGCATGAAGTTTCGAATGTACTCAACACCTCTCGTCTGTAGTGTGTGTTCTTTTAGTAGACGAGTACTTCGGACATACGTTTAATAGGTTCGTTGGGAAAAAATTATATTTCAAACATTATGAAACTCATTTCAAGCACCAGGAAAGTGCTCGGCTGTGCGCCTTTTGCATAAATTATTCCTTTTTAAGTCATAATTTCGGATTCGTAGTTATTACCAACCGTGTACTGTTACAGAAAAAGTGCATTTTACGATTTGTTTAGAAATTTTTGTGCATAATCCATGTTTTATCAATAAGATCGTGCCTTTTTCAAAGCAGGAAATAGCTCACATTAAAAATTTGATACAAGCGTATTTAGCAACTAGTCAATTGTAAATGTTCTATAATCAAATATTTCCAAAAGTTCCTCTCAAACTGAAATTAGAACACGAAAACGACGAATGTATGCATAAGAAGCGGAATTTTGCCTCAGTGCTTTAATTATTAAAGATGGCGTTTCAAACATGATGCATGCATTTTTCGCGATTGCTTTTTAGAAGAACCTCACAGAGAAGATGTTTCCATAACATTTATACCCTGTTCGCAAGGAATTTAGGTTTTACAAAAGAAAATATGTACTGCCTATATTAATTGGAAACTGGCGATCTGCCCCGGCCGCTCTTGAGTGCGATTTACAAATATGGCGTTGTTTACGTTCACATCTAATATATACACTAAATACTTCAGGTGACTAACATAGGATTAATACTGTGTCCAAAATGTCTCCGTAAGTGGAATTTAAAAGAGAAAAATGGTTACTGTGGGTCATCCATAAAAGATAAACATATGCTGTCGCAGACTTTTTTGTAAACATTTTTGAGATCTACAATTGTGTAGTACATTAATTTGGTGTATTTTTAATGGTTTAGACAGCGCAAACCATATAAGCGTCCGAAAAGCGGCTTTTTTCGACTTGATTAGAAAACCTCGACATTTCTATTCTATTCTTACATTAAATATGAATGTATTATATACTCAAACCTTCATTGAGAAATTCTATAAATGATGGTGAAAACTGCATCAAAATCCAAGTCGTTTAGAAGCCTTAGCCGAATACACAGACACACGCGGCCGAGCAACTTTGTTATATACTATGTATAGATATACACTCGTAAAGGTAGTTCGCGATAGAGTTAGCACTTTTGAAATCAACCTTAGAAAAAAGTCACTACCCCCACCTGCATATATCTAAACGGCATCAACGAGCGACATGATTCCAGTAAAGTTGGTAACTATGGATGGGCAAGTAGTTCCATATACTAACGCCGAACAAAAAGTATTAGGTAACCATTTGTAATAATTTAAAGAATTTCTCTCGCTATTCTGCATTTTTTAATGCACCGAAGTGAAAAAATGAGCTGATTTGTACAATATATACTTCTCTAATAATTTCACTGTTTCACTAGACCGACGCATGATTAAAGTGATGAGACCTTTGGCAATGTTAATTTTACATAAGGAGAAGGACACACAACGAGTATACAAATAGATCTTAAGCAGGACTTTCAAAAGTGCTCATTTTACCGTGAACAACCTACAGTAATCTTCTTCTAAAAAATGCGTTAAGGATACATTTTGTTTGAAACGCATATCTTCAAAACTAACGCAATAAGGTAAAATTCCCTTAAAATGGGATTTCCAATAAAAATGTCGCCGCTCCCCAGCCGGTAGGCAGTGCAGACTTCTCCACTCGACTTCCCACGCCGCGTGGCGGCTAACTTTGTGCAACCCTGTCCTGATGGCAGGAGCAGATTCTTGATCAATGTGCTCCAGATGAGGTGTCGCGAGCTAGACTTGGGCGTTACGCAACGCCTTCGCGTTCCCCCGTCTGAAACGCCGCTTTCTTCAGTGCCCTCCTTCAGTCTCTCTCTCTCTCTCTCTCCTTCTTGATGTCCTTCTCCCCCCTCCCTACTAGCTGCACCATCCACCCGCCAAAACCGCAAATCACCCCCCTCGCATTCGCCATGCACAGCTCGACAACCTGCACCGAAAGGAAAACAGTGGGTTGTATAATCACGCGCGTTATTACGAGACACCGCTTTGCACTCGATAAAATCACCTGATGCCATGTCGTATAATATACGATAAAACCTGCGGGAACGACCTTACTTGAATATGACGTTAGCTCACGCTTAATTTTGATAGATTTCATTGATTGATAAACTGTTAAACAGGTAGTACATAGACAAAGAAACACAATGTGGAACAGTGGCCAAGGTGGCTGAGCGGTTAGCCTGCTCGCCTTTCACCAAGAAGATCCGGGTTCAATCCCCGGCTGGGTCGGTGGGAATTTTTCCGGACCATGCCGTTGGTTGGCGGGTCTTCTCGGGGATCTCCCGTCTCGCCCGCCTTTTCATTCCGGCGCTGTTCCATACTCACCTCAATCACCCCCTCTCAAGACCTCGATGTTAAGAGCCGTCCAAATCTCAAATCTCTTCACTCACTCAGAATGTGGAACAATAATTAAGAGCCGGCCTGCCAGTGTTATCACACTTTTCTCCATACAAGGAAAGTGAAGAAATACCAAGGGAACTGCAACAAGTAATGATTAAAAACACAAATGGGGAAAATGACCCAAACTCCAAACCCGAAAGGAGCTTTAATACTACAAAAAGGAACACAAAAATGATAGAAAATTAAGGAAGAGGAACAAAAAAGGGTATTCTGCCAGATACTCTGATTATTTATCACAATGCAGCGTGTTACTGATTTGATAAAAGTGTATCGATTTTGAAAATAGCTCAACACACGACGTAACAAGAAACTACCTGAAACCACATACGTACGTGATGTGAATACCAATCGTTTATAAGAATTATTGTGAATTTAAGGATGATAGAAAGTAAAAATTCATTGCTTTTATTTTTAACCCAAACACATTTTATTTTGTAGTCATTGCAAGTAACGTTATTTGAATATAATAAATAAAATAAGGTGCAGAATTTTTCCAAAATACAAAGTCTTCTGTGGTTTTTAGTAAATGTAAATAAAATAAATAAATAAATCGATCTTTAAAATAAATAAATAAAAACCTTAGTTTATTTTTATTTATGTATATGAGAAACTAATTTTGGAAAAGGCACATCTGCAAATAAAAATTATGCAAATATTTTATTTTGCATTAAGCTAATTTATTAAAACATATGGTAAGGTGTTTTTAAAGCAATTATGCAAATATATGAACATGTAGACAAATCAGTCAAATATTTTTCAATGTAATTTATTTTATTTCCGTGGGTTAACCATTTTGGTGCGTTACACAATATAAAAATTCTAATTTTGACACGTGAGTGTGCAAAAAAACCTAAAACTATTTACAATTGGAGAAATTATTATCAAGGATAATGTCGACACGTTGAACGGTTTCTCGCACAAATATCAAATATCATCCATTCACGGTAACTTCACACTTTTCTGAAGCCCTGCAAAAGTTCTACTTCCGGATATTCCTCCGCCTCGTGCAAACTAAGCTCAACAAGTCTAGAAAATTACATCAAAGGACAGCGCACCGAATTCGTGCGCACTCAGTTGTAATAATATTTTGCATTAGAACTATTTCTTACTAAGCGCTACCAACACACATGATTTCTCACTGCTATTACTAATAATTATTATAAATGAAATATTATAAATTTCAAATCAAATATAGGTAAAACTTCAGTTTAATGAATAATGAGATACTCTAAATGTTAACAGAAGTATAAAAAGCTTGCGATAAATTACATACTTAGGAAATAACTAAACAAGTCATAGATGGGGAGCTTTTTTAAAGGTTTGATTAAAAAAGGTATGAAGAAACTGTAGATAGACTATTATATGGAAGCCAATATAAAATGTAATCAAAGAAGGGTAATATTATATATGCGTTTTCACTAAACTTTGCGAAAAAAAATTTTTTCTCGAGTGACCTATTTATTTCGTGATTCCTCTGACACCATAAAAATGTATATGTTGTCATGGTGCAAGATAATGAGCAAAATAACTGCACCCGTATGGGGAAATAGTAGCTCACGAAGATTACAGAAGTATTTATTACGCCTTCCTTAGGGCGCCGTCTGGTTGGAGAAATTTTACGTGTCCGAGGCCCAGACACGTGGCGGTACTAAGGGCGACCTATGCACATGAATCATGTGTCTCATCGCCCGTACTCTCGAGGCAATGAGCAGACTGTTACGTGTATCAACAGGCATGTTGGCCTGATTGCGTTAGCACAAACATAATGCGAAGAGGCGGGACGAAGCCTTGAGCGCTTCTAAACAAACCCCGCCAGGCAGGCCGAGTGCGCCGAATATTATGGCTGGAAACGCGGCGAACGAGGTTTTTGTCGTCGAGACACTGCGCCAGAAAGACGTCCAGAGATGGCAGCGTTCCGTCCGCCGACATGCGTCTAGTCTTCAGCCTACGGCATCGTGGACAAGGTGAAGTCGGGCCGTAATAAACTAGCTAGAGTGGCCTTTTATATAAACAGGTAATTTAATAACGAATCGCATTAATATCTAACACAATGTAACCAAGTAAGCTTAACGAGAGCTCCTCCTATTTAACGAGTAATTAAAACTCTGTAACGAGTTGTAAAACATGATGTAACGAGATGTAATTTGATAGTGATTTAAATACAAAGACTACGCTGGAAATATTTGAATTCGCCATAGAGCAAACCTAACCCCAACATGTACGTTTAGTATAAAACATAATTGCATTTAAAGCCACACGCTTTCAAAAACGCAATAAGGCGTGCAGCGGTTCTCTCTCGAAATTAGGTTTGTTGGTTCAGGGACGATGCGGTCGTGTTCGGGGCCTTGTTCCGCGCAGTTAGCCGACCAGTTATTTCTTCTCCTTAATTAAAAGAGGGCGACACCAAGGATAACCTCACGACGGGACACGATATCTGCCACTGCGCACGCTCCCGACGCTCTTAAATAATCACGCGACAAATGCAACGGCGATTCTCGGCAGTGATACCCACCAGGACGAAAAAAAAAAGAAGAAAAAAGAAACCCGCTACATTTCACGAGAAACGTGTAATATCCAAGTCGAACTCCCAGAGTGTATTTATAAAATTAAATTTGCATTACAAGCAGCATTATAGTATCGCTTTTCAATCTCCTCGCTTTTATATTCGCGTCCAGGAACGCGTGGCTGGTTCTGGGAGACTCAATCTTGTTTTATAGTTGTTCATTAGCATTATTTTCAACTGCAGAGTTTCCTGTAGCCCAGGCTAAAGTTCTACGACGATTCCATAATTCTTTTGAGAATTAATACGCCCAAATTATAAGTAGTAGGGACGACGGGATTCTACTTCACTTTTAATTAATCGGATTATCGATTTGATATCAAATTTATTTACGCAATGAATCCGGTAATTAATCCGATCAAAATGGATAATTGTTAATCCATTTTAACCCATAAAATTAATAGGATGAAATTAGATTAATTAAAATGAATTTAAAATTTGAAATTTTTTAAACAATTATTAAGAATATTTTTGTGTTAATTAAGTTTCATTGGATTAATATTATCGGATTAACGATTATCCAATTTCATATCGGATTATTTACGGATTGTCGGTTTGAAATCAAATTGATTGTACCAATTAATCAACAGTGAAGTAGAACCCCATCGTCCCTACTACCATTATTATAAATTATTTTCGGTTGCGTTTTATTTTTAATTTCCATATAGCGGACAGTGGACTGGAGAGCGGATTTGAGCACTGGTTGAGAGTAAAGTGAGCTGAATACGGAGTAACGACAGGAGTGCACCAGAGAACTCGCGCTGGTCAACGGCAACGTCGGCCTCGTTTTCCCACATGCAATATACAGGGCGATCCCACGGCGGGAATCGAACCCGGTTCGCCTTTGTGGTAAGCGAGTGACTTGACTACTACACCAACACCGTGGCTCCTAGTTTCCGTCCACAGTCCTTTTACGGTTACGCCCAGCTTCTCGGAAGTCTTGCTTAAGTTCTACTTCCAGGATATTCCTCCGCCTCGTGCAAACGAAGCTTAACCGAGTTTACAAAAAATATACGAAACGGACAACGCGCAGCGTTCGGGATATTCATTGTAATTATTTTTTGCATCAGAACTATTTCTTACTAGTTATTACTAACACGCATGTTCTCTCTCTCTCTCTTTTTATTCACAGTAATTATAAATGAAATATTGCAAGTAATGGGTAAAATGTATGTGAAAGTTAATTAACCAAAAATCATGCACACACAAATATAAAACGCATTTGATACGCGACATAGGGATTATTTTTCAAAGGTTTGATTTTTGTAATTTTAAAGGGCATACTATTGTACCCCCGATATTATGACTGAGGTCTTATCGGGGTACGACTTACAAACTAACTTATGACCCAACTTAAACTGACAACCATGCCTTGGCTGGTACTCGAACCCAGACCCTCTCACACCGCAGAACGGCGGCGCACTAACCGACTGCGCCACGGGATGTCGGTTCGAAGGTTTTATTGTAAAAGTTCCAAGAAACCGTGGACGGACTATAGCTTTGAGAGCACTGGTGACTTGTTATTGCGCGTTCTAAAAGTCACGGTTTCCCAACCCTTCCACTGGAGAGTCTTTGGATAGGTCACAGGTCTCCTGCAGTATGGGGAAGATTACGCGCTGGAACGCAGCTGACGCTATATGAATTGATGTTTTTTTTTTTTTTTTCGGTGTGCTCCCGTTTCGTCTCTATAATTAATTACGACCCTGCTGTACAGTCGTTTCATCTCACCTTACCCGTTCTTCATGCCTGCTCCGTTCGACGCAGGTCATTTTGACCTACCACAATCGCAGGACCAGCATAAGGACAAATACCCGCCATATTGCATTCCTGGTTTTCCAAGCGTGTTCATATTCTCAAAACAGGCAATTCGAAAGTACCCTTATACCGAACTATAATCCATTCACGGTTACTTCAAACTTTTCTAAAGCTCTGCTAAATTTCTACGTCCAGGATATTCCTCCACGTCGTGCAAACTAAAATTTACAAAGTCTAGAAATTTAAACCAAAGAGAAATGCATCGAATTCGTGGGCACTCAGTTGTAATATATATGCATGAGAACGATGTCTTACTAGGCGCTATCAACACACGCGTATTCTCACTGTTTTTATTCATACTCATTACAAATTAGATATTATAATTTGGTAATCAAATAAAGGTAAAAATTCAATTTAACGAACAGTAAGATAATTTCTTGTTAACAGAGGTATGAAACGCATGTGATACATGGCATACTCGGGAAATAAATAATCACGTCATACGTAGGGTGATTTTTTTCAAAGGTTTCATAAAACAATCTGAAAAAGCCACGAGTGTACTATGTACTATTGATCTTACACAGCAGTACAGGTATATCTACTGAGCTACGAACTCGTGTTTATGTACTATTGATCTTACACAGCAGTACAGGCATATCTACTGAGCTACGAACTCGTGTTTATGTCATAATACTGATTTTGCCAAATTTCGGCAAATTTAATATCGTGACGTAATCTTTATACGCAAAATTTATCCGTTGTATACCAGATGATTCGTTTATTTTTAATGTTCTTGAAATAACTGTATTTTATAAAAAAAAATACTCTAAGACTTTTAAAAATTTAACTGATGGAGTTAAAATCGTTTTTAAATCCTTATATATAAAAATATTATAAGTCGAAATATTACTACCTCAAAACATGAACTGCCGCAATCTGGATAACTATAAATGATTTTACTACCTAACCAACGCGTCTAAGACATTTAATACAATAATTTTCTACATAATTCTAAAATTAAAAAAAAAAAAATTAACAAAAATAGTTTCCAAAAATTAGTCAAAATTGGAACTATAAATGTTTTGTTGACTATGAATCCAATAAGTTCGCCAGCAATTAACTTCCTCTATATGAAAATTGCATGCATTCTAGATGCATCACGATAATAAGCTGATCTCATAGCTTCATTCATAAAAATTAGTCCTTAGTAGTAAGCCAATCAAAAACGTTAAGTATTTTGCTGATCCCAAAAAACCAGAAATAATTTACAAACAAATTTTCGAAGTAAAATTATATTGCGTGTATTATTAATGTCAAATAAGATAATTCAGAGCATGTCTACGGAAATTGTTTACAGGAAGTAATTGGACGTTATTGAACAATTTCTTTTCAGACGGGCAAAATTGTGTGATTTAGGCCTACGTACGTCTTTTTGTGCAGACAATAATGCTCTTATGGCTCGCACTTAAAAGTCCACTTATCTGAGTGAAAATAAATGAACCTGCTTTTTTACCCTATTAGTTTTCAGGAACGGTTATTACCCATTTGCTTCGGGAATAGGGAGGAAGGAGTTCTTCACAAACATGAAAAAAATAACAAGAAATCACTTTTGGGAATTAATGGAAAGAGAACCAAGTCATAATGTTTGTACAATAATCACACGAGTTATTATTATTTGTTAATCACTTTTAGGAAACCTGTATAACATTGGACGTCCAGAATAAAGAATAATGGTCATTTGGTAGTTTAATTCTAGACTTCACGTCATAAATATAAGCATAAAAATTGTAAAGTTGTCTGTGTCTCTAAACTATAAAGTGCTCCGAACAACTTAGGTCCAAATCGGTGCTAACAGTTTACCAATACAGCCTCCTTGAAACATGCGCCCAACATTTACTGTCTTCTAATACCCAGAGGATCTATGTCCTACGTTGTATGGTTATGTGCATACAAGTACACATACAATTTTATATAGTATTTAAATTCTGGGAGTTGTCAGTCCGTGTACATTGAATATATATATATATATATATTTATTTATTTATTTATTTAAAGACTATATAAAATTGTGTGTGTACTTGTATACACATAACCATAACGTAGGATATAGAGCCTCTAGTATCTATGTCATATATATATATATATATATATATATATATATATATATATATATATATATATATATATATATATATATATATATACACACACACACACACACACACAAACGTTTGTGAAAAATGCAACACCAAGAAGGATACGTGTGAATGAAATGAACTTGATACCACAGATCAGGTACGCGACAATACACAACTTATTAGGACTGCAGAACTGTACATGATGTCTCTCCTTGATAATTCAGTACTGTGTGAATCCCCCACGTGCTACAATCAGAGACTCATAACGTCTTGGCATGTATTCAAAGAGGACCTGGATATGTCCCTGGGGAATCTCCCTCCACGCGGTTTGTATGCAAGTCCACATAGCATCAACAGTGGTTGCTGGAGGACCGTGGCGAACAAGTCTCCAACAAAACATATCCCAGATATTTTCGATGGACGGCATGTCAGGTGAACGTGAAGGCCAGGGAATTAGTGGTACCCGTCGTTCATTGAAGAAGGCTTGCATATTTCTCGCCACTTGTGGCCGGGCATTCATTGTCCTGCTGAAATATGCCAAGTGAGCTCGCTTGAAGGAGGTACAGTACCTCGGGATCTAAAACCTCCCTGATGTAGCGTTTACTTTTCAAGACTGCCATAAATATGTAGGAGTCGAGATCACATGTTGTATCCAATGGCGCACAACACCATCACACTTGACGTTCGTTCGCTATGCCGCTCCACAATGCAGGCTGCCAGATTGCGGTCACCATGGTACCGTGTTACACGTATACGGTCATCACTGTAGGACAGGTGGAAGCGGGACTCGTCCGAAAACACTACATTTTGCCACTCAGCACGTCAGCGATGGCGTTCACGTGCCCATTGCAGTCTGAGGCGTTTGTGGTTTCTGGATAATGACAAGCGTGCCACCAGTTCAGCCCACAGCAGACGGCGTCGAACCGTCGACACAGGCAGGCCCACACCAGTTGCAGTGCTCCAGTGTCGAGCCAACACTATGGACGAGGCTGTACGGTCTGTTACGGCCATGCGGACAAGATGGCGGCTATCCTATCCCGTGCTGTGGTCACTTTGCGTGGTTCAGTACCCGCTTGTCGCTGCGTATGACCCTATTATATTCGCTGGTTCCACACACGCATTACTGACGTAGCAGCATACCTTGTATACGATCTAAAAATGTCACAGTATGACAAACCCGTTTCCCGGAGACCGATCATTCTGCCCCGTTCAAATTTGCTCACACGCTGATATGGCGGTATTTGACGTCGACGAGGTATACTGGCACTTGCTTTCACTTCGTTTGACGGCTGTTCACTGACTGAGTTTGGCATAACACTGATCATTCAAGTCACACAAGAGAGGGGTCTGCTGGGCCTACGTCTATACCATCTCTCTGCAATCGTTATTGATTATTGCTGGTAGAATGTTCTACACATTCTAAGAGTTTGGATTCATTTGGGTCATTCTTTCTGGGTGTTGCAAATTTCACAAACAATAGTGTCCATGTGTGTGTATGTATGTGTGTATGTATATATATATATATTAAAATTGCTGTACAATGTTCTTAATGTATTTCTTGATATATTATCACTCCTTTATATAAGTTTTATAAATATTATGTATATTTAGAATAATTTCAAGCTTAAAGTAATTCTTAATACAATATATTAACAAATATATAATATTTCTGTTTGTTGCTTAAGTTCAGATAGTAATTATTTCTTTCTGAACCTCTGGTCGTCGTGTACACATTGTAAGGGTAACAAAATTATGTAAAGAAATGTTTTTACCACAATATTGAAATTGTTTTCCGTATTCCAACATAGAAATATATTTGTTTTCCTACTACGTTAAGAATTGCGTTAGGCAGGAAGGTGTGCTGGGGTTTGGGTGTAACAGCTGTTAAGGTCTGTCGGTGGAGTTTAGATCAATTGAAAATTGCTGATATTCAATTGGAATGAGAGGACTAGTTCCACAGAGTTAGTTAGCTTCCCCTACTAAGTTGTAAGTTTTGACTTGCACACATTCCGACTTGACGCATAACACCATAGCTTACCTTTTGAAGAAAAATTCTTTACTAAGGAAGGTTTCATAAATTAATAGCATTTATGTTTACTAGAACACTTACAATACTGGTGCGTCAATTCGAAACCCTTTATTCCGTGTTGGAATACTGAAAACAAAGACCAGATTAGAATAAAAATATTTAAAAAAATTATTATTTTTTGCTTTGTCAGTGTGTATATGACGACCAGCAATTCACAGAGAAATAATTATTACCTGGAGGGAACTATTTTTACAGTATATCCCCGTCAGTTTCGACAAGCCGCTAGAGATGAACTAAGGGCTGTGAGTTCGGGAGTAATTGTTCTGCAGTGGTGTACAGGAACAAAACTGAGAAATACGGACGTTTCGCAATGCTGATGTTGGTGAGTAGATTGATTTTCAACCCGTGAGTCAAGACAGGAATGAACATAGAATGAGATTGCAAAGCTTCAGTAGTTTACTACGAACGCCTGCTGGGTAGGCCACCTCTTAGCCACCTCGGCTAAGATGGGCGATATATAAATAGGCGTACGTAGCGTACGAAGAAAAAAAATTAATCGCGGGAAAAGTTGACCGTTCCCTAGGATTCGACGTACTGTAAACATGTCCGACAATTTTATTTTATTATTGGGTGTCTTGCATGTACGAAACTACTACCCCATTTCACTGGGCCAATGAAGATTCCGATACTATAAAGCAGAACATTCGTGATATATGAAAAACCACTTCGTCGAGTTCGAACCTTGTCGAGCCAATCATAAAATAACAAACTAGCTAGAATGTTATCGAAGATATACTGGCTCAAAAAAATTCTGCTATTGTCCATTAACTCTACATTTAAAGGCAGAGTCCTCGGAAGATTCTCGGCTGGCTTCAGAAAATCTACCGAGGCCACTGCCCTTGCACAGCCCAAAATTTATCACCAAATAGTTTCACATCTCTGCAAGTAAAAGAAACAAGCGATGCACAAAAATCGTTAAAAAGCTATAGTAAAACTTGAATCAAACAGTCGAAGGATGTAAAAACCTGTTCTACAATTAAGAATAATATTATTTAATTATATTCCCTTCAAACGAGAAATCAAATATCTTGCACCTTGCAGATGCGAAATCATCGCCAGGAGAATCATGATTTAATAGTAATGTTAAAGTTCTCTGCAGAGAGAATTAATGTGAAATGTCAACGTACAAGGGAAATTTGCATTAGTAGCTATTCTACAAATGAAGATTCGTCTCAATTGGATGAGTTCATAAATCCTTTTAATTGTCTTTCAGGGAAGTGCCTCACGATGAACCACTAACATTTGTTATCGTGTTGTCTCTTAATAGTACCACTATTAAGGTTGTCTAAGTATTCAAAATTATTTCCTATACTTTATATTTTTGTTATATGGTGTAAATACCTGGCCGCGTAAAAAAAAAAAAAAAAGAGAAAGTATATAAACTCCAGTTTCGAAAGAAAAAAAAATTAACTAAATATTGAATTTTAAATTTTATGTCTTCAAAATGCTGCTCAAGTAATTATTGGTTACAGCTCAAAATAGTATTTAGTGTCAACTGAATGGCATACGAACTAGGAAACATATATTGTAGTGTATATAAAAGTTAATTTAGAATTTTGCCCTTAAAGTATTTACTTTTTAAAACAAGACGTTAAATCTTATGATAACGAGACAAATATCACTATTGAAAGTAATTTCATCGTAGCGTTCTTATACTTACAAAAATTACTTCAATCAAGTAGAATAAAAGTTTGTTTCATTGTGTTTTTGAGATACGTTTATTTTGATGTTTTAACTGAGTACCTGATGACATCATGTTGTAAAAAACCTGAAATTTTCTTGAAACCTTGTAAAAGTAATTCGCTTTAGCACTCCCTTAATAACCGCTGGTGCGTAGAGCTTTGCGTTATCTTATTGCTTTCAGATATCACTTACGGTAATCAAACTCATTAGCATATGACGACATTGGAAAAAGTTTTTACCATGCGTAGTAACTCTGAGACACTGGAGGTCGTGGTTTCGGTCCTCAAAACCAGTACTGGGGATCGTTTTATCCAAGTGGTTATCCATTCGCATCGCAAGCGAATACAAGTACAGTCCTTTACAAAGAAACTCCACATTAATTAATACACTCCATAAAATGAAATAAAGATTATCCTTAAGGTTTTACTTGCTGCAATGTAAGTGGAAATCTTTCACAGAAGATCTCAAAGTGAAGATTAGATTACAGTAGCACAAATCCGGTTTTATATTACCACGTCGGATCGGAGGAATGAGATATTTGAGCACAGATAGTTACAGGAGACACTCTTTTCTTCGTGAATGATGGGTCGGTCTTGGAGAAAGTTCTAAACATTTCAAACCATGAGAAAGGGCATTGTCAGTGGGCGTGCACTCATTCCATCCCCCAAATAATATCACAGTTTATTTGTCGTACAAATTATATTAAGTTAGGCACGCCTACTTTACACTCATTTATCTTTGGGCGGATCTTACATTATATTCAGAGAGACTGTGATTTTCGAAAGAAAAAAATATTTCATCGCAGGCTGTAATTCAATACCACACCGTTTCTCATTTGCTATTGGTCGCGTGAATTTGTGAGTAGACATTGTGGCATATGACTCGGCCAATCAGGATTTGGTTACCCCAGTACTGAACGTCGGCAGACTCGCGGGCGGGCACCGAAGATGTGTATAGGCTGTTCACGGTAAAGTGAGCACTTTTGAAAACCAGCTCATATGGAATAACAGTTATATTTCATTTTAGCCTTAGACGTTAACTTCCGAATGCGGTGGAATATACACACAGTTTATTAATCATATGGCAATATGTATTTACAAATGTGGTTAAAGGATAACATATGACTGAAAAGTAAAAGTAACTCGGGCCTCAAAAGTGCTCACTTTACCGTGAACGGACTATAGGTGTTAAAATCGCCCAAACGATTAAGAGGATATCAGCTGAAGTGTTGTTTTGAAATAAAAACAAACAGTAACTCGGTTCTCAAAAATCTGATTTTTATATACGATGTTATGTATATTTGTAAACTACACGTTAAAGTATTTATTAATTACCTAAACGATAAGTGGAGGTTACAGTTAATTTATGTTAACTTTCCCCATTCTAGCTCTTTTTTTTTATAAAAATATATTACAGTACGAATTAATTTTAATTTAAAGAGGAACAAGTTCTACAATTCTAGATATTGATTTATAAAAGTAGTCTGGCTTTAAGATTTTACGCTATGGGTCATGGGTTAACAAGACATACGCTTTACCTAGTACATTTTAAAGTCCGTATTTTTTATTATCGTTGTGGTTATAGACTCTAGAGTCGCCTGAATAAAGTCACTCACATGTGTGTTTAGTTTTTCAATAATATAATATAAACGTGTAAATCGTAAAGCTGTTAACTTCTTACCTTAACCACAGGATAAGGGAAGATAAGAATGCCATGGCTGTAAATTATTTAATATTATATATATTATTTAAATTACGCATTTTTCTTGTTTGGCTAGTTCTCATTAGAACATGAAGACGGTGAACGGCGTCATAAAACCAGTACTACTGCAATTACATTAAAATAAAAATTTAGGAGGGCCGTTTACAGCGTAGTATTAAAATAAGTTTGAATAAAATCTGCGTTTACGTACTCAATATATCAGATATAGGGTTAGAAGACACACATCGCCAAATCTCTAAAATTAATTGTTCGTAACACGTTTGCATCCACCAAGAACAGCGTTCTCTAAAAGAAAGTAATACATTGTACGGATAACGTCTACTGCAGATGTTGGAGAAATCAAAGCATGATAAAACGTTGTAATGGCAATTAATGCGTTGCGATTTTCATTTTTTTTCTTAAATATAATCATACAAAGCGCTTATTTTTAGGAGGTGACGGCGCGAAATACTCGACGAAAATTCCACAGGGCGCATGTGACACATGGAATGGGCGAGACGGAATGTAACCCGCTGTTCCGAGCAAACTGAAATTTACTGCCGTTTCCCCACCGCCCACAAAATTCATTTAAAGGTTATCGTTATCAGCGAGGGCGACCTGCGCATAAAACCACTTTAAATAATTGGTTTCCTGCCACCCGCGATTAAAACCGTTGATAGCCTGGCAGCAACGTGAGGGTATATTCGACGGAAGAGATGCATCGCCATCCCGTAATCCACGCAGACATTGTGTGGAATAAAGCAAAGGGACCAGTTTGCTCGTGACCCGAGCCTTTGGAATTATCGCCGCTCTAGAAATATTGCCAACAGGGCAAGACGCTACCGCAAGCGTGCAGAGAGTCAAAAATACTTGACGTCGCTCGTGACTTGCCGAGGGACTTTTGAAAAATAGCGGGCAAAAGGCTCAAGCTTATGTGTGCGGGGCAGAAATAAAAAGCGAACAAGAACGCGGTGAAAGCCGTAAACATAAATTCAATAAAACTGTGACCACAAACGAAATAACTCTAAACCTGCCGCAAGTTGAAATGTAACGTTTTTTTTTTTATTGGTGACCTGGGAAGATTTAACTGACGTAAAAGCTAACTGCTCACCACCAAGTCACGCTTTTGTGAGATTTCCTTTAAGCTGTCGGTGGTTAGGTTGATTATCAAATTCCGATTATCACACGTATTTAATTTAGCACTTCTATCAGGATTTGCAAAATATTACAAGTTGCCTTGGGCTATCCGAGTTCGTGAGGGATGGAGGTCCCGATGAAAATAAAAGAACTAAATATAATTTCTTAATTTATTTACAATTTTTTAATTAAACCCATTATTCTTATCAGTGAGCGTAATATTTAATGCCAATCTTGGCTAAAATTATGGACCTTATCAATGTATTTGTAATAAATACAGTCGCTTACTATTGACTTATTAGTAGGGTTAGGAAAATTTCGCGATTTCAATGACCTGTAGGCTAGACTCCTCAGTCCTCTGCATTCTGGAGCCTCAGGTGTGTGATCATTGGCTATTGCTCCACACCTGGCAGTTATGGGATTCGCAAGGTGTTTCCTTTCAAGTCTGCGATTGGTTAGGAGGCGTGCAGGGTGGGTCTAATAAACTGTGATCCAATTGCGAAGGTGACTTCACTACATACGTGTTTGACGTATATCTTGTGCCGAAATGAATTCGCGAAATGTTTCTATTCCTTCTTATTAGTTGCACATATATGCTTAACATGTCCATCCCTATACATTAACATCATTCCAAATGTCCGCTACTCACTCATCCAGTCCCACCTTCTCACAATCCAAATGGTCAGTCTCACACTTTAATCTCCGGATGATCGCAGACTACGCTAGCTGGTCACTGCTCTCGATACAGAAGCACGCCATGGCGTATATAGCTCAGTTGGCCTGGCCCAGAACGTTCTCCGCGCATCGAGTCTCTTTGAGGAGGAGATGGGGTGATGGCCAGAAAATTCGCACAGTTATAAGTTATTCACGGTAAAACGAACACTTTCGAGAGCCTTGCTTAAAATATACATGTATGCACGTTGTGTATTCTTCCACCTTAGGTAAGATTAACGTTATCATGGGCCTCGCCACTTTATTCATGGGTCAGACAAGTGAAACTGTGAAATTATTGGAAAAGTAAACATTAATAAATCTTCTCATTTTTACACTTCGATGCATAAAAAAAAAACAGGAAGCGTAAGAAACCATTAAGTTACCACAAATCGTTACCTTAAACTTTATATTCAACTTAAGATACTGAACTACTTCCCATCCATCGTTACCAACTTTACTGGGCACATGTCACTTAGGGCAGCCATTATAATATATGCAGGTAAGAGCAGTAACGTTTTTATGCGGTTGATTACAAAAGTGATCACTTTATCGTGAACAGCCTTTACTAACCAGAACATTCACTCTTCCAAGGACGGGCAGCAGCATCAGTCCACATAGCCTTATCGCTGCACGTGTCAGTGTTACGCTTCGGCCTATCTGTAACTCTGCAAGCGCTTCTTTAGTATAGGCGAATTGCGTTAAAGTGAGCACTTTTTAAGGCCCTGCCGTATTTTTCTTTTCATCACTCCCTAAATTTAACGTCTGCAGCTGCAATAAAATATATTTATTAGTATTTAATGCCTGTCGAAAGGGCCTTAAAAAGTACTCACTGTGCCGTGAACAGCCGATAACCGGCGATACCCTTGGAACAATGCGCTTCGCACGGCCTAGATGATGGACAAGGCGAAATACACGAAGCGACTGCATATAAAGAAATATTATTTCTTAGACGAGACTTTCCGTCTTCCGACAGGCCGTTATGTAGGTAACCGATGTACCGTAACATTTTACATGTCCATCAAATTTCTATCATTTTTTTCGAATATCTGCAAACATAAATATAATAGACACACTTATTTTTTAGTTCTGTAAAAACTTCGTTTTTACTTACATTAATATATTTATGTGACATTTTGCATCAATATAGTAAACAAATTGTATTATCGGTTAAAAATAGTCTATTTTATCACAGTTTAGCTGTCCAAGCTCACAAGATTGTACTTTCATTCTTTCGTTACAAGTTAAAGTTTATTGAGGTTCCGAAGGTTGCATAGCTGTAGGTCACGTGATTCGCAGACACGTCACTGACTGACGATCTTGACGGATTGTTGTGGAGCTATCTTTAAACAAGGAATTTCCACCCTCTCCCCCCTCCCCGTTTTTATGCACTCGCTATCGTATACCAAAGGAACAATTTCTTCGTCTCAATAAAGTGTACTTTAAAAGTGATAACTTTGAAAAATTGCTTCCACCAAATAATACGATCAAATATCTATTTGGCTACAAAAATAATCCATAGCTTCATCTGTATACTTAACTGGCAAGACAATTGGCCTATGTGTTTTGTTTTTCATTATATTTATTTACTTGATATTTTTTTTAAATAAAATTAATTGAACCCTTTAATAACTCTGTTTGAAAAAAGAATATTTCTCGTCAGCATTTCTTTCTCCAGCATAGATCTGGAGATGGCTTTAACATACATACTAATGAAATATTCTTTCTACGGGTAATCTATAATGCCAGTTCTGTTATTATACTAAGTTAGGCGTTAAAAATTTTAGGTCTGCCACTGTATGCCAAATCCTATATGAGCCATATTGCCGTAAGAGTGAATATGTATTTAAATACAGTACAATTTCTAAACGAATGCAGATTGTACTAATATTGCTTCATAAAAAACACTCCGAAAAAGGAAAATTTTTGAGCAACTAAACTCCATTGTGAGGTGAATGTCCCAATTATACCCTGAATTACTTCCGCAAAAATGCAACGTGGTACATATAAACATGACTTACTGTGTGTTTGGGGTGAAATCAACACCCCAGTGGCGTATTTACTGTAGTACTAACCGAAGAGAAAACTTAAATGTTAGACGAAATAAGAATGGAAGCATTCCGTGCTGCATTTGACAACGCACTTAGCGAATATTTTTCAGTTGACGCGTGGATGGACATGTTCTCGAACACGATATGAACCATCAAACTACAGTGTTGCAAGCAACTATAGGCTTTCACGGTAAAATGAGCACTTTTGAAAGTCCTGCTTAGGATCTACTTGTATGCACGTTGCGTATTCCTCTGTCTTATGTAAAATTAACATTTCCATGGGCCTCGTCATGTTATTCATGCGTCGGTCAAGTGATTCTGTGAAATTATTGGAAAAGTAAAAATTTTATAAATCTGCTGATTTTCACTCATCGATGCATTAAAAAAAAAAGAAAGCGAAATAAATAATTTAAAATATCACAAATGATTACTTAACACTTTTTGTTCGACGTTAAGATGTGGAACTACTTTCCATCTATCATTACCGACTTTACCGGGCGCATGTCATTCAGTTATCTCGAGTTTCGAACACAGCCAAATATGTAAATCATTATACCGCTTGAGTCGCCCGCGCCTATTGATCCGTATCTATGCAACCCGCAATAATTACTACCCATCTGAGAGAACATCGATCGTTGGAGAACACCACGTGCGGGTCGATTCGTTGTCGTCACTGGAGTAAGATGCAAACGGATGGTGTTATGTCGGCAATGTTTTTGAGAGGCAGTCACGTTTCAAAGAACGACATTCGTCTATTGTGTTGAAACATATTATTGTGAAGTTTACTGGTAGGCACGTGGAGTTTGCGTCCTCAGTAACACATCTAGCCTTTGTGTTTTTTTCACGTGACATGCAATTACGATCACCGCTTACTGTATTGACTGTAGCGGTTTCGTAAGGTCGCGCCGCTGATCGGTGAAGGCTGACAACGGCGTAGAATGTTCAGCTAAGGCAGGATTTACAACAACCCGTCGCGTCCGCCCGTCATACGTCCGTCCGTCTCTCAACCGAACGATCTGGAAACAAACTTTGTACGTCCATCTTAAGTCCATTGCTGCTAACTAAATAAAAACAAAACTGTTTACAAATAGGAAAAATACTCTCCATAAAAAGCGATTTTTTTTGCAGTATTGTGTTTCTAAGTACCTACAACAATCAAACACGAACGCAACGGAAATTAATCGATGTAAACAAACATTATTGCATATAAAGCATGATTTTATTATTTTCACTATTGCTCAAAATGAGCTCGTGTTTCCAAACGTAATTATCAATTAATCTTCAGGAAAAATGTAACTTAATTTCATTTTTCAGTTACATAAACAAACATATGAAAACAAAAGACAGCCAAAACACGAAACACTGTACGCACTACACAGCCTCGTAAAGAACGCGGGATGAACGAGTAACAAAACGTGATAGTTTAGAAGGGTTTTACTTCATCCGTTCGTCCATCAAAAGTTCAAGCTTGCCAATTTTTTGACAAGCGGACGAATAGAATTAATGGCCACCTCTGATTGGCTGTTGGTCACCTGATTGACGTGCGGGTCGTTGTAAATCTTGCCTAACAGACGAGGCGCCGCGGCGTAACGAGTACCTACGTACACGGCATGGGACTCCGCTACACAAGAAACAATAATTTTACAGCTGAAGAGATGTTTTGTGTACGGGTAGTATTGTGTGCGAGTTGCATAAATACGGAAAAAAAAAATAGGCCCGGGCGACTGACACGGTATTTCTGGAGTAAAAGAGAAATAAACGTCAGATATGTGTGAGGCACGGAACTGTATCGTATAACATGACCAAAAACAACATCCATCTCTAAACTCGGTGCTTACACGATGCTCTGTCAACGTACAAAATTTGGTTCAAATCGGCTTAATGGTTCCCGAGATATGACATACACCTTTAAATATAGTGGACCTCTATGTGGTTAGTAAGTTCCTAATCTTGAAGAGGTTTCTTTTAATATGTTGTGATGAATTCAGTTTACTTATTTCCAATGAGTTTACAAATATTTCCTCGTGTAAAAAAATTTAGTATTTTCTTTAGTTCCGGATTGCATTTTACAGAATTAATTAATTAAGAACTATTATTCGTCTTACCGGCGTGAATAAACGATTAGTTATCATTTTAAAATGAAGAGAACTGTTTGGACGAGTGCAAATTTCCTTTACAAAATATTAAAGGCTGTTTGACATTCAGTCATGGAATAACAGTTCATTAACCTGTTAACGTTGTTCGACATGCCAGTTATCCACTTGAAGATTCACAATTATCAATTCTCGCTGCAGTTATTCCATCCCGCGTGTGTATTATTTACGCGCTTTCCTTTAAATAAATCCACGAAAGGTTTTGTGATTTGATCTGGCACGAGGCTAAACTAAAAGCAAGAAAACACGTATTTATGCGCAACCAGCTTTTCTTCGACAGGTTGAAATCTTTACCACGGAGTTGCTCGGAATTCTGTCATTCCAGTTTCAGAAGTTAGTAAGTTCAACGCTGCAAGAACGTGTAAAAAAAACCGTGGCCCAGTTACGACATGAAAAAAATTAGCAATTAGCGCGCTGTATCTGCAAGTTATTAGCGACCGAAACTTTTATTATTAATTCTTTTTTTCGATCAGTAATTGTCCACGTGTAACGGCGTAATCTGCGTAGAAATGGGTGCTTGAGTTTGTTTAGGAAGTCAGCCGGAAGCTGTTCTGGTAATATGAACTATGTATTTATTGAGAATATGAAGTTCCAGTTTATACACAATTTAGTTTTGAACGTGAGTACACGGCCATGGCCAGATGCCAAAGTAAAATTACTCATCTATAAACGTCGTCCTAAATTCTTCTTAATTTGCCTTGGAATAAATTACAGCCCACGCTGAAAACTGTAGCATCATAAGCAATCTCGACGTAACAACCAAGTATCTGCCTGGAAAGCAAAAATTTGAGACCGCAAACGCGCACAAAAACGCTACGTAACACGCATTTGAGATAAAAACTGGGACCTGTGATTTTTGTCAGCAGATACAGTCACACCAACCTACAACATTAAATTTAGCAGCAAGGAAATTCATGGAAGATATAAGCCGGACGTGTTTCTTTGGATACGTAGGTACACGCAAATTTCTTTGTATAAGCGCCTATCACGTATTTTCAGACCGAAACTCACGATTAATGTAAAATAAAATTACTCAGACACTCAACTATAAAATTTTAAAAATTAATTTTAAACTTAATTTGTATTTATGTGTGTAGCATATTAAGGTATCTGATCCAAGTGACTGAGTATAAAAAATAGATTTCGATATATAACACATTCTTATAAGCTCTAGAGTAGAATATGAAAGGGGAGTTGGTCACAAAGGGATCGGGGATAGGCGCCAGACGCCAGTCGGCCGTCATGTTGTGACGTTACCCAACGGCCATCTTGGATCCAAGTGACCTTGGACCATGACCTTGACCTTGATCCTGTGTTAGTGATCTTGAATGACCTTAAAACTCAAGAAATCCAAAAAGATGCCGAAAAATAAAAATCCCAAAAAATTATAAAAAACTAACAAATATCTAATATATTAAAAATTATTTAAAGATTTACATTTAGGAGGTCCGGGGTTCAATGACAGGTGGATCGACTATGATTCCAACACTACCAGATCTCGCCAAGTCGGCCAGTGTCTCTCTCGTCAGCCATGTTAGATGTTGATGACGTTGACCTACAACCTTGACCTTGTATGACCTTAAAGCCAAAAAATTACAAAAAATCACAAAAAAAAAATAAAAATCTAAAAAGTTTAAAAATTGGAGAAGAAATCACATCGATGACTCCGATCACCATGTTGGATGTCAGTGACTATGACCCCCATGACCTTGAAAATATACACTCGAAAAAAATTATTTAAAAATTGAATAAATTCATGTCAGCTATAATTTTACGTTACTGTCTACGAACCCCATGTTGTATTTCGGTGACCTTGACCTTGACCTCGTGCTCGTGAACTTGGATGATCTCGAAACCAAAAATATTACAAGATTGATTTAAAAATTCCCAATTTTTAAAAATAAAAACTGCTAAAAATTGTTTGAAAAATATAAATATTCTATTACGAGTTTTTTTTATAAAATATTATAATTTCTAATATTTTTGTTTAGAGCGGTGGGGGACTGGAGCCGATCAGCCACTGTTATGACGTCACAAAACTACCATATGAAATTCCAAGTGACATTAACCTTGAGCTTTGTTCTTGGCCTTATATCGATGACCTTAAATAACTTTGGACTTCAAAAGTAACAAAAAAATATTTAAGGAAATTTATAAAAAGACATTTCCGGAGGCTCCTTCAGCAATATGTACAACAGACGACTGACCCACATCAATGTTTATCATTGGTTGATTACTTATGTTCGTTTCGCCATCCAACAGTGTTATTTAGTGGTTGTTTTGTCAGGCTCGTTCGACCCACCACCAATATTTCACATAGTATTAAAATACCCCTTCCATTCTCCCGCCTTTGCTCATTCTGTAAAATGCATTCCACCACAATATTAATTTTTTCGTTTGTCGTTTGTTTACTTCTTCATCATGTAGGTGACACTAGTGTAGATAATTATCTATTTCACCGTCAGATGAGCTGTGAATTTAGCCACCATGTTGGTCCTTGTCAACCTTGACCTTGACTCCAATTACACATAACTTGAAAAATCGGGAAAAATCACAGCTCATACAATTGACCACTACAAGTTAGTCACAACAAGGATACATAATTACTAACAATAATAGCCAATGACTGAATCCACCTAAGACTAACTCCACAAAAGACTGGTTCCTGGCAAGATTGACTGAGCACAAAACTAGCTCCTGACAATACCAGTTCCTGCAAAACTCTCTAGAACAACCGACAAGACAAAACTGCCATACCACCTACCTATCCAAATTATCATGGACAATCTATAAAAAAAAGTCTCTAGTAAGAGTCTCGTAGCTAACCTCTTCGCACAGAACCTTCTCAAAATTTGTGTAACACATTTATACCACAGCTGGCCATACCAAAGGATCATACCAACTTACCAAGTTGGCAGGAGTCAGTTGCAAAGAGTTTGTATTTTTTGGATTTTCTTTTGGATTCAAGGTCACATAAGGTCAAGGTCATCAATATCTAACATGGCTGACGAGATTGACACTGGCCGATCTGTCGAGGGCCGGTCGTGTCGGGAGCTTAGTCGAGCCACCTGTCATCGAACCCTGGACCTCCTAAATGTATATATTTAAATAATTTTAAACTAGCTTTTCATATTTAAAAAAAATAATTTAAAAAAGGGGGGAGATTTTGTATTTTTTCTGCGCTTTTTTAATTTTTTGAGTTTCGAGGTCATTCAAGGTCACAGGCACAGGGCCAAGGTCATGAGTCAAGATTAAGGTCACCTGGATCCAAGATGGCAGTTGGGTGACGTCACAACATGACGGACGGCCGGTGCCTGGCGCCTATCACCGATCCACTTCTGCCCGACTCTCCTTTTATATTCTAATCTCTAGGTTTCTTCATTAAATGGGCTTAAGATATCTGAGAAAAGAAACAAGGACTGAAAAACATGAAAGTGCAATACTAGTCCAAATACTGGCTGTCACTTCCCTACGTCACGGCAATAAACATACGTCACTTGACCCGATGCAAATTTTCGTGGAAATTTTTTATTAACCAGACGGGCAAAGAAGGCGTTTCGGAAAGAAGGCTCATAAATTATATTTCAAACGTGCCCACCGAGAAACTAAACGATTATAATATTTACTATAGGCCCCTGCAAACTTTGAAATCCCATGAGAAACATTCTCGAGGTAGATGGCTTGTACATATCTTGGTCACAGTGTTCCATATTGAAATCCCAAGCAGTCTATATTGTAACGTGTGTCATGTTTAGACGTAAGCCATCGGCATATAAATGTGATCGTTGATAAAAAAAAATTTTAAAAATCCATCCCTGGCGTACAAATAAGGCACACAGACTACAGATATATGTATGAGGGTCAAAACATTTTACACAATTTCACATATATTTTATGCTGTAGTCGTGTCATCATTCCCTGTAAGTGTGTCCACGCCAAAATATTTATTTACTGAGTGGATCAGTAATATAACTACAGGATGAGTCCTCTAAACGAGTCCCCGTGTCGATGCCATCCCGCAGCATGTCCTCGCCCGTGCCTTTCACAACTTTTGGTGTCGTCTACACACCTGCTTCGAGGTCAATGGCGGCCACTTCCAGCACCTACTCTAGGTATTTTGTTGTCACACAATTCCCTCGCTCCGTTACACAAATGTCCCACGGGGTCCACGATTCGCCTGTACATATTCACGTGTTACCGTACGTTTCTGACAGAAGATGCCTGTTCCACTTCCACCTCTATTCAGATTATAGGCTATTCACGGTAAAGTGGACACTTTCGAAAGCCCTCTCATTTGGGATAATAGTCGATAAATGTGTTTCATTTTATCTTTAGACGTTAACTTCCGAGTGCAGTGGAATATACACACTCTGTTTATTACTTACATGACAGAATACATTTAGAAAGTTAGTTAAAAGATCAAATATGGCCGAAAGAAAAAAGTAACTATGACGTCAGAAGTGATCACTTTACCGTGAACAACCTATAGGAACAAAACGAGGTTTCCTATGGTAGAGTTCGGCATAGGGGGAATTTCCGCCGCTACGTGCGCAGTCTTCCAAAGAGATCACCTTTAATTAATATTTTAAGCTACATGAATAATAAAAGTGGAATATTTTACTTAGCTTCGATGTTATTTTATATTTGATGATGATTATAATCGTCCTGTTTTTTAACGTAGAATCCGGTACACATGCGACACCAGCGCTTACCTAGTGGCGAAAATTTTTGGTTGCCAAACTTTTAACATTGATCTTCCCAACTTAAGTACATGTAACCTTACTCAAAACAGCCGGAAAGTCACTCACAACAGAAAAGTAAAATGCAAAACCCGAAAAATTGGGTAAATGTTTCCATGTTAAAAGGATTAATTTCTGCAATAGCTATTCCATTTCCAAAATGAATCATAAACTCTTTCGGGATTAATTTGGTATTAATTTACTCAAAACAATGTTGCAAATTATGCAAATATTATAATATATAACTACATCTCCAATTAACGGGAGTATAACGTTTCCACTTTATAAAAATCGCTTAATGAAAACGAAGACAATACCGTACAACCAATAACAAATTATAAATAATTAAAAATACGCTGTTGGAAAATACAGCGACAAAACGTCCTCGGAACCAGTAAATATTTTAAGTGCAAATAAGTTTTTTTTTTCAACTAAACGACGAAAGGAATAGGTGATATATAGGATCAAATATTAAAATGGTTTATGTTGGAAAAGTTCAGCAATGTTAACCATTTAGTAAATCAATTATTATATCAGTAACGAGTAAGCAGTGAAAGAGGTAGACACAAAAAACTACTTAGAATTGCATTAAAATATTGTCTGTATTCATCTTCCAGAAAGAGGAAAAGATTCAAAGGCGTCAATGACATTGATTTTGC
This sequence comes from Dryococelus australis, assembly GCA_029891345.1. NCBI lineage: Eukaryota > Metazoa > Arthropoda > Insecta > Phasmatodea > Phasmatidae > Dryococelus > Dryococelus australis. The sequence continues at coordinate 52,446,668 of CM057007.1, forward strand.
ACAGCCTGCTAATTTCTGTGGCTTGAACGATGTTTAGAATATGTTGTACGCATACATGATTAAAGTGTGATTTCGCAGGGTGTTTGAGCAGTTTTGGGTTTTACGTCTGATTCTTCATATACCTGTATTTTGTCATCGTTGTGATAGCGGCGTGTTTTAGAATACTGCTGAACATTGTTTACGCCTCCGGGGATCGAAAAAAACGTTTCTAAACCCTATAAAGTCGAATTCGTTAAATCTGCTCCAATTCGGTGAATTTGACTCCCGATCTCTTAAAACTGTTCCACTGGAAGGAGCTAAATCCTAACAACTGTTTTAGTTGCTAGTACTGATTTTATTTAAGAGTAATTTTTACCGATTCGTAATTAATTACACTGACCTGAAGGCTGTTCACGGTAGACTGAGCACTCTACTTGTCTGCACACTGTGTATACTTCCACCATATAGAAGATTAACATTACTATGGGCCTCATCACTTTATTCATGCGTCGGTCAAGTGAAAACAAAAAAAAATTATTTTAAAATAATAAACATTTTACATATTTGCTCATTCTTTCACTTATGTGCAATAAAAAGACATAAAGAAAAATTAATAGTTTTATTTTTCATAAACGTTAAGACGTGGAACTATTTTCTCTCCGTCATCACCAACTTTACTCGCAGCATGAAAGTCGGTTTAGCCGCCGTTAAAATATATGCATGTAGGGGCAGCGACATTTTTCAAAGGTTGATTTCAAAAGTGCCGAGATAATCGTGAACCAGCCTCTAGCAGTAAAACCTGTGTGAATTCTACTTTGCTGTCAGCAGGTAACAACTAATGCACCGATGACTGCACTAGTGCAGTGACGCGAACGTTTCAGTTCCGTAAATGGAGTAACAAGAAAGCGCACATAGTAACGAGAAAATAATTAATGGTCTCCGCCGACTCGGTGACTACCGTTCGAAGAATATACAACAATCACTTGCTATCCTCCTCCCCCCCCCCCCCCTTCGCGTTCCGACTCATGCTTTTTGCCTTGTTTCTTCCTTCTTTACGTCGTCTCATTTACATGTCCCATAAATAATTTCCCCCTCCCTCTACTTCTATCCAACCCCCGGCCCGTCTGTGTAGTCTTCTCGAAGGGGGGGGGGGGGGGTGGAATGAGAAGGTTTGCCTGCTTGTTCCATTGTCACGTGTTACACGTGAAGGTGGCAGGCTTACAGGTGTACCAACCTCATCCACTTGCGTCGTGACAGGGCGGCAACTGGCTGTTTGGTATGCCACCCCGAGCGCACGCCAGAAAGCCATCAAGGCTTTTATGGACTTGTGTGTTCTCTTCTTACACACTTGCTCGCTGGATACTTCTTCAGCACGCGAACTGCTTGATGTCCCACGGATATAGGGAATTTTATAAAGACGCAGTTCGCCCAGGCCTCCAAACAGAGTACTGAGCTTCAGTAGTGCCTATTGTCATTTAAATATGTTCAACATTTTTTGAGCGGCGCGTGTCTGCTTGCGAGTAGCATTCGAGGGCGTTGTCGGGAAAAAAAAAAAAAAAAAAAACAATATTTTATATTTTTTAATGTCCTTTCGTACGATCAAATTTTTCTTCAAGCCTCCTTTACTTTTTATTGAATTCAATTCATCATTTTAACAGAAACGTCATAATCGCGGCCATTTTCTCTTTCAGTTTCCCTTCAATATCTTCGTTTAGAAGATGTTAGTATTTTCTTGAATCCAAAACTTCAATCGTTATACCACAATTGTTCTGACAGTATTAAAGAAAGTAATCTCACAATAATGGAGTTGTGCGTACACATTTAAAGTTTTTGCAAAATAAGGACACATATTTTATGAAAATAAAATGCATAGTAACATGAAGGAAATTTGTTAGGGTTTAACCACATATTTTTGTGTCGTGAACTAGTCTTCCAGGAATTACTTTTGGTATATTTTTTAACTGGTTTCATTAACAAGTATGGTATGAATGATTAGTCTTGAAAGCTTATCGAATGAAATTTATTGATAGGAAAATTAAGTGATTTTTTTTTGGTTCAATAAATGGAATCCAAGAAAATTAATTAAATAAATATTTGATCGTGTTAAATGGCCGTAACACACACTGATCAACTTTTGAACATTACCAGTATGTACCCTTTTCTCTCAAAATGAATTTTCTGAGCATGTATTTTTTTGCATTAATACAAAACCACAATTTTACTGTTTTAGAAATATACGAATAATGAAAACTGACGTACGTGCATATATGAGACAACCCGTACGGTAAGAAGACGACAAGAGCTACTCCAAGACCTCTATAAATTAGTACAAGGAAATGTTTATTCTACTTTTAAAAAATGTTGAGAATAAGGGAATTTTTGCTTATATGTATTTGATTTGTGGCTGCTCCAGACTTTTTCTAAAATAACTTCCGCTAAGCACAGGGCTACCTAACTTAAAATGAATTAACTCAAGACATTTGTTTTGCTATTGTTAAATTTTCTGTAAATAGTTTGGTTTATCGCATTTTCATATTTAAAAAAAAAAGTAAAATTTTGACATTGACATATTATTTTGCAAAAACAGCGGTATAGGCTATTCACGGTAAAATGAGCTTTTTTAAAGCCCTGCTTAAGATCTAATTGTATACAAGTTGTGTATTCTTCCGCCTTGTGTAGAATTAACATAGCCACGGGCATCTTCACTTTATTCATACGTCGGCCGAGTGAAATTGTGTAATCATTACAAAAGTAAATATTTTACTAATCTTCTCATTTTTATACTTCGGTGAATTAAAAAAACAGAAAGTAAAAAATAATTATTTATGTTATCACAAATGGTTACCTAATGCATTTATTCCGACGTTAAGATAAGGAACTACTTTCCATCTTTCGCTGCCAACTTTACTGGGCAAGTCAGCCCGTTAAAATATACACATGAAGGGGCAGTGACTTTTTTCTAAGGTTGTTTTTAAAAGTGCTCAATTTATCGTGAACATGCTTTATCTAAAAATATTTTATCTGAGGAAATCGTAACTCATAGATAGACTAATACCCACAAGTTGAAAAGTATGTGTTGCAAATACATAATAACTTTCGTGGGCAATGCCAGTTAGAAAATCTTGACATACTGACGCTACTTTCTGTTTTATATTTCCGTATATTGTGAAACATTTTTTAAGTAAAAAATTGTTAGTATGAGTGTTCCAGAGCATATCTCACCTATGAAACTTCTGGTACGTGCTGCCATGACGTAAGGATATGCAACACACCTTTCTCTTTATCATTGCGCCATGAAATGTTAGGGTCACCGCTGGAAGTCCTATGGAGACGAACTGACCGTGTCAGGTCACTGCCCTGCGCGTAAGGGCGACCATACATTGGACGAGCGTACCTTAGTCCAAATAAGCGCCCCCTCGCTTCAGAACCTCCAGCTAGATGGCGTGCTCAACACCCTTAGTGGCGTCTCTTCTAGCCAATCTGGTGACTGCTCCAAATAGGGAGACATAGTGCCGACACCTGCCGGAACTCTGCCTTGTCATTCAACCCTCAACTTCCAAACAAGGTGGGATTTATCTCAGTAAAACTCTGTTTGGAAGCAAGGCCCAGTTTTACTTCTGGGCAACTATACGCCTGATAATAATTGACACACGTAAGGTTTAGTGTCACTAGAGATGTTCAGTGGAATAGAAACTGGTAAGGAATACACTGTAAAAAAATCGAGGTAAAATTCCCTTACATGTAAGGGAAGCTAATTACCTCTACATGTAAGGTAAAATTACCTCTTAAATGTAGAGTAAATTTATAATAACAAGTAAAGTACAATTACCTAATCGTACGGCCGACGCGCTATCCATTATACCACGATGACAGCGTGACACCGTAAGTAAATTTTAGCGTGGTAAATGATTGTTTCTTACGCCTGTCTCCCCACTTAGCTGTTGAGAATGCAGAAGAGATGCACGCGTCGTAAGGTAATTTTCCCATCCATGTATGGGATTTTCCACTACCATGTACGTGAATTTTACTCCAGAGTGCGGTAATTTAACCTTACACGTAAGAAAAACTATGTTTCCCCCACAAGTTTGCGAATATTACCTTACACTTGTCAGGTAATTTTCCCATTAGTTTTAACAGTGTGGGCCATATTGGCTTTAGTAATGAACTCTCCCCTCTTTCACCTGGAGTGATTTCGGGAAACCATGGAAAAGCGAAATAAGGGTGTTTTAACCAGGAATCGAACCCACGTCCTCCCGACTGCAAGTCCAGTGGCTTACCACTGCGCGCACCTCACTCATTAATAATGATTTAGATGTATCGATTTGTAATATGTATATACTTTCGACTAACGTCTAATTGTATTTTCTTTTTATAAGTCTAGCTCACTGCTGGGTTGATCTACATACTCTTCATATCAAGAGCTATTTATACATCATGATTTAACGTTTAATCTTGGCACATATAATTAAATAATATTTTAATAATTAACTTTTAGAAACTGTTACAGTCAGTAAGATCTGCCGTGTGCGCGCTATGTCGCTTGAACTGACAGATAATCACAGCAAGCCATCACTTCTCTTTCTAAGAAAGACATTACACTTTCCACCCTCGTCTCTGACACAGCTAAGTGATACACGAGTCTGTCAAGTCTGCAGCCAAAGAATATAAAAGGGGAATCTATGCTAGAGAAATTTCTTGCCAGTGCATCGATTTTTAGTGCAGCCGTTCGAATACAAACATTATTCTACACGACATTTCTTAAGGAACGCTGTCGCGTTAATAAATCTTGTCAATTTTTACGTTTAATATTTTTTTTGTTATATATATTATATATATATATATATATATAATATATATATATATATATATATATATGTATATATATATATATAATTTTTAGCGTACTTTCCGAAAAGCTTATGAGATCACTTTCCTGCCTGTGCATATAGAGGTGTGTGTGTGTTTGTGAGTGAGTGTTCCCGTCTTCCAACTTCGTACGCACGCGTGAACCGAATTGCACTGAACTCGGTGCACACATACTAAGTAAGGACAAGTTACTTTTATTGTTTTCGACCACGCTGGGTACTTCCTTTCAAAATGGAGGCCATTTTAATATTTAGGCCGCTATGTTATATCTCGGAAATCATTCGACCGATTTTAACCGAATTTTGTATAATGGCAGCGCAAGTACAAAGCGTTAAATTCAAATGTGAACATTGCTGTTGGTCAACTACTTTGGAAGATGGCGCCAAATGAAAAAATAAAGATTTTACATTATATCTCGTAAACTACTCAACCGATTTCCCCCCGAATTTGGCACGTAATAAATACTATGATAGACCAGATAGAAATGAGTAATTTAACTTTATGAGGCACTTATTTTCAAAATGGCAGCCATACAAATATTTTAGGTTTGTTTCTTATAACTACCGTACAATCTTACCAAGTTCAACCAAATTTTGTACCTAGACACCATATATTACAAGCATAAAATATGCAAAACAAAAAAGTCACTGTTGTCCTCCAATTTGTAATATAGAACTACATGAATTAATCAAGCCTTTGTGTAATTTCTCGGGAAACAATTGGCAGATTCCTACAAAATATAGCAAACAACTAGTACTGCAATAGGTAATGTTAACTGATATGTTTATGTATGTCATACACTTATTTTCAAAAAGGTGGCCATAATGATATTTTAGTTTTGTACCGTCGAAACCATTTAAGTAATTCCAATGAAATTTTGTATGATGGCTGTATATATTACATCAATCAGATGTGTCCACAAAATCTCTTTTGTCCGCCATTTTGTAAATAAGGTTCATTTGACAAAATAAAATGATGTGATCTCCGAAAAAAACAACCGAATTTGGCAAACTATAAGTACTATGGCAGGCCATGTAAACTGATAAATATTGATAGGGTCAGACACATTTTCGAAATGATGGCCATATGAACATTTTATCTACAGATTTTTTATCTACGAAAATGCAAAATAGTTTCCAACTTAACTTTGTATGCTGATAGTATCAGTTATATCCATCAAAATAGTTAATGCAAAGCCTCATCTCTCAGCTATTTTGTAGCATAGCCCCACATGAAATAATATAGTTTTGATGCCATATCCCAGGAAACAATCAATCGATTTCTTTCAAATTTGGCGAAGAAGTTGTACTGTAATATGCTATATTAATTTATATATTCTAAGTGTGTAAGTCTCTTATTTTCTGAATGGGGTGCAGTTGATTACAATCCAGCTTAATTATATTAGTTTTTCCGAATTCGAACCCCGGGTAAGTCACTCGTGTATTTTAATTATCTTGTACTGTTTCACATGCTTCTTATTTCATCTCTAATAATATTGCTGTCAATAAGACGTCAACATCTACCTACCATCTAAGCTTTCAAGCACACCACTAAAATTTTTTTGCACCCATGTAGAGGAAAGTAGGCTCATTATAGGCTACTCACAGTAAAGTGAGCACTTTTCAAGCCTTCTCGTTTATATAATAGTCAATAAATAAATTTTATTTTAGCCTGGACATTAACGTCCGAGTGCGGTGGAATACACACACTGTGCTCATTACTTACACGTCATTATTTATTTTAAAATGTGGTTAGAGGATAAAATATGGCTGAAATGAAAAAGTAACTCGGGTCTCAAAAGTGCTCACTTTACCGCGAACAGCCTATAATCATCAGTATCTTCTTGTTTAACTTGGCTATATTTTCTGAGAAATTTGCGTTGAAAGATTTTTTTTTTTTTTTTTTTTTTTTTACATGCTGAAAGCGTTGATTTAAGAAGGAATTTCTTTAACATTGATTCCCCGTTCAAACTCAGCGGCAGCAGACCGGATAGTGAGGGCTCTCAAGCATGCAAACGTTAAAACAGCCTCTTATAACACGAGCTCCAGCCGCACACACCAGTGGAAATGGCGCCACTAGCGAGCAAGGTCTTAGAATACCGTTCGCAACTGAGCGCCTAGAAATCTACTCGCCAGCCGGTGACCCTCTGAAAATACGTAATATTTTGCAGCATACAGATGCCAGTCAGACAAAAGAGACCTGTTCACACGGTGTTAAAAAATATCAATAATTATTTAAACTAGAAGTTCAGTAAACTAACTAGGGAATTAACGGAGAGGTTCCGTGAATTTTACGGAGAGTCCGTTTTTGAAAATCAGTGTGTCCGTTATTTTACGGAGGGTTTGCGGACACCTCTGGATAAATTTTTACCAGCACTTTTCCGTAAAATTAAGGATTTTTTTTTTTTACAGTGCAGAACCTTGCGTATCCAATTAGAGAATGGGTACGTAAACATCAAAATAAATGCCACGCCATTTCGTCTGCGTGTCCAGTTAGTGTCTGCTTTCTGTCAGAGGCTTACACGCAGGCTGTGGTCATTTACGTGGGAAGTAACTGGTATTTACGTGGGAAGTAACTGGTATTTACGTGGGAAGTAACTGGTATTTACGTGGGAAGTAACTCGTATTTGAAGAGTACGCCTCTAAAAACGTCCACGTAGACATGCGATCTAGGTTTGATGGTTCCCGAGATAAGGCCTTCCTACGTTCTGCTGGAGTTGCTAATAGCCGCACTTGATACACACCTGATTACGCCACTGCAAGACTGCACTGAGAGAAAATCGAACAAAATATTTGTTTGTATAGGGCCAAATATATATTTAGTTGTCCTAACAAAATATACTGTTGAGTAAACAAAATTTGAAAAGCAACAAAATTACTTTTCTTCGTCTAACAAAATAATGTTCGAATAACCAAAATCTCTGTGTTGGGCCGAAGAAAATGAGACTGTCAACTAAATATTTAGTTGACTCAACTGTATATATTAGTTTGTCCACTCATTTGACTGCCTTCGTACGAAAGTACAGCTCGGGAGTTTCTTTTCTTTTTGTGACAATTAGGATAGTAACCGTGTTTGTTAGTGCATCTATTGATGCTTAACAATTGTATAAACACATCAATAAAACAATGCAACAAGAAAGTGACAAGTAAAGATGTAAAACTTGAAATATTTGTTTGTACACCTTGCCAAGCATTCTAGCGTCATCAGTTGTCACATTAGCTGAGATTACTAAGGCGTAGCGCTCGGATGCAGGTGATCTAGGTTCGGAACTCGGTCAAACTTGTAAAGTCTATTTTATATCGGCCCAAACTGTTTAACGTGTAGCCAAAATAAACAAATCTTAAGAGCTTGCAGCAACCAAATGAGAACAACAAAATAATTTGGTTTCAGCAACAAAATATTTCATTGCCCCTATACAAACAAATAATTTACTTTTCTAATAGTTTTACAGTTTCACTTGACCGACGCATGTAGAAAGCAAATGAGGCCCACGGCAATGATAATTTTACATAAGGCGGAAAAAAACGCACAACTTGCATACAACTGGATCTTAAGCAGGGCTTTCGAAAGTGCTCATTTTACCGTGAACAGCCGATATGAGATCCGATGGGACGTCTCGAGTAAAACGCATGTAAACGCTGTAACAAAGTTGGATTGCCACTGGCGTGTGAAGCGCTTCGTGCGAGGAGGGCGTGGGATGTCGACAGTGGAATAGACCTCGTATCTTCAACACTCAGTACACGAGGAGGGATGCATAGGCTGTTCACGGTAAAGTGAGCACTTTTCAAGGCCCTGCTAAATTTCTCCTTTCAGCCAATTTCTATCTTTCTGCAACTTTTTAGTATAAACATTACTATGTGCCAAATAAACACAGTGTATACATTTCATCACTCTCTCAAAAGTTAACGTGCGAGGCTGCAATAAAATATATTTATTAGTGGTTGATTACAGTTGGGCTGGTCTTAAAAAGTGCTCACTCTACCATAAGAAGCCTTTAACGACTACCAATAGCGGAAGCAGTGACAGGGGCCCGTAATTTTGAAACTATCGAACCTAGACATTTGTCCTTGTGGCTGCTTTTAGGCGTACTGTTCACATCCCGGTTACTTCCCACGCTAATCGAAACATTCCATATATTGTATTGAGAAAGATAAGGAGCGACGCCATACGAGTCATTTGTCTGTCGTGCAATGACGCCACGAGCATAACTACGCAGCTGCAGGACTACCTTGTATCGGGCCGAGAAACTATTGTCAAAAAGAAAAACCGAGAATTTATATAACGGCTCGGCTCCTACAGTTATCTTTATGCAAAGGCGGAAGAGTGTTCGCCACACGAGAGAAGGAAATATCTGCCGATAAAGTACAATTAAGAGCCGGGCCCCGAATATTTCGCCGGCGTACATCGGGCCCTAGAATATGTCCCTCGTGCCGGGAGTGGGAAAAGTTACGCCGGCGGAAATTGTAATTTATCGTCGCCGTACGACATCTAGAGGCGATTAGCGGTCGAGCTGAGTTACTCCCGCCCTGTGCCAGTGTTGCCAACTCACTACATTTCCCAACAAATTTGGTGGATTTAATTCTTTCCTAGCGGGCAAAATTTTCAATCTAGTGGTTAGTAATAAAGATTCTAGTGGGTATTTTTTTAAATTTTCGGTGATGTGTAGTAGACAGTTTTCTTGAAAGAAAAATATACATCGTATCTAAGTGTGTCTAAAAATTATATTAAAATATGTATATGGTATATTTAAAGTGATGCATGTTTATAGCATATTTATCTACTATTTTTATTCATGAGCTGGCGGTATTATATAATTACGTTTATTGTTACGTTGTCGTTCCGTTTTACGTTTCTCATTTACTTTTTCACTAGTGCAATTACGTAATATGTGCATCTGCGTAGCCTAAATTTTACTGGTTTCAAAGTAATTTTAGCATTATATATCAGTTAAAATATTGTTTTAGTTTGGATATAAAATATGGATTCTCTTAGCTCCATTATTCGAAATGAAAACACATTTTCGTAAGTTTGTGGATTATGGTGAATTTTCACTTGTGCCGTTGTTGAATTTTCACTGAATGTCGCCAATACCATTGACAAAGTAAGTGGATGGAGAAATGCCACCTCCGTCTTATCTAACGACGAAACTAAAAGCCAGCTTAAATATCCTGACGTGAAGTTATCATCATTTCCGCGATGCTGCAGATATCATCTCTAGTTTCAGTGCGCATGCATGTATGTTCACATGGTCATGTTATACTGGACTGACTATAGTACATTGCCGAGGAGCTGGTCCTCGATGCCCTTTGGAATGCCAGATCCCTACAGCTACTTATGCCCAAAGAGAGGGAGAGAGAGTAAGAAATAACGAGAGAGAAAGAGACACGCAGTCGTAATAACAATTTTTGAAAAAGACGTAAGTTACAATGCCTTTTTTTACACTTGGTTAAGCTATAGTGCCCTTAAAATAAATTGAATTTTTTTTTCTCTTCATAAAACATGGCAAACTCTAAAATATACACCTGCGTGTGAAAGAAAATAACATTTTCCTTTGTTGTTCCTAGACAAACGGTTTGAAAGCTAGCATGGAAGTATGGAGAGGGAAAATAAACTTTATCGTACGTACTGTTACAATTTCTCTCTCTGGAAATTAAGTGTTCTATACCAAGTTCGTTAAGGGATGGAGGTCTTAATCAAATAAAATAATTAATTATAATTTCCTTATTTTATTTACAATTACCACAGCAAAATTCTCTGAACTCAAATTCTCACAATAAATTGAAATCACTTACTGTTCACAATTGACACCAATTAATAAAATTTATAATTACGACAAATAAATCTATAAAATTAGATAATTAAAGATCAGTCCCAAAAGACAGTGTTTCAACCCATTCAAAGATTATATAAAATATGTGTCCAAACTGACAGTTCGAATATTTACAATAAAATCCGCATTACACTTCCATTTAGTCCCATCTCAGTTCAGTCCATGTCCCGCCAGTCGCAATGTTCTAGAGTCCTCCAAGCGCCCTCACGCACAATAGGCTTCACTCGGTTTCACGCCCTCTCGTCCATTAACGCCACGAACACCTCACCCGTCGTAATCCCGCAATATCCAATCGTCGTACACGCTTCACTCCCCTCGCGCACATTCGGCCAGGCGGCCTCCATCAAAGACTGCCAGCCGCTGGGTTGCGCCAGTACATATAGTGTCTTAGGCCGCCACCTAGAATCTTCCCCAACTCGCGCGATGCGTCGCGGAGGGCTGAGGCGCCAGCCAGTCTCATCAGAACATTCTTGCGTCGTCGCTAAACGTATCGGAAACTCTAGCAGGCGAGAGGAGGTCTGTGACGCCGGCAAGTCTCGCCGTTGTCGCCATTCACGGGATTCTAAGAAGATGGTTTGGGGGGGAGGTGATCAGGAGGCCGCGAGCCCATCGTTCCAGGAAGAGGAGGGGGAGAGGTGGGTCCCCGATTACTGCGCGGGTCAGCTGAGTCGACGCCAGCTGCAGCACGTAACAGTACACTTCCTCAGAGTGCATTTACACTACAGTGCCAATCCCAAAGCATTAGCATATGACTATTTATCTCCCCTTTGAATTAAAAAAAAAACGCTATTATTTTTATGAGAAATGGTTGCTAGAGGCATTTCTCTGCCTAAGGTGAAAATGTTTTGAAATAATTTTCAGGTGCTATAATAAGTACGGATTTGAAACTAGAATAAATAAAAGATTACGATTGAAAGTATAATGTTTTTTTTTTTTTTTTTTTGCTTGATCTGTCCTCTCAGCTCATCAAGTAGTTCAGAAGGTTTAGCCGAATACACAGACACACGTCGCCGGGCGACTTTGTTAATGTTGGACAAATAGATGTTGACAGGTGGCGTCATAAGTAACCCTACTATGTTTGCAGCACGACTCGAGACAGGGAGTGGGTCTTTACTCAGTTTAGGGTCATTCAGGCAATCGTTAATTATTATTTAAAAAAACCACACGAACTAGCGTCGTGAATGAAAAATTCAACTCGATTAATTACATTTTAAAAGTAAAATATGTGGATTTGATGGTAGACTGGCGTGAATGGAAAAGCCGAAAGAAACAGAGAGAGGATAAGAGAGAGAGAGGGGATTAGAGAGAGCGAGAAAGAGAGCGAGAAAAGAGAGCGGAATGGAGAAATATTTCTGCATGGTTTCGCAAAAGTCGATGCAACGTACGCATTTTAAAAATCGCTTAGTTTTTAATTTTTTCATTTGTTAATAAATTTACTTAGTTTATTAAATCAAATCTTTTAAAAATATTTATTTAATAAATTCGATTATTGAAGTTAGCATGCATTTTATGCGTATGTGCTCTGCCAGATTAAAAAAAAAATTTAATAGGATAGCTGACCTCCTGTGGCACCGTCGATTGGTGCGCCACCGATTTGTGGTGCGGGAGGTTCTGGGTTCGAATTCCGGGTAAGGCGTGGGTGTTAAAGTTATAAGTTAGTCTGTAAGCCGTCCCCTGCTAAGTTACAAGGCATAAAACCGGGGGACTTTAAAAAGCCCTATAATACATACATTTAAAATAGGATATTAAACAAATGTTATTACTATTTGACATACCCTATTCCTATAAACGTAATGTTGGTACCAGAACCACACATATATGCTTGAAGAGTTAGTGGGCGTAACCGTTGAGCTCTTTCGGGTAGGCCAGCCATTCCTTATCCAGCCGAAAATCACCCTCTCCCCCCCCCCCCCGGACCTAACTACCTTCCATTCAACCTTCAAAGCCGCACACTTCCATTTAAAATACATTTTCCCCGTAGTACCATGTATACACTACTACTTCTACTAGTTAAATTTGTGCAGTGACGACATTTTTAATACGTGACACCTATTGTAAGTCTTTGGGAAGCATGCATACCGTGCTATACGCCCAATGCCAGTTAACGAAGTAATTGTATTATCTGCAAAATTTCCTCGTTTTGTTGCTTCCGCCCCAGAGGTTTCAGTAAATTTGAAATAAACCGTTCAGTAGCAGCCCGATTGCGTTTAATACAACACAATACATTAGCTCGTTTGAAATCGACCAAGCTCTCATTCTTGACAACTATGCAAGTTCTGAAGAATTCGAACTGTTTTAGACTTGCGAATTGCTTAGGCTTGTACTACGTTTTGTTGCGACAGATTCCGTCTCGATTGTGTTTATTTTACTTCAAGGCTGTGATATTTTGAACATTATACCGGCCAACTCCACAAACAATCAAACAGCGAACCATTTTTACAATAGGAAAAAAAACACAAACGAGAATGCAGAGGTATGCTGTTAAGAAAAAAAACATCACGAATTCTTGGATCGTAAAGCTGTAATCACGTCCCAAGGACGTATTCTAAATATAAACAGCTGTCTTTAAGCAGGCGAGAGAGGAGAAATTGTGTGATAGAAATAGAGAGAATAGACTGATGTGATCTCAGACAGACAGCTTATACGTCATATAGCCTCCTTGTAAAGTAGATGAATACGTTTCTGTCTACACACATTCACGTGTGTAGACAGAGCTTTTGATTTTCTAGAGTATTGCGCCTTGTACTTGAGAAAATTACGGGTGTAGTATTAGCCTCCATACTCTGTTCTGCACTACTTATAAAGTATTTTTACAGTTCTCCAATACACATTTACACTACTCTCCTTCGCCCTTACTTTATTCCCGGAATTTAAGAACCCACGTAGGTTAGTGAAGTGAAGATATTTGGGCGGCTCTTAAAACCGAGGTCTTGAGAGCCGATGAGGGTGATTGACGTGAATACGGAGAAGCGCCGGAATGGATGGGCGGGGTAAACGGAGGATCCCGAGAAAACCCGCCGACCAACGATTACCAAATGCGAAAATCCGGGAGCAACCGGGGAATCGAACCCGGTCCGCCTAGGTGGGAGGCGAGTAATCTAACCACTACAACACCTCGGCCCTGATTCTGTTGGTAATACCGCATATGTTAAATGTATTTAGATGGTAAAGGCTGTTGACGATAAAGTGAGCACTTTTGAAATCAACCTTAGAAAAACATCACTGCTCCTACCTGCATACTTTCTAACGGGCGCACTGAGTGACATGCTCCCAGTAAAGTTGGTAAAGATGGAGGGAAAGTAGTTCCATTACTTAGCGTCGAATAAAAAGTGTTATGTAACCATTTCTAATAACTCAAATTATTTATTTCTTTTTATGATTTTTTTAATGTGTCGAGGTGTAAAAATGAGCAGATTTGTAAATTACTTAATTTTCAAATAATTTCACAGTTTCACTTGACTGACGCATGAATAAAGCGATGAGGACCATGAAAATGTTAATCTTACACAAGGTGCAAGAATTCACAACGTGTATACAAGTAGATCTTAACCAGGGCTTTCAAAAGTGCTCATTTTACCGTGAATAGCCTCTACCTACAATTCACCTGATGGCTGTCGCTCTTTTATCAGTTTAGATGGTTCGTACAACCTAACGTTTTTTTCCCAGTGATAAAAAATATTCCAATACTTGAATTCGTGAACGAATTCGGGAGTGAACAGGTTAGTTGAGGACGACGCTTTACACCCATAACAGGCCCGTCGCCACCTTGTAGATGAGAGATCAAGCTCCAAGGTCAAGGAGCAGATATCCGCGGACAGACAGGCGACCTACACAGAATCTTCATCGGAGGCGCCTCGACGTCCTTCAGCCGACCCACGGCCGCGGCGGTAAAACGACACACTGGCTGCTGCCACCCCCCCCCCCCACCCCCGGGACATCTGAGGCCGGCTCGCGTCTTTTCCCGCGTAATTTACGCGGTCAGGTGTCGTGGACGACCTCGGACAGTCTGGATCTCCCAAGGCCGGGAAATATCACACACAGCGCGATGAGCATGCCCGCCTGGTTTATTCGCCAATGGATCTACGCGCGGGGCTGGACTTCAGATATGCCGCGTGCTCTTAATTCATCCAGCTGGGAAATGGCTTGTCGAATGAGCCGTCGGGGCATGCTGCGTGATCGCTGAACTTGACTCTGCGTCTCACAATGCCCACGCCTCTACTAAGTTCCTCATCAATGTCTCGCAGCTGTGAATGACGGAGGGACATGTATGCCTCCCCCCCCCCCCTGGTGGCACACATGCGCATGCGAATCACATTGAACGAAAATGGGACACATTTCGGGCTATCACGGTACTGTGTGACAACCTTCGCTCTACTGGCGCGATTAGCTCATGGTGATCAACATTTTTTTTTGCAAATGTGTGTATTTAAAAAACAGCAACATTTCACCTTTAGGCCGTTTGCTTGTATAAGTTATTGCGTAATGTTTAAAATGCATCAAAACTTCTTATTCTTTATATTAACCCACTCAGACATACTCCTGTAGAAATAATAACCATTCATAATCTAATACCTGCAGTATAATACGGTTTTCAAATCAGTTACGCACAGAAAAGATAAATGAATATTGAACCTCGCACTGTCGAGTACTGCCCAAAAATAACCTTGTGCTCTGTGTTCATGAGGATGTACACTGGGCCTGAAAAGGTTAAGTAATGAGTGGGACGTTTCTCTACATTGCCTCAAGATTTTCTATTAGTAGAGACCTTACCATTTCGCGTAATAATTCAGTACCAAGGTGGACGGCATGCAAGTGTATGTTAGTTAGACGTATCTCATTGGACCTCTGCTCATCCGACACGCCCTGCACACTTGGTATAGGAACATTTCGCGAGTTCAATGACATGTAGGCTAGGCTCCACAGTGCGGTGTATACTCGAGCCTTAGTTGTTTGTTCATTGGCTGCTGCCCCTGAGACTAGCAAGTGTTACTCCATACCTGGCTGTATGGGATTCGCTACGTGTTTCCATACAAGTGCGCTATTGGCTCAGAGTCGTCCAAGGCGTGTCTAATAAACTGCGATCCAATTGCAAAATCAACTTCAGCGTACACGTGTTTGACGTCTACCTTGTGCTGAAACGAACTCGCAAAAAATGTTCCTATCCCTACCAATAACCAATAGCGAACTTTCATCAATCTGGTAGCTTCATTCCGTGTGGCCGGGAGAAACAGGAGATTTAAATCTATTGGTGTTGTCAGCAAACGAACAAGTGACCTCTGCCCGAGTAATGTAGAGTATTGTGGAATCTCCCTTGGCGCTGTCTTATATCACGAATTGATAGTGTTTCTGTAGCCTACATTAGCAATAAAAGTTTGGCGTCAGAGAGGGTAGTTTCGGCTGAGGAGAAACCAGTTTCCACGAACGCAGTCGGGACGGGCTGAGTGCCTAGTTCGAGGGTCGCGCTTGGAGATCGTTGTTCCTAAGAGAGACGATAATGAAGGAGTCGCTCGCGGACGCGACCGTGAAGAATGTCTGTTGATCGAGTCGACGCCCATCCTCGTGGCGGTGCTGTGACAGGCCGTCCGCCGTTGAAAGGTGGTCGTTATGGCAGACTGAAGAAAACGAGTCGAGGAAACGTCGGCCGTTCAGCGACGTCGAAGGCGGTCGTAACTTACGAGCCGATCCAGTTAGACTTGCAGGGAAAACGACGAGCTCCGCGAAGATCTTGTGCTCGTAGGCTCACAGCTGCGCTCGTTGACTGAAGTCAAGGTAAACCGTTTTGCGTCTTTTGAGCAAGTCCCAACATTCACATCGCACGGTACTTAATGGGGCCGCGGTGGTTGAGGGGTTAGACTGCCCGCCTCCCCCAAGCCGGGTCACTCCCGGGGTTTTCGCAAGCTGGAATCGTGCCGGACGATGCCGCTGGTCGGCGGAT
Source organism: Dryococelus australis (assembly GCA_029891345.1). NCBI lineage: Eukaryota > Metazoa > Arthropoda > Insecta > Phasmatodea > Phasmatidae > Dryococelus > Dryococelus australis. The sequence continues at coordinate 52,463,278 of CM057007.1, forward strand.
TTTCTCGGAAATCTCCCGTTTCCCCCGTCTTTCCATTCCGATGCTGCTCCAATCTCACCTCATTTCACCCTCATCGGCTCTCAAGAACTCGTCTTTAAGAGCCGCCCAAATATTTCAACTCTACTCAATAGAGTACGTAACCCGTCCAGACAGTTTCATTTGCGGTTTTAGGTGCTGCAAACCGAAAGTTTTATGACGCATGCTGCTGTACTTATATCCACGTAACACTTGTTTCATTGTCACAGCCAGCTATATGTTTGGCTACAGCTATATGAACCAGTTATGACTTGATCGGTATAGGCTGTTTGACGGTAAAATGAGCACTTTCGAGAGCCCTGCAGAAGCTCTACTTGTATGCACGTAGTGTATTATAACACTTTAGGTAAAATTAACATTTTCATGTGTCTCATCACTTTATTCATGCGTCGGTCAAGTGAAACTGTGAAATTATTAGAATAGTAAATATATTACAAATATGCTCATTTTTACACCTCGATAAATAAAAAAAACAGACAGTGGAAGTAATAATTTAAGTTATTGCAAATGATAGCCTAACAATATTTAATCGACGTTCATATTATGGAATTACTTTCCCGCTATCGTTACCAACCTAACTGGGCGCATGTCACTCTATGGACACGTTAAAATATATGCGTATAGGAGCAGTGACGTTTTTCTTAAGGTTGGTTTCAAAAGTGCTCATTTAATCGTGAACAGCCTTTAAGACGGTTAGCGAATTATTTACCCAAATGTAAGATCAATGGTCACTGAGAATCGCTGCCTGCAGTACAGACGAAAAATTACCTACACGTGCGTAATGTACACGATTGTGTACACCGGGTACGAATAGGTTAACTACACAGAGGTGAAATGGCCACTTATTGTGCGAACTCCGGCGGCACATGCCAGCAAAATGGCACCACTGACGAGCATCATGTCGGAATGATATTCACCAAGCAGCGACTGACAACTCACTCACCAGCCAGCAGTCGCACCACGTGGTAGCCAGTCAGTCCCCGAAGCCTTTTCCCACGGATTCGTACAGCCAATCAGCGTGTAGTTGCGCTCACATCAATAGAAACGTCATGCCATTTAGTGTCTCTGTATTTATGTACTATCAATGGGGTACTTCGGCGAACTTAAATATATTACCATTTGCTTTACTACGCTGTAGATTATGCTCCAGTGTAGCTCGAGCAAAAATTATTACGAAATTTCTTTGTTGTTCAGAACAAAACTCGCATGGATGTGCAGTCTTTGTTCGACTAGTGTTTACAATGACCTCACAAGAACATCACAGCGCAGTAACAATGGCATTGCTAACCATATCAGTTTGTATAGCCACTCAAAGGAACATTATTGATTGTAAATCCTTTTATACAATCACGTAAATTTGATTGGGACAGTATCTCTTCGGCTCTCCGTTGGTTGATGATCGACCTATAATGAATGCTGTAAAGTACAGGGTAGTGTCCGGTGTGGTATGGGGCAATAGGACGATTGTGAGTAAATGTGTGTGAACTTCAATGTGTTGAAACTGGATTGGGCGAAGCGTACACATATCTCAGAGCACTTCCTACATAACCAGTCTTATAACCTCAAATCCAACCCACGCAGTTTTCGACAGCGCTATTGGCGGGAAAGCAATTTAAATTTGGAGCACGAAGAGAAATAAATGCGCAGCTTACAGGAGAACTTTAGCCCTTGTTTCCTCTGCGGACGCGCTATGTCAAGTTGTTCATCGCACAGCTGTGCATATAAAGACTGAATATGGCACAAAAGTGGGTCCCGAAGTAAAAGGTGACCAATTTTTCTCTGGGTCTAGTTTCTATCGATAAAGCTATAGTCCTGGTATTCTACCAACTTTTTTGAAGCCATGCTAAATTTATACTTTCAGTATATTCCTCCGCCTCATGCAAACATGACTTTTACGTTTTCTACCCGTGCATCGCTAAACGAGAAGCTGCGAAATTGTTAATAAATAAAAAACATTTTACTATTGTTTAATTTCTAATTCTCAACTGAGCAACACAGTCTTTGTTAACATACAGTTTAACTTTGCGCTTGAGATATATATATATATATATATATATATATATATGGATAGGAAAATTTCGCGAGTTCAATGACCTGTAGGCTAGACTCCTCAGTCCTCTGCATACTGGAGCCTCAGCTGTGTGTTCATTGGCTGTTGCTCCACACCTGGCAGTCATGGGATTCGCAAGGTGTTCCCTTGCAAGTCAGCTATTGGCTCAGTCGCGGACAGGGCGGGTCTAAGAAACTGTGATCAAATTGCGAAGGCGACTTCACTGTATATGTGTTTAACTTCTATCTTGTCCCGAAGTGAATCCGCGAAATTTTCCTATCCCTGTTAGTATATGATTACACTATCCGTGATTCTTCATCACCATCACGTAAAAAAAAAAAGAGAAAGAGGAAGGAGAAAGATAATTTCGCTATAATTTTGTTTTCCAAAATTTTTTTTTAATTGCTTCGCATACTGATGGATAGGTTAGCTTGGTTCGATTGTAATGTATTACTGAAAAATTAAGCATTATATTCCACCGGGGAGAAATTTTTTTTAATGAATGTTACATTAAAACGTTTAAAAGTCTGGCAGGTATTTTCGTTATAATTATACAGAACTTGTTTGGGATGTTCTGTACGATAGCGCCAAATGAGAAACTAAAGCTTTTATAACATATCTTGGAAACCGGTTAAGCTATTTCTACTAAATTTTGTACATAAGAAATGTTAAGGTAGGCAACGAACACTTACACGATTTAACCCTTTGAGGAGCATGGAGCATGGACGTTCAAACACATGGCCACGTTTATATGGAAATTCCTTTGAGGAGCATGGACGTTCAAACACATGGCCACGTTTATATGGAAATTCCTTTGCTCTTGCAGACAGAATGCACACTTTTTTACAGTTTTGCTGTTTCGTTGGACTTGTCGGAATCTAAGTAATAAATAACAAGTAGTCGACATTTCAGTTACTAAGATTAAAAACTGTCCTTTTTAATCATTCCCCCCCCCCCCCCCGGTTCACGCTGGATTGTACCACGTGTTGCATCACTCGCGACACTTTGATTGGTACACAGACAATGCGCGACTTCATTGGCTGGCAGCCTACCAATAATAAACGTTACAGAGTATAGTAAGCGTGTCCGGTGTAGCCAGACCAATAGGAAGATGGTAAGTGGAAATAAAATAACCAACACAACAGATATTGCTGTAGTGGTGAATATAGGCAGCTCACTTCAACCTTGTATTCAGTGGCAGTAAATTTGTGCAGTCCTCAAAGGGTCCTCAAAGGGAAAACAGTAGTTTTCAAAATGATGCCCCTGTAAATATTTGAAGTTGATGATCCAAGTCAACAAAAACTTAAACTGTTTACTGTGGAAGTTGATGTCCCGAATCCTACCTCCATGATGCAGTTTGTTGCAGGCCAACTTCCGGTACGAGGCGTTCTGGGTTCGAGTCCCTTAATCGTCTCACTGGTATATGATTTGTTTCTGGTCACATCTTTGATGATATCGCTGTCAGCGAGACGTCAAGTCCCACACCATCTAAACTTTTAATTACTTCGTCAGAATTATTTCCATCCATTTAAAGGGAAGCACACTCTAAATCTGAATCAGTGATAATTTAACTGTTTAAATCTGTTAACAATATCTTACTTATTCAACAGTCACTTCGGTGAATTTAACTGACGAATCAGTGAAAAAATTCCAGCTTTCCTTCACTTGTTGATTAATGACTTATTCCACTGATTCAGAAGTCTTTTTTTTTTCCACTGTTTTTAAGTGATTCGTTTTTTGACTGATGGATAACAGCGTGTAAAAATGGCCGTCAAACAAAGTACCGCTTGTCGCACTAAGAATTTGTCAGCTAGTCGGTCTAACTTGAGCTCGTCAGCGCCACTTCACCGCAACAACGACGACAAAATACAAAAAAAAAAAAGTTAAGGTTATAGGGGGTGTAAGTTCAATCCTGGCAACTTGCTTAAATTGTTGTGCCTTTTTTTTTTTAAATTAACGTAAATCACGCAATATAAATAGTTAACTATCGCAAGTATATTAATTTCTCGTAATCACTTGGCTAAATTCAATAAAATACCTATTTAATTCGCCACTGCTGTTGGCTGTCACTTATTCAATTAGTGAAAATTTTTCACTGAAACTATCAGTGGTTTTTCACTGATTCTAAGTGCAGCCAGTTTCACTGATTCCGGTGGTTGAATTTCACTACGAATCAATTTTCTAATTTAGAGTGTAGGCTCATTAGTTACATTGATAAATTCTTTTTAAATAATAAGAAACCATTTGGATGTTTCCAAGACGTTAACCAATTACAAGTAATCTCATTGCGAATCAGCATAGAAAACCGTAAGAAATAAAGATTGAGCGTAAACAAAACATACTTCTTGATTATCTGTTTATTTTTGCTACATATTAGATATTTCACGAGCGATAAAAATAATTAGTGTATCATTTTTTGATCTGTGGTGCAATTAAAAAAAATAGCTTCAATAATATTTACCTAAAAAATTTAATCTTGGCATTAATGTATTTGACTGGTAACATTCTCATATTCTGACGTGTATGGAAGAGGTGATGAGCTATGAGTGGGGATAGGAAAATTTCGCGAATTCATTTCAGGGCAAGATAGAAGTTAAACACATACACAGTGAAGTCACCTTCACAAGTGGATCACAGTTTACTAGACCCGCCCTGCACGCCTCTGAGCCAATGGCTGACTTGCAAGGGAACACCTTGCGAATCCCATAACTGCCAGGTGTGGGGCAACAGCCAATGAACACACAGCTGAGATTCCAGTATGCAGAGAACTGAGGAGTCTAGCATACAGGTCATTGAACTCGCGAAATTTTTCCTATCCCCAGCTACGAGACAAAAGTTACAGGGGAAACTTGATATAGTCGAGCCTGTTGCGACGTTAGCTGTTCGTATATTCCATGTTTCACGTCTGACATCGTTATCGAACACGAAAACCCAATCCTTCGCACACGCTTGGATGTCGGATCACGGGGGATAACGAATAAAATGTGAACGATGAAAAGATGTTATCAACGTCCTCAAGACATTTCTGTTGCATGAAAATCATCATTCGTCCCATCGTTTCTCCAGGTATTATACGAGCATTACGACACAACTTCACGTGACAGGCTACACGTAACGAGCAAGAAGTTAGAGCAATCCGTTTAGAGAGTGGCACGCGAATTTCAAACAAGAACCTATATATTCACCACGCGGGAAGTTGAGTGTTTCGAGACTACATTTATTGCTTTAATCCGATTACATAATTCATCTCTTTCAGACCCACCTTAATTTACGGTTTCGGTTGTTGCAAAAAAAACTCGTGATCCGTGCTGTACTTAAGATGATATTTCTCTTCTTTTTTTTTTAAATTTGGTTATCTGAGCGAGGTTTCGAAAAAAGCCCTATTAATGCAGTTGTTAGTTGTCAAATCATTATAGTTTTCAAAATATAACACTCAAAACTCTGACACAAGAGTGTTATAGGCGGGTTCAAAGTATTGAAAGAGTCTAAGCGCGGCATACTGCGTTTGTGTACCAACCTACGAAAGGATCAAAAACAAATTTTCCTCTGCATTTCATGGTTTAAACTATTTATTAAATAGATGTTAACAGTTTCGCTTGAATAAAAAATATATAATTACGGCAAGTCTGACACCTATTTTCAACTAAATTCAGAGTACCAATAATCGCTCACTTGTTTGTAAATCGCACTCATACTGAATCAGTGTGTTATTCACACCATACCGGCTGCATAAAAAGCAATTTGATTGAAAATAATAACTTCTAGGAGCAAAGTCTAGTAGGCTGCAGAATTCGGGAAATTAAGACTTTTGAGTGATATATTTAGAAAACTATAATGATAACCGAACAAAGGAGGCACTTTTCGAAAGTTCTTTCAGATAACCAAATAAAAAAAATGTGAAATATCACCTTAAGTCGACACAACACTGGTTTCGTTATCACGGTCAATGAGCTGTAGGCTATATGTTCGGCTACAGTTATATGAACAATTATAACTTAGACCAGTAAGAGAGTTTACGAATAATTTACCAACGGGTAAGATAATTGGTTCTTGGGTTCTACAGTTTTCTGTACACTCTAAATCGGAATCAGTTGATATTTACTGATTGCCAGTTAAAACTGCTCCATCCGGAATCAGTAGAAAAAAAATACCACTAATTCGTCAGTTAAAAGAAATCAGCTAATTCAAACAGTAGAAAATTAGTTATTTATAGTTGGTTAATAAATACGCTCCGTGATAATAAAAAAACAGAGCATTCCTACGTCAGATAAGTTAAGTACGATCGATTATGTAGCAAAACAGAAATTTTGTGTACACAAAAATAATGTGTGGATGTGGTTTGTGGTTGGGATCGAACCCCCGCCCAGAAAGTAGGCATGCTGTAACTTTCATGTTGAGCCCTACTTTACCTATGTGTAACGAGCGATTGTATTACAAGCATTAAATAAAAAATTACAAAGGCAAACGGCTGTTCGTTTCATGATGTTAAAGTACGTAATGTTGTCTAAATTTTTTTTTTCTGCGCACGTGCCTGTCTTAGCAAGTTTCAAAAGTCAATCAAGTTAAGTTTTGATCAGATTACGTGCCTTAAAAGATAAAAATAGTGGTTTCAATTTACGAGGTTATCGATGTTCACTAGTATCCGCCATTTCAAGAAATGCAATGAGACAATCCAGATTTAAACTATTATTTTAGTGACAGATTGATCAGCAATAATATTATTAATTCAACAGTAAGATGATTCAGTGAGATACACGTAATTTTCAACCGACAAAATTTTCGTTTTCTGCAAGTTGATTAATCAAATAATAAGAAAATGACAGATTTTATAAAATAATCAATTGAGTCCGACAATCAACTGTAGATTTAGCACAGTTATTTGTAGTCAACCAGTCACTTCAAAACAACAGTTTCATCCTGTAAAATCTCGTTGCGTTGTGAAATGGCGAATACAATAAAACAGCGAAAAACTCGTTAATTGAAACAACTACATATTTTAAAGCACATAGACCTAAGCTTAACTTAGATTGACTTTCGAACCTTGCAAAGACACGCACGTGCTCAGAACATGGGTATATTTCGAAAGCATGAAGTACTTCCTCAGCCGTTTGCCATAGAATGTTAATGTTTCTATGCAAAATACAAGAGCTACTATCACAGTGGTAAAGTAGTGCAGTTGGTAAGATGACAGAAATGAAGACTGGATTATCTGCTGCATTTTGGGCGGAGGTTCGAGCCTAACCACATCCAAATAAAAACAACAAAAATTTGAGGGTAATATTTTTGTTTGGCGACAAAATATTTGTACTTAATTTATTTCACACCGTATTGCGCTTTTTTAAAATTCTGCTGTCTATTAATTAATCAACTACAAATAACTGATTTTCAACTATTTCAATTAGTGGATTTGTTTTAACTGAAGAGATCAGAAGTTTTCTAGTTCTACTGATTCCGGATGGAGCAAGTTTCAACTGGCAATCAGTAGATATTTACTGATTCCGATATAGAGTGTACAGATCAAAAATGACCTACACTTGCGTAATGTAAACAAATGTGTACACTGGGTCTGAATGGGTTAAGTAACGGCAATTCCGCCTTTTTTCTGCCGAGACATTGAAACATTGCAAATACTTTTGACTGCAGGCGAAAAAGTAGAAATATCCTACCAATGCACGGGAGGCTTCAGCAGAAAATCTTTTATTCAAAAACATCTTCAACGTGGCTGATGAATGTCCACTTAAGAATGGCATAAACGTTACACGTGTGTATAAAGGCACAAGCATACCGGAGTTCTATCTGCCACTTAGTGTCTCCGATTTATGCATAAGTGACTGAGTGATGTAACTTGTATTATAAATACGAAAACATTACGTATTTATATTCACGCAATAATGGCATGTGTTCCATAACGTGATCGCAATTCCTACCTTGTGAAAGAATGGCTGGAAACGAAGTTTAAAATTTTATCGTAGTGGGCGACATCTAGTTTTATAGCATGTCCTACAGTACATCATGTTCAGAAATAATATCTTGAAAGAAAGTTACAGATAAAAAAAATAAAGGCTTCTGTCCAATGGGGCATCTTATGCACCACTTTTAGGGAGTTGGAAGGGTATATATCGCAAAATATATTGTCTACACTATTGACACTGTTAGTAGGGCCAATTGTTTTCGCGAAAATATTTCCGCACCTGCCATAGAATTCAATACCCTACGGGCATACCAGCAGTATGCTATTGCTAGAGCTACGAGTATTTCGCGAATTCATTCGGAGGTGAGTTAGACTCCAAACAATTGTTCTTCTCTCCTATTGTTGTGATTGGACGACAGTTCTTTAGACTGCGAGCCAGTAATAAGCAGGAAGCAATAGTGTGTGTGAGAGTTTAACAGTCCTGTATAGACGCCTCACTTGATCACAGAAACAAATAAGAAAACGATAATGTCTCGAGTTTGTAGAGGGCTGTTCAGCCTAGCTTGCTGTCAACTCAACCCCCCGCGAAATACTCGTGGCTCTAGCTGCTGCTCATTTGCGGCGTGTCTTTGTGAGAAGACATTTTCCTACTTGACTGACCAATCATAATTAGGTTACTCCGGTACTGTAAGTCTGTGATTCGCGGGCAGACACCTAAGGTGCCCAACCGCCTAACCGCGATACTGGATATGCACTAACGAGTTTGGATTGAAACTATTCGTGGAATCCTTTCGCGAAAAACACGTGGCCCTAACTATAAGTAGAGACGTGAAAAACTCGCGATTTCAATGACCTGCAGACTAGACTCTGCAGTTTTATGTACAAATATGCCGAGATCAGATGCACATTGGTTGTCTGCTGTCACAGTGGAAGGCGGCGATTGGGCCAGCGTTCTCCAGGAGATGTCAAACATCCTGTGGACCAATGGCTAATGTTGTATAAACGCAAGTGTTCTGAATTCTATCTCGTCCCATAATGAATCCGCGAATTTTTCAGGTCTCTAACTATAAGTAAGAGAACGTTTAGTATAGTATGTTCACGGTAAAACGAGCACTTTTGAATGCCCTGCTTAAGATCTACTTGTATGCATGTTGTGTATTCTTCCGCCTTATGTAAACTTAAAATTGATATGGGTCTCATCACTTTATGCATGCATCAGTCAAGTAAAACTTTTAAAGTTATCAGAAAAATTTATATTTTACAAATCTGCTCATTTTTACATTTCGCTGCATTAAAAAAAACAGAAAACAAAAGAAATAATTAAAGTTATCACAAATGGTTACATAACACTTTCTATTAGACATTAAGATATTGAACTACTTTCCAACCATCGTTGCCAACTTTACTGGGCGAATGTCACTCAGTGCGCCAGTTAAAATATATGCAGGTAGGCTCAGTGACATTTTTTTTTAAGGTTCATTTGAAAAGTTACTTTAGCTGATGTCACTGGGGCGTAGAACTTGCGTACAAAAGATCTAGGTTCGAACAGAACTCTCAAAGAATGATTTTTGTTTTTAAATCTTCATTTTTGTCATTTTTTTCTTTAGATGGTAGTTCATCTCTAACACCATAGTGATCTCGGCAGTCTCGTTCGTGATCTTTTAGCTTACTTGCAGAGTAGAAATGTTGTTAACATCTATCACACACACACACACACACGTGCATATATATATATATATATATATATATATATATATATATATATATATATATATATATATATATATATATATCTATATATATATATAGTGACCATTATTTGATACTTGTGATGCTATAAGTCTCGAAAGACTTTTCATCCAACAGTAGTGGTTGTTCTGTTCGTCTTTGATATAGAGTATGTTAATGTGCTTATCCGTCTTATTTTATGTTTTTTTTTTTAATGGGGAGATTGTATATTTCTTATCACCATCTTTTTCTTCATATGCATATACATTAATAGAAATTCCACTTCTTTTTTCAATGGTTGGTAGGCTATCCAATTTGATTGGAAATTCCAAACCCTTAAGTACATCATCAAACTCATGTCCGTAAGCTATGTATTTATTCACTCTTTGGGGGTTTCTTTGTACTTGATGCAATGCAGATAGAACAGACCACAAAACCATTTTTGATTATTATTCTTAACATTAATTACCGCCTGCTTATCTTTGATTTTTTTCCGGGAGATCAACATAAGAACTAGGCTTGAATGGTACATATTTATTTATTCGCACTTCTAGTTTAAACATTCTGTTGAGTACCCACTGAGATCCCTTTGCTTCGAAAGCCCCTATCTCAGCTATGATATTCGATATGCTGTTGGCATAATATTCTTCCAGATTAGTCGATTTCAATATAATTTCGTTCTTTGTTTTAAAGGAGCTTTCTACATATTCAATATTCCCATCAATTCCCCTTTTGTACTCAGTGAAGAGTTTCATGTTCACTTTGAGTGATTTTAAATGTTTATTAATTAGTTTCGTGACAGTTTCTTTTACATTGTTTAGGAAGGAAATGATTTGAATCTTTGTATGCGTTCACATTCTTTACAGCATAAGTCTTGATCCTACTTTGAAATGCTGTTTCGATTTCTTCTACACTGAATCTGAGTGTGTACTTATGAATTTTACTTCTCAATTGACTTCTTATGAGAGACGGTTTGTAATAGTAACTACATGTTTCACATTTCACTTGTTTCTCTCGTGGGAACTTCTGTTTTGATATTAAATGTTGTGATATTTTAAAAATTTCCCACGCATTTGTTTGTTCGTGTGATTTATTATGTATTGGTGTAAGACCTTTGTGCAATGTACTTCTAAGATGACGTCTTATGAGAGATGGTTTATAAAAGTGATTACAAGTTCCACACTTGACATACTTCTCTTGAAATTTCTTCTTCTTTCTTTTCACAAAAACATATTTCTTAAATTTATATTCTTTCCAAACATTACCAGTTGTGTTAGCCTTTTTCATTTCCATGATCGTCATCATATTAGATATCAGTTGAGTTTTATTTGTGTCCATTTATTATATACAATATTTTATTATTTACGTTATCAAATTTTTTAAGCCACTTTCTTTTACAACTGCGCCCAAACGAAACTTTTTACGCGCATTTTCGCAGATGCACTCAAACACAAAGTTTAACGCGACTTTTTCTTCTAAAGACTACGATCTGACCAAACGCAACTTTTTTGCGGTTGTGCTAAAACGCAACTTTTTGAGTCACTTTTTTGCAACTGCTCCCAAACGCAACTTTTTGAGTCACTTTTTTGCGGTCGTGCCGAATCGTCATTTGATATTTTGGATAAAAAAATTAAGAGTAATTTTTTTCTGCTGGTTTTCTGATGGCTCGAGCATTTAATTTTCCGTTGTTTTTCTGATGGTCCAATCATTTAATTTGCCATTGTTATCTGATGGCTCGAGCATTAATTTACCGTTTTTTCTGATAACGGGGGGCTGTGCTCGAACCGGCATTTTAATACTACTTAGGTAGGAACTTTCCGACACAAAACATTAAAGAAGGAATAGGGACGGTCATCAAAAATTTATTTTTATTATTAAGTCATAAGATGGTAGGTTCTCTGCTGAAAGTTTCATAAAGGTGCTTTATCGACGGAGAGACTGCACTCCAGTTCAGTGCTATGCGCATAGAGGCGATGAGATATTTAATGCGCATGTCTCGGTCGCCCTTATCGCTCCCACGCTTTTAGTCCCGAGACGTGCAAAATTCCTTCGACCAGGCGTCCCGAAAGTTCGGCGCTCCAACTCCAAGCGGCGGCTTACTTCGCATGGACCTTAATGCTGGACTAAATACTCCGCGTTCCCTACACGACAGCCCCGACACGACGAAAAGACATGGCGGTACATGTAAACAAAGTCTCTGGACACCTCGTTCAATATATTTTTATGTACTATTTCCACGGGATGTATTACAACGCTCTGCTAAATTGCAACAAGGTGTGCTTGAGTCTTACAAAATTAAAATATATAGTTTCGAAGTACTCTGATGTGTCCTTTAAAACAGGCACGATACCTAACAATCACCCCATAGGGAATACTTCTTGTCTAGAGACCTACCAGAAAATAGTTGAATACCTAAGAAGTGATTACATCAGGGTGTACACCCACAAGGAGACCAGGTGTAGGTCAGGAAATTTCATGTGACAGGGAAAAGTCGGGGAATTTTCACCTGGGTCAGAGGAAATGTAAATAATTGCTACTCTGCAAAAGTTTTTATACACTGTTCCCGGTAAAGCGAGAGTTTTTGAGGCCCTAGTAACATTATTACTATGGACCATTTGTTATCCTTTAACAACCTTTTCAAACAAATATTGTCATGTAAGTAATAGGCACGGTGTGTTAACACAGGACAATGTAATTAAAGGTTGTTAACAATAAAGTGAGCAATTTAGAAAAGAACCTTAGAAAAAGTCACTGCCCCTGCATGCATATATTTCAATGGGCGCGCTGAGTGACATTCGCCCAGTAAAGTAGTTCCAGGTCTTAACCACGAATAAAAATGTGATAGGCAACCATTGATGATAACTTGCATTATTTATTTCACTTTCCGGTTTTTCAGTGCATCGAAGTGTAAAAATGTGCAGATTTGTGAAATATTAACTTTTCTAATAATTTCACAGTTTAATTTTACCGACACATGAATAAAGTGGTGAGGACCATGTCAATGTGAATTTTAGCCGGAGCGGAAGAAGACACAGTGTGTATGCAAGTAGATGTTAAGAAGAGTTTTCAAAAGTGCCCATTTTACCGGATTGGGCAGCCATGACCTATACTTATAGCTAATCTATCGCTAGACGAGACTGGTAAAAACCGGGGCAGACACCGTAAAAACCCAGTCGACAGAATAGAATCCAAAATTATTAATGAATTAAGGCCATTGGTGCATGAAAACAGTATATTTATTTAGTTTGTGTCATAACTAGAGACACGCAAAATTCGCGTTATTATTTTGCATCAGGCTGAAATTCACAGTACTATATGCACAAGAGCCGGCGTCGTTTCTCCATTGGCTGTTGCATAGATGTGAAGACACTCCCCCTCTCACTGAACTGCACATGATTGTTGCACACAATTGTGAAGTGTTTCTTTATTAGCGCAGTCTCATCCTGGGTGTTTCACGTAAAGTATGGTCCAATAACAAACCTATTACAAAGTTAAATGTGTTTCAAGTTAACATGTCCCCAAATAATAACGCGAATTTTGCAGGTCTCTAGTCATAACTCATTTCACGGTGGATTCTTCAGAATTTTTGCTCGTCAAAACGTAAATAACAACTTTTAGCACCTTATTACGTTATTGGATAATCACTGCCGTCATTATTCTCAAAGCACTGATGGAAGAAAGGAAAGAATTTTTGTTTTCTTTTCTGCAACCAGTTCTCCGAGAATAATGACGGCAGTGAATATCTAACAACGTAAGAAGGTTCTAAAAGTTGTTATTTACGTCTTGACGAGCCAAATGTTTTGAAAAATCCACTGTGAAACGAGTTATGACACAAATTTTATAAATATACTACTTTCATGCACCAATGGCCTTAAACAGAAATGCTACAGCAGACAGAGCGTGTGAAAGATGCTCGTGTCAGTAGAGAGGGGACGGGAACTTTATTTCGACTTTGCCTTGGCTAGTGGGAGTGGACAACCTATACGAGCATGTGTGTTTTATAATGCGCAGGCAGGACGCGTGTGCGAGGCGCTTGGCGACCCGACTGGGTGTGGCGCCTCGCACACGTGGCGGGCGGGTGGGACGCGCTTCTAGCGACGCCTCCGAAGGCAATCGCCTCTTGTCGAGGAATCCGGGGCACAGCATTGCGCAAGAGCGGTGTGAGGCCGGGGGCTTGCGATCAAGACAGGGCGGGGGGAGGGCAGCAGAGCCCCCGGGGCGCGAACTCTGTACAGCCCCGATCTGGAGCGAGGAGATAGCGAGCGGTCGAGAGAGAGAGAGAGCAAGAGAGAGAGAGAGAGAGGAACATGGGGTCAGCTGCTCCCACTATAGAAGCGGAGCGCGGCGGTGAGACAGTACATCGGCTCTGCCCCCAGCCGCCCCCACCGACCCCCCTACTCCCAGGCCCCCCAATGCAAGGGCCCTTTTTTTTTCTTCTAAATTACCTTATTCTAAGTGCTATGTGAAGTTAAGGCCCGAAGGCAGGACAGGATTCTATTGCGTCTCAGGGCTAACCCCTTACGCCTACTAGGAATGAAAATCAAGCAAGGAGACATGCATCGTGGCAAAGAGGGATTGGGCAGCCATGGCCTGCACGTTGGGGCCATGACTACCTCCCTAAGTGTACTTAGAGCTAGTCTCAACTATGAAGAGCAAGGGAAAAACCGTCAAGAGAGACGGAGAAGTAGAAATTCAAAAGCTATTGCATGCATTAAATTAAATTTAATTAAACAGAATGCTAGAGTAGACAGAGTGTATGGTAAGCATGCTCTTAGTTAATAGGGTTGGAAATACTAGTAGAGAGGGGGCGGGAGCTTTGCAATGACCCCTTCCCTCCACACTCCTTCACATAATCCTAGGTTACGTACATCAGCAGCGGTCTGTGGAGGAAAAATTTCACATCCACCGCCTCCTCGGTGTTATACTTCCTTTTTTAATACTTTGAGGTCTGAACATATTTACAAATATTCAAGACAAGCTCGGAGTAACTCACTTATACCCAGCAGTGCAGGAACAGCCATTCTGTCCGACTCCGTGTTCCTATCTAGCACATTCCTATTGGTCCACGTCCCACCATGCAATACACAACGTTCATTACTGGCCAGCTGAAAGCCAATATAGAGCAGAGTTCACAGTTCTTCAGTCAAATGTTCTTTCAGACTTAACATGATCTACATTCCAATGTATTGGTATGTTAGATCGTAAAAAAAAAAGGTCGTATTTTGCAAAAGAAAATGTTGGTTGGTTAGTCGAAGTGTTCATGTGAAATCATGACAAAAACTATGATAACAATGGAACTACATGCTCATGATCTGTGAATTTAAGTATCATGATATATCGAGATTTGTTTCTCCCATGCTATATTCGGGCACAGTCTTCAATGTGTTAAATTTGTACTAAGTATCTTGTAAAGTTTGAATCGGAACCCCACGATATTCAACTGTCTAGCAAGCCACGCAACTATTATTTTGTTTATCATGAATCCGAAATTAAAGTATTTTGAAAGTAATCCGTTTTTCGCGAAAAGATTTAAGCGAAAGTTAGACTTCAATATTCTTGTGCTAACTTGAAGACTTCATTTGGCCATTGGCCGCTTGGCTGTGTGTGATGTGAGCCAATCAGAATTAGGTTTCTCCGAAACTGGCCGTCCGTAATTTGCGGGCAGACAGATAAGACGCGTTAACAATTCAAATGATCCAATCACCAAAGTGGCTATGAACTACAGTGTTTTGGATCTCAATTTGTCCTAGAATTTTTCGCGAAAAACAGGTGCCTCTAGTGATCTGTATTTATTCCTGAAATTTGTTAAGATGACCGCTTCAAATGTAAAATCAACAAAACAAAACAATTATGACGAGAAAATTACTGTATCAAGGAAAATTTCAGCTAATCGCCTTGTTAAACAATTAATTCGAGTGCGATGTGCATTTCATTAATCTGGTAAGCTTGCTGGTGTGTGTATTTAAACGTTTCAAAACAGGCAAAACTGATATGACGGTGATTTGCTATTTTGTATTTGGTTATTTGTCAGCTTGGAACTGAACAAAACTCAAATCACAAATTACAAAAAAATACGTCATCGATTTTATTGTCAAAATCGGGTCACGTGACCATTTTGTTAACATGAAGTGTCAATTAAATTCGAACACAGCTCGAGATAAAGAGAGAGAAAAAGAGAGAGAGAGAGAGAGAGAGAGAGAGAGAGAGAGAGAGAGAGAGAGAGAGAGAGAGAGAGAGACTACACTGTTCCGAGCGAAATAACGTGAAATGTTTTCGTCGTGATGTGTATACCTATGGGATTTTAAGCAGTAGCCCTATCATTGTGTTAGTGGGAATTCTGATGCAAGGTTCAAAACAGAAACACTTTGAAAAGGCATTTATGTTTTTTTTTTTCAAGCAATTTTGTAGTCTTCTTAAAAGGCGTTTCTAACGTGCGTGGCGTCTTGAAAACACTCTAAAGGCCTCATCTGAAATGTCTTATATAATCTTACATCAGCAAATTGAACGCAAGGAACATGCACTTCATAAGTGAAGCTAAAGAGTCATGCATGGACGACATGACTCTGGTTAGAATCCTGAACGTGCTATTAATGCAAAGTTCAGCTAAGCTACCGGATTAAGGACGTAAGTTACTACGAAATAAAAAGTATGACACAAATGTGAAGCTAAGTTAACCACACTCTGGAATTGGTTTCCCATGAAGGAAGCTTGGGAAACCACGCCGATCTATGGACGGCAGTGTCTGTGAAGTATAGAAAAATTGGTCAATAATATAATTTTTTTAGAAATACATTTTCTCGCCTTTAAAAACAATAGAAAAATATCGGTAAAAGAATTTTTAGAAAAGTTTGGCAAACTTTTTGGAACTTTTATTTTACATTGTAGATAAAAACTATAACAACACGACCAACTTCTCGTTAGTCAGACGCACTCAAAATTTGAGGAAAATTTTCCAATACGATATTCAAGGTAAATTGAACACTTTTTGAAGGGTCTCCCAAGCAGGCACAGTAACCAAAATATTATATTTTATTTTAGCTTCACAAGTTAAATTTCAGAGCTATAGAACATATACGCCGCTTGTATTAGTCACATGTCAATCGTTGTGTTAACGGTTGGCGAAAGAATAAAAATAAACTGAAGGGAACTTTTAAGCACGGCCTTAAAAAGTGCTTATAAGCTGTTCACGATAAAGTGAACGCTTTTGAAATCAACCTTAGAAAAATGTCACTACCCTTCCCGCATATATTTTAACGGGCGCACTGAGTGACATGCGCCCAGCAAAGTTGGTTACGATGGAGGGAAAGTAGTTCCATATCTAAATGTCGAATGAAAAGTGTTAGGTAACCGTTTGGGATAACTTAAATTATTTCTCTAACTTTGTGTATTTTTAAACCATCGAAGTGTAAAAATTAGCAGATTTGTACAATATTTACCTTTATAATAACTTTACATTTTTACTTGACCGACGCATGAATAAAGTGATGAGGCTCTTGTCAATGTTAATTTCACATAAGGTGGAAGAACACACAACGTGTGTACAAGTAGAGCTCAAGCAGGGCTTTCATAATTGCTCATTTTACCGTGAACAGCATATACCTTAACATGAACATCTTATAGAAGACAGACGAGGCGTTTACAGATGTATGCTTTAGAAATTATTTTTTATTTCACATAGTGTAGCTTTCTTATTCTTATTATCTGTTCAATAAACGCACACACATTGTTTTATTCAGCCCTTTCTCCCGTCCCTTTTCCACCCTATTTTGAGCACAATTTGTCAACAAGATATATTTTTCCAACCGTTATCATAGTGATAATAGTTACCAAATTTATGCTTCCTTGGCGTATGTTGTACACTGTATAAGAATATTATGCAAAATTAAGTCGTTCGTAAAAAAATTTTTGTTTTAAACGCTTGCCACATCGAAGCATTCGCATGCAAATTTTGAAGGATGAAAGCAGAGATAAAAAAAAAAAAGACAAAGTCCTCGAACATGGTAAAGACTTCTACTTATGAACATATGGAACGTGAGGCCACCTTTTATTGTTAAGTGTCTAAAATACACGAGCAAAAATAATTATGCAAACCTATGTAAATTATATTGTATGCATAGTACAGTTTTTCTTTACATACAAATTTTAAAACTTGAAATGGTGTAAATGTACTATCTTTTTGTAAAGCCACATCTATCATATGTGCATTTCTGAGCTATTTATGTTAGAAATTAGAAACAGCTTCACCATCATTGCTATTCTGATAGTATCCGTGTTTTACTGCTGTCTGGGTGGACATATTTCACAAACTTTATTTCTGCAATCGACCATTTATGGGATCGTTCTTGTTTCAAACAAACAGGTTGCTAAGCTACTTTAAACGTTTATACGAATCTACTAGCTGCTACCCGCGACTTCACTCACGTGCAAATATCAAACCTTGTTCATACCACAGTTCGGTTTTTCCGAAATGAAAAGTACCCTGTGTGTTAATACAGAATATAATCTACCCCTGTACCTAATTTCATCCAAATCCATCGAGCCGTTAGGACGTGAGTGAGTAACAAACAAACATACAAACGTTCGCATTTACAATATTATTAAGATGCTTTAATTGGCATGTACAGCGACTTTCCAGGATCGTAAGTCGTTTGTCAAAGGGTTTATCGGAATTTTTAGCTAGACAAGTCGTAAATAATAATTTCCAACGCTTTTTTACGTTGTTATATATTCGCTGCCTTCTTTAGCCTCGGAGAACTGATGGAAGAAAATTAATTGTTTATTTTTTTCTTATCTTCAATCAGTGCTCCCAGAATAACGAACGCAGTGAATTCGTAACAAAGTAAGAAGCCTTAGGTTGTTCACGGTAAAATGAGCTCTTTCGAAAGTCCTGCTTAAGATATACTAATGTGCACGTTGTGTAGTCTTCCGTCTTATGTAAAATTAACACTGCGCCATGGGCCTCATCACTTTATTCAAGCGTCGGTCAAATGAAATGGTCAAATTATTAGATAAGTAAATATTTTACAAATCTGCTCATTTCTAAACTCTAGTGCACTAAAAAACAGAAAGCTAAAGAAATAATTTAACTTATCACAAATGGTTACCTTAACTCTTTTATTTCGACGTTAAGATACGGAACGACTTTCCCCTCCATCGTTACCAATTTTACGGGGCGCATGACACTCAGTGCACCCGTTAAAATATATGCAGATTGGGAAAATGATTTTTTTCTAACGTTGATTCGAAAAATGCTCACTTTATCATGAACATCCTGTATAAGCCCAATTTCGTACGTTCGTCCTGCTAGTAGACAGGATCAATATATACGAGAAGAAGCTGGCTCTGATTGGAGAGACAAGACCCGTCGTTGTATTAAAGCCTGAAAACTGGTGAGGCGCAAGTTGTGATGAAGGTGGAGCTGCGGTAGAATGAATACGAGGAGAGGAAACGGAAGTACCGCGAGAAAACACGCTCTCTCGCCGCATGAGAATCCCCACCCTAAAATTCCAGCCAGCGGTGGCTTGGGAATAAGACGGAGACCCCTGCTTGCGCAAGTAGTATACCGCCCAGGAAAATTGTGGATATAGGCTGTTCACGGTAAAATAATCATTTTTGAAAGTCCTGCTTAAGATCTACTCGTATGTACGTTGTGTATGACTTCGCCTTATTTAAAATTAACATTGGCATGTGCCTTATCAGATTATTGATGCGTCGGTGAGGTGAAACTGTGTAATTATAAGAAACGAAAATACGTTTCAAATCTTGTCAGTTTTACACTTCGATGTGTTAAAAAAAAGAAGAAACAGAAAGCGAAAGAAATAATTTATTTAAGTTATCACAAATGGGTACCTAACACTTTTTATTCGGCGTTAAGATAGGGAACGACTTTCCCCTCCATAGTTACCAACTTTACTGGAAGCACGTCACTGAGTGCGCCCGTTAAAATGTATGTAGGAGTAGGAGCAGTGATTTTTTTCTAATGTTGATTTCAAAAGTGCTCATTTTATCGTGAACAGCCTTTACCATGCAATTAGAAACAGTAACACGCGCATTTTATCATTACTTCACGCTCCTTGCAGTTGATAAAGCACAGTTTAATGAACTTTAATAAAAGCCACTCATTCGTGCTGAAAATGTTTTGGAAGACACGTCCACCCGGATGCTTCGAATAAAGGTGGCAATATTTGATGGAAAGTAGTTCCGTGTCAGATCGTTATATTAACAGTGCAATGTTTGAATTAATGATAAAACTGAATTTCTTTCATTTTGTTTCTGTTTGTTTTATGCAAGGGATAAGTAACATATTTACGTCCCTAAAAATTTCACATTTTCACGTGATCGGCGCATGAACAACGTGATGTGGTTTATGACAATGTTAATTATACATACGGCGAAATGATACGAAACTGCTAGGTAAGTAAATCCCAAACAGAGCTTTCACAAGTGTTGCAGACATTTGCAAGATTGTGTTACTATCGCTTACTCCCAGTACATTCACTTTTTTTTAATACAACTTTTGTAAAACTAACCCATCTATTTTCCCTAAATATGTTATAATCACGTGCGTTTTTTTTAAATTTTGCTAACATAAGTTTTGTTTTTTTGCTAAACTGGAAATTTACTTTTATTTTATAGGTAAATTATAAAACTCAATTTTTAATTAATATGAATAAACACGTAAAGATAATACACGTGATAGTAGTGCATAGTAAAGGCCGTTCACGATAAAGTGAGAACTTTGGAACTCGACCTTTGTTAAATATCACTGCTCCTACCTGCATATATATTAACTGGCGCACTGAGCGGCATGCGCTTAGTAAAGTTGGTAATGATGGTGGTGAAAGTAGTTCCATGTCTTAACGTTTAATTAAAAGTGTTAGGTAAACATTTGAGAATACTGAAATTATTAATTTTGTTTTCAGTTTTTTTAATGCGTCTTATGCGTAAGAATTGCCAAATATTTAAAATATTTATTTTTGTAATAATTACACAGTTGCTCTTGACCGACGCACGAATAAAGTGATGAAGCCCATATCAATGTTAATTTTACATAAGGCGGAAGAATACACAATGTGCATACAAACAGATCTCAAGCAGGGTTTCAAAGGTGCTCAGTTCCGTGAACAACCTTCAAGAAAAAATTATCATGCAAATTATTATTGAACAGAGTGCGCACGAATGTCCCTTGGTTGTGGTGTTCTTGACTTGGTTAAGCTTTGTTTGTAGGAGGCGTAGGACTTAATTGAAACTATAACTTCAGCAGGGTTTCAGAAAAAGGGTTTCAGAAAAGCTGACTGTAATCGTGGACGTAGGCTACTAGACTGGACAGTGCCGCTTTACAGTGTTGCTGAGTATAGGCCGTTCACGGTAAAGTGAGCACTTTTGAAGCCCTAGTTACTTTTTTCTCTCACCCAATTTATATCCTTCCACCACTTGTTAATGTAAACCCTGCCGTGTGAATAATCAACACAGTGTATATATTCACCATACCCAAAACCAAAAATCCGAGGCCACAATTAAATGTATTTATTGGTTACTATGTCTGATGAAACAGCTTCAAAAAGTGCTCACTTTACCGTGAACGGCCTATAGTCGCCCGAACAGCGCGTGGCTTAAGCGATTTTCACAACAGAGCGTCGCGATGCGGCGCGTCGCATCCGACGCTCGCCGCCAGCGACGAGCGTTCGGACGCGTCTTCACAATAGAGCGATGTTCTTACGCCGTGCTGCCATCTGTTAGCCTGCAAAGAAGCTTGCAATTAAATTCTAAAAACGAACGAAATGCAGTGAAGTTTTTTGTCATTTAGTTAGCAAAATTGTTATTTTTTTTTAGTGATATACACATTTATTTAGTAAATGTATTATATTAAAATTCAAAATTATGTTTTAGAGCGTGGACGACTCTTCAAGCATCGGGAAACCTACTTTTGTTTTCCTAGAGGGAGGTAAAATTTATATAATTGTGACTGCAATAAGTATATATGCAAACCGTTTACGTATGTTTTCTGTTCTTTATCTGAGTTTCTCGCTAGTATAATTATTAAGTACAGAAATGTTCGTCGTTCGTGCAATGTTTGTCGAGAACATTGCACGAACGACGTCAAGGCTCTGATTTGCTAATGCTCGCAATCGCAACGCTCCATTGTGAAACAAAAAAAAAAAAACCGCTTTGCTAGTTAGGAACCATCTCGGTTGAGTGTTTGCTTAATCCTGCGACGGCTTCCGAGAGAGGAAGGAGGATGTGCTGGGTTAAAGTGTGTGTTCGAGTAGTTAGTATTCAGGCAGCACGCGGCTTTTCCGTAAGGCGAGAGTGTTGCCTGGTCTCCACGCGGTGTTGCGTGCTAATCGGTCCGAGAACGGCGAAGGAAGAAGAGGCACGGGCAGGTAGCTAATAGATAATTGTCGGAAGTGAAGACTTCATTCTCCGCGAGCCCACCTCCAACTTCTTCTCCTTCTGATAGTTTGCTCGAGCTCATTTGACTTCCTTCTTTCTTGCCCGTGCATCGAAACACAAACTTTACTTTTGAAATGTAAATATGTTTCTATCGTGTCAGTGTATATTTTAATAAAGGCTGTTCACGATAAAGTGAGCACTTTTGAAATCAACCTTAGAAAAAAGTCACTACTCCTGCCCGCACATATTTTAACGGGCGCACTGAGTGACATGCGTACAGTAAAGTTGGTAACGATGGATGGAGAGTAGTTCTACATATTAACATCGCATGAATAAATTCTTTCTCTTTCGGTTTTTTTAATGTAAAAATTAGCCTTTTTATAAAATATTTACTTTTCTTGTAATTTCCCAGTTTCACTGGAACGACGCATGAATAAAGTTATGAGGCCCATGCCAGAGTTAATTTTACATAAGGGGGAAGAATACACATCGTGCATACAATGTAGATCTTAAGCAGGTCTTTCAAAAGTTCTCATTTTAACATGAACAGCCTATACACTGTGATGCATCACTCTCAAGTCCAGTGGCGCTTATTGTATTTTATTTAAACTAAATTAGTTGTTTTTGTAAGCCGTTATAGGTAGGCTAACTTCATTTGCAGCGCCATTTTCACAGTCAATAATTATTTAATTTATGTCTTATAGTTCATACATTTATATTCTGTCAACCTCGATGTATGGGTTGCCAGGGAGTTGTTGATTTGAATATTGCAACGTTTTCTTTTCACTAAATTGAGATTAATTTTAATGTTATATCTTATTTTAATCGGATGAGATATGTAATATGATTTAGCATTTACAAATACTGGCTTCAGCCGATATTTCTGGAACTCAGTTGGCAAGTCTATTTATTATACTGATCAAAACAGGTGTTCTTTCGTGGTCTGTGTCATTTTTCGGGCCAATGGTCCTGAATAGTAGTGCTCAAGAGTGATTCTGGCCGAGGTCTAATCATTATTTAATTGCTTACCTGTGCAATCAGAAGAGCTACACATTAAATTATATATATATATATATACACATGAGATTGATTATTTAAAACGTATAGACGGGCTAATGAATACTGGTTCCCTTATAACCCTCCAAAAAAATTTTATACTTTTAAAAGAGAAATTCTAGGAAACCCAGCTGCAAAGAAAATAATTTGTAAAACTACAAACAGTTTTCTTGTAAAATCTGCATAACATATTATTGTAATATTACAAATGATACCCTGGTATTACAATCTACATAATTAAGAAGTATAAATAAAATGATTTTTTCTTCTAGAAATCAAATGTGATGAATTATTAACAGAGAATAACTAGAAATATTTGGAAACATAATGTATGAAAAAGAAATTACAATTTGACAGGATGTGGACTAGAACCCACGCACCTTGTATTATTATCCCGCAGTCTAATCTACACGACTAACGTGAATACGATTTTAATTCTAATTTTATGACAAATATAACTTATGTTGCTACTAATTATTAAGGAAGTTATTTGATTAAGAAGAATACATTGACAAGAATATTTATTTAATTGTAAGAATTCTGTGTAGCTAGGAAACGATAATGTTCCATTGAAATTGTCACTTTATTAGGATTCTTTGAGTAGTTTTAGACGTTTTACGTTGTTCAAACTCTCAATACATTTCATTTTGCACGCAACTACAATTTACGTCGTCCGTAGTTTTTGTACACACAGCTAAATGATGTTTTACGTCGTCGTGCGTCCGCCATTTTGCTGAAGCTCGTGGATACGGGTCAGTATAGTATAAACATTTCTTGAAATCTATTACAAACATGGCCTTTGTAGTTTTACAAACGAGTAGTTTTACAAGAGAAATTTTTGTACTGTTACAAGCATTTGTAAAATTACGAAACTTTTTTTCAGTGTAGTCGTTATAAAATAAAGTTAACAAATTACCAAGACACGTTTAGTAAGACGTTAAGATAAATAAAATAAACGCTTTTTGTAATTTGCAGTCATCATCTTTGTTGTTACGCAATTTAGTGTTACGTTAAAATACGTATAGGCTAGATATATCAGGAATTAATTTTTCAAAAGTAGGCTTTCAGGATGTTTAGAAAACCGTCATCCAAAGTGTCAATATTAACTCTGATTAACAAGAAAAGGGATGTTTCACGACGCAATAGTATATCGAGGAATATTACAACTTTGAGGTGAAAGGTTAGAGAAACATGCAATCATACGCTTTTCAGGATATGAGAAGTGAGAGTTCATATTTTCATATTTCTCTATTACCTCAGAAAATACGAAACGAATTTTCTGGCTTTAATTTTTAAAATCGCACCAACTCATGTATCCAAAGAAAAATATAATTTTTTGATTGAGGTATTTAGTACAAAACACAATAATTTCACTACAACAGTAATAAAAAAATCAGGACATCCAAGAACCAGTCGTTTATCTCGGACTGCCGTTGATATCAGAACAATGAAATATTCTAGTAAACAGCGTCTATAGTAATAGTATACAGCACGCCTTACTATGAAATTGTTGGAAATCGGTAGAACAGGTTATTATACTACACCGAATATATATATATATATATATATATATATATATATATATATATATATATATATATATATATATATATATATATATATATATATATATAGTGATGGCCACAGAGTGTTTTGATGTAATTCACCCTAACAAATTATTGTTGATGAATACAATTTGTTTTATTTATCACCACTAAACTTTTGTGACCACTTAAATGTATTGTATGGCGTCAAAATTTCTGAGTTTACCACAAAAAAATTTGGAAGAGTGAATAAAAAACACTTCGTGGTCGGAACAATTTATTTATTTTTTCAGATAACCTTTGTAACATATAGGTACTATTTCTTTCTACGTGATAACGTATCGTTTAATATACGTAAATAATAAGTTCTATTCTGTGAATAATATTTAGAGTTTAATAAGTGCATCACATTTGAAAACGAAAGAGAATGCTTCTAAATATTTTTTTGCGATTTCAAACATAAATTCTCCGGGAATATGACTCTTCATTAGAGCTTAACACTAATTATTAAGTATAGAACATATCAGACACTTACTTGTATACATTGTTTAATTATCTTTCTGCACAAAACCACGCAGTTTCCAGTCCGATAGAATTTACATTTACATTAAAGCGCGGGATGCGCTACGGGCCCAAAGTAAATAATAGGCTGTTCACTGTAAAATGAGCACTTTTGAAAGTCATGCTTTATATCTACCTGTATGCACGTTGTGTGTTTTTCTGCCTTATGTGAAATTAACATTGTCATGGGCCTCATTACTTTGTTCATGCGCCGGTAAAGTGAAACTGAGAAATTATTAGGAAAGTAAATATTTTGCAAATCTGCTCATTTTTACACTTCGACGCATTAAAAAAAAATAACAGAGAGAAAAATAAATAATTTAAGTTATTATAAATGGTTAATTAGCACTTTTTATTCCACGTTAAGTTATGGAACTACTTTCCCTCCATCGCTGCCAACTTTACAGGGCGAATGTTCCTCGGTGAGGCCGTTATAATATATGTCACGCAGGAGCAATGATATTTTTCTAAGGTTCATTTGAGAAGTACTCACTTTATCGTGAACAGCCTCTAAGCACATGCATACGAAGTTGCGTGGCGGATTCCTTCACGTGGGCATAATCAGTCCGCTCGAGTCCCTGGAAACTGGACTCGTGTCTGATTGGCTACTGTATTCTGGGAAAGGTTCCCTTTTGGCCCGGCTGCCAGCTGGCAAGTAGATCACCACGCGCTAAAATGGTGCGAACGGCGTTAGAACAGTTTCCTCGCTAGTGACGCCATTTTGCGGGCGCGTGCCACTGGAGTTAGCTGTGTAAACGGCTGTTTCACCTCGGTATTGTTAATTACTCTGTGACTAAACGCAGGTCGTAGACCACTGTAAAAAAAAAATATTGTCATTAATGTTTGGCAGTAAGTAAATAAATAACTAAAGGCTGTTCATGGTAAAGTGAGCACTTGTGATACCAACATTTGAAAAAATGTCACTACCCCTACATGCGTATATTTTAACGGGCACATTGAGTGGCATGCACTCCGTAAAGTTGGCAAAAACTGAAGGAACGCAGTTCCCAGTTTCAGCGTTGAATTAAAAGTATCAAGTAAATATTTGTGAATACTGATACGATTTGATTAATTTTACTTTCTGTTTTGAGGTGAATACGTCTATTAAGTTTGCAACCATAATGGGAGGCAATCAAGAAAATCCGATGATAACAAAATCGGGGGGATAGAGTGTAGCATTGCAGCTCCGAATCTATCGTCTACATTCAAAATTAAATTACACCACTCGATTGCCAAAGGATCAAAGAATATGTTACGTTGAGTGAGGACTGCGAAGAATCGCGCGGGGGGGGGGGGGGGGGGCAATTTTGGGTTCGTTTCACTGCGTCTCATAACTTCCGTGTGGTATAACTTTTGACAAGGAGAAGCTACGACGGTCGTTTAAGTTTCAATCGACAGCTCTCATCAAGATCAATCGATTGTGTGTATAAAAAGATTTGTGTGGCGTGATTATGGTGAAATTCTATGAGTTTAATGTAAAAAAAAATGTCGGCCTATACTCGTAAAAAGCCAAGTCGAAATCCAGAAATCATATACGGTTGGAAAGAGCATCTCAAAAGTAATCCAGTGATACCCATAAGACCCCATGTGATCGAGTGAAGCGCTGCCGGGAACGTACAATAAACTTCAAGGCATCCGAGCGCGTCAACGTATACGTACTCATGCAAAACAAACGCAGCCACATTCCGTTTTTAAAATATCTATTAGTGTAGGAATCCGAAAATTTGTAAAATATTTACTTAGCTAATAATTTTACACGTCCACTTGACAAATGGAAGAATAAAGTGTTCAGGCACATTAGAATGTTACTTGTACATACGGTGGAAGACTACATAACGTGTATTAAGTAGATCTTGAGCAGGGCTTTTAAAAGTGCTCACTTTACCGTGAACAGCCTTTAAGTGCATTCACTGCAGAGCAACATTTGTAAACGCATGAAAATCTCAGATCCGCAGTGAAATCAGCAGAGAACCTCGAGCCAGTAATCGGCGAAGCTTTCGCCGAAAGAGCCCTATTTCAACACTTTCTGACAACTCGAGCTGAACATCTACCAAGCCACGGGGATGGAAAGGGGATCAATTACAATAAACCAGAAAGGTGGCGGAGCGATCGCTATCGAGAACACCGGGGCTCGGCCCCATTCCAGTAGCAGCGCGAGGATTGCTAATTTCGGAGACGTGGAATTTGGAACGGCCTCGAAACCTGTTTATCCACAGATGCCTCCGCCGCTTGCTTACGAGGATGGCGTGGCCGTGTCGTCAACCTTCTACTTGACCAGGTGGTCCAGCGCGCACAATTCCACATCTGGGAAGAAAACGGCGGTCGAGAAAGGTGGCCGCGGTGACTGAGCGGTTTCGACTGCTCGCCTCCCACAAGGGTAGGAACTGAGTGCAATCCCCGGCCGAGTCGCTCCCCCGGAATTTCGCAGGTGGGAATCGTGCCGGACGATGCCGCTAGTAGGCGGGTTTTCTCGGGGATCTTCCCCTCCCCCATCCCGCCATTTAATTCCGGCGCTGCTCCACCCTAATCGGCTCTAAAAAACCTCGATGTTAATAGCCGCACGTATCTCTCCTCTCTTGCAAAATAACACGTTTGTGAAACCACAAGAGCCGTCTTTGTATTAAACCTCAAGAAATGCATGTAATATACTGACACGTATCCTCGAGCTGAAGCAAAATGGCGGACACTCGAAAATACAAAACCGTAAATAGCTGTTTGTGCAAAAACTAGGGGTGACGTAAAATTTAGCTGCGTGCAAAAATTAATGTATTGCAAGTTTGAATACCGTAAAACACATAAATCGACTAAAATAACCGTAATAGAACGACAACAATTTTAATGACACGTGGAACTATTACTCATCAATTGTTAATGTCAATGTTTTATATTTATGCAGAACTCTTAAAATGAAATTAATGCGTTGTTCTTAGCCCAATAACTTCACTAAAATTTTATACGTATTTAATAATATATTCTGCATAATAAAGTGATTGCAAAATCTGTAGTGTCAAGTTGGTCTTGTAGTTTAGTGCATGGCATGAGGGTTCTAGTCCCCATGCAGACAAGAAGTAATTTTTTTTGTAACTTTATTTTTTAATAATTTTTCTCCTATTCATTGTTATTGAATATTCACATCTGTTTTCTGGGAGAAAAAAAAAAGTCCGTTCCCCAGTAATATGAGTTGTAATACAAGCCTATCAATTGTAATATTACAAATATATCATGTTTTGTAAATTTTACAAGAGAACTGTTTGTATTTCTACGCACGATTTTCTTGACAACTGGGTATCGAAAGATATTTTTCTTGTTAAAGCACTAAATAATTTTT
Organism: Dryococelus australis; assembly: GCA_029891345.1. Taxonomy (NCBI): domain Eukaryota; kingdom Metazoa; phylum Arthropoda; class Insecta; order Phasmatodea; family Phasmatidae; genus Dryococelus; species Dryococelus australis. Next base: position 52,491,885 of record CM057007.1, read on the forward strand.
GCGGTGTAAGGTCGTCAACCGTTTTGTATTGCGCGAGATTTTTCATATCCTGGGGCAGAAAGAATTATCCCGTGTGGATATAAGACGGGTCGTCGTATATCCCCTATCTCGGACTTCTTCGAAAATGAACTGCATACTAACACACACTGTGTCAGTCATTCACGACTTCCGCTTTACAGCGGTACGTTCGCTCTGATGCTGTAAATCACAGATTTTCAAAGTGAGGGGGGGGGGGGGAGCGCCGAACTGTTCACTTATACAGTTAGTAAATAGAACTCAAACTTTTTTTTAAAATAGGACTGTAGTGTAGGTATCTAGAGCTACTACAAAACGACAAAGCCAAGTGTAGATTAGCAACGGATCCTTTTAGTTTTGACATAGACTCGCTGCCAGAAACACTTCAAGAGCAGGCGTTGGAAATAAAAAAATAATAATTCTGCTGCGAAATACGATTTTGAGAAGTTTGACAAATCATTGTTTTGGGTCAAGTACTTCAAAGTTAATCCCGACATCGCAGAGCAAACGCTGAGATCTTATTTAGCATTTTTCAAGCACCTGTTTTTGTGGAAAGGCGTTTTCAGAAGTAGTAGCAATAAAAACGAAGTATAGAAGCAAACTCGATATTGCCAGTGATTTTTTCATTTTTATTTATTTTTTAATTTTAGATGTGTAGTGTCTTGTGTGTGAGCCCTGGAAATGAGTGATAGGGGGCGATGAGTGTGTGGGCTGCTGGGTGATGAAGTCTGGTGATAGAGGGGGGGGGGGGGAGGAGGGCGTGCTTACCTTTGGATTTCAGTGATTTACGTTGTGCAATTTATTCTATTCAACCAAGAATTGGGAATCTTGTTGAAAATATGCAAGCTCATTCGTCTCATTGATTCATTTGTTCACCGCCATTTGTGTTCAATATGCATTATAATTTAATGACTAAATAATACCTTTCAGACTTTTATTCGTTTGGGTTTAACCCTTATAATAATGATGTTCTGACACGGGGGAAAAAAAAGGGGGGGGGGGCGTAGGTACTTTTTTTTTTTTTTTTGCAGAAGAGAGACGTGATAAACTAAAGTTTGGGAGCCCCTGTTCTAAATCAATGGCCACACATAGTTACAACTGACCCCGACAGGTCGCATTCGTCAACAAGTGCGTCTGCGAGAATCGTGCTTGCCTGGATGAGTGCAGTATCTTCTCTTCCAACGTGAGTTGGTGTCTGTTTAAAAGCCTCTATCAGACCAAACATTTGAGACAGCGAGTCTCGAAACTTGACAAAAACTACGCGACGCCAATTTCCCGGCGTCCTAGCGGACTGACCAATCTGTCACCTGTTCCTGGCGTGTGCTTGGCACGTGCGCAAAATCACCCTCAACGTGCGGAAACATAACTAAAGACTTTCACCAAGAGGGAGACTACAGTTAATAAACAAGTGTTTGTTCTCCTTGCCATACTGGAGGGTTTAACTCTGATTTCAAACTTTACCTGCGCGACACGAGAAAATTACTTACTTCAAGGTTAACGACACCGAGTAGCAGCATGACCACGCAGTTAGGTTTGTCTCGTATACTGAGATGGCTGCCGCCGTTTCGGCGCGGCGCCACCTGGGAGCAGCACTGTCGCTTGGAGCGTTCGCTCAGAGGCAACATTTAAAATATATGGCGCCAACTCTCTCGTTTTCTTGGAAACCGCGAAGGAAGTACGTTCCATCTGTTCTGATTGGAGGAATTTTGATTGGTAAATTTTTCGTTTTTTTTTATTTTTATTTTTTATATAAAATATTGGTATATGAATGGATCCCGGGAGCATGCCTCCGCGCAAGACGTCTCCTGAAACCGTGCCAGTTGAGTACTCTTCTTGAATATGTAACTTTGTAACTGTATCTATGTAACTTAGATCCCTTCAAGCTAGTGGTCATGTACGTTGAACCCTGAGCAGTTCTTTAGCATTGAATTTTAAACACTTAAAATTCGTGTAGAGTGGACGTAATTTTTACCGTCATATAAAGAATTTGAAAGGTTGAAATTATTTTAATGCTTTTCATATCGGTGACATATTTTAACAAAACCAAAACCGGCTACTGTCAGAAGAAAAAAAGCTAGTTATTTAACAAAAGGTTTGTGATAAAATTAGTTTTCTTGGAATTGAGTTGATATAGCATGAAGGCTGTAATAACTAGGTTTTATGTCAGTCTTAAGGTTGAATGGTTTTTATCAAGACAAAAGAAGGAAATAATGAGAAATCAAATTCTTACCGGTGTGTCATCCTGTGTTTTTTTAAAGATCGCTAAAGCAGGTATATTCTTATCAAGTTTGCTTTCAGGAAGGTTCCAGAAAAAGGCTGCTGACTTTGGAAAATACTAGACCCATGTGTGATCCTCCTCGCAATTATTGTATTGCGAGTCTGAGTTTTTAATATAATATTATTGTATTTGTAGGTTATGCATTTAATCAATATTTGCAGCGAGTTCCAGTTTATAAATACTTTTCACTATTATTTTGATATTTCGTATTTAACAAAATCTACAAAGTTGAATTTTATATATCAAATACAGCATATATAAAACAGACAATTTCTATTGTAGCCTTATGTATATGAAGGCGTTTAATTGAAGTTGAGAGGACGAAAATGAGGTTGCATATAATATTTTTCCAAAGGAAAATTTGTAGAAAAATAAAACATAAATATATGTATATGTTCTGCCAATCCATGCACGTCTTTAATTTTACATCTGGGTGTAAAGTGCATTTAAACTCTGTCTTATGATAACCTGTTGTGTGCTCATCTTGTTTTGTTTTTCTTTCGCGGAGTTTTTTGTGAGTTTGGAATTTTCTGATAAATTTTGTGGTTTCAGTTTATATGGGCAGCCAGGCCATTCAAATCACGCCGAATTATTATTATTATTATTATAGTTGCAACAAAAACGTTGTTATTGTACGTGTTCAGAGAAAATATTGTCTTCTCTCTAGCGACGGCCACCTTCGCGAGCCTGGTTGAGGCTCCGTTTCTTGCTATGTGGCTAGCTCCGTCGCCGGCTTGGTTCCCCACCACCGCCTTCCCCACTTTTCCCTCCCTCATTCTCCCTTCCTTCAGTAAGGGGTCAAGTTCATATCAGGCCTAACGCAGTTAATTACCCCGCCTTTTCCTCGCCCACGCCACAGCAAGAACATCGACGTATGTCACCACGAGCTGGGACGTCTGTTGAACCAAGGTAGTCGTGAAGTGCCTGTGTCGCCAATAGGTGCTACGAGCCGTCTTTGAAATGTTCTCTTTGAACTATAGGCTCTTCACGGTGAAATGAGCACTTTTGAAAGCCCTGCTTAAGATCTACTTGTATGCGCATTATGTATTCTTCCGCCTTATATAAAATTAACATTGCCCTGGGCCTCATCACTTTATTCATATGTCGGTTAAGTAAAATTGTGAAAATTTTAGGAACGTAGATATTATATAAATATGCTCATTTTCACATTTTAATGCATTAAAATAACAGAAAGCGAAAGAAATAATCTACGTTAACACAAATGGTTACCTAATACTTTTTATTCGTCGTTAAGATATGGAACTATTTTCCATCCATCATTACCAACTTTACTGGGCTATTGTCACTCAGCGCGCCCATTAAAATATATGCATTCAGGGGCTGTGACTTTTCTAAGGGTTCATTTCAAAAGTGCTCACTTTATCGTGAACAGCGTTTAAACATGCGAATTTCTGCATACCAGTGGAATGGTGAGTCGTGGCAGCCTTTGATTTTAACACATTTTAGCTTAAAAACATCTTGGATTGATAATAAATGTTTTGAGGCTTACAGTCTGTAGTTCTTGGTTAAAAGGATTCTTATTGTTTGATTTATAATGAGGTTGTATAGTTAAATGTTGATGACTGTTGCTGTGGCTGGCTCCTACGAGGGTTGCTCAGCGGCGTGCTGAGGCAAGGCGCAGAGCGACCTCGGCCAGCCGAGCCTTTGTTTTAAATAACAAATTCCAGGGGATTGAGAACGAGGTCACGAAAGGAGTATAAAAGCTCAGAGCGATGGCGGCTCTGGGCACCATTTTGCCAGCCGCTGCCGGAGGCTCTGCCCGAGGACTACGAGACGAGAGGACCGCAGCCCCGAGAGAGCTGCTACGAGACTTCGACGGCGAGAGGGTAATTATCAGTTCCCTGGTAGGGCGACTAAAGGCATGCTAGGGCGCGGGACTTGTGACGACTTTAAGCTCCCCCTGAGCATAGACTCGCCTTAATAACGTAACGCTCTCTTGAGCTAGATTACGGGCATCAGAGCCCTGGTGAGACGTTAACTGTCGAGACCTTTGGCTAACTGTAGTTGATTGGTTGTAGAATATGATCATTGCTTGAGATGCCTACTTGAGGCGTGATTGTAAAGCTAGTAATTAATAAAAGTAGTCTTTTGTATCTGAGTGATTTTCCTTTGAGCTACCCTTGTTCCCCCTTCCTTGCGTGGACTGATTCATCCTCAGGACACGTCACAGCACTGTATTCAGCCTCGCTAATTGAGATAGTGATAGTTCCCTGGTTTGCTGTTGTGCACCCCTGGTCAAATGGTGCGTAAGGTGGGGCTACGACTCATGCGTAGGGCGCTAGTTAACGTGTTTTAATATATTGTTTCGTCTACTGTATTTTATCCGGCAGAGCCTTAATGGGCTACAGTCTGCTTCTGCCGTAATTTGAGTTTTATTGTAAATTTTAGATTCTTTTACAATTTATTTTTTTACCTGAATGAGGCTTCGTTTTGGGCTAATATGTCGCTTTCGTTCATTGCTTGGAATCTACGAGTACCTGAAATCTTTCTGCATATAATTAAATGCATTGGTAGGCCTATCTCACGTTTATATATTTTAATTGTGCTCTTACGTTAATTGGTTGTTAGTAAATTAAGGCCAGGAATTATATTGATTGAGCAAAATGAAGTTAAATGGCCATCATTGGTGAGTCTAGTCGTAATTTTACTGATAAATATCTACCTGTTTGACATATACACATTAATTTTTACCATAAAGGTTGAGCTGAATAGAGAAAACGAAGTATACGTTTGCATAATTTAATGGTTATTATCGCTGTGTGTATTATAGTCATTAGCGGTAATGATAATTTTCTGCGTGCTTGAGAAACATGGTTTATAGTCAGCCAAAGGTCAGTTTGAACTTAAGGAAAGTATGAATAAATGCATTGAAGGCTTGTATTAATGTAACGGGCGATTATAACGCCTGTGTGTGCTCAGCGCTTTCAGCTCACTCTTTTGGAAGCCCGCATTTAAGTCTTCTTAAAACTGTTTAAATCTGACACAAGTGTAGTGTCGTCTGACGTTTTGTGTAGTGATAATATAGTGACAAATGGAAGGGAACGGATAAATGAGAGGGGCGGGGAGGAACTAAAGAAACATTAAGTACGACCTATGACTAAAACTCGTCGACATCAAAACGCCTCAAGCCCTAGGCTTACACCAAATCACTGCGCATCCAGAATCATCAATAACTACTTATTGTCAAAACATCAAAACCTCCTCTTCAACGGCTGTTTTAACAAAAATTGCACAATGACTCTCAAAAATAAAATATTAAACGTCAAATCACAATTAAGGAGGGGGGGAACTCCACTCCATGCTATTTCAAAGACAAACAAAAATTATAGCGGGCGAGCACGACGCCCTACACTAATACAAAACAACTGCAAAAGAGTGTATCTCATATCTCGCAGAGCACTACTTGACAATAATGCGAGGCTGTAAAAATTTGGGGGCCTTTGAAAACAGGAATTACTGACAGTGGAGGAAAGTTAAATTATGTAAAAGTATTAATTGAATAAAATAAAAAAACAGTGAACAGAACTTGATTCATTGGGATCCATGTATTAAATTAAAGGTAAGCAGTTTTATCAAATCCAAAACCAACTTTCAAGAAAAATTTCACTGAATAAAAGGGAGCGTCTATAACCTACTGAAATAAAAGAAGATGTATTTCAAAACAAAAATTTACTAGTCAAAAAGGAATAAATAGAGTTATGCCACAAACAAATAACAATTATATTGTTACGCGGGAAGGGAGAGGGAGGGATAACATTTAGATTTAAAGTTAAAGGAAAATGAGCCAACATAAACCTAACCTGCGAAGCCTTCACCATGTGCTGTAATTTTAAACTAACCAGAGCCAACACGATACCCTGTACCCTAAATACGTACTTGAAAAAGGCTCATTAACCCAAAAACCCCCCAAAAAAGAATAGGGAAATGGAAAAAAGGGGGGGCGGGGAGAAAGGTGTGGGGGTTTTACTCGATTTTGAACAAGAAACACCACTGCCTTTACATGGGTCTGACTCTGACAAAGAAGCAATGCATTGATGTATTTCACTCAATTTAACTACCTTTTACCTAGCACTCAGAGCTTAAATACTATGCTACCAATCTTACTAGTGAGGGTCGAGAACTGCAATAAGTGTGGGGTTTTCTTAACAACTAGCAAGAAAAAGTAATATTTAAAAAAAGAAACATATGTATATTCAAATATAAAAAGAAAAACAAATAATAATAAACATTTAAAAGTTACCAGTTAAAGTTATGTTTCATTAATCAAAGAAATTAAGTATGGGATTCCCTGGGTTTTGCAAGAGCAAAACTGTAAACACAGTATGGTTTTTTTTTTTTTGGTTACTCTAAAAAAATATAGGTTATAATAATCACAAGAAAATCTATAAAGTTGATATAATTTCGAAACAAATAAACAATCTAAAAATCAGAAACACGCACTGACCTAACCAGTGTTCTATTTGAGTATAGAAACAAAAAGAATTTACTGTGGGGCTAACAGGATGCCCTTCTCACTAATACTCCAGGTTTAACTCACCAAGTTGCGAGTACAAACAAAACTCTGGTAAGAACCAAACACAGGTATTTAAGTTACTGCAAGTGGATTACTCAACAAATGTGAAGTTGCCTAACAAAATCGTCATCGATCGATGCGGCAGAACATTTGTTTCACTACTAACTTAAATATGCTAAAGCAAAAACTTACAAATATTAGCCACCCAGGGCTTGAATGAAAATGACAAAACTAACTTTAATATTGTTTGTTTTTTCGCTCTCAACTTGTCTTACTACTGATTATGTTTGCTCAAAAAATTTACTCATAGATAGAAAGATAGTTTGATTGTCCTGGTTACTGGAATAAGCTTTAGAGAAATGAAAAAAAAAAAAAAAAATTATTATCAAAGAAAGAAAAGGTTCAATAATGGAAACACGCAAAATTTATCTTTACGGGGAACCTGTCAAAAATTATCGGGATACATAACCTAGACCTCTGTTTACTTCAAAGCAGTAGTACCAACCCAACTCCACCAAGTACGAACACGAAAATAATGGTACTACCATTTCCACTAACATTACTTCTAAGTTTCCCGAAGAGGTCTGAAAAACAACTGCAATAACTAAGGTTCCATCCCGTGCCAAAGGTAGTTATTTATAACGAAGTAAACTTAACCTCAATAGCTCCTCGGCCTGTGAAACGATCCTCGAGACACATGGGATGATTTACACGGCTCGCGATAAGCTCTCATGCAAGAGCCGGGTGATGCGAGGTCGCTTCAGAAGTCGTGTTCTCCGCCTGCCATCTGCTGCTTTCAAAATAGTCCAGTGGCAGAAAAGAATTAATATGGTTGTCGTTCACGGTAAATAAAAAAAAAAATTCTTTACACCAACATTTGAAAGAAAAAATATATATATATATATATACTTGCCAGTAACCATACCATTTCAATGCTAACACCTACTGGCTCGTCAACGATAACGTTGGTAGCATGCCTATCACGAAAAACAATTTTGTGTTGTGTTCAAAAGCATTATGTTGCTAACTGGCCCGTATTGTAATACGGGATTTCCCGTATCGTTTTACAAGTCTTCGCAACATGCCCTACCCTCCCCCGCCCCTCCTACACCACCAAAAAAATATTATTTAGGATTTTATTAAATTTCCTAACAAATTCCACATTGAAAAATAAAGTCATTACACTTTCTAAACTCTAAATGACTGCTCATAGCCTATACGTAGCAAGGAATATTTACTACTCTCACATCACGGCTGCAAACATACAAATACATATGCACAGTTGGGATTTACACTGCGCATTTAATTCTTTCCTGGACAGATTTTTGAAAATTACCGTAGACGATTAAGAAGAAAAGGAAAATGATTTTCAGTACCCATAAAACAATTAGGTAGCTAATTTACCAGAAAAATTGCTCACACTACAAAATAACACTTTCTATTGCTGCATAATAAATGTTATGTCCGTGGCAAATGTAATTTTTACAGCGGAATTCGTGTCAGTTTTAGCTAACACCTCCCACGCAATGCAATAAATAAGGTCGCGATAGGTTTATAACTGCGCTCAAACGACTCGCCGCGATATTCATCAATTCCGCGTGCATCTAGGGCAACTTTTTTAAATTCTTATCGGCAATTTTCAGGTTCTCTCGTTTCAATTAATAGATTCGCTTTCTCGCGAGGGGGCCGCACTTTTTCCATACTTTCTCTTACAGGAGCGAGGCCACGAAACTTCCGTATTCTCTCCAGCGGAAATGAATTGTCCGCCGAAGTCCAGAACCATTGGTAGAAAAGTCTGCGCGGAGGGACAACTAGCGAAGTGAAATATTTGATGGTAATCCATGTACCAGTTGTTACATTCCTTGTCTTGAAGATACAGAATTGTCTGTTCACTGTTAACAGAGAACATTAAACCTTTGAAAAATGCGACTGCCCTGTGCCTTTATGTATTTCAACGGGCACAATGACCGGCATGAGCCCAGTGAAGTTGGCAACGATCAGAGGAAAAGTAGTTCCACGTCACCATGTTTAGTAAAAAAAGCGATATTTTAACATTATTAAACACTGAAATTATTTCGTCCTGCTTTTTTTTTTTGTGCATTTAAGTGTAAGGAATAGGACATTTGCTAAATATTTACATGCCTAGTAATTTTACAGTTTCACTTGACCGGCGAATGAATAAAGTGATGAGGCGCATGGCAATGTTAATTTTACACGTGATGGAAGAATACACTAGTGCATACAAGTAGATCTTAAGTAAGGCTTTCAAAAGTGCTCAGTTTATCGTGCACAGCCTATACTAACATGTAAAGGCTGTTCACGGTAAAATGAGCACATTTGAAAGCCCTGCTCAAGTTCTTCTTCTCCGCACGTTGTGTGTTTTTCTGCCTTATCTGAAATGAACATTGACATGGGCCTCATCACTTTGTTCATAAGTCGGTCAAGTGAAATAGTTGAATTATTAGAAATTAAATTATTTACATATCTGATCAATTTTGAGCTTCGATGCATTAAAAAAACAGAAGCAAAAGAAGTTATCAGAAATGGTTACCCAAACACTTTTTTATTTGACGTTAAGATATAGAATTGCTTTCCATCTACCGTTACCAACAAAACGGGCGCATGTCCCTTAGTACACCCGTTACGATATATGCATATGCAGGGGGCAGCGAGTTTTTTCGAGGGTTGATTTCAAAAGTGCTCACTTTATTGTGAACAGCCGTTACCTTTCTGTGACATGACTCATGCGCGATATAACACCAGTTATTTTCACCTGGTTTGGTTTGGAAACTTATCTGAGGTACAACCGAGTTCGGCCCGTTCTGCAACGTAATTTACGACTGCCAAAAACTTGTATATCCACTTCAGCGACCGTATATATATATATATTTTTTTTTTTTTTTTTATTTCGGAATTTAAAATTCGTGCCTAAATTATTCCTTCCGCGGCGTTTCAGAAATATTAACGCTCGTACTCTTATACCTGTAGGCTACACGAGTGGAGGCCTGAAACGTTAAAAAAAACAATAATAATAAATAACGCGTAAAAAACGAGACACATGCATCACCATGGTTAGTGTGAGATTATAACCCAGGCACTAATGGCCTGAGTGTTCTTCTTAGCGACCTGTGTACTTAGTTTTAGGAGATCTCTCGATTCCATTCGTGTGATGCGATAACAAAGCTAGGTGCGAAAATAGGCCCTGCTTTATCCTTGAAGTCGAATGGCAATGGTATAGTATTGCCATTACAACATTTGAAATGTACCGAGTCCATTTACAACCATGATTAAAAGAAAACCGGGGGGGGGGGGGGGACAAACAAAATAGCATCCACGCAGGAAAAAAAAAAAACAAAGAACTAGAAAACAACAGGGATTCTAACAGTCGTTTAAATGTCCACAACCGAGAATAAACCTTCTGGAAAATAAACAATAAATAAATAAAGCGAAGAGAAAACTATGAGAGCAAAGAGAAACAACTATGAGAGCAAAGAGAAACAACTATGAGAGCAAAGAGAAAACTATGAGAGCAAAGAGAAACAACTATGAGAGCAAAGAGAAACAACTACGAGAGCAAAGAGAAAACTATGAGAGCAAAGAGAAACAACTATGAGAGCAAAGAGAAACAACTATGAGAGCAAAGAGAAAACTATGAGAGCAAAGAGAAACAACTATGAGAGCGTACTGTCTAATTTTAAAAGTAAAAACGTTCTCGAGATGATCTAATTTAAAGTAACTACCGACAAAACCGTTAATGAATTCTAGCAGGCCGTATTTTCCCATAGCGTCAACAGTTAGCGCTTGCAAACTTCCGACGGACTGATATAAATATTTATTATAGACCCTCTGACTGGCAGTTAGTTCATAATGAGACTGGTGGACGGTTAGCGGATAGACAGGACAAGTTAAAAAATTCTTACTATCTCAAATCTACCGCGTAAGTGATGATTGCACTATAAACTAGACGAAGGAAGAATATAGGAAAATATTTCGTTCGTGTTGCCGTCAACGATGAACGTGCATTCGGAAGCACGTGTTTACAAGGCTGTGAACGCCAGCATGGCAGTGAATCCATGTGCTTTTCATTTAGCTCGATCTTCCTCGGGACTGCGGTGGCTAAGCGGTTAGACTGCTCGCCTCCCACCGATGCGAACCGGGTTCAGTCCCGATCCCCGGCAGGGTCACTCCGGAATTTCTCATGCGGGAATCGTGCTGGACGATGGCGGTAGTCGGCGGGTTTTCTCGGGGTGCCCGTTTCCCCCACCTTTGAATTCCGCTGCTGCTCCATTCTCACCTCATTTCACACCCGTAGGCTCTCAAGACCTCGCTGTTACGAGTCGCCGAAATTTCTTCTCTCACTCACTCCAATTGATCTCAATTTATGTCACTATGATATTTATTTGTACCGACTCTATTGTGCGAAAATTATTGCTTGACTGAGCCAAAAAAATAATTATTATATGTACATTCCGTACTTTAAAGAGCAGAGAGCGTGTCAAATACCCTCATACTCGCATACTCAATCTCGAGCGAGCGATCAATGAAGTTAGTTCCGAACGAACAGGTGCAAACGGGATTAGGCTAGGTTAGCTTAGGTTAGGTTAGGTTAAATCACTTTGATAACACACCCATAAACAGTGGAGGTGGTCATTGCCAACTTTACACACTATTCACAAATGTAAACTACATACTAAACAAATAAATGTCACACAAAATAGTTTCATCATTGCATTATTATTTTGTCAAATGAAAACATATACATAACATTTGAAAATCGAACTCGCTCTCACTTGGGCAGTAAAGTTATTAACCTAAACTAAAATTAATTTACAAATCTCTAAACACTCTCCTTTACCCACCTGCTCAAGAGTGTTTTTGATTTGCAAATGTTGTGTATATGTTTTTATTTGACAAAATAATAATGCAATAATGAAACTACCTTGTGCGAAATTTATTTGTTTAGTATGTAGTTTCTATTTGTGAATGGTGTCTAAAGTTGACAATGACCACCTCCACTGTTTATGGGTGTGATATCAAAGTGATTTAACCTAACTTAACATTATCTAACATAACATAACGTAACGTAACGTAACCTTACCTAATTCAAATGTAATATTATTTCAGATTTCCCAAAAATGAGTCAAAGGTGGAGAAACATAATGTATAGAAAGGGTTGCAGGAATATATCAGCCAGGCACACCAGCACTCGGCCACTGAGTAAACACATATGTGCACAGAGACGAAATACGGTGGCGGTTTCTTTGATGTGGGCGTACTCATTATCTGATTGGTTGTACGAGGGTCTGGGAACGGGCCTCCTGTCTCATCGGCCACCACGCACTGCGAAATGTATCCTATTGGCCGGAATACTCTCTTGGCAAGTAAGTCGTCAAGAGCTGATTGGCGAGCAGCGTTACAACATGATCCTGGGTAGCTCCGCCATTTTGGCAGCCTGTGCGCCTGGAGTTCACGGAGAAAGCGGCTATTCCACCCCTGTATTATTATTTACTGTGTGACTCGGCCTTACGTCAAGAAGCTACCAGAGGCTCGCTAATTTCGGAGATCTGGGTGGTGGAACGGTCCAAAAACCAGTTTCTGCACACCTTGTTAATTTAGGTGACGCTATTTTTCTAAATGACTGAAGACGGCATTCTGGAAAACAGCATCAGGTATGCTTGGAAATTACAGAAGTTGGGTGTCCTCTGCGGGAACTAATTGAGTACAAATTTTGTTCTAATCGGATTAGGTTATAAACGGTTCCGGAAAGTCATGTATAGTTGTACAAACAGACAGATCTCAAGAGCCTATGTACTTCCATACAGTTAGAGCAATTGGTAAAAGGGGGATGGAACAGTATAACGAAACCTAAGACACATGAAACCATGCCCTACACACAACTTGATCAAAGTGTCCTCGTACTGTAACTTGGCGGCCCAACCAACTGCGCTGTGAAGACAGGGGTTTTTTTTTTTTTTTTTGTTTTTTTTTTTACATGTCTTATAACCCAACAGAAAACAACATGGTTAAAATCTTGAAATCCTTTCAGTTCTATTTCAGTACGAATCCAAATCTAATAAACGCTTTCACTGGGAAAACTGCAACGATGTTGATATTACTGGGGCCTCCTATCTGCAGCTATTCTGCACTGAGAAATAAAACACTAAGGGTGCCTTTTTCACATTCTCAAAATGTTTCTATCGCATTTTCATGCAACGCACTGTGAGGGCGTGCAGTCTTCTGTTGGATTGACGACGTTGTCGGTGTTCTATGGCGTTGTTCTATTAATGAGGAAAATATTTTCTTCTACATCCCTAAAATATTTAGTTTTATTTCCCAAAATTTTTGCACTTAAATTAATAGTCATGGCTATAATATTTTGAACTTTTGCCATTTAAAATGTATACGTCTCACAGTATCGGATAGACTGAACTACATTACTTGGATTACGTGTGATGCTTCAGTGGAGCTCGCGGAGAAATTAAACAAGAGGATTTCCAAATTTTTGCAGCGAAAGGCTGATTCGTAAAACTTAGCGGTTTTTTTTTTTGCCATAGACAAGGCAGTTACTTAACTGAATCACAGAATATGACCGCCAAATATGTCGTATCTGATTACGGTTAAAAAAAAACCGAAGTAGGATTTAGGTCGTTTAGGATTCTGATCTCAGTTACATATATTGTTTCAGTATTCTCTTTATCGTATGAATAATATTTCCGCGGTGTTTTTTTTTTTTTTTGTACAAAATACGGGAATTCATTTTCCGGATACTTAACATGTTCTAATGACGCGGAAATTCGCTTAATACTGCGAATGCATGGGCTAGGTATTTTTGCTTTGGGAATGGTCACGTGATTGCTGTTACCAAGCGGCAACTTGTGCCAGTGTAACGGCTTACAGATTAATTTAAATTGCCCCCATGCCGGAAACGTGCAAGCTGCTTCCCAAAATGAGCAAACTGGTAGGTCTACCTACAACTACGTCAGTTTCTCTGATCGGACTAAAGACATGCTGGAGCCAACTGACAAACTCATCTCAAAAGAAGAAGGAAACAAGGATGAAAATTAATTTATGTCCTTTATTACTTCCGTGGATTAGAAATTTCTTTATTTATTGTTTTCTAGAGAATTTTACTTCACGAACAAATATGTGATAAGCTATTTTGAAATCATGTATATATATTTATATAAATGATATACATAATATATTTAATTTATATAAACAATAGTTTTAAAATTCTCGCAAAGCACTATTTAAAAATATCTCGTAAGAGATAGGAAACTGGTTTACACTTTTCAATATTATATTGTATTAATACTAGTTTTTCAAGGCCACAGTCGCACATAGTTGGTGTACCCGATAGAATCACGTTGTCGTGTTGGAATGAACCACCCTGTAATCGATAAATCGCCGTTTCTGTCCCGATACCTCACGTATCGGTCTAATTTTAAATACTTATTCAGGTGGAAATAAAAACACCCCGATACGTTCGGCGTATTTCTCGCTCCTCTTTCTTTCTGGTCTCCTCTTCAACTACTTCTACGAACCAGTTTAAAGATGAAGTGCGATAGCGCCACAGGCTGGACATGCCATAACAGCGAAGGGGCAATAGCAAGTTATAAATCGCGCAGCGCACAGCAGCTATTTCTGTGTAAATGTGTGTTCTCAAACGACGTTATAAACTAACTTACATATCGTGCGCAAAACTATGGAGTCAAAAGAGCTTACTTTGTTTACACTGGTTTAAAACCGGAGTTCCCTCATCGCTGTAGACTGAAAGCAACTTTTCGCCCTTCCCAGAGCGATTAATTTGCTGTAAATGGTCGAATACGTTTCACATCGACATTTAAAAATGTATCTCAAAGTAGTGCGCATGTACCTGCGTAAACCACAGCCGTCTTTTTCACTGTAATTACGACGGCGAATTACAAAAGGTTGTTCTTCAATGAAAGTGTAAATTTATTATAACAATAATTCGTCGCGTAGTTGCATACATAAGGTTACCACAGTTTGACGTTATCGTAGGGTACCTGGCTCTGAATATGTTACTTCTAGCGGATGGATACACAGCAGGAACAAATAAGATTTTGGGACGTGTTTAATGAGCCTGAATCATTGGTAGTCTCACGGGCAAGCTTCAATGGCCACTGAGCGCAACGGCCTCACTATTTGTCAAGAAGACCACACCAGTGATGGTATAATACCCGTCCACACTGAGATTATCATTGAAGCATGCTCCGAACAGCATCGCTGACCGTGTTCCAGTATAGCCTGTGTCAGCTACGAAGGTTGCTTTTTGAAGGTCGAAAGGCTGGCAGACACAATATTCTCGGAATAGGGCAGGGTCCGTCCACATCATCTTGTGTCAAATCGACAAAATCAACACAAACAGAATGGATTCTATGTGTCAAAGCAGCTCAGGTAGAAGGATACATAGTCAGAATAACAACACTAGCGCTGCCTTCGAAATGTCAAAAAGTGGCCTTTGTAATTGGGACAGAGTATACCTTTCGTCTTTCCGTGTTTAACCCATTCAGATCCAGTTTACACAATTGTGTGTTTCATGCATGTGGAGGTAATTTTTAGTCTGTACTGCACACTGTGAAGCTCAATTACAAATGTTCTTAACCTGTGGGTAAATTATTTGCAAGCCGTCTTACTGCTCTAGGTCATAATTGGTTCATACAACTGTAGCCGAACACATAGCCTACACTCTAAATCTGAATCAGTGAGAATTTCACTGTTTCAATCACTCAACAGTACCTGACTGATTCGCCAGTCACTTCAGTGAATTCAACTGATGAATCAGTCAAAAATGCCAGATTTCCTTCAATTATTGATTCAGTGACATTTTCCACTCATTTATCAGTCAATTATTTCACTGCAGTGATTCATTTTTGACTGATGAATCAGTTAAACGGCGTGGAAAAATGGCCGTCAAACAACGTTTAAAAATGGCCGTTAAACAACGTCTATCAAGTGAAATAACAACGAATAAACTAGTAAAACCAATACAAAATACTTTCTAAAAAGTGCTCCGTCTTTCAAAACGCCATTTTATGAGGTAATATGAATATTCAGCCATTCATTCCGTTTTTACGTCTTCCATTTCGTTTTCATGTAATCATCACAGCGCTCTGTTTGAAGGTTTAAACCGCATGTAATGTGGTGACGATAGTGCACTCATATATAATATTCGTTTTAACAATCCAAACGGTAACAATTAAACCAAAAACGAAAAGTGAGGAAATATAGTTTAAATATTCAAGATTTCGATACAAATTGTAAGACATGTTTTCCTCCTATGTTTTCAACTTGGCTTCGTAGCCCAGACGGTAAGGTAACCACAGAAAATTTAAGTGGAAAAAGGGTGCGAATTCGACCCCGGCCACCATCGAGAATTTTTTACTTCTTTTTTAATTACGGTGAATTGCTCAATATAAACAGTAAACCATTGTAAATAAGTTCATTTCACGTAATTATTTCACTATATCCAATAAAAATTATATTTCATTCGCCACTGCAGTCGGCTGTCACTTATTTGATCAGTGAAACTACATGTTTGGCAAGTGTCTCACGCGATGATGATCTAGTTTGCGGTTAAATGAGCACCTTTGGAAGCCCTGCTATCGATCTAGTCGTCTTCTCATTGCGTGGGGGCAGCGATGGTGTAAGGGTCAAGACTACTCGCCTCCCACCTAGACGAATCGGGTTCGATGTCAGGCGTGCTCCCTCCCTGATTTTCGCATGCGGGAATCATGCCCCGGACGATGCGCCCCTGGTCCGCAAGTTTTCTCGGGGATCTGTCGTTTTCCCCTCCCTTGCATTCCGGCGCTGCTCCATACCTCACTTCACCCTTATCGCTTCCCAAGACCTCGATATTAAATCTATCTGTATGTATGTATGCATATATATATGGATAGCGATAGATGGATAAATACGTATGGATATATATATATAACTCTCTCAATCCATATATATCTATCCATCTATCGCTATCCATATGTATATCCAACCATCTCTATCTATACCTCTCTATCTCCATGCCTCTATATAACTCTATTTATCGCTCTATACCTCAATCTATCACTATATACATCAATCTTTATATATATAATTCTTCTGTGCGTGTGTATGTCGCTGAACTCCTCCTAAACGGCTGGACCGATTTTGATGAAATTTTTTGTGTGTGTTCAAGTGGATTCGAGAATGGTTTAGATTCACAATTCGGTAAAGAGAGGGGGAGAGAGAGGGGCGGAGATTTAAGACATATGTACAGGACAACGTCTGTCGGGTCCGCTAGTCTATATCTATATTACTCAATCTATATCTACATTACACAATATATATACTCTTTCTATCACTATATAACTATATAACCATTTATCTAGCTCTATCTACACATAAGGTATCTGGGGAAATACATTATTTGGAGGAAGACGCCGGAGAGGCTTGTATTTGTGATAGTAATGCACTGATTTCTGCACCAGTCACGTGGAGAAACAGCACTGCATGTCGAGAAGCAGCCACGAGGAGATAGATACGTTATTATGGAGAATTATTGGAAGATATTGCCTGCTGAGTACCTGTTTCATAGTTTGGAGCTATACTTTCCTAAGGCCTATAAAACTCGGTTGCATCCTAAGAACTAAACTGCTACTTTACAATGCAGAAACGGTATTTTGCGCCAAAGATGGCAGTACAAAGAGTGTTAATATTAGATTAATCTAAGTTGTATCACATTTTCCACAGAATCCTAAAATTTAAACAGAAAATGTTACTAAATGAGCGCTTGATACTGCAGGTAATTTAATAATTCAATAAATTACTTTCTGCACACAAACATGCTAGTCTGTATCGGAGCATTACTTGTTCAAGGTTACGTTGTAAAAGATCACGAAAGATCAATATCTAAGTATGTGTAATGTATAGAATATGCTGATTTTCTACCAACATTAAAAATTGTTCGGCTTTTCGTTTCGCCGAGAATGATTGCTGCGTTAAATATATGATTTTTATTTTAACACTCGTACTAAATTAACTGGCTATGACTGTATGCAGCTGTTTTGAAAACATCGTCCTGAACTGACAGGAAGATAAGAGGCATCTCCACCACAGATGAGCTGGGAATTTTCCGAAAACATCGTCCTGAACTGACAGGAAGATAAGAGGCATCTCCACCACAGGTGAGCTGGGAATTTTCCGAAAACATCGTCCTGAACTGACAGGAAGATAAGAGGCATCTCCACCACAGGTGAGCTGGGAATTTTCCGAAAACAGATTGACGGAGTACTTAAACGCGGCGATGAATTAAATGGCATCGACGATGGCAATAATTCATGTACTGTATACAATAGCTACTTCTATGCCAAAAGGTGCCCTAAGTATGACTGCGTTCAGTGTTTTAAACCCTGGAAATGAATGCACGAAGATTGTGGTCTGGGCCAGTTACACTGCGACATATATTAAATATGATACATGTTCTAGAATTGTATTTTATTGTCTTGTTTTTTATGACCCAGGTAACTCATTTTATGTTTATGTGTGTGAGAATTTTGTTTTAAGCGTTAATAGAGCAATTTTCTGTGATGACTATGATATGAATTTTAAAGTTTTTTTTTTTTTTTTTTTTTTTTTTAATTAAAAAAAAAGGTGTTGGCATTTCCCCATATCGAATGGCTTCTTCCCGACACTGTTTGGGGGAATATGCCAATAATGCATGAATTTATATTTCACGTAATTTTCTTTTATCATTTAAATTGATTATTCACATTGACCACTGTTAACCCCTCAACGTAAACAATTTTACGTTTCAAGTGTTGCAAAAGAAGAAATGTATGGCGTGAATAGCACTTAGGAACTTCTTACGCCAATTGACACTTTGACACCCGTGAAAAGGGTCTCACTAGATCAATGGCACAAGAAACAACCAATTATAAAATAGCCGGTACTTCAGCATCAACCAGTAGCATCGCCCAAGGTAAGGTGCTGCCGTTATTGGAGCTATCTTCTGGACTTGTACAGCACCGATCGTGATTCCACATGTTCTGCAATATGTCAGAAGTAAACAAGTATACTCGCGGATAATATGTTACGGGCTTAACACAAATAAATGCCCCATGGTCATAACAGAAAACAGTGAATGTTTTCTGCCGGAGGATTTAAATGTTATTGCCATCAAACCCTTTTCGTGTAACATCTTCCCCCGAGTTACTTTATGTCTATATATATATATATATATATATATATATATATATCGCTCTACATTTTTCTATATACATATGTCTCTCTATATATCTCTGTACAGAGTGTTGCAAAATTGCATGACAATATTTTGGGGGAAACATTCCTCACATCTGGAGAATGGAAAAAATGCTACATGGACATAGGACTGCAAACGCTTCGTTTCTTTTCTACAGCCCGTAATACATAACGTACAGTGTATGGCCTGCGGGCTGGATCATGTTACTGTGGAATGCCATCGCAGCATTCGTTTTGCATGATACACGGCACCTCACACTACGACACTATACCTAGAACAGTACGAACTGCACAGGAATTAGTTACACATGTGTGAAAGCTTATCGTCGGCACTAAAGGAAATGTTTAAAATGCCCTCCATCAGCACGAACACGTGCATCAACCCGCCGTTGCATGGATACCAGGATACACTGATGAATCCCTGGAAAATTACTGATTGTTTTGCAACCCACCACAATTCTGGTTACGGAGGGTGCCCACATCGTCCACTGGGGTTGTATACACCAGTGCCTTTAAATGTCCCCGCATGTAAAATTATAGTGGATTAAAATCAGGGTTACTCGGGGGCTCGGTTTGGCTGCCAATTACAGCTAGGATAGCGTTCCACAGTAACTTGATCCAGCCCACGGGCCATAAACTGTACGTTATGTATTACGGGCGTTAGTAAAGAAACTGAGTGTCTGCGGACCTATGTCCATACAACATTTTTTTTTTCCAGATGCGAGGAATGTTTCTCTGAAGTATTGTCATGCAATTTTGCAACATTCTGTATATATCTTTATATTTCTATCACCCTGCCCTTTTTTTTACGTGTTCTTGCGTAGCATGGAAACATTAACGTGATCACGGTATTCATGCACCATCCGAGTGTAAGAGTGGAATTGTAAAGAAATCAAATGAGTCAATAATACGCAATTCCGCACTCTGAGTGTACAAGACAAGAAACGCTAGCCTCAGTGGTCACACATTTACACATTACACTCTCAGTACAATGTCGATCCTTAGAGCTTTTTTTTTTTTATCAATTCGCCGCCAACTTGACTGTCTGCCAATACGCCAGTGTTTACTGCAGCATGACAGCGTTTTTTTTTTTTCTTCCAAGGTTGATTTCAAAATTACTTACTTTAACATGAACTGACTTTACCTGTGGAGTTCGGTGTCATTCGATAAACTCTCTTCTAAATTGTTAGGCCTACGTTTTTCGGTGCAAATCCACGAAGTAATTCATGTCAGATTACACGAGGACGCAAAACTTGTGTTACCTCAATAGCGTATGTGAAGCTGGTTCGCGCCTCGTTATTTGCCATGTTTTTTTTTTTTTAATGACCAGATATATTATCCAGTAATGAATTAGACAGTAGCAGAGAAAGGCTTGAAGTATATCGACTACGTTATTAGGCGAAAGAAAAATATGGTCGCCATCTCCAAAAACATTTTTGACGTTTATAATTACAGTGGCTAATGGTTATCTAATGTGCCACCTTGTTATGTAATTGTAAAACTAATTGGTTTCGCTTTCACCAGACGTCGAAAATTCCCTTACATAGCAGCGTCTTAAGCCTCTTGCTGCTCGGAATTATGTGGACGTTTTTCCACTACAGGACAGTCGGTTCACACTCGTTGTAGTACCAGTTTCAACATTCACTTCTTTCTACGAAAGAAAAAAAAAAGAAAATTCCTCGCCATTGGCAATATTCAAATACGTCTGAACCAGTTCGTTTAAACCAAATTTTTTTTTTTTTATCGTTTCGAAAGGTCGTCTTGCCGCTCCTGGGATCTAGTGTAAACAAACATCGACAATTAAAAGTGCGGTCGCGAGAAATTCCTGAACCTAGAAAAAAAAAAAGGCCGCTAAAAAAAATAATCGGCAGTATCATCAATATGCAGGTAGGTACCACTGGGAGTTAGCATCTTCGAGTCGATGTTAATCTAAAACTAACATGAAACTTCCAGTAGCAAAGTTCTGCCGGAGAGCGTAAATTTCTTGGTAATGACATTTTCGTGAGAGTCGGGGCCTCCCGAATTTGTGATTTCCGTCTGAATCTATACGAACGGCAATCGGTAGCTGCAGGAGTGGATCTCGTGATCTGAACATTAGTAGAGAGCTTCCAGCAGGAAAACCTTGTGTTGGCTGGGAGTTTGTACTGGGTTTCCTCTATGTGGCATTTCTTCGTGTTAGGATAACTATTTAACCCATACCATCCTCTAAATTCTTTTTAATTTCGTCCGTTAGTTCAGTTTAGCTGGAACTATGCCATTACAATCACATTATTTGAGCAAAAACTATGAAATATCACACCGTAAATGAGGTGTTTTTTTCTTCTTCTAAAATGATGTGTACAACAAACTTTTTTACTTGTCTTAACTATGAATTGCGGTATTTTTGCTAAATCGAACTTTTACTTATATTTTGTCTATAAATAATATTTCGTTTGTAGTTAAGATGAATAAATACAGCGAGAAACAGGTGTGCTGGTAATGCCTAGAAATAAATAGTTCTTACGCAAAATGTTACTATACGCTACTCACGGTAAAGTGAGCACTTTTGAACGCCCTCTCATTTGGAATAATAATAAATATATATATATTTTAGCGTAGTCTTAGACTTTAACTTCTGAGTGCGATGGAATATACACAATGTGTTTATTACTTGCATGGCAATATTTATTTTAAAAGGTGGACAGAGGATAAAATATGGCTGAAAGGAAAGAGTAATTACGGCTCACTTTACCGTGAACAGCCTATACAATGAGAGTGTACTAATGTGGTGCAATGTTCTTCTAACGTGATTTTCTAAATCTAGTTAAGATTTGTTTGCATGAGTCGCAGGAATAACCTGAAAGTGGAACTTTCGCAGGATTCCGAAAAATTTGAAGTAACAACGAATATATTATATTATGATTTAGGCCTATGTAGTCCTGGAGACATTAATAAAACAGTAAAAGAGCTCAACTACGTAGGAATATTATTTCTGTAGCGATTTTTTTTTTTTTTTTTTTTTTTTTTTTTTTTTTTTTAAGCGTATACAGACTTCGTGAGATTGGGGAAAACCAGAAAATCCTATCGTCTGCTGATCCATGTGCATAATATTTACACGGAATCAAACTTTTCAAATAAACACTGCGTCTAGAGTCATCCGCGGGTTCAGTAACATGTGGACTAGACTTGCTATTGGTTTGCGCACCAAAACAGTTATCAGTCTGTCATTGGTTGCTCGCTGCCACAGTCAGAGGTTGTGACTGGGCCTGCGTTTCGTTGCGTATTTATCATTGGCGCAGAGTCCTCCAGGGGGTGCCATGTTAACCCGTGAGCCAATCGAAAAGAAGCAAAAGCGTAGATATATTTTTTTGGAATCTACCTTGTTCCAAAATAAAATTGCGAATATTTTGTGTGTCTATGTATTAAACGCCTCAAAAAAATGTTTTTATCTCCGGGATTATTATTACTAGGTCTCTCACTGCCCTAATAGAAAGCGTGGGATGAAAATACAATCGGCTGTACACATAATACTATGCCAGACTTGATGAATGTTTTTTTTAAATGCACGTACAACCCCAACGAACATCCTTAATGCATTTTTTGAGGTGTATATTTTATCATTACAACCATGCGATTTCCCCGCAGTACTCTGTATATATCTCGAATCATGTGCTTTTTAAAAATCAAAGTTCATCTTTTCAATAGGCATGATCTTCAATGTGTCGTGTTTCTTATTTTCTTTGCCACGTTAAATGTTGTGCCCTTATGTAAAAACCTATATCTACGTACAAAGAGCTTCATTCGCATAAAAATCACTGTATGCTCTCACTAATGGAGCACAATCACGTTAAATCAGGCTGCATTACAACATATTTTTAGGCCTACCATTGTATTTAAAGATGTTTGTCAAAATTATAATTGAGTTTCATTGGGTTCATTACTATTCGTCGCTGTGTCACAAAAGACAAATAAAAGGAGACTTTAAATAGAATGATAGCTTCTGAACAGTATTCCGCTGAGAGTTGTATCTCAGAACGGGATGGCCACATCTTATTAAATCAATATTTTTGTAGGCTAGCTTACGAGTTGTCTAATAACTTACTCATTCCCGTGCTACTTTTACGCATAAAATAAATAACTTTATCAATTCTTGTAATGATGTGTACTTTGTTTTCATAACCAAACAGCATTAATTGAGTACAGCAAAAGCAAAGTTTTCCTATAGAAAAATTTCCCTCCCCAATCAGCTACCTTTCTACGTAGATTTGTAATCCTAATCTGTAATTGTTTCCATAAAGTGATTTTTATTACAGACACGGTTTTAACAGAGACTGCATATCATCGTCCATTTTCACATCATTAGTTTATTCAGTGTTCTATCTCAAATACTTTCTGAAATATTTGCAATTTTTTTTTTTCATCTCATTTTTTAACTGCATAATATCGCTCTTTGGACACTGGCTTGTATATGTTTAGCATATAGCCATAATTTTGTTTATGTTTATTTATAATATATAAAAAAGCAAAAATTAAAAAGAATACGTTTTAAGTGTTTGCGCTATCTGTGGTTATAGGTAAGTTTCATTCTTTACGTTTATTATTTTTTTTACCGTAACGAACGAAACCGTGTGTCCGACGACTATTCCTTACGTATTCTCATAATACAGATTACTCTGCATGTACATTTTTGCGAATCACAGTGGAGAAATATTTCACATAGTGAATATCGAATACGCTGCTGCCGTTGTAGTAGTCCGAACGTATCACAAAAAACCAGACTTAGTTATTCCAATAACTTGTATTGATTCAACGTAGGGATAGGAAAATTTCGCGAGTTCAATGACCTGTAGGCTAGACTCCACAGTGCTGTGTATACTCGAGCCTCAGTTGTTTGTTCGTTGGCTGCTGCCCCAGAGAGTAGCAACTCCACACCTGGCAGTATGGGATTCGCTACTCGTTTCCTTACAAGTGTGCTATTGGCTCAGCGTTCGTCCAGGGCGTGTCTAATAAACTGCGACCCAATTGCAAACTCAACTTCAGTGTACACGTGTTTAACTTCTACATTGTCCATAAACGAACTCGCGAAATGTTCCTATACATAAGTATGGGCTATACACGGTTAATTCAGCCCTTTTTAAAGTCCTGCTTAAAATATAATTAATTTTCCTTTTATTGCCATGGGCTTAACGACGTTATCCATGCGTCGAATGGTTAAGGTACCTAACAGTGTTACTAAATTGCCGCTCACTACGCTAATGTGTATATATACTGTAGAAGAAAAACAAAAACTTGATTTGTATTAATAAAAAAATTATTATACTTGTAATACGTCAAGAGACATGGAACTATTTTACTTAATTCGTTACCCACTTAAGTGGAATCCTTCACGCCAGTGTCTGTGGTAGCATTATTATGCTATTAGAGGACAGCGATTTTTGTTCCTGAGGTTGATTTCAAAAGTTCTTATTTCTACCGAGAAGAGCCTATAGTGACCGACCACTGTTTAGTAAATCTGGAAGGAAAACCCCAGCTGGCTGAAAATAGAAAGCGGAAGGGGACCGCCCCCATTACCCTCTCTCCCCTCCTACTCCTTTACGGGGCCGCGGTGATGTAGTGGCCAGCGCCCGAGCGACCAGACGCCGTCGGGCCCGCACACAGCTAACTAGACTTTCGGCCGGTCCGCCATGGCACCCAACGGTCGCATGGCCCCACCCACGAACCTGAAGGCCCCCAGCCCCCTCCATAACTGTACTATTATATTTAGTTTTTTTTCCCCCTCGCCCACCGTTCTGCTCCAACCTAAACATTGTCCAGGACATCGAAGTACCCCTTCGTAGTGGCCAGACTACCCACCTTCCACCTAGACGAACCGGGTTCGATTCCCGGCTGAGCGGTTAGACTGCTCGCATCCCACCAGGGCAAACGGGGTTCAATCCCCGGCCGGATCTCTCCCGGGTTTTCGCAAGTGGGAATCCTACTGGACGCAGCTGCTGGTCGCGGCGGGTTTTCTCGGGGATCTCCCGTTTCCCCCGCCCTGGCGTTCTGGTGCTACACCATCCTCACTTCACTTTATCCTCATCGACTCTCAGTACCTCGATGTTAAGAGCCGCCCAAATCTCTCCACTCCGCTCCACTCCTGATTTCGCGTTGATCACGTGTTTCTCTTAAATAATTACGAACACGTGTTCCCATTAGACCAGTTTTTTGAGAATGAAAAAATCAATTGATAAAAGTAACCACGAAATAAAACAGTACGGCATTAAGAGAGGTTTGAAAAAAAAAAAAAGTTAAAACAAATACGAAACCAACAGTGACTCTCAGAAATGTTTGGAATGTAGGACAAATCTAACGTGAGACGAGATATCTGGAGGACACCTGACACCTAAGACTTTAATTTAAAGCCAGTGGAATTGAAGTGAGGTGCAGATGGATCAACCACGGAATGCGAGGATGCGAGGGAAGACGGAGGGATCAGAGGAAACCCGCTGTCCAAATGGCAACGACCGCCGCGTTCCCCACGCACACGATCGGTAGGGGCACACGAATTTCGCGAAAAGATTTCACAACATGTTGTATTTCAAAACACTTTAGCTCAGATCAACTTTTGTGATTGAGTGATCTAGTTGTAACGCGTGTTAAATGTCTGTCCCCGAATCAGAGACGTGCAGTATCGGAGTAACTTAATTCTTATTGGCCAGTCAACTAAGAAAATGTTTCTCACAGACACAGATACACCCAGCCAATAAGCAAAAGTAAACTGCTGGCTCGCTCCTAGGGTATTGAAATTTATCATGAGTGGATATCTTTTCGCGAAATTCGTATATCTCCTGCCTGGTCAACAATTTTTGCATTTTTGCAAACAAGTTCTTTATAACCTGGTTTCCAATATTAGTTTTGGACACTGCAGTGTAAATAAGAGAAAAATTTAAAACACGTTATTTTGGAGTGTTTAAAACTAATTTTTAATTCTAATAATAAAATATGTTTATTAATATGGCTATACATAAAGGCTATTTACGGTAAAGTATCTACTCAACAAATAAAAATTTTATAGAAATTCCTGTCGTTAAATACATGTTTACCATAATACACATTGCCGTGCCGGCTCAACATTATTTAAATAAAAATAGTTCTAAATCTTGACGTTTTATTGAGGGTGTAATGCAAAAATTTTTCATTTCTGAATTCTTTTTTCTTCCTGTTTTATATACACAAGAACTCAAATTTTAATATTATTAACGCATTTACTTTCGTAAAATTTCTACGGTGATGAACAAAATAAGTCGGTCCATGGTAAATTTAATATTAGATACGACAGGAGGATACAAAATAAGAAGAAAAATAGATACTAAAAGAAAGACTCTCAAAAGTAACCAAATAGTGAACAGCCAATAAACAGTAGCGTTGTGAGGGTGATTGAGGTACGTGTGGAGCAGCGCCGGAATGAAAGGGTAGGGGACATGGGAGTTCCCGAGAAAACCCGCCGACCAGCGGCATCGTCCGGCACGATTTCCACTTGCGAAAATCCGTGAGTGACCCGGCCGGGGTAATTAGTTCACGGAGAAAAATATTTTATACAGCGGGCACCCTGCCAAATTACTTTGTAGGTACAGTACTACAAAATAATGTTTACTGGCCACAAAAATGTTGTGGTGACAAGTAAGTAATTTAGTGTATATTACAAAAATTATTTGGCAAGGTGAATAATAACAAAATATTTTGTGGTTTCCACAAAAAATTTTTTCAATGTGGTAATGTTACAGGAAACAAAATGGCAGCTAATGCAATGACTTGATTGTTAAACGTACAAAATAATCTTACTGAGTAGACGATAAGGACGATGAACATCGAGGAAGCGATTACGCACTGTAAAAAATTTTTGTAATTTTCACTGAGAAATTCTTTGTAATTTTACAAATGCTTGTAACAGTACAAAATTTCTCTTGTAAAACTACAAGGGCGCGTGTTTGTAATACACCTAAAGAAATGTTCGTACTATACTGACCCGTTTCCACGAGCTTCAACAAAATGGCGAACACTCAACAACGTAAAACCGTATATAGCTGTATTTGCAAAAACTATTGGCGAAGTAAAGTGTAGCTGCGTGCAAACAGAAATGTATTGAAAATTTGAATAACGTAAAACACTTAGAAGAACTCAAACAATCATAATAAAACGACAATTTCAATAAAACGTGACCGTACGATTCATTAATTTTTAATGTTTCTTAGCTACACAGAACTCTAAAATCGACTCTCAATACCTCGTTATTAAGAGCCGTCCAAATATCTTAACAACTCAACAACAGAACTCTTAAAATGAAGTAAACGTACCTATTCTTCTAAACCAAAAAAACTGCATTAATATTTATTAGATACTTGCAATTTTATGTAGTGTAAAAATTAGTTATAAAGACGTAAGTCAAGTTTGTGTTGTGGTTAATGGTGATGATTAATAATATAAGGTGTGTGGGTTTTAATCCCTGTGCTGGCAAAGTGTAATTATTTTTTCGTAAATAATATTTTGAAATATTCCTTTGTAGTTATTCTCTGTTATTAATTAATTTATCACCTTTGTTTTAGAGAAGAAAAGAAATCGTTTCATGAACATTTCTCAATGACGTCAGTTGTAATTCAAGGCTGTAATTTGTAATATTGCAAATAAATGTTTTGCAGTTTTTACATGAAAACACTTTGTAGTTTTACAAAAGATTTCCTTGGCTACTGGGTTACCAAGAACATTTCCTGTAAAATTACAAAAAGAAAATTTAGAGTGCGGCTTCTGGTCTGCCCCATTTGCATTGACGTAGCTCGACGACAAAAGCACTGCTCGGCGTTTGGTCGCCGAAGCCAGGCGTGATAACGTATTGTGGCCACGTTATCGAGGTGACACCCGCCACTACAAAGTACTTATGTGAAAAAAAAACATTTTCACGACGGTTGAAAATACACGTTGATGGGATTAGCCGCTGTTGCTCGAGATGGATACGCCTACGCGGAACATGAAAACGCACGCGGGTATCAAGATAACTTAGAACCAGTGATTTACCGTACGGTAGTAGTTCTCTCGAAATTCAGCGTGAATCATTTGTAAATCAGCCAAATTCATCTATCATATTAATCTATTATTGCAGCAACAGGAAAAAAAACTTTTGACGCTGGCCTTTTGAATATGTCTAAATTGACGACCTACTACGTAGACTCTCTAGAAATGAATATATGATCTCCGGTTCATCAAACCTCTCTCACACTGTAAAAAAAATAGTGGAAAAATTACCTGACAAGTGTAAGGTAATATTCGCAAACTTGTTTGGGAAACATAGTTTTCCTTACAAGTAAGGCAAAATTACCTGACAAGTGTAAGGTAATATTCGCAAACTTGTTTGGGAAACATAGTTTTCCTTACAAGTAAGGTAAAATTACCGCACGCTGGAGTAACATTCACGTACACGGTAGTGGAAAATCCCATACATGGGTGGAAAAATTACCTTCCGACGTGTGCATCTCCTAGTCGATTTGTAACTATTTGATAGTTGTATAATATATATTTTCTACCTTACAATTACTTTTTATTGTCTAGTCATACAAGCTGTTCAACATGACTCTTTGTATGTAAGGTAAAATTACCGCACTTTGGAGTGAAATTCACGTACACAGCGGTGGAAAATCCCATAAATGATTTGAAAAATTACATTAGAACGCGTGCATCTCTTCAGCATTGTCTCAACTTGCTAAGTGGGAGGATGGGAGGAAGAAACAATTATTTGACACACTAATATTCACTCGTACTATCATGTTGTCGTTGTGGTGTAATGGATAGCGCATCGGCCTATAGTGATAAATATCCATGGTTCGCGCTAGAGTTGAGAATTCGGTTACTCTTCATAAGAGGATATAGGAATTTAAAAAATTAAAATATTAAAAATATTTCTAGACTTGTCATGTACATTTACTTCACATTTGACAGGTAATTTTACCTTACACGTAGAGGTAATTAGCTAGAGGGAATTTCACCTCAACAATTTTTACAGTGCACTTTATGAACAGGCCTCCGCTCCCATTCCCAGCAGGGACGAGTCGCTTCAACGACTATTCATAAACCAGTCTTTTTTAGAGGTAGGTCACTTGAAACAAACGATATAGGAGGGTTAGAATGAACAGTAAATTGTCGTAAAAGAAGACCTACAAGCCAAAAGTGTGTTTCTGCTTTCATTTAAATGGTTGAAAATAAGACATTTAAGCAAATTTGAGTTTTTTAAGTTGATGTTGATGAAGCATTCACTGTTGTTAACATGCGATTGGATTTTGGTATACATCAAGAAGCATTTTTTAAATGTTGCATTAAATTTTTAAACCCGTTATACAGATTATCAGAAAGATAAAATCATGGGTAGTTTTTTTATAGTGAAGCAATTTTCGCTTGTTTTCACGTATTTTTCTCCACTTTCACTATTTCATGTTTAGCGTGTATAAGTACAGTGGCTGTGACGAGAGTCTGGAAGTAGGTGTTATTGGCGGGAAACTTAATTATTTTTACAGTTATAAGCAAGCATTAAAAGTATTAAAAGTGCAAATTAGCGAGCATTTTTGCGATTATATCAGTGAATTAAATTCTCAATACCAAGACCTTTTGCCAGAAAACACCAACTTTGAACAATATGACTCAATGCTGGTTGTGTTGTGAGGTAAGGTAGTTAATTAACCCTTTATCTCTCGTAACACAGATACAAGCGTTACTATTACAACATATACGCGGCACGAAAACCCGTGAAACGAAAAACTCGTTTGATGTTTGTCTCGTCGTACGATTTTCAGTCGTAACGATTTCGCAATAGTTTGAGTAAACTCGAAATCGTTTCCATCGTACGAGCATCGAATGCATTCCGATAGATCGTCACCGTACTCTTTTTATCCCCGACCACGAAGGGTGATCAAGTGTGCACAGCACGTACACTTATTTTTTTAATTTTTAATTCAAAGTGCATATGCCGGGATTAGAACTCACGATCCAAGGATCGTGAGTCTAGAGCGCTAACCACTACTCTACCCGACCGTTGTGAAAAATTAAGTTTTTCCTTTGCGTACATTAAAGAATTTTAATGTCTACGTTAAGTTTCTACAATTAATTTCATTTCATTAATATGCATATGAACAAAAGTAGAATACTCTAGATGTATCGTATATGAAACATCATGCATTAAAGGGTTAACAAAAACAAATTATAGGGGACACGATTATCCCCAGTGTTCGTTCGCTGTATTTATTGATGGGGCGCTGTCATAACTTAGAAACACACAACTTAGAATTTTCTAAGTTATGCCTGTTCTAAGTTATGTGGTTCTAACTTGTGAATTTTCTAGTAATGTGTTTCTAACTTATGACAGTTCGAGTTGTGTGTTTCTATGTTATGATGGTTCTAAGTTATGATATTATAAGTTAAACAGTTGTAAGTTGTGAATTTCTAAGTTACGACAGTTCTAAGTTATGAATTTCTAAGGTTACGACAGTTCTAAGTTATGATAGTCTAACTTGTGTGGATATTTTCAAGAATTCTAAGTTATGATTGTTCTACGTTGTGATATTCTAAGCTATACGTGGTTCCCTTTATTAGTATATTGTGGTCTGCAGAAGACGTGGTTCCAACGGCGGTCAATGAATAATCCGTCAGTATTGAGCAAGGTAATGCAGTTTTTAACATTCGTATTTGTATTCGAGAGGATCAGGGGGTCGATTCCCCGTGCAGCGGTCCTGATTTGGTTTTCGTATGGCTTTCCCAAAATCGCTACAGGCCTCTGCCGATCCCATCCCAGTCTCTGCTTCTCAGAGCAACTTGCACCGCCTGGAATGCTCTCGCTGTCGAACGGACGTTAAGCCCTGCCTACAGCTGTTAATTTTTTAAGTTGAGAACCCACCCTTGCCACGGATGTCTTCCGGCGAGACTGCTGCATGAGTACAAACGTGCAATGCTAATGTTACGCGGGGCCGCGATATTGTAGCAATCGGACTACTCTCGCCCCCTCCCCTCCGCACAACGGGAAACATTGGTTCGATTCCCGGCTGGGTCGCGCCCAGATTTTCGCACGCGGGGATCTTGCCGGAGGATGCCGCTGATCGGCGGGGTTTTCTCGGGTATCTCCCGTTTCCCCCGAGACCTTGCATTCCGGCGCTGCTCCATACTCGCCTCGCTTCACCCTCATCGGTTCCCAAGAGCCGCCTAATCTTGCCACTCCGCTAATGCAACGTGATTTAACCTTTTGGGGAGTATGCACGTATATACACGGGGCCACGTTTAGATATGGAGATTTCTTTGCTCCTGAAGACAAAACGCATACTTTTATAGCTTTACAGTTTCGCTGGACTTTATCGAAGTCTAAATAATAAATTGCAAACAGTCAACATACCAGTTCGTAAGATAAAAACTGTTCTTATTAATAATTTTTCCAATGAACACGATTGATTGTAAAACGTGTTACATCTGTCGCGACTCTTTGATTGGTACATAGACAAGGCGCGAACTCATTGGCCGACAACCAGCCAATAATAATCGTAGTAGAGTACAGTAAGCGTGTCCTGTGTAGTCAGGACTAATAGGAAGATGGTAAGTGGAAATACTGTGATCAACACAATTGATATTGTTGTAGTGGTGAATGCAGGCAGTTCACGTCAACCTTGTCTTCAGTGGCAGTAAGTTTGTGTGGTATTCAAAAGGTTAGCTCCGAGCCCGAAGGCGAATTTCCCTTCAATAATTTCAGCAGGGTATGACCAGGAGGGGGAGGGGGCAGGAGAAATTAAAAAACGGCATCTGGTCAACTTGAAAGCGCGCGCGTGTATGCCTTGGAAACACGAGCACTGAGAACCCGCGGCTGTTGCTCCAGCTGATGCACGAAAGCGATCCGCGGGCTGCTTTCCTGGGGTGGTTCTTTGGGGGGGGGGGGGGGGGGTCCGCGCAGACTCTTGTGACTACGACCCATGACAACCTCACATCCATAACCGCGCCCCCGAAAAAGAACTTTCGCCTCGCGTCCGCGGCGCCGTCTTCGCATCCGGACGTACGAGTTTCGCTCGTCACACTACAGTTGGCACGACTGGGGCGTAGACACGGGCGCCGCAGTCATTTCCCAACCGATAACGCGCATGCCGAGAGCAAGTTGACGAGTTACGAAACGAAATTATGTAATACACATCTCGGAGGATATTTTTTTTTTTTTTTCCAAACTATAAGTAGGGATAGGAAAATTGCGCGAGTTCAATGACCTGTTGCCTAGATTCCATAGTCCTGTGTACACTCGACACTCACGTGTTTGTCCATTGGCTGTCGACCCACACAGTAGCCAGTGTTACTACACACCCCGCAGTATGGCACTCGCTACTTGCTTTCCTTGCAAGCCTGCTATTGGCTCAGAGTCGTCCAGGGCGTGTCTAATGAACTGTGATCCAATTGAAAGGGTGACCTCAGTGTACACTTATTTGACGTCTTATCTTGTCCTGAAATGAATTCGCGAAAGTTTCCTATCCCTAACTACAAGCTGTAAGTGAGGTATTAAGAGCCGATTAGGGTGAAGCGAGGTGAGTACGGAGCAGCGCCGCAATGAAAGTGCCGGGGGAAACGGAAGATCCCCGAGAAAACACACCGAACAGCGGCATCGTCCAGTAGGATTCCTACTTTCGAAAATCCGGGAGTGACCCAGCCAGGGATTGAACCCCGTTCACCCTGGTGGGAGGCGAGCTGTCTAACCGCTTAACCCCATTCGTAGAACTGATAAAAGTCAGTATGGTGTGTAAGCCTATTAAAGAAAATCTAGCTGGCACATCTTAATATTGCTTTATGACGTGCGATTTTTTTTCTTCAAGTACCGAGTTATTATCCACATGTAATGTTTTGTAAAGAAAGAAGTACCCAACTCACGCCCAAAGGTCACGCTTTAATACGAGCACCGCGACTTGGAATTGTATTTATAAGTTAAGTATATGTATGTCTGTAATACAACTCATTTAATTTTCATTGAGTAGGAAGTGTTTTAAATATTTAGGATGGTTTTCAACAGTAATTAAAAGTTGTCGTAGTCTACGTTATTCGTATTTTCCTTTTAAATCAATTTATAAGAGTTTTAACATCACGGACGATTAATCAAAATGGAGGTGTTGATTTTTTATTTCTTCCATCAACTAGTTTGAAGTATTAGCCACGGGGAGCGCCCTGCGCTCTGAAACTGCGATGTGATTGGCCAGGTACGAAAACCGGCATGGATCCCGCCACGGGAAATGTGACTCGTCCTATTAGCAAACCTTGTGTGAAATCTGGCCGTACAAGGCGAGAAATCCCATGACGGGTGCCATATTATCCGTTATAATAGCCGGTATGGTAGACCTTGCAAATGATTTTGCGGAATCTCGTGTCGTGTAATATGGTCTTTAAGCGCGCTCATAGACGGCCTAACCTAATCCAACATCGAGATTTTTCTCGAAAGACGACGTGTGAGTTGTCAGTCGTCATGGTGGACTGGTGAGACGTAGGGATGCCGGATATCTCCCAGAAAGCCATGTCGAAGTGCCGGGGAGGAGGAAGGCTCGCCAATCTCTGTTCGCAGAGATTCGGTAGAGACATTTGCTAGTAGTTTCGAAAATAGCTAAAACAAAAATCACCGGTGCCGGGACGAACAGCCGCCTTCCTGAACTCACATCAGAGTTCAGGACCCATTAGATTTTATTTCGTATCTCTTAAAAAAAATTATTTTCGTAAAAGGTAGATAGGTTTAAATTAGTAATAAACTATTAAATAACTTCCTTCAAAATTAAACCCCTTCCCCCAAATAAAACAAAATTTTAATTTAATTTAACTCGACTTTTAATTGGCATCAATGTGGGGGAGGGTGGATTAAAAAGATGTCCAATGATCCCCTTTTCGGCTACTACCTGATGAGAGAAATGAATAACCATATATATATATATATATATATATATATATATTAACTTCGATTTTTAAAATAAAATATAGTTAAGTTATGGCCAATGGCCGAGCATTGATCAGATTTGTAATTTCTTTGTTGTTGTTGTAAATTGTCAATCACTTTGCAAATACGTCACGTCTCTTTTGCACGGCTCCCCAGCATTGCGTAATTTCTTGCTGGACTTGTCTCCCTGCAATAGAATGACTCTTGCAAGCTGCAGGTTGGCGACAGGTAGTGACTATGCAAAGGGCGAAGAAGGGGAAGGGGGTACAGTTGAAAAGACCACCAGGCTGCAACCTTACACTCATGGCTAGATACATGCAAAATTCGCTTTATTAGTTGGGGACACGTTAAACTTTAAACACATGTACCTTTGCAATACGTTTGTCATTTGACCATACTTTATCTGACACGTCCTGGGTAACTATGCACAAATAAATGAGCCCTTCCGTGTCCCCTCCCCCCAAGTGACGTGTATTTCGGTCAGAAGGGCGTGGCTTCACATCTATGCAGCAGCCAATGGACAAACGACGCCAGCTCCAGTTCAGACAGCACTGTGAATTTTAGCCTGATGCGGAATAATAACGCAAATTTTGCATGGATCTACTCGCGGAATATTCCAATTACTCCACTTCTGCCCGCTACCCCGCACACGGAAAAAGGTTTTGTTGAATCAAACAAGATTTGTTTGTGTGTGTGTGTGTGTGTGTGTGTTATATATATATATATATATATATATATATATATATATATATATACACACACACACATATACACAGCAAATATTGGGCAACGTGTACAAACAAATATTTCAAATTTTACAGCTTTACTTGTCACTTTCTTGTTGAATTTTTATTAACGTCTTTATATGATTATTAAGCATCAATAGATGCACTAACAACCACAACTACTATCCTAATTGTAACAAAAAATACAAACAAACTCTGGAGCTGTATTTTCAATCGGAGGCAGTCAAATGAGTGGTCAAACAAATATATACAGTTCATTCAATAAAATATTTAATTGACAGTCAAATTTTTTTCGCCGAACACAGAGAATTTGTTTATTCAAACATATATGTTGTTAGACCAGCAAAAGAAATATTGTTGCTTTTCAAATTTTGTTTCCTCAACAATATATTTTGTTAGGGCAACTATATATATATATATATATATATATATATATATATGTGTGTGTGTGTGTGTGTGTGTGTGTGTGTGTGTGTGTGTGTGTGTGTGTGTGTGTGTGTGTGTGTGTGTGTGTGTGTGTGTGTGTGTGTGTGTGTGTGTGTGTGGTCCTATACAAACAAATATTTTGTTCGATTTTCTCTCAGTGCGCATTGAGTAATTCCGTCCAGAGACAGTGCGACAGTTTTAGTGAAAATGTGGCCGACATGAAACAATCACTTGGTAATTTCACATTTTCTGTAGCTTTTAAGAGTGAGATGAACCCCCGCGTTTCTTGTGAAATAATTGTTTGCGCGAATACGCGTATCTTGGTAAATAAATGTTCTCCAAATACGCCTTTTTGTCATAAAAGATTAAAAAAACTATTATCTACGCCCTTTTTTTCCTTTTATTCTATTAAGTGTATTCTTGAAGATAAGAAATTTGTGAAAATGGTCAAATATAGCATTTTAAAGCTTGCCTATGCAGTTGCCTTAAGGTTGGAGCAAAGCAATTGCCAATGAAGCACTGCACCCGATTATACAACGTGAAGAACTCATAAAAAGTAATACAGACGCCATACAAATTGTCAGAAAACTACGATTGATGCGTTATATGAAAGAAGATTGTATATATTTTACAACATTATACAATATTTTACTTGACTTTATGAATGCAAAAAATTAATCTATTAAAATAGTCTGTATTTAAAACAAAGATTTAAGCATATTTCCCATCTGGATGCTTCAGAAAGCAGAATTTGCAAGAAAATCTTCGTCATTGAATATCGTCATAATGTTTACTATGTTTGGATGTAAGAAAATTGTAATAATAATATAGGAAAAAAATTATATTATTGATTTTATGAGCGTCCATTTGTCACAAACAATTATGCCTGAAACTGTCGTAAATAAAGTTAATTTTAAAATTGATATGATACGTCATTACTATTATTTTATTCCATATGATCACGGTAATTATTATGACGATCTTTCTTGAAAAAGATTTTCTTGTAAATTCTACTTTCCGAAGCATTCAAAACGGAAATGCCCTTAAATGTTGCCAAAAATGCGGATTTATAGATCGATTAATATTTTACACTTAAAAATCAATTTCAGTTAAATATTTTATATTGTTACGAAATATATAAATTCTTCTTTCATACACAGCATAAATCTTACGTTTCTGACAATTTTTATGGTTCTGTACTACAATTTTTATGAGTTCTTCAACATTGCATAGACGGGCGCAGTTCTCCATAGGCAGTTGCTTTACTTTAACCTTAAAAGAAAAGTAAAAACATGCGGCCGTAGTTTAATCTGTGGGCTCTCATCGCGTGTAATAATATCCCACTGTCACTTATATAATTTACACAGTACAGCGTTACGACGGAAACACTAGACGTCTTGCGCGTAGGAGCGATGAGGCGCTAGAAGTGCGTGTTAAGTGTCGCCCGTATCGCCAGAAGCTGATTTGGAGATATAAATTTGCTGGTCGGTGTCGCCATTTTCGCTGGCGTGCGTTGCTGTAGTTTGTGGTGCAAGCGGATGTTTCACCTCTGTATTCCTAAATACTCTGCGCAGTTACGATACCACAGCAAGGCCTATGGCAAGTTTGCGAAAATTCTGTTACGCGGTGATTTTCTTTGTGACTTTCAAGAGGAGGACATCCTTGAACGAACACTTTGAACACAACCTAGCTGACAACGTTCCTGGCTGCTGAAACACCTTCAAGAGTAAATACTTGAGTTTAATTAATTATGAAAGAGAAAAATAAATTATAGTCTATTCACGGTAAAGTGAGCAGTTTTGAAAGCCCTCTTATTTGGATTAATAATCGTCGATAAATATATTTTATTTCATCCTTAGCAGTTACCTTCAGAGTGGTGGAATATACACAAAGTATATTTTACTACCATGGCATTATTCATTTTAAAAGGTATTTAAAGGATAAAACATGGCTTTAAAGAAGAAAAAAACTACGATCTCTAAAGTGCTCACTTTATCATGAACAGTCTATAATAGGGAAAATCATAAGACAAAAAATGACAGTGTCGTAACAGTGGTTTAATGTTAGGTTGTTATTAACATTTTCAGATCTACTGTACACAACTGTGTACATACGGCACAAGAAACTAATGGCTGGGCAGTTATTAAACACTACGAGACTCAGTGCACAATGCTCTCCTTTGCGAGTACAGGCAGTCCACGGGTAATTAATCACTTGTGATCTCAAACTTTGAAAAATGTCACTGCCCCAACCAGCGTAAATTTTCACGTGCTTGTTCGCTGGCAAGCGCCCAGCAAAGTTGGTAACGACGGAGTGAAATTAGACCCAAATATTTAACGTTGTATTAAAAAAGTGTTAGGTAAGCTTTCGTCAAACTGATATTTTCTTTTTCTTTTTGTATTTTAATGCGTATAAATGAAATAATTATCACATTTGTGAAATACTTACATTTATAATAATTTCACAGTTTCACTTTACCGACGCATGAATAAAGTGATGAGGCCCATGGCAAGGTTAATTTTACATACTGCGGAAAAACACACAACGTGTATACAAGTAGATCTTAAGCAGGGCTTCCAAAAGTACTCATTTTACCGCGGACAGCCTATAACTACGTGTATTCTACGATATACACTGGCATGCAAGATCCCTGTTGAGTTGGCAGCGAACCAGTAAAAATACTCCCCAGATATGGTGTTGCACTTCGGGAGTAATGTTAAGGTATATCATATTCAGGTAGTAAAGCTGAATACTTTTAGTTTGGCAAGTAAAATTTTTCGCCAATAGGTAAGCGCTAGTGTCGTATATGTACCGGATTTTTTTTTATATTTTCTACGTTAAAAAACAAATAAATTGCAATAACCACAAATCAAATGTAAAATAACTACGTAATTAAAGAAAAATCATTTCCCTTTCATTAATCACGTAGCTTAAAATTTTAATTCAAAATTACCTGTTTGGAACACTGCGCACCTGGCTGTGGAAGTTTTACTTATGCCAAACTCTGCCATAAAGCCCCTGTCACACCGTAAAATTTTTCTGTCATGCTGATTCCAATAAGTTTGGTCAAATAAAGTTGGACAGTTTTGACGTCATTGAAACGTTATAAACGCCGACATATTTATCTGAAAAAGTTGGATAGCTTCAGTTTCCGACAAACATTTGAAAATTGGACCGGTTCTAAATTTATTTCATGTTTGACCATCTCAGCCAATCAGAATCGTGCACGACAAAAATGTACGTCAAGAAACTTAAAATAACAAACAATTGCCTGAAACGAAGCAAGTTATGAAGATTATTAATTCATGTAGAAGCTGTCTGGGCATGAATGTTATTTTAAGTGTATATTCCACATGATATTATGAACTCAAAGACATCAAATTTCATTGAGCTGGAAACATATCTAATAAATAAATCTTTAATTTACTAAAGAAACGAAAATAAATTACAATATTACTTGACAGTGTGACACATTGCCAAACACATTCAAGATTATTTGATCAAATTCGGTGGAAGGAAAAATTTAATGGCCGTATTCTGTCCTCAAATTTTATTGTCAAATATAGTTGAAGGTAAAAATTTGACAGTGTAGCAGGGGCTTAAGAAAACTCACTTTATTCCTAACCTGAGTAAAATTCACCTTAGTAATGTTTATATGTTTGGCCACCGAAGTTATTCTTCATATGTTATGTTCCAGTTCGCATAGAAGTAAGATATTTAACATATTTACATTCTTATATCGATTCCAAGTTTTCACTTGGGTGAAATAGCAACACAGCGACCAGGCCAATGGCAGAAGCATGCAACATGTGATGGAAAGTAGATTCTAAGAAGGGCTTTCAAAAGCGTGTTCTGCTATACACTGTTCACGGTAAAATGAGCACTTTCGAAAGCCCTGCTTAACATCTACTTGTATACACGTTGCGTGTTCTTCCGTCTTATTGTCGTGGGCCTCCCCGGTTTAGTCATTCGTCGGTGAAATGAAACTGTGAAATTATTAAGAAAATAGATACTTTACAAATCTGCTAATTTACACTTAAGTGCATTAAAAAAACAGAAAGCGAAAGAAATAATTTTAATTTATCATAAATGATTACCTAACACTTTTTTATTCGGCGTTAAGATATGGAACAACTTTCCATCCATCGTTACCAACTTTACTGGGCGAATGTCACTCAGTGCGCCCGTTAAAATATATGCGTGCAGGGGCAGTGACTTTTTTCTAAAGTTCGTTTCTAAAGTGCTCACTTTATCGCGAACAGCCTTTAAACGTGAACATGCTTACATCAACATTTATTTTGGTGAGTAACGTCCAAGGCGACGAAAATGGCTGCCACAAAAGATGATGTTTCGTGGTTAAATCTTAAAATCATGTTAAGGTAAAACTATCTTTGTGATAAGCATCTGAAAACAAATATACAGAGAATAGCTTTCGCCCGCGACTTTGTCTCCGCGTAATTCGTGTTTCCGTCACAGTATATTCTTTTAATAGTAAGCATATCTTTAAAATGGAAATGAGTATTTTAAGACAGAGAGTGGAAAGAAATGCAAGTCCAAAAAATAAGAGAATTTTAGCTGTTTGGTTTGGAGTTG
This sequence comes from Dryococelus australis, assembly GCA_029891345.1. NCBI lineage: Eukaryota > Metazoa > Arthropoda > Insecta > Phasmatodea > Phasmatidae > Dryococelus > Dryococelus australis. Next base: position 52,531,664 of record CM057007.1, read on the forward strand.
TTTAATCGACTGTGCCATCATACAAGTTAGTATTTTTACAATACTTCTTTGTAAACAATGTTCTTTGCCCTTCTAGAGGATGACACCAAAACAGTCTACAGACTGAAGGGTGAGCTTACACACTAGCACGCTACGTCAAACTGACCGAGGGAGAAACAATCCTGCCTCAAGTCAACTCCTGAGAATTTGAGAGTTTGCTCCTGCGGCTTATTTATCATCGGGAAGCACAATTTGAGGGGAAACTTCAGTCGCTTGAATTCCAAAGGGAGTTCATTGGAAATCATTAGAATACGCGGCACAAACACTCTTTCATCCTGAGCCAATCTAGTTAAAATAGCGTTAGGTATGAGTAGGTCCTTAGATTATTGGATATCGCTTACAAAATTCAGTTATTTATTACTTATAATACTTTTGCAAAGTTTATATTTAATAGGATCGTTTTCCTTTGGGTTTATTTCTAATAAACTGTTAACCATAAGTTAAAATACGTATTTTTTGCAATTATTTCACGAAGTGAATTTCGAAAGAAAAAAAATCATACCTTATTGCTTGCCTACATTACATAGTAAATGTTTCATCAACTTTTCATGTTTATATAGGACGAATGGTTAAGGCTGAGCGTCTCATATATATATATATATATATATGGGAAAGAAAAATTTAAATATTATCGGGGAAATATAACATCCTCACGGGGCAGCTAATTTTGAAAGTACACATAACCCGCTTTATATCATCTGATGGACGAACCAAACGGAACTAGGAAATATAGGCACATATTTAATGTGTCTTTGAAGTTCGTTCGAATCGTTGTGTCTGGTCTGCTGATCTGCGAACGCATGGTTCCGCCTATAGCCTACGTGGAACTCTTTCCGCGAGAATAGGCATGTTAACAAACGAAGCTAACTTGTGGTCAATCAACACCGAATACGTTAAGGTGAATCCCTAGCAAGCGACATTAAACGCTGCAAGGTCACGTCTAGCAACAAGGAAGCACTGAAACAGCGATGAGAAATAGCATAAACAAGCTTTGCAGGTGTTCTCTGTCCTCATAAATTTAAGTGGTGTCTATAAAGTTTTTATATATGCTTATCTGTTCAGAAAATATACAGTACTGTTGCTATAGTTTGAAACACACTTTTACAGAATAATAAATATCATTCGGAGAGGGGCACTTATAGCAATTTTTTCTTACTTTGACATTTTAAATCGTCCACATTTGTTTCGATAACCAAATTGACGAATGGCCAAAAAATTGTAGATTTTAATTTTCGTCTTGAAAATGAAAAAAAAAATTGCATTTAAATATTCATTTTTTCCCCCTATTATAGACACGACAGCATACAATGGCATTTTCCCCCTATACGACAGCATACAATGACATCCGTACGACAATTAGGAGTGCTTCTAAAAGAAGTTTACAGGTGGCTAGGAGTTATTGTAAAAATTAATAAGATAGGAATTCAAGCGGTGATCCAATTATTTCATTGTTGGAGTGCCTGTAACAAAGTTTAAAATGCAGCGCCCTATATAAGCTACTCGGGAAATTCATAAGGAATAGTTTTTAAGTTCTGCCAGACATGTTGAAGAGGTTCTAAAGAGTGTTTGCAATAAACGTGATCTGTTGAAAGTCATGTTCCGCCATAGTCTGGAGTGTTTTTCGATTTCGTGTGCTAACGAATTGTGCACAACTTGCACTATTTTTCTTCTTCTTTTTCAACGTTTATAGGCTGTTCGCGGTAAAGTGAGCGCTTTTGAAAGCCCTGCTTAAGATCTGCCTGTATGCACGTTGTGTATTCTTTCGCCTTATGTAAAATTAACATTGCCATGGGCCTCATAATTTTATTCATACGTCGATCAAATGAAACTTTTAAATCATTATAGGCCGTTCACGGTAAAGTGAGCACTTTTTCAGGCCGTCCCAACATGCATTAAGCACTAATATGTATGTTTTATTGCAGACTCAGGCGTTAAACTTTGTGAGTGATGAATTGTATACACTGTATGTATTAGTCACACTGCTCTCTTTACATAAAAAAGAGGCGTGAAAATAAGAATGGACTTGAAGGAAAATTTTAGCAGGGCCTTGAAAAGTGCTCACTTTACCGTGAACGGCCTATAAGAAAGTAAATACTTTAGAAATATGGTCATTTTTAAAATTCTATTCATTATAGAAACATAACGTGGAAGAAATAATTCTAAGTTATTACGAATGGTTACCTAACACTTTTTACTCGACGTTAAGATATGGAACTATTTTCCATCCATCGTTGCCAACTTTACTGGGCGAATGTCGCTCAGTGCGCCCATTAAAATATATGCGTACAAACAAGGGCAGTGACTTTTTCTAAGGTTAATTTATAATGTTCTCACTTTATCGTGAACAGCCTTTATCACAAACACAAACATACCGCAACCAGATTGGTACGGCAGGTATAGGCTGTTCACGGTAAAGTGTGCATCTTGAGGGCCTAGTTACTTTTTTTACTTGCAGTAATTCCTTATCCTTTAACCACATTTTTAAATAAATATCACCATGTAAGTAATAAACACAGTCTGAGTATTCCACAGTACTCGGAAGTTAACCTCTAAGGCTAAAATAAAATATATTTATAGACTATTATTCCAAATGAGAGGGCTTTCAAAAGCGCTCACTTTACCCTTGAATAGTCTATATAGTCGGGTGCGCGCACCTCGTCTCTGTCTCTGGACAGTTGCTCTGTTCCGAAAGGCGGGCCGCTGCTGCCTGTGACGATTGACCCCCTGTGTGTGTGCCTTTCACGCAGACTGCGTGCGCGGGACTCTGTGTAGGCGTCTGTGTGTGTGTGTGTGCGCGACTTTCGCCTGGACGTCTCGCCCCCGCCACTCAGGCCACGCGCCAGCCCCGTGTCTACGTGGGATCACTGGGTTGATAAAGAGTGTTAGAAGGAAAGGGGGGGGGGGTGGGGCAGGAGATCGCGGAGCAGCCTGCCGACTGTATTGCGATACAACGCATCAATCACCGCGGGCGATCTGGAGCACCGGTGCCCCGCTCTCTCTCTTCTCTCTCTCTCTCTCTCTCTCTCTCTCTCTCTCTCTCTCTCTCTCTCGCTCTCTCTCTCTCTCTCTCTCACTCACTCACTCGCGAGAAAACCCGCCCGACCGCGGACTTCAGGGGTAGCCAAGAACCTTGAGAAGGCTCGAGCCAACCCTAAGGAACGACTGAAAAGTATTCATTCAGAATGGTTACCATTCCGGATTTTTGTACCGACGTTCACATCCCAAATATCCTGAAAAATGCCACAGTCGGAATGTTTACAATTCCTGTATGTGTGCAAAACACACACGCATTATTTCTCAATGCAAATAGGCTACACACGACAATCATTTATGGGGAAACTCCAAGCTTCGCTGATGCATGACGCTTCGCGTCGCCACCTAAAAACCATTGCCGGTGCACCTTGAATCATTGGTTTGGGTATATATTCCCCTGCTGGCGCTGGGACTCTGGCTCGGTGCATAATGTTTGGCTACGCTTGTACAGTATTTTTAAGTGCGAGGGGGCTAAGCTTGAAAGTCATTTGTAGGGAAACTCCAAGCTTCGCTGACAACTAAAAACACACATATCGGAACAGTAAACATTCAGACTGTGGGCAATTACGTGAAAGCACCTTACAGTTCAGGAAACAAGGCTATAAAACTTCTGCGAACAAACAATTAATGTAAAAAGCCACCTAAATAAGTGCGCCTGGCATGAAAGTATTGAGCACACGTAATAATAAAACAGTATCACGACGGACAGCCGTGTACACGAAGCGCACTCGAAACTTGAAACGGCCAAAGGCGTATAAAATATTAAAGCAACATTCACAAGGGAGGCGCTCATAAGTAGGGATAGGGAAATTTCGCGAATTAATTTCGGGACAAGATAGAAGTTAAACACATACACAGTGAAGTCACCTTCGCAATTGGACCACAGTTTATTAGATCCGCCCTGCACGAACCTGAGCCAATAGCTGACTTGCAAGGAAACACCTTGCGAATCCCATTAAAATACTTTTACCAATTTTACTTTAATCAAACTGCATTATTAATTGGTCGCAGGAAGTACAACAACGTCTCGAAACACTTGTTTCCTAAATAGTATTCTAACCTAATATCCAAACCATGCCGTTTTTGCTAGACGTGTTGTCAGAAGAGCAGTTCACTGCCGGGACACGGAGATTGGTTGTGCGCAGCCAGCGAGATCGGTCTACCTTATCTTTAGTCTATGGCTAAAACCCCTTTCTATACCAACGCACCAACAATAGATTAAAATTAACACGACTAGAGAAACGCAGCATAATAACGAGTGCCAAAAAAAAATCACAAGATTCAATTAAAAACCTGCAGCGAATGCAGTGCGGTACACTTGACTTCCGCATTGCTTGACACCGGGTCGCCAACCCGGGACAAACACTAGCAAATCATTAAAACTATTCAACAAAGTAATACCAATATTGCGACAACACCGCCACTGCACCGCGTAAAGTTATCCGAAACATATTTCGAAACGGGAGGCCAAAAAATAGTATATAATACAACGGTCAGCAAAATCCCTGGGAAGATAACTAGCCCCTAAAACAATACCATTAAAACTTTAAACTAACACACCCAAAAATTCAACCCACCTGCACGTGTGTTCACACCAATAAATTAGGTAACCATATGAAGGCTGGAGAACAGCCGACGAAGGCAGGAAGGGCTAGCTATCGCGTATGTGACGAGGGAGGGGTAATCTGCAGGGGAAGGGGAACCGAGAGCCGAACCATGGTGGAGTGGAGGAAAGTTTCAATCTAAAAATAAAGAAGAAAAGAGGTGCTCACTTGACTGTGAACCGCCTATAGGAGAAAGTCGCCGAGATTGTACCACCGCCTAAATCGTACCACCGCTGGTTTTCTATCAAGCAGGATTACTGGAGCGCTCTCGCGGTGAATACTTGAACTGCTAGATGTATTGAGCAGTCCGTGGAAATATCTAGTCGGTGTAAGCACGGGTTGCGTTTTTATTACAGTTATATTGTTTGAGTGTTTGCTGATGTAGTTTTTCTACTCTATATGTAACATAATACAGCACTTCAAGGTAAGTGTTACTGGAATTCATGCAGTTATCACTGTGGTGCAAGTAATATTGAACGTAACGGCTGGTCGCTTTGTAGCGAGGAACCTGTTTTAGGTTAGAAATGACGTAAAGAGTGAAGTTGTGCGCAGTTGCCTAAATCGTACCACGGGTGGGGCTCCTAATTCGTAGCGGTAAGAATTGGGATATCATGTTATTTAAAGTTCTATATTTGTAATTTATTTGCGTAAATTAAATGAATTTTAAATAAACACAAGTAACACACGTGTTAATTGTGTGTTACAGAATGGCGAAAGGAAATATGGTGCCTGGAGTGAATCAGACATGGAAAGGGCTCTGGCAGCGTACAGAAATGGGGAAATGGGTTCAACGAGAGCTGCCGCCAGTACAGCATTCCAAAACCAACGCTAAAGCGCCACTTGGACTGTAAAAACGTAATTGCTTACGACGTTACGAAGGAGCTTGGACGGACTACTACCTTGCCTCTTGAAATAGAAAATCAACTTATAGAACATATTTTAAAATTGGAAGAACTACTTATTGGAGTCACGATTGACGATGTACGCAAGCTGGCATATCATATAGCAGAGCACAACCACATTCCACATTGTATTGTTGTGTATGTGAAGAAACATTTGTGGAAGATATGGTTCAGTGTTTAGTGTGCGCATCCTGTGTTCACGAGAGTTGTGCGGGTGTTATGTCAGAACTGAAACATTTGTCTGTGTAGCCTGTAAATAATTTAATATTTCTTGCATTTACCGTAGAAAAATAATAAAACTTTATTAGTATTAAAATACTACAATAATCCTGTGTGTTATTAAATGCTGTCTTGTTTGTTTGTTCTCTCATTTGGTTTAATTTATAATGTTGTGGCACGATTTAGGACATAGGTAGTACGATTTAGGACACCAGTCTCTTATATCGTACCAGTTGCATCCTGTTACGAAAAGTTCTTTATTTCTTCCCCAATACTATATTTTGAAATGTAAACCACATCAATGTGCCCATAAATAGTCATACTTTTTGTTACAAATTCGTAAAACCTTGTTTTTTTTTTAATTTGAGACAGATAAAATTGCAAATGTAAAAAGTGGTACGATATAGGAAACTCTCCCTTATTCAACGATACCTGATGAAGAAATAGATTGTATGCAGGATTTATATTCTGCTGTACAAGTTAGTGAGCGAAGAGATTTGGGCGGCTCTTAACAGCGAGGTCTTGAGAGCCGATAAGTGTGATCGATGTTAGTATTGCGGGTGGATACGGGAGATCCCCGAGAAAACCCGCCGACCAACGGCATCGTCCCGCACGATTCCCACTTGCGAAGTTCCGGTGACCAGACCGGGGATTCAACACGGTTCGCCTTGGTGGGAGGCGAGCGTGCTAATCGCTCAGCCATCGTGGCCCCCTACAAGTTAGTGATGTCCATTACTATCGAGCCTATATCGTATTCGTTTGGCCGTGTCGATAGCGTAGCAAACCGCGGTGTTGTCTCTCAAGTGGGGATTCCGATGGCACCGAATGCCGAGTCACGATGACATAATCCTGCGGAAGGCAATGGGGAACCACTGTAGTACCATCCTGCCTCGAGAACTCTGGGCGCGCCACGATCTCCATTATCATGAAGTGCTTTGGGCCACGATACTTGGCCATAAGCGGCACGAATATCCAATTAATTTAAATTTTAGTGAAGCTTATTTAAAAGCACTCAATGGTCGAAAATTATTTTGTTAAATTGTTTGCATATTGCGTATTTTTTCGCTGCGAAGTTAAATATTAGTCAGGAGAAAGTATCAACACATCAGAAAATTACTTTTAAAAAAAGAATGAAAGAAACGTAAAGGAATATAACATTTATATGTAGTAATTATTCGTACAAATCTCCAAAATCCAACACAATATTTATATACGTCACTCTACAGCTATGAATAGTTATCTATGTCGTCACAATAATTTGTTACGTGTATAGCCCCGAGTATTTCGCGAATTCATTTGGTGGAATAGGTAGACTCCACACACTTGTTGTTTTCTCCAACTACTGTGATTGGACGGCAGTTCTTTAGACACGCCCCATTTTAACTGTGAGCCAGCAACAAGTGGGATGTAGCAGTTGGGAGTGAACATTGAACAGTCCTGTATAAAGGATATTTACGTGATCGTAAATGCTGATCACGTTAAAGTGAGCACTTTTAAAATAAACCTTAGCAAAATGTCACTGTTCCTAGCAAATATTTGAACGTGTGCACTGATGCGTAGTAAAGTTGGTAACGATGGAGGGAGAGTAGTTGCATGTTTTGAAAGTCGAGTTTAAAATGTTAGGTAGACATTTGTGATAAATTAAATTATTCCTTTCGCTTTCCGTTTTTTGATGCATGTAAATGTAAGAAGTAGCGGATTTGTACATTATTTACTTACTTCTCTTATAGTAGTACAGTTTCACTTCTCGGACGCGTGAATAATGTGGGAGGAACCATGGCAGTGTTAACTTAACATAAGGCGGAAGGATACACAACGTGCATGCAAGTAGATACTAAGCAGGGCTTTCAGAAGTTCTCAGTTTAATAAGTAGGGATAGTAAAAAAAATTTAGCGAATTAATTTCAGAACAAGACAGAAGTTAAACACATACACAGTAAAGTCACCTTCTAATTGGATCACAGTTTCTTAGACCCGCCCTGCCCGCCTCTGAGCCAACAGCAGACTTGCAAGGAAACACCTTGCGAATCCCATAACTGCCAGGTGTTGGTCAACAACCAATGAACACACAGCTGAGGCTCCAGTATGCAGAGAACTGAGGAGTCCAGCCTACAGGTCATTGAACTCGCGAAATTTTCCTATCCTTATTAATAAGCCTCCATAGAAAAATGTTTAAACGCTTCAAGGTTACGTTCGACCGTAAGCAAGCATTTCGACGGCGGTTGAAAATAGCATAAGCAAGTTTCTCGTATGTTCCGTTTCCTCAGAATTTTAAGCGGTGGGTATAGGTTTTTAATGCAGCGATTTGTTCAGAAAAGTTACAGCATTATCACTAGAGACCTGCAAATTTCGCGTTATTATTTGGCATTAGGCTAAACTTAACAGTTCTGTATAATTTATACTGTAGCCGGCATCGTTTCTCCATTGGCTGCTGCATAAATGTGAAATCACTCCCTTTTCTGACTGAAATGCACGTGATAGGACTAAACAACTTTGGCGTGTTCATTTATTGGGGCAGTTTTACCAGGGCGATGCGGGGGGGGGGGGGGTGGGTGATGTCGAATAAATTATTGTCCAATGACATAGTTATTACAATGATAAATGTGTTTGAAGTTTAACGTGTTGTCAAATAATAAATAATAACGCGAATTTTGCATGTCTCTAAATTTATCACTATATTTACTATATTTTAAAACACTCTTTTACAGAAAAATAAATATTGTAAACGGAGATGGGGTTACTTGCAGTGATCTTCTCTGACTGAAAATTTTCAAAGAACACACTTGTGTTTCAATAACCTAATTTATGAATTAGCAACAAGATATCGACTTTTATTGCTGTCCTGAAAAAAATATATATATAACTGGAGTAAACACGACTCCTTGCGGTGAGATCAATCTGACAATCAAGGAAGGAGGCCGCTTAAAAGTTAACTTTTGAAACAAAATCTGGAGTCGAACAGGCCAGATGTTAAATCCTTACGTTGCAATCCCGTAATCTCACGAAACACTTGAGATGAAACCAAACATTTTTTAAGGAGTAACTTTTTGAAACTTGTAAAGGCCAAGATTTTTGGTTAGAATCCGAAAATTAAAATAAATATTATATGTATGATTTTTCAAATAATTTTCTTTTTCTATGTTATTACCGTTTATGTAAAACCAGGAAACCTTATAATATCTTTAAAATTAAGATATATATATATATGGCTCCTGAACAGCTTTGAGCCTTTTAGGGGACAAATGAAGTCACGGCTGGCAACGCGAAGAAGGACGCGCCTGAAGGACCCTTCTTTGGAGGAACACGTAGAGCTAGGTATGACAATGACATCATTAGTTGCTCAGCTAATTGGCGCGTCATGTTCGCCAATAGTGAGACCTGTAAGTGGTATATAAGTGTAGGTCTGGGAGCCACTGAAGAATAGCGCCGTTGGTTTTCCACCGTTCGTGTGCACTAACTATGTTCTGTTTCTAATATGGAGTGGCGGTGCCAACTCAAATATGTCAATATCAAGAAACCATAGTGTTGTTGTGTCTGTAGAAGTTTCTCATCTAAATTATCTTTGCTAGGTATTTTATTTACACTACGCATCAAGAGTCCGGGTCACCCACCATTTTGATTTTTTTTTTTTAGTCATTTCTTCCTGTTTCCAATTCGGGAGGATTTATTGTAAAAACGTGACTACATAAGTTTACCTAATTACTTTACCTATCATTACAGTCATAATAAATGAACTACTAACGCATATTTATGCAACAATTAACATACTACTAAATTTTATATATTAATGTATTCGCGCCTTTTAAAGACAACCAGGGGAAAATCTACTAACAATCAAGTACAAAAATTTGCACAGAAACATGACTGAAATTCTTCTATAGTGAATCATTCTCAGTAATGATCTGAATAAGGGGGCGATACCACCTCTTAAATAGAGACTTTGTTGGCGATACATGCTTATTTCGGTAGCTGTACGCATAATTAAGGTGTCGCAAAGATAGTGATGCCTTTACAAATAAACATTTACTTTATTTTAATTTATATATATATATATATTATTTAAGGTTTACGTATAATAAATATGCAATTAGACTCTAAGATGCCCTTTATTTTATTATTCAACCGTTTCCTCGTAATATCTCTCATGATAGCATTTTCGTAGTATCACTGGCGGGAACTAGTTCAAAGCATCCACTTGACAAAAAAAGCAAAGCAGAAACACTGAAGGAGTGAAAGAAAATACCCGGTAACCATTTGGACGAACGCTGTAAAAAAATTTCCGGTAAAATTTCTAAAATGTAATGGAAATTTTTAACCTATACATTGTATGATGATATTACCACATATCAAGCTGCAGATACAGGAATGTTTAGCAGCGCTACTATGTAAATTTGGGAACTTCCCTATGCATTTGACTGTTTCCTGAGCAAATGTAGGAACACTGCAATTAATGTATAGGGAAAAACATTACCATTCCTACTTTCTTACTAAGCGTATACACTGGTGTGGTAAATGTCCTAATAATTTCTTAGAGTGCAGCAGGACGACTGAAAATACCGAATTCACACCTGATTCACACAAGGGAATGTGACATATTCCAATTTAACCACTTCGTTTCTACTTCAAGAAACGCGACACATTGTTTTTTTTTTTTTTTTTTTTTTTTACCGTTGTATGGATGTAATAGTATTTTCCAGGAAGTGATTATAAATTGAACATTTCCTTAGATTAATTTCTTATACGATCGCGACACTGAGATATGTATTTTAATGAAATGCCAAGGCAGACCTACAGAGCTATAAACCTATTACTTCAGTTGCAGAACTGCCACTAGCCCTGTTTTTTTCTAAACAGCTGACTCGCCTCGTAATTGCATTCTATTGAAACCGCCATACAGTTCTCACAGATAACGTTATTTCACTATGTCTCCGACACTTGTTTTACAAGTCGTATAGCAGCTTTCCCGTTCGCAGAGGAGCAAATAATAGCTTGCAGGTAAAGTAGAAACTGCCTGTTCGGTCGCGAGTGGCTCTGGACAAAAACAGCAACGCCATTGGAAAACTAGTCTAGGATGAAAAAAATAAACGGAAAGAAAGACAGACGACAACTTGCACGCAGAGATCACATAGGGACGATGGCCATGAATGGAGCCGTAGAGAGAGAGAGAGAGAGAGAGAGAGAGAGAGAGAGAGAGAGAGAAGCGGCCGTTGTCAGGGTGTGAAAACACAAGACTCGGTATGCCTTGCTGTCTGAAAGAGGGGGGGGGGGGAAAAAAAAAACTATTTGAGTTGGAGGCTTGCCAGCAACTATTCACGCACTGCTAGCTTCGGCAGCGGAATTATCTTAATGCCCTTAAAACCAGCAGCTTATCAGGCGGTCGACTTGCTTACTTATCTACTGTAATTGTGACTTAATTTCCAGTGGCTCTGTTAGAGTAAGACGTCGATTTACCTTACGATTAGCGCGCCGCTTTTCTTAACCCTTTGAGAAGTATGCACGTACACACACAGGGCCACGTTCATATGAAATAGTTTTTGCTCCTGAAGGCAAAATGTACACTTCTATAGTTTTACTGTTTCGCTGGCCTTACCAGAATATAAGTAATAAATTACAAGTTGTCAACATTTCATTTCTTTAGAAAAATATATTATTTTTTATCATTTCTCCAAAGGACACTATTAATTGTAAAACGTTTTAGATTATCATGATACTTTGATTGGCACACAGAAAAGAATAGATTTCATTAGCCGACGGCCAGCCAATAATAACCGTTGTATAGTACAGTAAGCGTATCGCGTGTAGCCAGGACCAATAGGAAGATGGTAAGCGGAAATCCAGAGCCGATATTGCGGAAGCGGTGAATATAGGAGCAGCTGACGTCAACCTTGTCTTCAGTGCCAGTAAACATGTGCGGTTCTCGAAGGGTTAACCACTACCTGGGAACCTTGTCTTCAGTGCCAGTAAACATGTGCGGTCCTCGAAAGGTTGACCACTTCTTGGGAACCTTGTCTTCAGTGCCAGTAAACATGTGCGGGTCCTCGAAGGGTTGACCACTACCTGGGAACCTTGTCTTCAGTGCCAGTAAATATGTGCGGTCCTCGAAGGGTTAACCACTACCTGGGAACCTTGTCTTCAGTGCCAGTAAACATGTGCGGTCCTCGAAGGGTTGACCACTACCTGGGAACCTTGCCTTCAGTGCCAGTAAACATGTGCGGTCCTCGAAGGGTTGACCACTACCTGGGAACCTTGTCTTCAGTGCAAGTAAACATGTTCGGTCCTCGAAAGGTTGACCACTTCTTGGGAACCTTGTCTTCAGTGCCAATAAACATGTGCGGGTCCTCGAAGGGTTGACCACTACCTGGGAACCTTGTCTTCAGTGCCAGTAAACATGTGCGGTCCTCGAAGGGTTGACCACTACCTGGGAACCTTGTCTTCAGTGCCAGTAAACATGTGCGGTCCTCGAAGGGTTGACCATTACCTGGGAACCTTGTCTTCAGTGCCAGTAAACATGTGCGGTCCTCGAAGGGTTAACCATTACCTGGGAACCTTGTCTTCAGTGCCAGTAAATATGTGCGGTCCTCGAAGGGTTGACCATTACCTGGGAACCTTGTCTTCAGTGCCAGTAAACATGTGCGGTTCTCGAAGGGTTAACCACTACCTGGGAACCTTGTCTTCAGTGCCAGTAAACATGTGCGGTCCTCGAAAGGTTGACCACTTCTTGGTAACCTTGTATTCAGTGCCAGTAAACATGTGCGGGTCCTCGAAGGGTTGACCACTACCTGGGAACCTTGTCTTCAGTGCCAGTAAACATGTGCGGTCCTCGAAGGGTTGACCACTACCTGGGAACCTTGTCTTCAGTGCCAGTAAACATGTGCGGTCCTCGAAGGGTTGACCATTACCTGGGAACCTTGTCTTCAGTGCCAGTAAACGTGTGCGGTCCTCGAAGGGTTAACCACTACCCGGGAACCTTGTCTTCAGTGCCAGTAAACATGTGGGGTCCTCGAAGGGTTGACCATTACCTGGGAACCTTGTCTTCAGTGCCAGTAAACATGTGCAGTTCTCGAAGGGTTAACCACTACCTGGGAACCTTGTCTTCAGTGCCAGTAAACATGTGCGGTCCTCGAAGGGTTGACCATTACCTGGGAACCTTGTCTTCAGTGCCAGTAAATATGTGCGGTCCTCGAAGGGTTGACCACTACCTGGGAACCTTGTCTTCAGTGCCAGTAAACATGTGCGGTCCTCGAAGGGTTGACCATTACCTGGGAACCTTGTCTTCAGTGCCAGTAAACATGTGCGGTCCTCGAAGGGTTAACCACTACCTGGGAATGTAGTTGACGTTGCCGGTATCGAAATAGGTGGGAGGGACGGGGTTTTCTCATGGTACTCTCGATTTCACGCACCATTGCATTATGGTGCTTGTTCGTCGAAGGGTCTGTTTTCATGTCACGCTTTAGGGACGATTGCTGCCTGCAGGCCCTATTTATGAAGCCATTCCGATAACTGATTCACCACCCTAGGTCGTAGTCTATATCTCCACACGCGTTGATATTTGGACCATTCTAGGCACAGAGTTGAAAACAAACTTTCTAAATCATGGAACGCTACTGCAGGTGTCTCCTAAACCCAAATAATTGTACCTTCTATTTTAAAGGTGTTTATAAATTACGTAGAAATGGTTATATATTCTAAATATGTTATATCCTAATTATGCAAAACAAACGAGACAAATAAAAATTTATTCAGGTTGTCTTCAACTGCAAAGCAGAATTCGATCTATTAGTGATTACAGTGTTCATAATATTACGATAAACGGTAATACCTTTTCTAAAAAAAAAAAATGCTTAATTTAAATTATTAATGAATCCGTTGAATGCAGCAGGAAAGACAGTGCGCTATTTAGTAAGTCTCTTAAACGGCAGTATGCATTATCTTTGTCGCCATGTAGAGCACGTCATTTCCTCATCAATATATTTACAGACTTAGAAAGATCGTCAGACTCTTTACTATGTTTATATATTCATTATTAACATCCATAAATGTTTTGTATTTAGAAGACATTGAAAATAATTTTTTTTTAAACACATCGTTGTCATATTTTCTTAAGCATAATCGATCAATAGTCATTCACACCCCCCCCCCCCACACCCCCCTGCTTTTGCTTCTAACTTTAATCTCTTATATTATGTTACGAAAAACACAATAGATGCATAATTTCTTATACATTCCTACTTCGTGTTTTTTACTTAAAAAGGTATTGGTATTGTAGTAGGGTTTTAAATCCTTGTTTATGAGCATACGACCAAAACCACTTTAATTTCACGTACCGAAATACTCATCTAAGTAAACAGTTATAGTAAAAATTCAAAGAACTTTTGTAATCAGTTTGATACGTATATGGAATGAAAAATAACGTGTTTATGCGTCAGTAGAGTGGAATGGAGAGATTTGGCAGGCTCTTTTCATCGAGGTCTTGAGAGCCGATAAGGGTGAAGTGAGGTGAGTATGGAGCAGCGCCGGAATGCAAGGGCGGGGGGAAACGGGAGGGGTCCTGAGAAAACCTGTCGACCAGTGGCATCGTCCACACGCGAAAATCCGGGTGCGACCCTGCCGGGAATCGAACCAGGTTCGCTTTGGCGGGATCCGGATAGTCTGACCAGTACACCACCTCTGTCCCTGCGCCAGTAGAGAGAGAATACATGATTGACTGCTGCAGTTTGATCAACAAATGCCTGTCAATGATCCGCTGTGATAGGTGTGGCCGTGTGCTAGTGCAACAAGAAACATTAGCGATTCTAATAAGTTATCAGCTCATCATGCACACTCAAGTATTTCGTGACGAGACAGTTTCTTTCGATCACACGATGTATTTGGAGAGCAGTTTATTCGTGTAATTTCAATTTTTACTGGTATAGGATGTCCGCTGTAAAGTGAGCCCTTTTAAAGACCTAGTTTTTTTTTCTTTCAGTAATTTTTTAAATCCTTTAACCATTTTTTAAAATAAATATTGCCATGTAAGAATTAAACACAGTGTGTATATTCCACCATACTAAGAAGTTAACGTCTAAGGCTAAAATAAAATATGTTTGTTGACTATTATTCCAAATGAGAAGGCTTTAAAATGTGCTCACAATGTCGTGAATAACCTATATAAGGCATAACAGTAAATAGATGGGCGTGAGAGGTTTAATAAGAGCACAAATATTAATAAAGCGTTTACCTTATGGCGTATAGGCACCACGTTGCGCCATGTTGAAAGCGTTAAGCACATGACACACACGCGTCGCTACGATCCACGTCGAATCTAAAATGCAGGAGTTATCTGTTTAGGACTGCAAAGCTCAGGTCATTATTTCGTTACTATCTGGGGCGTAGCTCGATATTTTGGCTGGGAATGCGTGACGGTGCAGGTTCTTGTCCTGACAAGTAGAACGGGAACCTTAAAGTTTTCTATGTTGATAATCGATTAATCGACTATATTTAAATAATCGTAAGTAATCAATGTTGATTTCGATAATCGAAACCATAATCGACTATAAAAAATAATCGTCAATGCAAAGTTAATTTTTGAAAAATAATATTGGAATGAAGACTTATACTGTTTGAGTTCCGATATTTCTTGTGCACTTAAAACAGTAACTTAATTCATTTTTACATAAATATGTTTAATTTACTTCTATTTTTAATCTTTGTCTAATTTTTTTTTTTTTTTAGATTATGATGACGCATTTTCGAAAATTCACCAATGAAAACCACCAGTGGTTTTATACACCGGTTGAAGCATTTTTCGAAAATCAGATTAATTTTTAGCAGTGTTTTCGTCTGCTTTCGGACAAATATTATTACCATTATACAAACATGTTGAAGTTTTCATTGCCCATTTGTAAAACTCGACGTCCGAATTATTTTGGTATATTTTGAAATGCTTGAAAATTACGAGTTGTGGGTGTGTTAACTTTTATTTTTCAGAGAGAGCATTCGAAAATTCATCGGTTAACATTTTGGTGCATATCCACCAGACCCACCGAATTTTCAGGCTGGTTGAAATTGTTAATCAATCGGTTCAACCGGACTCAACCCACAGAGTAATTTTCGAATGCCCGGTGTACATCGGTGGATGCACCGGTGAATTTTCTTATATTCGGATTTGTGAAGAAAAGTGTCATGGAGCTGCTCCAGCGTGGTTGCCATGATGACTATTTATTATTTTTGTATATAACAGTAAACATTCAACAGATGTACGAATGTGCGTATTGCGTGTTCGTTCGTGTTGAACTTTGTATCCAAAACTCTACAGACAAAATGTAATATAATGAATACTTTCGTCGAATAATCGATTGATAATCGATTATTCATCGATTAATCGATTTATGTAAATATAAATAGATTAATCGATTTAGGTAAATATAAATAAATCGATTAATCGAAGTTACTAAATAATTGGTTTCTCCCATCACTAGATTGAGCGGGACTAGTCTGAAAACATTGCATTTTGTCACTGAGGCGTTTGTGGTTTCTGGTCAATGGAAGCCGATGCAATGGCAAGCGTGCCACCAGTCCAGTTCACAGCAGACGGTGTCGAACCGTCGACGCAGACAGGTGTACACCAGTTGCAGTGCTCCAGTGTCGAGCCAACACTGGACGAGGCTGTACGGCCCGTTACGGCCATGCGGACAAGATGGCGGTTATCCCGTGCCGTGGTCACATTGCGTGTTCCAATACCCGCTCGTCGCTGCGTATGACCCTCTTTCTATCCACTGGTTCCACACACGCATCACTGCCGTAGCAGCATACCTTGTATACGAGCTGAAATGTCACGGTATGGCAAACCCGTTTCCCGTAGACCGATCATTCTGCCCTGTTCTAACTCACTCACGCGCTGATACAGCGCCCTTTGAGGTCGACGAGGCGTACCGGCACTTGCTTTCACTTCGTTTGACGGCTCATCACGGAATGAGCTTGGCGTAACACTGGTCTTTCTGGTCACGCATGAGAGGGTGTTGCAATAGGACATTGAAATATATCCTCCGTGTAAATATTTTCGCGTAAATCTGGTGGCCTTAGTTATACCCTATGTCATGTCATCCGAAGAAATCCATCCAGAATCCACGTTTGCGGGTAGCAGCTGAAAATAAAATAAATCCCAAAATGGAGCGTAGCAGCGATAGCGCGCTCGATGTGCGTGGCAGCATCGCCTATGACACCCCTTCGCTTCTCGACCTCGGACACGGAAAATATATCCGGTGCCTTCCCTCGGGCAATTCGCGTGTGCGGCGGACACTCGCAGGCCCAACTCTTCTCTCCAGAGGAAAGCTCGCCGCCGCTTTCTCCAGCCCCGAGAGATCGTCTCCCCGAGATGCGCGGCTCCGGCGATGACGGACACGTCCTCGCGCTGGTTGGCCAAGCTGGTCCAGGAGAGGCTGGACAAAGGGGGCCGGGAGGAGGGTTTCAGAGAAAACTTCCCGGCCTGCGAATACTCCCCCCCCCCCCCCCTTCAGCAATTCTCTCTCCTCCCCCGTCCATTGGAGCCACGGTGGCTGAGCGGTCAGTCTGCACGCCTCCCACCGAGGATAACCGGGTTCAATCCCCCGGCCGGGTCACTCCCGGATTTTCGCAAGTGGGAATAGTGCCGGACGATCCGCTGGTTGGCGGGTTTTCTCGGGGATCTCCCCCCTCTCCCATCCATTCCAGCGTTGCTCCCTCATCGAGCCTCTCAGGACCCCGATGTAACGGCACTAAGCAAATTGGAAACATTATTTTCATGACCTCCAACACAGTTAAAAACGGATGTGTCTCAAAATATCAAGAAACGCACACACGCGAAATTACGATAGAGGCATGCATTGGACTTTGTTACAGAGTCGCGTCCAATAAAACTTTAGGGTCACTGCATAGAAGAGAAGTGAAGTGAAGTGAAGAGAGTTGGACTGCTCTTAACATCGAGGTCTTGAGAGCCAATGAGGGTGATTGAGGTGGGTGTGGAGCAGCGTCGGAGAAACGGGAGATCCCCGAGAAAACCCGCCTACCAACAGCATCGTCCCCCACGATTCCCACATGCAAAAATCCGGAGTGACCCGGCCGGGGATTGAACCCGGATCGCCTTGGTGGGAGGCGAGCAGGCTAACCGCCCAGCCACCATGGCATCTTCTAAATCATAAAGTATTGTTATAGAAGCGGCGGTCAAAAGTAACACGGGTATTTTAACGCAAAATATTTGACAGCCTTATTTTAACTAATTTGGCGTCGAAGAATGAAAAATAAATACAAATCTTAAGGGGCTTGTCCACCCGGGGACATTTTTGGAATCTGAGGGCGAGAACGTGAGAGCGATAAGGGTGAATCTGACAGGCGCATCAAGTGCGCCATCGCCGCTAAGCGCATGGCTCTGAACTGGCGTGCTGTGTTCTATTCGCGCTGCGTGTAACTATGGGTCTTTAAGCAGTGACGCTTATCATTTTATTGTTGGAAAGTCTGGAGCAAAGTTCAGTTCTAGGCTCTTGTGTTATATTTGTATGTAACTGACGCGTATACTTCGAGATACAGCGCTTTAAAAAAGCCTTTTTGACGTGAATACGTCTTTTAATTTGCAATCATAATGGGTGGCAATCCAGAAAATCCGAGAAAATCCGATGATAACAAAATCGGGGGATACAATTTGGCATTGCAAACTCTGAATCTATCGTCTACATGCAGAATGCAATTACACCACTCGATTGCCAAAAGATCAAACAATATGTTACGTTGAGTGAGGATTGCGTAGCATCGTGGATTGGCAGTGGTGGCCGGGGGGGGGAGGCGGGGAGAGAATGCGGAGTTTTGAGTTCGTTTCGCCACATCTCACAACTTCCTCGTAGTATAACTTTTGACTAGGAGAAGCTACGACGCTCGTTTGAGTTTCAATCGACAGTTCTCGTCAGGATTAATCGATTACGTTCATCGAAACGTTTGCGTGGCGTGGTTATTGTGAAATTATACGAGTTTAAAGTAAAAAATTAAGAAAACTTGACACAATGTCGACTTATACTACTCGTCAGTCAAAAAGCCAAGTCGAAACACAGAAATCGTATACGGTTGGAAAGAGCATCTCAAAATAAATCCAGTGATATCCATAAAACCCCATATGATCGAGTAAAGCGGGACTGGATACGTAAACAATACATCAAGGTGTCCGAGCGCGTCAACGTAGACGTATTCAAGCAAAACAAACGGCCGTGTCCCCAACACAGCAACACCCTTTTTTTTTTATCTATGCCTGAGTGCCCTGAAATCGTATTTCTGGTGTCTTGAAATCATTCAACAGCCTTCGTTTGGAGTGTGTGTTTTTTTTTTTTTTTTTTTTGTAGATCAGCACATTGGGTGCAAGTTCAATAGCTTTATAGAAAGGCGTGTATTTTAAGCAATATGCAACGCAGTTCATCAGCCTTTGCGTCTAATTAGTAGAGACGTGGGAAATTCGCGTTATCTTTCGGTGACATGATAGACTCCGCTGCATTATAAACAACTGGCCACAGTTCAATTCGTAGTTTCGTTTGCCGCTGCACTGTAAACAACGTCGCGTATCTGCTAGAACTCCACAGCAGAACTTATATTATTGGCTCAAGAATTACCCCGAGGCGAACATATTATTGGCCAATGGCTAAAGTCAGTCAAACGCACAATCGCTTAAAGAGTTTTTGGAGTTCACGCTGCCCTTAAATAATAACGAGAATTTTGCAGGACTCTACTAATTAAAAGAACATTTAAACTGATGTCCTCTAAAAGAGTTATTTTTGTACACCAGATTAAGGTAAGATGTAGTGCATGATGTCTCACTTATTACCCGCATGGATAGAAGTCGTTAGGTCAGTTGTTACATGTACAAGGAAAATATTCAATTTGTTGAAAGAAGGAGCGAAACAGCGGTCTCAAAAGAACTTCATTAACCGCAAGTTAAGCCTTAACACTCTTGAATCTGTCAACATATGTTGCAAATACCGTTCTCATCTTTCACATGGTCTGGTCATTAGCGTTAACTCACTGCATTCCAAGGCGTGGCGATTTCCCAGTACATATATCACCTTGACTGCATACTCTAACCTATGGTTCTTATCAGTCGATAATTATCAAGTTACTTATTTCATGGTCGTGTGTTTTTTTGGCTGGAGATTTTTTTTCTCGATGGATGTTACATCATTTGGTCGTAACCTTTCAGATTAAAGAGTTAATTGAATTGCTGGATAATTTAGATTTCCTAAATGCGATAACGTTGCAGGATTCCTGTTGAATGTTTTATATACTTCACTGGGCATACGACGTGGATATGTTTATCTTAAACTATAATTATGTGCAGAATCATGTGACAGTTGATTTACAGTTCAACACTTTTGAAGCATTACTTGGTTTTTTTTTTTTTTTTTTCCCGACAATTGTGCAACTGTGATATTGTTTTATTTCAATATTTAAAATTACCATATTATCGCAAATTTAAGTATAACTTTTTTTAAACAGTAAATAATGGGGCTAATTTTAATATCCTGCTGTAAACATTATTGTTATTTGCCAGGAACATTTCTTCTTCAAAGGTTGGTTACAGTATTCACCTGCCCATTAATAAGGTTTATTGTACACAGGTTCAAAAGTGCAGTACTAATAGGATGTCAACCAAAGTTTTTCGCTGCCAATTTTCACTGGTGTCGCATTTGTGAAGGATGTTCTTTTTTGTAAGCAAATAGGATAGTTTCAATTTCCGTAAAATAAATATAACTGTTAAAAATCTTTCTGTTTGTTATTTGTTAACGCCTATGTAAAGATTGAACGCTGTTCTTCGCACTAGAGTGGGAATATAACAAAATATTTCTACATACCGTTTAATATTCTTTCGCAAAACTTAACTGAATAAAACGGTGGCTTACACAATCACTTTATTGAAATGTGACAACTGAATCGGAAAATTCCTTTCGATGGTGACTATCATTTTTTCACTCTTAAATTCGTGTCATTATAGATTGTTCATGAACATTCAAAACCAAACCAATTGTTATTTTTCTGTTAACTTTTTTAAACACCACTAGGGAGCGTGGAAAATAGTTACACAATAATATAGTTATGCGCGATCGCTTCGCCTTCGTACCCTTCCTCTCCCCACCTCAGGCGCGCGACCAGTCGTCCCAGGATGACGTCATATGTACCCGGTAACTAGCACACGCAGGCTGCAATAACGCCGACTGCAATGAGGACACTCCCTTCTCTGGAATAATATTGCGCGATTTTTCTGGTCATCACCGCCCTCGGCGTAACTCGAGCTGTGAAGAAGATTCTGCGCCAAGCCACCTCGGCTATATAATCAGCTGCGTGCCTCTGTGTTGTCAGTTCTTGAATGACCAGTAGCGCCAGATGTGAACGATCGTCAGGACGACGGGCGACGGATCAGTGACCAGCGAGCTGTTATGAAGTGATGAAGGCCTTAGCTGAACGGCCTGCCTGATCACACCTTCAAACATTGAACCAGGGCACGAGCGTGATTGCAATAACACCTCGCGAAAGACCAGTTGCAGAAACCCCCTCCACCGGCCAATAAACGTGGCCGAAATATTAAAAAAAAAACGCACCCGATATAGGCCAACGTAACACTGGGAACGGTGTGTTTTGTTATCGAGGCAGCTGACCGAGAATATATGGAGATGGGTATGTCCGGCCATCATTAACCGCTTCCTAAAGTCAGCTTCCAGCAATATGAATTAGGTGGGGACGTTCCAATTAGATTGTAATAGTAGTGGCGTGCGGTAACAAAACTTAATATAATTAATTAGCATCTTGATATTCCATTTAAGCTCCCCCGATTAGTAACCGTAAAAATAATTATTGTATAATCCTTATGTTCAATAAACCCCAAATTATACTTTTGTGATCTACCTAATCGATAGTGACTATATAGCTACGCCCATAGATCATTTCAGCTATGAATTGACTTAAAAGCTAACTCGTAACTGAGTGCGGTGCGCGATCATCGGGGGAGTGGAGACTTGGCCTGATCGGCTGGACTGTAGGAAAGTGGGACTTGATGCATGAGTACAGACCCGAGAAATTCGCGAGTTCAATGACCTGTAGAATAGCTTCACAGTCTTATATACTCTCAAACAGATATCAACTGTTTATTGGTTGATTGTTGTGGTAGTAAAAGGCGGTGGTTGGGCGCACACTTTATTGCATTTTTGTTATTGACCCATTTATCTCCAGGAGGTGTCGAACAACACGTCGACCAATTACAAACGTAACATGAACGTACATGTGTGTGAATTCCATCTTGTTTAGAAATGAACCCGCGAAATTCTCGGGTCTCTATGCATCAGTAACGGACATTACGAATTATGTTAATGTGTAACATTGGGTATTGTGATCGTAGTGCAAATAATCAACGACTATAGGTAATGTAATTACAGTGATAAGAATTTTATTATAAATGATACCGGCGTACGAGTTCTTCCCACTCATAGGAGTTTTAAGTGTTAATAATAGAGACAGGCAATTGTGTCATGTAAATAATAGCTGTGCGAGTTTTTATAACACTGTATATAAATAAATAAATAATTTTTTTTTAAACTAAGACTTATATCCCTCACGAACTTGAATACATCCCAGGCTATTATTAACAATATTTTGGTTGGGAAAAGTATATATCTCGATTCGAACGAAATACATACTTTTGCAGAAACAAACAGAATTTCTCAAATAACCGCCAAATTAAAAGCGACCTCTTTGGAACACCAGCACGACGTCCGGAGGAAATGTCCGTCTGCGGTTTTCCTGAGAGCGAATCACAACAATCCGTCGGCCATGGATCCTTCCGTGCAGCAAATTTCAGTATGGAAGCTTAACACTGATTTTTTTAATTTTTTTATTTTATTATTATTATTATTATTATTAGTTGGAAATGCATTTTCAGGGGAGGAATATTTTGGGGAAATAACATTTTCTTGCGTTCTAATAATATATTTTTGATTTTTACATTGAAATTTCTTACTTTAGCAACAAAGATAAACTAACACTTTGAAGACTATGCCTGAGTACAGCGCGGGCAAAACTAGTATGAATATTTCTCTGCCCATAAACGACAAAAATGCTTTGGACGTAGTAACTTTGTTTCCTTGTTTTCATCGCGAAGTTATCACAAAACAACACAGCACTTATAATGATTTTCGCAAATAAAAATGAAATTTTTTCTTCAATTTCTGAAATAAGCCCGATGGACTCTAGTTCATCACGAAATACCATTTGGTTGACTGACATACGGCTAATAACGAAAGCCTGGTGCGGTTTTGACCAATAGGACGACGGTAAGACGGAACAGAGACCAATAGAATAAGGCGCCTTTGCAATGGTGTAAATAAGCGACTCACTTCTAGATTGTCTTTAACGCTGGTAAAATTTTGCCGACTTCCAAGTGTTCAAACAAATCCACGGCCTTGAATTTTGTTTCAAAGTGCATATACACCTCTAAATAATGTCGTCACTATGCGGTAGCTCATCCTTCCGTCCGTCAAAAGTTAAAAGTGTGGTAAACATTTGACGGACGGAAGATCACGTGACCACCGGACGGACGACAGAGTGTTGCGACGGACTATCGTGTGTCCGACTTTACAAACCCTCCCGCGAAGACCCGCCGCGGGAAACCCTTATTAGCAAGGTAAACAGGTATGTGCCACCCGCCGACGGCTACAAATAACGAGAGTGCGCTCGCGCATCAAGAAAATATACTGCTCATCCATGCTCAACATCTGCCCCCCCCCCCCCATACCAAATTTCCTCGACCAACATTCCTACGGAGCCAGTTAGATAATTGGCCCGACAATCAAGCGTTGCGTCTGGTCACGCGCCGTTCCCCGCAGATAGTTGCCCGAGCGTTCTTGCAGTTCCTATTTCTTTCCCCACCCCTGTTCCCCATCGTCATCCTCTTTCACACATCGCCGGCGATCATATCTGTTGTGTCTGCTCCCACAGCTGGTTTCCGCGTAATTTCTCGCAAGTCCGGTGGTTCTGCCTTCGCTTTGTGGGGAAACACTCGCAGGCCAGCATTGCGTTTGCACTCCACTGTTGCAATAGCTCACTCTAAAATCAACTATAAGTAGGGTGCCTGTTCTTCGTGAAATGATTTCAGCGAAGGCTAGAATTCAAAATCCTATGTGCACACTTGAAGACTTCATTTGGCTATTGGCCACTTGCCTATGTGTGAAGAGAGTCTGTTACACGAGTGAGCTGATCAGAATTAGGTTTCTCCGAGACTGACCGTCCGTAATTCGCGGGCAGACAGATAAGACGCATATCAATTCAAATCATCCAATCACCAAAGTAGGCTCCGAACTACAGTGTTTTGAAACTCAACTTGTCCTGAAATTTTTTCGCGAAAAACAGGTGCCCCTCTCCTACATTGGGCTGATGCCATGCAGTGCAGTGTAGCGCCAACGACTTTCTGAAACGTGATTGGCTCACGTGACCTGTGACGTCAGTGCCGACGTGCAGAGCAGTGCTGTGCAGTGCAGTGCTGACCAAGTTAACCAACATTTGACTAGGGTCGGCAGATGATCGCCAGGGTGTACGTGATGGGCTGTAATTAAATACGTCACGATGAACGAGCCAATGAAAAGCAGGCTCAAGCTGCGCAGGTACAAACAAAGGCGGGAAAACTATATTCTTTTTGTTTATATTGTAAGTGCTGTATACTATATGCAATAAAAATATTGTATGGCTTACTTAAAGGGCAAAAGCGATCGCTCTGAGTAGTATGATTACGACGAGTCTGGAGCGAATGTATATTAGATGGGCGGCTGGGCGACTTCGGCTTGACTCAGACGAGCTCGGCAATGTTCGGCTTGACTTAGGGGGTGCTCGTAAGCCGTCGACTCGGCTGGTAATAACACTTGCGCATCAATATTTAACAGTGAAAAATTAATGTAGGCAACGGACATTGCTAAAAAGGCTTCAAATACTCGGATCGTTGATCGAATTGCGAACCACTTATCTTACCTGATCCCCAGATCCGATAGCTAAAACTATCGTTTCGCGTTTATTATGTGAGTTCCTAAAACAGTTTCTGGAATTTTTTTCTAAGTCCGAAAGTGAATTAATAATTCCTTTTATAGTTTTGGGTGTCAAACTCATGTCCCTACACTGTTCCTCACGTTTGCAGATGGCTTAAATCCTTATATCCGACAGAAAATTAATATTCTTTATAATTTCGGAACTCGAGCTCAGGTCCGTACACCATACCTCAACTTTTGAGCTTGCATAAGTGTTTATATCAGGTGCGTATCAGCACGTAAACAGACAGAAAATAATGTACAAAGTTCATTGAAAATGACCCAAAACTCGTGACGCTATTAGAACTGTTATTAGACGCTATTAGAACCCTTTATCTCACTATAACACCCTTATTCTTCATCCAAAATGTGTATACAGCCTACATTGTAAGTTTCGTACACCATGTAATTGTACAGGGTTTATTCCAGCATTTTTTTACTAAAGCGTCACTTAGGTGGTCCTTACATGTAAACTAGTACAATAATTATCTGCGTTTGGACACAAGGGCGCTGAGTTGCGACCCATGTTTGAGGTTTGATCCCAAACATTTAACGTGACATTGACCATCTTGGGATGTCTTCCGTATTGAAGAATTGCAAAAAATCAGGGAAATATTTATAAATAATTAAATTATTTCATAATATAATAATTTTGCTAGTTTTTGTTGGTTAACATGGCAGGGAGCAGGTGGGGGCACGACTTAGTGATGATAAGAAGACGACGGTATGAACGAAGATGATTGCGGTTGGGTTGGTGAGGTGTAGAGAGGGGAGGGGATTGGGAGGGGAGTGGCGAGGGCGTAGGCCTGCCGACTATATAGGCAATAGCAATTAGTGGTGGGAGGTCAGTCGTCTGGTGGACGGGGTGTTGGAAGGGGGGGGTGCGGGGGAGACCTCCGGGAATGCAATTTTTTTTAAACAAATATTTATGGTAATTTTTAAAATGACTTTTTCAATAATTTTTTACTAATAAATATTTAGAATAATTTTATTAATACATTTAATAATAATAGTTTTTAATAATATTTTTAAAGAAATTTTTGGTTTTTTTGGGTTATCAAGGTCAAATATCATTGGGGTTAAGGTCAAATGTCGAAGTCAAGGTCACCAACATTCAACATGGCGGACAAGATGGCCGCCGGAGTGCGGAATCACAGAGCATGAACAGCTCCGAGCTACGACGCCGGACGCCGATGCGCCGAAACGCTGATCATCATTCTACTAGTGTGTCGCTCAACGATGAAGTCTCCGTAGTTGTACACTGTCCATTGCGCATGCTCAACTAAAATGCTATTATTGCTGGAACTATACAGGTTGATTGTGTTTGGTTTTCAGTCATAGGGTATTTAATATAATTAATTAATTGTTGACATTTATTTGGGGCATGGTTGGAAATATTTCGGAATACTAATGCAAAGTTTATATTGCGTAGAACATAATTATAATCCACATATTAAAAACAATTAGGTCATATTTTAGGATATTTGTTTGAAATATTCAATTAAAACATATGTCAGTGAAATTTCAAGCGTTTGAAAAGGAAACCTTCTCTGTAAAATTGTCAATATTCTATCCGCGTAACTTCTGTGCGTTGACCAAAACCTAATTTTAAAAATAAATTATGTGCCCTACTGCAAAGCTTTTAAAATGTCAAAGTTGGCATAAATAATATGATTAAAGTAAACTAATAAAACAGTAGTTTGAATATCGAATACTGTAAAGGAATAGCATTCATAACAATAGTAACTGTAAAGCTTGTTAATGGTATGGGAAAAAACATTGGTTTTTGTATAAATGTGAAATTTTTACTAGTTACATATTTCAAAGATTAGCACATTAAAATTTTTAAATTACTAAATGCTAAGGGTTAGTATGAGTTACGGAGAATTAAAGAAGATACAGAAGTGTTTTATTGGGGGAAAATTTCACTGAATACACAAAATGCATTCGAGGGCTGGAGTTTAAACAAAACTTACAACAAAATCGCATTACATGTTTGTATGTAAAGAAATTTTACACAATTTTACTACCGCCAAATTTAGTTAACACTCTGTGATCAAAAGTATAGTTATATTATACTTTTAAGTTGAGTGAAAACTAATTCAGCAACATTTTTTTAAGTAGTAAAAATATTCGTATTTTAAGAATATGGCGTTGACTATATTCGTATTTTTGCGAGATGTTAACGTGTTCGTATTTTTGCTAACGAAAATTCTTTTAACTTATTAATTTGCTATTGTAAACAGTTTTCATAATTATTCTAATTATTTCCATAGAATATTTGTAGAGCAATGGTTAGAATAACCAGCTGCGGAATCAGGCAATCACCGCATCGTGCAAACGCGTGATATTTGTTCAATTTAAAACGAAAAATAGAATGATAAGTTGTTTGTTACAACGTTTACTGAAAAAAATAATGTTAATTAATTGACGACAGTAGTGCTTAAGATCGCTGAACGGGTCAAGTGCATGAAAATCACCACGAAAATAATAACAAGCCAACTTTAGCGGGTCTTAAATTAACGATTGTAATATGTATGTTGCACATACATTTGTTCCTAAATTTGTGAAGGGATAATTTGGTTACAGATTGGTAGGTATTATATAAACAGACGATTATGCCAGTGCAGGATATAGTGTAATTTAGATCCGACGCCGATGTTAATTCTTAAACAGCTAGCCTAATCCCAGAGAGAACTATGTGTCTACGTCAGCCTATTTTGATTGTGTAAATTAAAAGACGATTGTTTCTAAATCTCGAAGTTTTCCAGTTTTTTCTTAATAAATATTTTACAAGAGTATCGCTTAATTTATTATAATTCTATAGAATACGTGTGTTTAATTGGCAAGACAAAATGTTTAAGCGGTTTGGTGACCAGAAGTAGATTTATTGTATAAGTAGGCCTACCTATGAAACATAGCTCACAGTTTGAATTAATTAGGCTTTTCCATTTGTTGCTATTTTTAGAATACACTCATTCTCTAGAGGCTTTAGATAGTTTTAATTATTATAACTTATATAGTGAACTAGAAGTTGTATTCCAAAAATGCTACGGATATGAATGCTTATGTATACGAGTTTGTATATTGAATTATTTTTTTATATAAAAGAAAAACTACAATTTAACTTTAATAATTAAAATATTAGTAACAATTCATATGTACTTTTTATTATAATATAAAAAATTCAATTTGTTTGAAGTCAATTAATTTAAGGTCATTCCACGTTATCCACAGAAATTAATTCAACTCAACGTAAAGTTAAAACATATTTTATTTTATAAGACTGTTCTCGAACCAGCGACTTTCAACGATTAAAGTCGGCGCCGTAACCGTTAGCACATCCGTAACCGCAGCGTAAGAAAAAAAAATGTAAATCGAAAGCGGAACAAAGCTGCAACAACTGAAGTCCATCTTGTCAGAGAACTTGGAGTAACCGCTCATTAGGAATGGGTAATTATGCCGGTCAACGTCGAAGTTATGTCTGAATAGTAATTAAATCTTTTAACACGCGCCAACGGGAAGAATTAATTTTTTCCTTTAAAAAAATTCTCTTCCTCTCCCCTTTGTTTGTCCGCGGGACTGAATAATTATACGCCTGGCCATGGTTGGACGGCACCTAACTTAGTCCGCATAGCGCGTTACTTAACATCACTAGGAGGATGAAAGGGGTTGTCGTAAGGTGTCCCCGGTGAAGGAGTGGGGTGGCTCGATCTATGGGCAGAGGAGGGGGGGGGGGTTAGATGAAAGTTACGTGCAGATGCTCCTTACTGCGACCAGCGTCGTCTTGGCGTTCGACACGCCCCGCTACATTACTCCCGAGCTCATGTCCCCCGCGCATGCGTATACGAGACGAGGCCTCAGCGCATCGGCCTTCAGAGCTGAATCTGCCTGCAGGGACGTTCAAATGGCGCTTTAGGTAGATGCCTGAAGAATTCGCGGATTCATTTTAGTACAAGCTAAAATTCGAAACACGTGAGTTTATACAACTTTAACCATGTTAGACACCTCGTGGAGAACGCTGGCCCTATCTTAGCCTTTTACTGTGAAATCAGACGACCAATGTGCAGCTGATATCGGCACATTTGACCAAAACTTTAGCGTCTAGCCTGCAGGTCATTGAACTCGCGAATTTTTCAGGTGTCTAAGTATAGGATTATTCACTGCGTAAAAAGTCCACACTTAATTTTTTTTTCTAGTTACAAACAGTTAGAAACCCTCTCATATATAATCTCATATAAAATCTGTACTGCAAATTACTACGAAATATACACTTGCCATTGGAAAATGACTTTCTGCCACGTTATAATTAAACTGGATAGTTTAAATGGAAGCACAAGACCCCTATCAAAATTTAGTTATATTTATTGCTAATAAAATAACATATGCAGGCATTCAGGTACATGCTCAATATAATTCACAGTCTTGATCAATAACATCTCACACACCAAAATACCTTGTGAAACCAATATGGCTCAAACACATGAAAATGCGACTTATTAAAATCCAAGAATCAAGCTCTGTAATATAATGACGTGACCTTCAATTCTGAAGTACACGTGGACACGTCGCCAACCACTTGGCACACATTAAAAATTACAATAGAACTTCTAAACCATCAACGCGATGGTTATCAACTAACAAACTTAAATATCCCAGCAGGACGCGAGGCCGTAAAATATATAAACGTACACAATTCATTAAAAATATTCCGACCACAAAAAGGTGAGTGGTGCTTAGCAACCTCTACTAGAAAACAGGACAACAGGATGAATTGGGCCAGAAAAATGATTCAAACATGATCACGCTATGGCAAACCATATTACGCCTCTGTAAACAAGCACCAGCAAAAATGACTGAATTTTGACGGTGACAAGACTAGACAACTTCTACACATTGCACAACACAAGCAAAGGCACACTTCTACAACACTCTCAAACTACTTATTCGAGCTGGCCTCTAAAATGACGTAAGAAATCATAAAATGCTTAACACACACACACGCGCACCTCTCACCCAGTCGTCTCCCTTCTGGTAAATGGCGCAACTAACAATTTTCAATACATCACTGACAAAATAATTGCCCACAATTTTTATCCTTGGTCGGCTTGCTGCCCCTCCAGATTATTTAGTTGCACATGGTTGCAATTCGCTTCAGTCGAGCGAAAGCAGAAACAACTCGTTGATGGATGAGTGGCCAGTTGAGATGGAATGAAAACCAGCTGACTCGCTGCCAAGTGCAGCGCCCGAAGAGACCAAAGGCAGTGATCGTTGGAATAGTGCCAGCGCCCTCGTAAAGGTAGCCGAGGAACGTACTGGTCACTTCCCCTCTCAAACACGTATGACGTCTCAAGAAGGGGTTTGGGGGGGGGTGGATATAAACAATAGAGTAAAGTGTACGGAGACAAGTGACTGCGAAGCCGACGGTGGCGGCCTCACAGTAGAAAGTTCGAGGGCGGACAAAGAAACAGTGAGGGCAGCACTGTTTCAGTAATTAATAATATTTTGAAGAGGAAATAGAATTTTTTTCATGAAGCAGCTCTGAAATTGCAAATATGAATTTAAAAATTTAAAAAAAACTCTCTCCTTTGTCACGCTTATCGCGCACGTGGCTTTACTTCGAATTTTCACAAAACTCGCCTGCACTATCGTCTTACCAGAGAGGTTGATAATATAAGAGCCGAAATGGAGTGGCGATTCCTCCGATGTGGGCATAACCCGTCCTGTGATTGGCTGGGAGAAGCTCTGGGATCGGATTGCGACGGTGTTTGCCAACACACACAGGACGAGGTCTTTGTCTCAATTGCTTCCTGAATGTAGGTGTTTGAAGTTGGAAAACATCCGAGAGCACCCAATGATGTCAAAAAAGGGATTTGGGTTGGTTCCAGTGAAAAGGTTTGAAAATATTCGTTGCCTCGCGTTATATTATTACTTCAAATCATTTACAATATGTTTTCCCCCAAGATCACAATGAATAAACTTTACATAAAAATATACTTTTCCCACTGATTAAATTTAGTATAAAAAATAGTATCAAAAATAATTCTGATTAAAACATCCCCCAAAATTTACATTTTTACAAAATCACATCTGTTTCCAGCTATATGCAGATTACATTAAATATTTTCCTTTAAAGCATACTTAACTAAAATTGCAGCAAGCGCCCTCCCCTTTTTTTTTTTAATGTTGACGGAACAGCAGTTCCTGCCCAAGCGAAAACCCCGTGCTGTCTCTCCGAACCTGGGCGAGACACCTGTATTTATATTTTATTTGAAATCATCGAGAACAATACAAAATGATCTTCACTCCGTCGATATCCGGAAGTCCTGGAAGGGCACCCTCGTGGTACGCGACTGGCTAGGTGGCGTCACGTGGACAAGGTGCCGTACGAGGGGGGGGGGGGCAGTCATAATTTTGTGGGCGGCTGCGCCCATACTTGCAGACCAGCAGGCCCGCCCAGCGGACGTGAGGTGTCGAGCTCGTCAAACACAGCCCCGTCGCAGCGAAGGCAAGCCATCCCAAACGGCCAACATCTTCTCGACTTCATATGGCACCGTCGGTTTAGCTTTCGTTCGATGTGCAGGGATAGCCTCACAGGGCATTGAGTCTGATTGGCTACTACACGCTGCGGAAAGTTCCCTATTGGCCGGCTGCCGGCTGGTGAGTGTGTCACACACGTTAATCGGCGAAGTAGTGGAGAGATTTGGGCGGCTTTTAACATAGAGGTCTTGAGAGCCGATGAGGGTGAAGTGAGGTAAGGCTGGAGCAGCATGGGAATGCAAGGCCGGGGGAAACGGGAGATCCCAGAGAAAACCCGCCGGCCAGCGGCTTCGTCCGGCACGATTCCCGAATGGGAAAATCCAAGAGCGACCCCACCGGGTATCAAACACGGTTCGCCATCACGCCATTTCTTCTCTGTGTACTTATTTGCTCTGTGACTGCACCAAACTATAAACATCTCGCGCTGTAGCCCCGCCCAGGGTATGAATAAGGAGCAATAATAAGTAAATGAGGGCGACAGCCAAGAAGGCGAATACGAGAAGTGCAGTCACGACTCCAGGACGAGGCAACATGGGGCAATCTGCGATGGGACACTGTGAGAGACTGTCACCTGACCCGACTACCTGCGGGTGAGTGTATACCCGCTAGATCGTGAGAAGGAGCCCAGTTCCTGTCTATTACCCGTCCTTACGATAACTTCCTTAAGACTGTATTATATAGTTATAGCAGAATTATTCCCAGTAATTCTTGTAATAACAACTACATGACTTTTTGATCATAAGGTAAAAATAGTTAAGTAAAGGAACCAGAGATATCAACCATATCGCCAGTTACTTATAATTACACCCGTTCCTCACCCCATTATAGAATATTAGCGGAACGACCCGCCGTTGGCCGAGTGTAGGAGGACAATGTGAGATACACGACCCTGTTTGAGGTCTTTTCGGACCAACCGTTTTGAAGAGGGGGGGAGGATAAGTGGAGGAGCCCATTTAGGCCTATACAGTATTTCAAGTTGGGTACTGAAGGGCATATATGCTAATTTCGGTACGGATCCGTCGAGTCCTTTTGGGATTTTCGGGAGTTTTGAGCCTAACGGAGAACCGGAATCTGATATGGCCTACGCAATATTTTAAGTAAGGAAATGGAGGTATCCCTTATAAATTTGGCCCAGATTCGTCAAACGACGTATAGTTGAGATACATGACCCTGTTGTAGGGTTTTAGTGGGGTTGGGCACAATGGAGGGCCAGAACTCATGTTGGCCTCACGCGATTTTTTATTGGATACCGATAGGCATCCTCGAAAAATTTGTTCGTATTCAGTTCAACGGTGGATTAATTGTACAGAAAAGAAACATACATATATACACTCTTCGACATATATTAGTATATTCAAATATGGATTTTTTTTGACAAAGGTTTGATCACTCCCAACCCACGAAGTCGTCGTCTCGGTCCCGTGCGATAGTATTTCTGGTTTTCTCGTCCGGTTTGCTATGAGAATATTTTCTGTGCGATGTTCACTCGAGGTGCTCCCCTTTCCTCCCTATTCATTCCGACCCTGATCCACTCCTGTGACCTACCTCCAAGCCGCCAGGAACCACAGCTGCATCTTCCAAGCAGGCAGGGAAGCCGACCCCATCTGGTCCCAGCGGCACTCTATCAACGTCGAGCCTGCCTCCAACGGCAGCCATGTACAGGTTTACAAATTAAGTATTTAATTATCCGTCCTACTCATTGCATTATTTATAACCAAATTATCTTCGCTACGCTGGTGGCTTCGCAACCTCAGGGCCCCCCATTTGTCTAAGACACGCCTAAATATCGGGTTTCGTTCCCAAGGAGAACACGACATGCTTTCCCTTTGATTTTATACGCTACGTTATAAGCGTGTGAATTTTTTAAATTTAAAACCAAGAACTGAATTTGATCTACTTCTTATTGTATTTCGATGGGATGTCTTTTATTAATTATATATTTGCTTCAACAAAACCTTCACGTACAACAATATTTGATCAGTTTTCTAAATATTGCTAACTGTTTTTCGAATACTCCCCTAAGGAAACCCCAAGGTCGGTGCGCATGATATTAATTGTTTTAAAATATTTTTTTTAATTATATACAACTGTATAATAAAAATGTAAAAATATATTATTTTGACAAAATATATTCTTCGTAAAAAATCCATATAAATTTTATTTTTATTTTTTAATTCACGCATATATATACACACACACACACATGTGTGTACCCCAGTAATCAAAAATTTTAATTTTTTATTACACGTATCTCAGTATTAAAAGCTGTGTTCAATAATTAGGGCCATACATTTTTCACGAAAAGATTTTTAATCTAGCTAGACTTCAACTTGTTACTTGCATGCTTCCAAATTTAATTTGGTAATTGGCTGCGTGTCTGTGCGAGAAGACATTTTCTACTCGACTAGGCCAATCAGAAATAAGTTATCCTGACAGTTAACGTCCGTGATTTTCTGGCAGTCATTTAAGTCGTGTGCGAGTTAAAAATCATCAAACCACGATATTGGTTCTGAACTAAAGTGTTTTGGAGTAGGGCCTACAACTAGTCATGGTACATTTCCGCTAAAACAGGTAGCCCTAGCAATAAGTGAACTGGTTGTGTATATGACCAACACAAGTACCTTTAAAAGTAACGCACATCCGCCGCTTTGTCGTTTGAATGGTGTGTACTGCCAATGCAATGCGAGAATACGTGATGCATAATACACTTAAGGTGGCGCAGTGGCAACTCGCTGGACTCACATTCGGGAGGATCGTGGCTCGATTCCTGGTCCGGCCATCCTGATTTTGTTTTTTCATGCTTTGCCTAACATGGGTCCCTAACAAAGGCCATGGCCGATTACTTCCCATTCCTTTCCCAATCCCTCTTCCTTGCACAACTTGCACTGTCTCTGATGACCTCATTGTCGACGAGACGTTAGGTTGAACGACCTACCTACTTTAGCAACTTTCCTACCATGATAATAAAAATATTAACTATTCCGAACGTGTCTAGCCAGTGGCTGTTTTTTTTTTGCAGCTTTTTCAGCGTCTAGCCAAGTATCATAATCAAATGCGGACATTCAAATAACACTGAGGAACAGCTACTTAATACTTTGTCAGACGACTTGAGTTTACCAGCTCTTAAATTCCTTTCATTTTGGTTCGTGTAACATGAAGCATGTTGGGTCCCAAATTACTGTTATAACTAGTTAACAGTTACTGATTTCTGATTTTACTTGGATAACTGTGTATAGTAATAGGAGACACAACTATTTATTAAGGCCACCTGTTTTTCGCAAAAAAAAATATTTACGCGAGGAATAAATTTCAATATCCTATATGTAGGGATAGGAAAATTTCGCGAATTCATTTCGGCACAACATAGACGTTGAACACATACACAATGAAGTCACCTTCGCAATTGGATCACAGTTTATTAGACCCGCCCTGCACGTCCCTCAGCCAATAGCTGACTTGCAAGGAAACACCTTGCGAATCCCAAAACTGCCAGGTGTTGGTCAACAACCAATGAACCTACAGCTGAGGCTCCAGTATGCAGAGTACTGAGGAGTCTAGCCTACATGTCATTGAACTCGGGGAAATTTTCCTATCCCTACCTGTATGCAGACTTGAAGTATTCAATTGGCTATTAGCCACTTGTATGCGTGTGAAAACTGACTGCTACATGAGTGAACCAATCAGAATATTGTTTCTCCGATAGTGACCGTTCATGATTCGCGGGCATACTTAGAAGATACGTAACAGTTAAAATGATCCGTTCACCAGAGTGGTTCTGAACTAAAGTGTCATCTTGGTCCTGAAATCTTTTCGTGAAAAACAGGTGCCCCTACTAACTATCCACTATTGTGCACCATGGAAACAGCAGTTCTTTTCTGGATGAAAAGAATTTCCGCTGAGTACTGTGATACCGGATGGGTAGGAACTCGCGAATACGGAATGCGACATACAATTCTAAGGCAAAATGTAAGGCGAAATTAGATTCAGTTGAAATTTCATTAGAAACACAGTTTCAGAGAGAAACTACGCGAAAGGTGATTAAAGAACTTACATGCTAGTACACACACACACGCGTGCGCGCGCTCGCTTTACAAACATTTAAAGGCTGTCCATGATAAAGTGAGCACTTTTGAAATGAACCTGTGAAATAGTCACTGCCCCTGAATGAATATATTTGAATGGGCGCACTGAGTCACATTCGCCCTGTTAAGTTGGTAACGATGGGTGGAAAGTAGATCCATATCGTAACGTTAAATAAAAAGATGCTAGGTAACCATCTGTGGCAACTTAAATTATTTCTTTGGCTTTCTGAATTTTTTAATGCATCGAAGTGTTAAAATGAGCATATTAGTAAAATATTTACTTTCCTAATAATTTCGCAATTTCACTTGACCGACATATGAATAAAGTGGTGAGGCCCATGACGATAAGGCGGAAGAATACACCACGTGCATACAAGTAGATCTGAAGCAGGGCTTTCAAAAGTGCTCATTTTACCGTGACTAGCCTACACACGCATTCACAATAGGCAAAGCCACGAGTATTTCGCGGATCGATTTGGTGGCAAGCTAGGCTTTACACTCCTCTATACACTCGCGACCCTATCGTTTCCTTATTGGTTGCTACGATCACGTGAGGCCTTTGTACAGGACTGTTCGATGCTCCCTCACACTGCTACTTCCTACTTGTTACTGACTCACAGTTAAAATGGGGTGTGTCTAAAGAACTGCCGTCCAATCACAATAGTTGGAGAAAACAAGTGTGTGAAGTCTAACTACGCCACCAAATGAATCCCCGAAATACTCGGGGCTCTAAGTCAACGGGTGTTCAAAATTGGCTCCGCGCATTGCTATGCATATTTCGGCGCGCGTATTGCATGCGCCCTGCACACGGGCCAGCAAGGGGACGTCAATCGCGGCGGTAGGAGCATGTAGCCACGCGATGATGTCCTCAGGCGACTAAGGGTGGGCTGTCTGGCTGATACACCAGAGACTTCGGGGAAGCCACGCAAAGAAGTCCATTGAAGAGAAGTCTGTTGACCGCGGTGGCTATGCCACAGGTCCCGCACGGCCAATCCACTTGACATGCCACGACTGTTTGCCAATACTGAGCCAAACTGCTTCCTTGCACTACAACCCTGCCTCGTCAGATACCTCACAACGTTCCCACACCATCTTACTATTCTCATTAACACACACTTGCTCCTACTAGTTACACACATGTCACATTGTTTCCTCTGAAACTAAGCTTCAAATGCAATTTCCCCTGAAGTTATTGTCGTCTTATATTTTAACATAGAATCGTATGCCGCATCCCGTATTCGGCGTATTCGCGAGTTCTAACTCATCCGGTATAGCAGACAATAGTTACGGATAGGAATATTTCGCAAATTCATTTCAGGGCAAGATAGAAGTTGAACACATACACAGTGAATTCACCTTCGCAATTGGATCACAGTTTATTAGACTCACCCTGTGTGAACCTGAGCCAATAGCTGACTTGCAAGGAAACACCTTGCGAATCACATAACTGCTAGGTGTGGGGCAACAGCCAATGAACAAACAGCTGAGTCTCCAGTATGCAGAGGACTGAGGAGTCTAGCCTACAGGTTATTGAACTCGCGGAATTTTCCTATCCCGAACTATGTATATATAATATTATAATTTATAGATTAAATATAAGAAAAATTTCAATTTCACCACAAATAAGCTACGTTTAAACAATTGTGATACATGGAAGTATTTAGGAAACAGCCAAACAAATAATATATTAAGTGATTTTTCAAATGATTTATTCGAAAAGTGCGTGCAGCCTATAGCTATCTGTCGGTGGGGCGAATCGAATACAAACTTCAGGAAACACATGTACGGCGTGTTCGTGTTGTAACTCGGGCCTACAACGTCCTGGCTTTCCAGGCCGAAGGTTGACCCAAAATTCCTCTTTAGGGAACAGCTAATCGAGTTTGAGGTTAGAACACTGTTTAGTAAACAAGTGCTTTTGAGGTGTTTTTATTCTTCCTCTATATCAATTAGTAATACTTTTTGATTACATTAAAACTGGCAAGAGTATTTTATTAATATAATAGTGCTTGTCATTTGAAAATTAACGTGTAAATAAACACGTTCATCACTCTGTTGACTTTGGCAGTTGTGTAGGATTGGGTTAGGTCAATGTTGGGTACATGCGCAGAACACGAATAAGCGGTCTACATCGTCTTTAGTGTACGGCGCGCAGTGCGGAGTTTGGCAACATGCGTCGTGACGAGGTCGGCTGGGATCGTGAAAAGTACGGTCCATCGACCACGAGCTAATAACCTCCCGCGGGTGCGAACAGCGACGGCGAGTCGATAATGCACGTACATTCTTCGGCGCCTCTCGCGGGATGCGGCGGCGGGATAAAAAGGCTACGTGATCGCTTCGTCGACGCAGCGGTTTCGCCCTCTCGCCATTCTCGGATAACATATGTCGGCCGGCAATCGGCAGGCAGGTGATTAGAAAACGCGTGATTGGCCCCGGCCCTAGAGGGAAGATTTTGAATGGAATAATGACTTTGGTTTTTGCGGGAGGGGGGGGGGGGGCGAAGGAGGCATTCAATCGCCTCGCGTTTCGACATCCTGTTGGCAAAGTTCACGGTACGCACGTCTCAACGAGATGGGCACGCCTAAAGGCTATTCGCTGTGAAAATGAGCAATTTTCAAAGCCCTGACTGAGATCCTACTTGTATGCGCATCGCATATTCTTCTATCACTTCACGATAAAGTGAGTACTTTTGGAATCAACCTTAGAAAAAATTCACTGCCCCTACCTGCATTGCCTATATTTTAACGGACGTCCTGAGTGACATGCGCCCAGTAAAGTTGGTAACAGTGGATTGGAAAGTAGTTCTGTATTTTAACGTCGAATAAAAAGTGTTATGTAATCATTTATGATAATATAAATTATCTCTTTCGATTTCTGTTTTTTTTTTCTTTTTTAATGCAACGAAGTGTAGAAATGAGCAGAAATGAGCAAAGTGTCAATTAACACTTTGAGGTCTGGACACATTTACAGATATTCAAGACAAGCTGGGAGTAATGCACTTATATCCGGCAGTGCAGGAACATCCATTACGTTGGTCTGTGTGTTCCTATCTAGCACATTCCTATTGGTCATGCAATACACAACGTTCATTACTGGCCAGCTGAAAGCCAATATAATGCGGAGTTCCCAGTCTTTCAAACAAATGTTCTTTCAGACTTAACGTGATTTACATTCCAACGTATCAAGTCGAAGTTTTCATGTGAAATCATTATAAATACTATGATCACAATGAAATTACATGTGTATATCTACAATTAAGTATCGAGATATATCGAGATTTGTTTCTCCCGAGTTATATTCGGGCCTGATAACAGTCAAGTGAAACTCTGAAAATATCAGGAAAGGAAATATTTTAGTAATTTTGCTGATTCTTGCACTTGCATGCATTATAAAAACTGGAAGCAAAAACAAAAATAGTTCAGTTTTTGCGAACGTTTACGTAACACTTTTAATTCAACGTCAACACTTGGGACAACTTTCCCTCCATCGTTCAAGGTTGTTCACGATAAAGTGAACACTTTCGAAATCAACCTAAGAAAAAGTCACTGCCACTACCTGCATATATTTTAACGACATGCACCCAGTAAAGTTAGTAACGAAGTAAGGAAAGTAGTTGCATATGTTAACGACGAATAAAAAGCGTTAGTTAACCATCTGAGATAATTTCAATTATTTCTTACGCTTTCTGGGGGGTTTTTTTTTCAGTGCGTAAAAATTAGCAAATTTATAAAATGTTTACTTTTCTAATAGTTTCACAGTTTCACTTGATCGACGCATCAATAAAGTGATGAGGCCCATGGGAATGCTAATTTTACATAAGGCGCAAGAAAATACAACGTGCATACACGTAGATCTTAAATCAGGGATTTCAAAAGTGCTCATTTTACCGTGAATTGCCTATACCAACTTTACTGGGATTTTGAGCGTCAGCGTGGCCAGTAAAATATACGCAGGTAGAGGAAGCGACATTTTTCATAGGTTGATTTCAAATAATCGTGAATTACCTATAAACATATTTATTTTGCGTAAAGCAGATCTGTAATATGTGGCTTGCCCTTATTTGGCCGTTACTAGGATAATTATTCTTGGAAAGAAATAGAGGGTAATTTTAACATCTGTAATTCTGTTCGTTTACCAAGTTCAATTAAAACTAGAGAGATGAATTTTTAAAAATTTATTTTTATATGCCGTATGTTGTGGGTATCAAAAATTTAATACAGTAAAACATTTTTTTTTTCGTTATATAATAAAAAAAATAAAAATAAAGCAAACATTATCGTTGGAGAAGAAAATATGTGAAGGAAATTTGATTGCCTCCAGTGTCCACATTAAAATCGAATAGCCTCCGAATACTTACACCATCTATTACTTAATATTTTAAATAAAATTCCTTTCCCAATATTTTTTGTTTTATTACTTTTCAGCACATGTTAAACTGAACAACTTACGTTGTTAACAAGCTAAATCGTGACTTCTGGATAACGTAGGCCTACAAGAAGACAAAGTTTATTTTTTTACCGGAACCGTGTTTTATAATGAGACGCTCCGGACTTGACTGGTTCGAGTCCCATAATGTGACTTAGAAATGTTTTTAATTTCGCTGTCGTAAAACCTCAGTACGTTTCTTTATAAACGTTGCATTTTCTCCCCCCCCCCCCAATAATATCACGAATAAGTGTTTAACGTACTGTCCAAAAACTGATCTAAATAATAGCTAATGACACAAATTCACACCAGATATAGGTTATTCGCGGTAAAATGAGGATTTTAGAGAGCCCTGCTTAAGATCTACTTGTACGCACGTTGGGTATTCTTCCGCCTTATGTAAGATTCACATTATCATGGCCTCATCACTTTATTCATGCGTCGGTCGAGCGAAACTGTGAAATTATTAGAAAAGTAAATATTTTACAAATCTGCTCATTTCTACACTTCGTTGCATTAAAAAAGAAAAAAAAAAACAGAAAGCGAAAGAGATAATTTATATTATCATAAATGATTACATAACACTTTTTATTCGACGTTAAAATACAGAACTACTTTCCAATCCACTGTTACCAACTTTACTGGGCGCATGTCACTCAGGGCGTCCGTTAACATATAGGCAATGCAGGTAGGGGCAGTGAATTTTTTCTAAGGTTGATTTCAAAAGTACTCACTTTATCGTGAACAGCCTTTAACCAACTCACTGACCATGTTACGCGATAGTTTAGAATGAATCATCTCTTATTAATCGCTGGAAAAACATATTCATGATGGAATGAGAGAACAGTTTAGTACAGGTCACATTGAACCATGTATCTGCTGATCTTCGACAGCCTATTTTACCGTTTACTTGAGCACAAAATGCTCTCCATTCCTTATTTATTGTGCCTCATATGTTTTTATATAATCAATACATTATATACATATTTATATATATATATGTGTATGAATATATATTCTTGACTACAGCATACCTGGCTTGCACTCAGTCGTGTCTGGAAAAACTACTGTGTTTGAGTGCGATTCTTTGTTGTGTTGTCCCATTTTGTTTCCACTGACTTTGTCAGTGTTGTCCTAACTTTTCTAGGCAGGTTTCTAGGTCGTGTTGTTTTCTATGTGTTATCTTTTGGTCGTGTGTATATATATACATATTTTTTTCGTAATTAGATGCTGTTTTGTCTGTTTGACTCAATTCCCTCTTGGAATTTTCCAGTGTTGTAAGCACATATTAATTTTCTCGCCCATAGGTTACTTGCCTTATTTAAGTACAGTATTTTTTTCGTGCTCGGTCATGTTTTTCCATGACATCGCAATTGCCAATTGTCCAAAAATCCCCATCTCGTCATTACATTCGATGTACGAAGTATAATCTTCTTCGTTTATAGTACTCAAGCACTATGGTATGCTGGATTTTTAACCCTTTCGTTTCCATATTAATTGACAATTTCTGGTGTTGCAAATTAGAAATATTTGATGCGTGCTGTACTTAGACTGACAAAGAACTTGTTTCGTTATAACAACCAATAAGGTGTAGTCAGTGTGCTTGCTGATCCGTGAAACGAACCATTCATAACGTAGCGCAGTAGCATAGTTAAGGAGTCAGTTATCCACAGGGAATATCATTGGGCAATGAGCCTCGCTGAGTACAGCATGGACCAAATATAAGCTTTATGTTGACGGTTAGACTGCTCGCCGCCCACCAAGGCGAACCGTGTTCATTCCCCGGCCGGGTCACTCCCGGTTTTTTTTTCGCAAGTGGCAATCGTGCAGGACGATGCCGCTGACTGGCGAGCTTTCTCAGGGATCTCCCGTTTCCCCCGTCCATCCATTCCGGCGCTGCTCCGTTCTCACCTCATTTCACCCTCATCGGCTTTCAAGGCCTCGCTCTTAAGAGCTGCCCTAATCTGTCAATTCAACCTGTTTGTAATATATTGTGTAATGCTTCATGGAGCAGAAACTTGGATAAATTCAATCAAGTTTAATATAAAGTTATGTACAGAAATTGACTACTAGCGGCAAACCGCGATAAAACGTAGAGTTGAAAAAAAAATAGGAAGAATAGCGAGTGTCGATACAACAACGGCGCATTTAATCACTCAAAATAGAACATTTCAGTTTTACTTACATGTAAGAATAATGGACGTTAAGAGAATACCAAAGGCTGTAAAAGCGTAGAAGTCCAAAAGGATCGGACTAAGAAGAAGACTAATAAAAAAAAGTATCAGTCTTGTCAATTGACTTATGAAGAAACTAGATGTAGAAGTATAAGACGGAGAACAGGAGAACAGAGAGAAAAAGTATCAGTCTTGTCAATTAACTTATGAAGAAACTAGATGTAGAAGTATAAGACGGAGAACAGGAGAACAGAGAGAAAAAGTTCGAGCAGTTATAAGCCAATGTAAGGGCGCGTTTACACGGCGACAGCAATTCGCGATGGTTCCTATCGCGAGAGCTACTCTCGCATTACTATCGCCGTGTAAACTACACTATAGGTACTGTCGCAAC
Organism: Dryococelus australis; assembly: GCA_029891345.1. Classification (NCBI taxonomy): domain Eukaryota; kingdom Metazoa; phylum Arthropoda; class Insecta; order Phasmatodea; family Phasmatidae; genus Dryococelus; species Dryococelus australis. Next base: position 52,574,118 of record CM057007.1, read on the forward strand.
GTCGCGATAGCACTATCGCGATATCAGCTCAAACTAGATGGTTGATAGTATCTGTCATGACGGAACATGCAGCTATCGTAGTGTAAACCGTTTAGCATCACTAGCGTGATAGTGCGAGTCGCGAATAAGTGCACGTGTTCACTTTGATAGTAACACTGCAGAATTATTTTGAATCTGTTAATATCTGTCGCTGTTCTTGCACTATGTGGCGGTTATGACAGGACGTATATTATCATATAGGTATGACACGACAGTATTGACAGCATATTTATTGTCATGTAATAAACCACGGGAGCAAGATATGTTTACATATTATTATCCTGTCACACTATTTAACTACCACCAACAAATATCACCTTCTTGACAAAAGGATGTAAATGTAGGGCCTATCAATATATTTACAAAGTGTTGTCGGACATGTCCATCGTGAGGTTAACTATCACAACCTGATCCTGATTGGCTAGTTTAAGTAGGAGAAGATCTCCTCACAAAGAAACGCCGCCAATAAGCGAAAGGAAACAGTTCGTATGTCCTAAGCGTATTGAAATCTAGCACGCGCGGAAAACTTTTCGCGAAATTCGAGTGTCCCTGCACATTTAGAGTAGGAAACTGCACATTAATAACACATTTGGATTCCTAACATTTCAGTTTTTACTTGACTGGCGGACGAATAAAGCCATTAAGTCCGTGGAGAGAGTGGCGTAGAAAGAACTGAGCGGCTCCTTAACATCGAAGTTTTGAGAGCCGATGAGGGTGACGCGAGGTGAGTTATGGAGCAGCGCCGGAACGCAAGGGATAGGGGAAGCTGGAGATCCCCGAGAAAACCCGCCGACCAACGGCATCGTCCGGCGAAAATCCGGAAAGCGACCCCGCCGGGAATCGAACTCGGTTCGACAAGTTGGGAAGCGAGTTGCGTAATCACTAATACTACCATGACCCCCATCAGGTCCGTGACAATGTAAATGTTACATATGTTTACAAGAAGGGTACGAAATTAGGAGAAAGATATATTTTATATCAGGACTTTTAAAAGGGCTGAAATAACCGGGGAGAGTAAATTTGTCTTCATCACGATTCGGATCGCAGACCTGCAAAATTAATTTTAAAAGGGAGTGTTTTAGGCAAAATTAAATAGTCTACATTCGAAACCTTATTAATAATTAACCAAATTAATGTATTTCCAGGTAGCAGTTTTTTTATAGCCGATGCATTATATAGAATATAGTTAAGCAGCAAAATTTTGAGTTTGCAATACAGATCCCAAAGGAGCAATAAGTTTTTACTCCTTTACAAAAAAAAAAACTAAAGACGAAAGATGCTAGAATATTACATATATAAAATTGCATAGTCAAATATCTTTACTGATCTCCCTTTGATAGGGATCCTGCAAAGTGTTTTGTTTTTGGCTGGAAAATTTCTTTGAAGCGATGTAATCCGTCGTTTACAGTATTCGCCATCCAGATTTTTTTAATGTATTTTTAATTATATATAAATTCAACTTTTAAACTTACCGACATTACTGTTCTAACTCTTTGTTTTTATTTTTCAGAATCAGGAGACTGTCTCACGCTGATTCTGAGGCTGGAACGAAACTCATACCGCTTGTCAAGATTTCCTGCATTCCTTAGTCAGTATGTTCCCAGGTCACGGCATCGTAAGTGAAGACCAGGTCGTTTCATGTAGTTGTTTGCCTTTCCACTTTGTATCCTTCCTTATATAACGTACATCATTAGCATCAGCGAAAAAGAAGACCTTGTTTGAGGTAACTCCATGCGTGATCGGGTCGCGGTTACCCTGTTCGCCTCCCACCAAGGAGAACCGGGTTCGATCCCCAGCCGGTTCATTCCGGATTTTCGCAAGTGGGAATCTTGCCGCACTATGCCGCTGGTCGGCGGGCTTTCTCGAGAATCTCCCGTTTCCCCCGTCCCTTGAATTCCGATGTTGATCCATACTCACCTCGCTTCAACCTCATCGGCTCTCAAGACCTCGGTCTCACGAGCCGCCCAGATCTCTCCACACACAGCGCAGCAGTATGAACTGCCCTTGTGAGGAGGACAAACAGGAAGAAAGGTCGAGGTAAAACAGGCTAGAAGTCTGTATCAACTTCTTTCGTTGTTTCTGTACCTCCCGTCCAGCAGGAGGTAGGCCTCGTATTTTATGGAACACGCTGTATACTGTCGGCTGCAGTTCTGAGCCACAGTGTATAGCCTGTGTGTAGTGGTGCGCGGTTTGCGGGTTGACCCGAGCCACGTGATAGTAGTCAATGAGCCTGGGGGGGGGGGGGCTACAGGTGTGATCGCCAACTCGGAACATATATCAGTTGAAGGGGGGTCTCGACCCCTTGATGGTAACTTGCAGAGGGGGGGGGGGGGTCTGCGCGGCTGGCAGACGTCTCCGCCCTTATCTGCGGCGCGCGATCTGCGCTCGTTATACCACGGGCCACGAGGAGAGGGTCGCCGTCGGATCAGGACGAGGCGATAGTCCCCCCCCCCCCCCCAATCCCCAGTGGGCGTGGCACGGCTCCGAACCCCGGGGTGCTACAGTTGAACCCAGCCTCCAACTGACCACTTCATATATTAAGGCGCCCGTCTACCTGGCTCTTGAAGTGCATTTTAGAGTGTTCGAAATACACGTTATTTTCTACGAAACTATTAAACGTGCGTCCAGTGTACTTACCAACGAAAAGAACACACATTTCTGACAAGGGCTGTCGAGTGTTTTCAAGGCCTCGCGTTAATTAGAAACACCATTTCAGAGCACGCCAAAATGGCTAAAAACGGCTTTTTTTAAAGCGCTGTATCTCAAAATGTACGTGTCCGATCCATACAAAACTAGTCAAGGAGCATGCATTGAACCTTCCTACACACTTTCCACCAATAAAATAATAGGGTCGCCGCTGAAAGTCCCATAGGTACACGCAGCACGAGAACACTGCACGCCAGTTCATAGCCTTGCGCTTAGAGGCGGTGGGGAACTTGATGCGCGTGGCAGTGTCGCCTTTAAAGCCCCCTCGCCTCTCGGCTTCAAACGCGGAAAAAAGCTCTAGGTAGACGGGCGTCTTAAGGGTGCCATCCGGTTGGAGATATTTTGTATGTTCGTTGCCTGAAAGCTTGGGAGCGGTACACTTATAGGCTATTCACGGTAAAATGAGCACTTTTTAAAGGCCTACTACTTGTAGACATTCTGTGTATTCTTCCGCCATATGTAAGATTAACATTGTCGTGGGCCTCATCACTTTATTCATGCGTCGGTCAAGCGAGACTATGAAATTATTAGAAAAGTAAATATTTGACAAATCTGCTCATTTTTACACTTCGATGCATTGAAAAAAAATAGAAAACTAAAAAGAATAATTTAAATTATCAGAAATGGTTACCCAACACTTTTTATTTGACGTTAAGATACGGAACTACTTCCCATCCACCGTTACTAACTTTACTCGACGCACATCACTCAGGGCGCCTGTTAAAATCTGTGTAGATAGGGGCAGTGACTTTGTCTTTCTTAGGTTAATTTCAAAATTGCTCACTTTATCGTGAATAGCCTTTAGTTTATTGCAATCCTAGTTGTTGTGGAAACAGTCCGAAGTATGTTGAAGTTTTATTGTTCGAGGTACTTCCTGTTTCGCAATAGAAACACAGTGCTGTACTGTAGCAACCATACAATCACAGAGAGAAATGAAACAAACAATATAGGTATGTGGTGGTACCTAAACCACATTAGATGGCTGACCCAATTTTAACATTCTAGAAGGTTCCTACGGCAATTTTTCTTTCTCAGTGTAAGAGCGACCTAGCTACGTGCATCACATGCCTCTCTGCCTCTATGCGCAAAGCAAATAATTGGCGTGCAGTCGTTCTATCGTTGACTCGTCCCCTTGAGGTTCTCATCGGCGACAGAATCATTTGTTTCGTGTAAACATTAAGACAAAAGTGTGCTACGTGTCTGTACTTTACGTTAAGTAACTTGTTCCGGAAATTTAATAAGGTTTGTGTGTTACTGGGAAGGAGGGGGAAAGGCAACACTGTCTGTGACGTCACTCTGCGCCTCCCCACCACTTGGCTACGTTATATAAATGGCTGGAGCATGCTGAAATCTCCCACTCTGATATCAAGGCTTCAATTCTCCATATCCTAGTTCACTTCTGCTTCGTATTCATTCTGCATTTAGCGAGAGGGTTTTAGGTCGCCCTCCATTTTGCTTCAAGTTTTTTTTTTTCGCGAAAGTTATGTTACTTGGGTAAACGTTTATTAACTGGTTAAATTAATTTTATCAATGAGTTCGATAGTATTTTTATGCAGTTAACTAATGACTTTATGAACGAGCTATTTAATTTTTCTTCATATTTTTTTATTGTTTTCTCTTAAGTAATTACTGTTTTTAACTGCCTCATAAACGAGCTCTCTATAATTTTTTTTACCATCGAGTTTTTATGCAGATTATTTTTGTACCAATTTTCTCGTGCGCACACTCAAAAGTGATTGACAGCAAGTACGTCGGGGTCCCCTACCAAAGGTTCACGCTTGACCTGTCAACAGGCATCGGAGCAAGTGAGTACCGAATGTCAGTTTCCACTTGTTCCAAATTCTTTTGAAAGTAAGTAGTAACAGCACAGGTGAGAAAAATTAAAAGTTATGTATTTGTTCGCGTATATATTTTTTTAACATGCATTAATTCTTTGTAGGTCTTCGGAGGTCCTGCCAATTCCTGGAGTCAAGTTTGTACATCCGTAGGGAAACCACAGGATCTTAATGCTAATAGAAGTATTGAGTATTTTCTACTACAAGACGAATATTTTGCTTGTGCTCATTAGACATTTTTTACATTACGTGGTGAACTTGTGTCCAAATGAAGTGACTTCCATGGTAGGGCGTCAGAGAGTCCCCTTTGTGAGTCAAATCGTTTGTTTCACGGGAGTCACTAGCACCACAGCCTATCGTCATTAGGAGAGTGACTGCAGTCTTACTTTCCTTCTTCGGGTATATAACTGCGTTGTGTTTACACAAACTGTTCAATGCTACACTCACTCTCAATAAAAATACTCATAAAAATAATTAGCTCAAGGCTTTAAACATATACTGTAACGACATATGCTACAGCAAGACATTAGATTAGGGCATATAAAAAAAGACACATAAATGTTGAGCAATAGTATTTCATAATTTTTAATATATTTTGTGATAGAAAAATTTTGTAATTTTTATTTTACGCAAAATTGCTACATAGTTACGTTGTTAAACGTACATATTTAAATTTTGTAAAATAATAAATTTGTGGTGTGAAATATACTAACGATTAATTTTTTATATAAGTGCCACTTTGGAACGTATGGAAAGAGTTTCAGTACATCCATGACCCAAGAAGCAACAAATTATTAAACTAGTTGGTGTGCCGGTAGCAACCTATAGCACTGCCCAAGGAAAGGCGCTGCCTGTATTGCCACTGACTTCTGGACTTACATAGCACCGAATATGATTATACTTATTCTGCAACATGCCAAACATGAACGAGTATACTCGGGATAATATATTAATGGGTTAGTTGGTGATAGCAGGGTAGTTTTGTATACTCCGGCTTTGTTTGCAAATATGTACTTTTTTTTATAAAGTTTAGCTTCACCCCCAAACATGTTTTTTTTGCGTAATTGCTGTTGACCTGTAGTGACCGCAGTATTAATCAAATTTGTTGGTGTGTTGCAGGTTTTTTGCTGACATCTTCAGCATGGATGAGCAGTTGCAAACCAAAGGATGGATGACCAACGCAAAATAGATATCTTTAATAAAAAAAACTATGTAAAAACCGAATTTAAAATGCAATAATTAAGGTGTAAAATAAATTAAAGCTTAATATATATATATATATTATATATATATATAATATATATATATATATTAAAAATGACAACATATTTTTATAATTTTTAATAAGAAATTGTTTTTAGAAAAGTAACTAAAAGTATTATTATTACACATTATTTATCTGGAATAATCGTAGCAACAACTTACATTTTTTTCAATATGATTTTTTTCTCCTACATTCGATATTACATATGCTTCTTTTAAACCTTTGTTCCAACACATATCCCGATAGCTCAGTCAGCTACCCCTTATTGATGACCCAAGGTCCGACAGTTCGATACCGCCCTACTCTAGACGAAATTTTGAGGTTTGCGAAAATTAAATAAATGCCATTGGCGTACCTAGCGGCCAACTCTATAACCAACATAGTAGCCGCGTGAGAGCGATACAAGCTCCCCTAGCAAGTTGCAGTCGAACGAAGGACAAGTGGAAACAACATGGCGGATACAGCAGACAGCATTTGGGATGTCAGGGGGTGAACGAAGGTGAGTATTTGGGAAACAAGATGGTAGGCAGAAGCAAGTAGCGGATGGAAACAATATGGTGGGCGGAAACAATATGGCGGTCGGAAACAAGATGGCGACCTGAAACAAGATGGCCGACTACGGTCAAGGTTGCACATTATGGTGGCCGTGACATTCAAGAATGCAGAATCCAATATGGCGGATGGCGCCCCAGCCCATGTGCTCAAACCTACATTTTTTAATTACACACTGCTTAAAATCTAGTTTTCTGCATTTTTTGGTATGCTTCTGCCGTATGGGAAAGTGCCAAATATTACTCTTATACGACCACAACTAGAAGAAACCAAATTTAATATTTTCTACGTCCACCGAATTTAAATTTAACAATATTAATGCGACGTTGAGATGTAAAGCTACCCCTGATTCGCTGCACTTTTCCATGGTTATTTAATTCAGCGCTTATGTCGTTCAATTAATGTAGTTACCAGTAGTGACTTTTTCAAAGGTTCATTCGAAAAATGCTCACTTTATCGTGAACAGCTAAACCAATATATAATGAAACATTTTCTCAGAGAAAAAAATTAAGTTTTCAAGATCCAAACTTTTTTACTCAATACATCGATGGATGTAAAGAGCCATCTAACTCCTGGACATTCGGGTAATATCCGTGACTGCAGAGCACTCAAAGAAGACGCATTCATTTCAAATTTTAAGAGTAGGCCTATAGGCTGTTCACATTAAACTGAGCACTTTTGACAGCCCTGCTGAAGAAATATTTGTATGCGCATCTTCTATTCTTCCGTTTTACCCCACAATTTCCCTGATCTTCATTGCACTCCCCACTATCAATTTAGGTGGTTGTATTGGTTTGGTTGTGTCTTTATGGCAATTCATTTATTTTCATGTGTAAACATTATTATGAAGTACATTTTTTTCCACTCGTTTTGCCCCACAATTTCCCTGATCAAAAAATTGCCATAGGCCTTTCCATTCCGTACGAATATTTACAGTTTTAGGCCTCTGGCATTATTTAGTTCAGCTTTATGACGTTTTAAAATACCTGAATTGACGGTAATTCTTACGGTTATTTTTAATTAACATATTGGTTTTCCACGACATAGTACATTACACGTAATGCACGTCAATTCTTTCTTTTCTTCCATCAGTGCTCCGAGAATAATGGCGGCAGTGAATATCTAACAACGTAAGAAGGTGCTAAAAGTTGTTATTTACGTCTTGAAGTGCCAAAAATTTGGAAAAATCTGCTGTGAAATAAGTTATGACACAAATTATATAAATACACTGCTTTCATGCACCAATGGCCTTAAGAAAAATGTAAGTTCATGAATGACTAGCATTTTAGAATAATTTCATGTGTTGGTGGATTTAAATTCTTTCTTGTATACTTGACATGTATTTTATTCTTTCGGAAAATACTTAAATAAAATATGCTTCTGAATGAAATTTTGCCAACATATGGTTTTAACGAATGACAAAAAAATTAAATTTGCCTGTTTTTCTTTATTATTATTCAATGTCATTCAGTAATGGGGTTATCTGTTTAAAACTACTGCACTACAGTTTACACGGTAGCAAGATAATGTGTACTCCATTCACAGGATCTCCACACTGTTTGAAACATGCCTTTGAAAATTCACCTATGTTTAGAACGTCTGCCTGTGTTCGAAATCAGTTATACACAACAAACGTTAACTTTTGATTAAATGCAATTTTCACTTATATATTGTCAATAAATGATAACTTTTACCTCAGGGCCTTCCAAGAGTGCGATTATCCACTTTCGGGAAGCTGAATTTTTCGCAAGTGAGATCTTAAAACAGTAGTATGTTTTGACACGTGATGTAAGCCAATGGATTAAAATGCAGATGCCACTAGGATTTACCCTAATATTACCCTTAAGGAAATTACACAGCAGAGTTATACAATTGCTGTTAACCTATTTGATAAGATATAAGTAAAAATTGCTGTCTATAGATAATTATTTTACACACTTCGTTGAGAAAAGTCGTATTTCCAGAATATATTTTTACTGAAATAGTTATATGCGTATATGCGCTGTATTCTGTTCGTGGTTTCTTCAAACATTCTAAATCAAACTTTTGAAAAATTACCCCATGAATGAAGGATCTGGATGTTTCTTAAATATGTCATATACAAGCGTTTATACTTCTATTAACACAAAAGCGCTTAATTTTTTGGTAAATTTAATTTTTACTAATAATTTTCTATAAATAATAATATTTCTTATATATAAATATATAATATGAATAAAACTAGTGATAAAATGTAATGCCTAGTAATGGCTAGTCAGAAACAGTTATTGTGTAAAATACCATTACACTAGGTACGCACGTATGCAGTGCGTTGTCTCTGGACTTGATTAAGAATTTTGTGCACGAGGTGGAGGAATACCCTGGAAGTAGAACTACAGCAGGGCTTCGGAGAAGTTAGAAGTAACTGTGAATGTACTACAACACTGTTTCACATACAGTATTTTACTAGGGAGCGAGTATTGTATATGGTATACACGCTCGTCACGCGTGTAGTTGTCGGACCCGCCGCTTCTCGTCGAGGACGCTGGAGCGGCTTGTCCGAGAGCCGACAACACTCTTTCGCGGGGCGGGCGATACCATCTGTGGAGGTGCGAGAGCAGGAAGGTATGTGTAGAGAGAGGGGAGTGGGAGACCCCGACCTGCGAAAGGGCGTAGAGAGAGGAGCTGAGTTACGGGCGGACTTCCGCGACGCTGCTGCGCTTAACAGGCCCGTGGGTGGGCGAAGCGAACGACCAGCTGGGCGCGCGAGATATTTACTGCGTGTTCCGCTGCGGGACGTCACATTCTCCAGCAGGGGTCTCCAACCTGGACAGGGAGTCGAACTGGAACCCGCAGGGGACAACCCGGGATGCCGCAGTCTGCATACTATACGTACAGGTGATGGTTTATCGCTGGAAAAGTTGACTGTTTGCTAGGATTCAACGTACATGTCAGACAATTATTTTCGTTATTCGCTGTCATGCTTGTATGAAGCTACCACCCCATTTCACTGGGCCAATGAGAATTCTGATACTGTAAGGCAGTACGTTCGTGATTGGTCTGCAAACAACTTAGCAGAGTCAAAACCTTCTACATCCAATCGTGAAAGATTATACTTGTTACAGAGTTATGGAATATATGTCGGTTCAAAAAATGTTCGCGATTATCCATCATTTCTAACTACAGGCTATTCACGATAAAGTGAGCACTTTTTGAAACCCCACTCATTTAGAATAATACTCAATAAATATATTTAATTTTAGCCTTAAACGTTAACTTCCGAGTGCGGTGGAATATGCACACTGTGTTTATTGCTTACATAGCAATATTTATTCAAAAGGTGGTTAAAGGATAAAATATGGCTGAAAGGAAACAGTAACCAGGACCTCAAAAGTGCTCACTTTACCTTGAACAGCCTACGATAGGCTGTTCACGGTAAAGTGAGCACTATGTAAGGGCCTTCTGAATTTTACTTATCAGCCAATTTTTGTCTTTCCGCCATTTGTTGGTATAGAAATTGTTACGTTACTAATAAATACAGTATATGCATTCCACTACTTTCAGAAGTTGATATCTGTGACTACAATAAAATACATTTATCTGCTGTTATTCCTGTTGTGAAGTCCTTAAGAAGTGCTCACTTTACCGTGAACGGCCTATACTCCGGTCTCTCCCTACGTACAGGCACAATCAACGTTCGATTTGAAAACAATGCAGAAGTGCCAACATGTGGTTTCCGCTCCAGAACTGGTGGTTGCCGAATTTCGTCAGGTGGCCTAATTTCACATAATGCGTCGCGTAGAAAAATTATTGATTTATGTCAAAAATATGGTGGCAGGTACGATGATTTTAAGGAATCAAACGATTGTTTTTCCACTATCAGATTTTCCCACTTTTGTGCATTTATGATTGTTCATTTCTCCGGAACAAACGTTTACGAGACTCCAGAGGGGCGTACACGAGTGCGTGGGGGATGAAGGTCTTAATACCAGTAAAATAACTAAATTCGATGTTTTATTTATTCACACAGGTATTATTCACAACATTAAGTTATCTATCTCCGCTATTAAGCTACGCGCACACTTGCTATTTCCAATCGCTGCGACTGGAAAATCACTGTCGCCGAAAGGTAATATGAGGCGCACGCCGCGACCTATAAATCGCTGGGTTGCGCTCAGTATCAGTATGGATGCCTTTTAAACTGCATGCGTGGTCACGCTTATGCCCCGGACCTGACACCAACGCCGTTATTGGTTACATATGACTTTAAGCCAAAGATAGCTGCAAGGACAATTCTACAAATTATTTAAAGACGTGTGTGGCAATCCTCGTGTGTTCTCCCGGTACTACCAAATGAGCAAAAATATTTTCGATCAATTGTTGAAGTTGATTGGAGCAAAAGTTACGCCCCGCAACACAAGATGGCGGCAGTCTATCCCACGTGAGGAGCGTCTATATGTAAACCTAAGGTAAGTACCATTTAGTGCAGGGCAAATGAGCAAAAACAGGCGCATACAAAAAGCGAAACAACTGTTGACCTCGCAGGTGTTTTAAACGCATTACAATTCTGATACTCATATGTCGAGTCAGTACAAAAGAAACACTAATATATTTCACAAATATTGATGTCGTTTACAAATAATCACACATTTCCTTTCAGTCGCTTTTATTGATTCGACAAGTCGAAAAAGTCACAGCTACTACCGCATGTGGACATTGGTGACCCAATGCTCGCCGCAAATCCGGAGTACAAAGTTTGCACAAGTCCTGCAGATTGCGGCATCTGTGTAAGGTGGTTCCAGTTAGCTTGTGAAGTTATCGAGGGAATCTGGTATCTGTATGTGCCGGTACTCTATGACAATGTTAGTGGATGGAGGTTATGAGTCGGTTTACTCTATGTGATCTTGTGTTCAAGGTCGCTGTGTAAACTGTGGAAAAAGTGCCAAGAGTGTGAAAAGGAGATCCATATTCACTGTTTTCCATTTTAACATGGACTCTAGTAATGTATGAAATTGTTTGAAACATACAATCAAGAATATTTGTTCTATATGTATATTATGAATGTTTCTTCACTACCTGCGTGAGTAGCTGAATGTATAAAACTTGCCATGCATTTTAATAAGGTAAGCACATTAAATTATGTATATTGTATAAAGCAAACATATTATAGTGTGTAAAATTATACACACACACACACACACACACACACACACACACATATATATATATATATATATATATATATATATATATAAAACAGCCGTATTGTCTTGTGATTAAAGTAACTGTGAAACGTATGGGGAAAAAAATCTTGTTTTCAGTGCCATAAATATGGGTAAAGCTGCGTATTAATTGTTTCCCGTGTATAATGGACTACAGTAAGGTATGACATTGTTTCAAACGAACATTCAACCATTTATTTCCATACATGTTTTTGACTACCAAAATCTGCGCACAATATAATGCTTAAAAAATGTATTTGTATTTTTGTTGGTCGAAAACAATCAAATAAATATATTGTAAAATGTAACTATACTAAAAATTCAATAATTTTTTTTCTTTCAGAAATGCAGTTTTTTGTTATCGTGACACGCCAAAGTTCCCAAATGGTAACATAGGATAATTAGTACACAATTTTTTTTTCTCATCTTGTATGAACTAATCACATTTGTATTTGATCCTAATCAGTGAGAGAAAACCATTTTTGCAGTTAAAGTACACCATATATGAATTGTGACAGGTAAAAGGTTAACTAATACTTTAATTTTTTTAATGTTATCTAACCGAAAATTTAACTTAGAAGATAGACTGTGGATATGTGATATTAAGTACATCAGTTCTAATTAAGCGAAAATAATTTAGGGAACTAGGTTATTTAGTGTTACGCTTCAAATTAGTATGAACTAATATAGAACAATACGCCAAGACGAATAGAATATGTCTTTTTCCAATTCTAATTATCATACGAAAAAAAAAGATCTTTTGCTTACACTGTAAAAAATAATGGAAAAATTACCTTACAAGTGTAAGGTAATATTCGCAAACTTGTGGGGGAAACATAGTTTTCCTTAAATGCAAGGTAAAATTTACGCACTCTGGAGTAAAATTCACGTACATGGTAGTGGAAAATCCCATACATGGATGGGAAAATTACCTTACGACTCGTGCATCTCTTCTGCATTCTCAACAGCTAAGTGGGAGAACGGGCAGAAGAAACAATCCTTTAACACACTTATATTCATTAATACTGTCACGCTGTCGTCGTGGAGTAATGGATAGCGCATCGGCATATCGTTATAAAGAACCATGGTTCGCGCCCACCCACCAGCAAGTGCCGAGGATTTAGTGTTGAGTTTTCGGTTACTATTCGTCAGAGGATATAGCTAATACAAGAAATTAACAGTACTAATATTCCGGCATGTTTTTAAATATAATTTAATTACACAATATAGTTAATTTTCCCTTGCTTGTTTGGGAACCCCCTCCCCCTTGTGGCAGGTACCTTTCCCGTACGGTTAAGGAAAAGTACTTTACTTTTAACGTAAATTTACTCTACATTTAAAAGGTAATTTTACTTTACATGAACGGGAATTTTAAACAAAAACTTTTTTTCACAGTGTACACTCCGCGAGCACCTATCAAATAGTTTTCAACACTTCGGGTGAACTCGGCAGATCTCGGGACGCGAGCTCGGGCCCGTGCATCCTACCTTCTCCGTGGGAAAGACCCCGACCACGCCGTGCCTGGGCGTTAATCAAGGAGGCATGCATCGTCGTGCGGACAATAAAGTTGTCGATGCTGAAGATTGCATTACCGCGTCGGGACCTCGCATCATCGATAGGCGGGACTGTCAAAGCGTCCCCGAGTGTGGGGGGAAAAAAAAAACTCTTTTTCTTCTTCTTCTCTTTTTTCTCCTATCGCGCCTGGTCGAGCGATGCAAACAAAACTCATCTCGACTTCCAGTTAGCTGCCTCCGCGCCGCGTAATCGAGCCCCTGGACGCGAGATGTAGGAGAGATTACTTCTTCTCGGAGGCAGCGTCCGGTACTAGAAAAGCACCGCTCCGGCGCTGCAAGCTGCGAATGACAAATATCCCCCCCCCCCCGGCGGGCGCCTGTAAAACATAAATCGCGATCGTAATCTGGAAGGGAATTCAATGGAACCTGCGTGGGTCAGCCGCATTTACACACGAGCTTCACGAGTGTGAAGGTTCTATACCGAGCCAGAGAAAATGCAATGTTTTCTTCTGTTTTTATAAAGTGCACTTTCCAACCAGCCATATCAGACGGCTTAGGGGCCTCGTCAACACATAAAGTTTTTTTTTTTTTTTTGCGTGAATACGTCTTTAAATTTGCGACGATTGTGGGAGGCAATCCAGAAAATCTGATGATAAAATCGGGGGATACAGTTTGACATGATATTGCAGCTCCGAATCTATAGTCTACATTCACAATTCAATCACACCACTCGATGGCCAACGAATCACAGAATGTTTTACGTTGAGTAAGGATAGCGAAGCATCTCACGCAGAGCCGGAGAGGGCGGGGGGGGGGGGGGGGAGGGGTCACCGCAATTTTGAGCTCGTTTCGCCGCGTCAACTTCCGCGTAGTATAAATAACTTTTCACTAGGAGAAGCTACGATGCTCGTTTAAGTTTTAATCGACAGCTCTCATCAATATCAATCGATTGCGTGTATAAAGACATTTGTGTGGCGTGGTTATGGTGAAATTGTATGAGTTTAATGTAAAAAATTAAGAAAACATAACACAATTTCGGCCCATGCTCGTCAAAAAGCCAAGTCGAAATACAGAAATCGTATACGGTTGGAAAGAGCAATTCAAAAGCGATCCAGTGATGCCCATAAAACCCCATGTGATCGAGTGAAGAGGTGCCGGGAACGTAAAAAAACAGCTTGGCGTCCGAGCGCGTCAACATAGACGTATGCACGCAAAACAAACGGCCGTGTCCCCAACACAGCCAAACCTAATTTTTTTTTGTTCTCTAAAAGGAACACAGAAAGCGAAGGCTGAAGCGCAAGCAAATAAAACTAAACACTTATATATTTTTTATGTTAGAGAGCAACGAAATGGACATCGCCATATTGAATTTAGAACGAAATTTCGTAAATTATTCGATTGGTTTTCTGATCCGAACAGTAAGATACTGCGATCTGTTTATACTATTTCTACACATCCTTCGTCTATGTCCATATTTATTTTCACTGTGGTATTCGCTTTACAGATTCTTGATTTGAGATTTAATTAGACCCAAAATAACCACACCAAAATGGTATTAATATTAATAACGCTGCAAAATCTCGTTTACTCGAGTGTTTTCCCTCGGTTACAGAATATATCAATTCTGTTTTTTGATTAGTTAGCACTTTATACTTTTTAAAAAAATTTAATTTGTTCGATTAGTTTTTTTTTTTTTTTTTTTTTTTATAATCAGAATATAAGACTAAATACATCTACAAAGAGGTACTGGAAGTTTCCATTTTCCACGTGCTGCGGTGTTATATAAGTAGTTTTGTGTACAAAACTACTTCTTAGTGGCTATATACACGTTTCTGTTGGGATTTTATTTTTGTTTGTCTCCAAAGTTAAGTCATACGAATAAGATACTCGATCATTCCGAATATACGCAAATCACGAAACAGTGAAACGTGATTGTTTTGCTAAGGCAGAAAAGGCACTATAGGCCGTTCACGGTAAAGTGAGCACTTTTGAGGCCCTAGTTACTTTTTTCTTTTGGCCATCTTGTGTGTATATTCCACCGCACTCGGAAGTTAGCGTCTAAGGCTAAAATAAAACACATTTATCGACTATTATTCCAAATTGGGGGGGGGGGGGCGCTTTCAAAAGTGCTCACTTTACCGTGAATAGCTTATACAAATAAAATTACATTATTTCAGTGAGCGATATTTTCCAACTACAATTAGTGAATCAGTATATGCATGGTAGAATCCAGTTTGTGATATCTTCGAAAATAATTTTGAGTTCGTTTCGCCGCGTCAACTTCCGCCGTAGTATAAATAACTTTTGACTAGGAATACCAATGATTGTCATCAATTTAATTTACGAAATGAGATTACTTGTGTGTTCGAGGTAAAGTACAAAATAATTTTGCTTTTATATTTAGAATTTATTACATGTTCTTTATATTATTACTAATCCATCTACTATCAATATCAAAATATTTTTTATATCTAAGTTCATTAATTATGATAAGAGAACTGCAAAATTCGCGTTAATATTACGGGATACTCTAAACTTTAAACACGTTTACCTTTGCAATAGGTTTGTCATTGAATCATACTTAACCTGACACGCCCTGAGTAACTCTGCGGCCAGTGAATGAACACTTCACAACTGTGTGCCCCAGTCACGTGCAGTTCAGTCATGAGGGCGTGGCTTCACATCTATGCAGCAGCCAATGGGGAAACGACGCCAGCTCCAGTACAGACAGTACTGCGAAGCTTAGCCTGGTGCCGACTAATAATATCGAGAAAGTTGCATGTCTCTAATTATATTCAATTAAAAAATTTAAGAAGCGAATTAAAACACAGTACCAAGTGAACTTCTACTACACATTAGGATTAGGAAGAGGGGCTAACAATTTTTGGGATGCTATTAATTCATGGGCTTGGGAATCTGGGGGATCCCGGACTCGGGCGTCACCGCCATATAAATGATGGAACATCGTTATCCATTCATCGCCTGCTAAGCTAGTAGCCATTCGGCAGCCCAGCTAGTGGGGAACCGGTTGCACACATATAGTAGCCAATCAGAAACGAGATCCATTCCCCCTCAGACTCGCACAGCCAATCAGAAAATGGGTAAGCTGGCATTAAAATAAATCGCCACGTCATTTCGTATATGCGGCCTCATAGCTAGTATTCTTGGTGGATTATCCCAATGGAAGGAACCGAGTTAAACATGAGATAACGTACGTGTAGCCTTGTTGAGGGAGGAAGAAAGCAGGGGGGGGGGGGTTAGTAGTTGGTTCACAGTTCACAGCCTGGTGAACATTAAAACTTAGAACGTTTGAAAGTTTTCTTCCACTTCGTGCTCACTGGAAAAACAAAATACTGTGGCTGCTACCAAAGGTATAGGTGGTATACACACAGTCAAATAATTTTGTGGTGAGCACAAAATATTTTGTAGCCTCCACATTAGGGGGATATAGCCGATTCTGGTGCAAACGGTGTCGGTGTGCGGGGTGCGGATACACGGCCGCCATATTGGATGACGACACTGCCGCCATCTTGGATGGCGTCACCATCGCCATCTTAGATGACGTCATTTCCAACTGCCATCTTGGTTGATGCAATTTCCGGCCGCCAACTTGCCAACCAGTACGCCGCCATTTTGAATTCCATTTTTCCTGTTCTCTCATTCCACCTTGGCTTCCGAGATATTGAATTCTATTTTTCTGCTCTATCATCCCACCTAGATTTTTCCTGTCATTCCGACTAAATTTTTCCTACTGTCATTCTACCTAGATTTTCCCTGCTATATCATTCCACCACGATATCTGAAATCTTGTATTTCATTTCTTTATTCGCATTCATTCCACCTCATGCTCTATCATTCCACCATTACATCTGCCATCTTGGATTTCATTTCTTTAGTCACATTCGTTCCAACTCATGCTCTATCATTCCATCTTGACATCCTCAATCTTGGATCCCATTTCTTCATGCTTATATCAATCTGCCTTGGCATCTGCTATCTTGGATCACATGCTCTATCATTCTGCCTTGACATCTAGGACAAGTGGTGGAGGCATATGGACTCTGTGCAAAGAAAGTAATAATGATGATTTTGTATGTGCTGAGGAACTGAAATGTGTGGTTTGTAAATATTTTATGTTGAATAAATCATGTGAAATGAAAATGATCTTTGGTTTCATATATACCCTTATGTCATAGAAAAATTGGTTACTAATATAAAAAGAAAAATTAATTAATTAGTTTTTAGCTTAACTACATGAAAAAATACTTGAAAGATAAATTACATAGTTGAAATAAATGAAAATTCATGCATCTCATGAATGTGTCTATATATTTACTACTACTAGATGAAATGCTGCATTGGTTTATAACTGAAAACTTTTAAAAAACTGTGGCATATGTGTGTATCATTCGACTAGAACAAACAAGTTCCTACTACTTATTAAAAATATGCATACTTAATACTGGTGATAAAAGCAGCTGAACTTATATTGTACTTCCAAATGAAAAATATTTTGTTTTGCAACATATATAATCTTTCTATTAACACAATATAAGGACGAGATTAAATAACAATTTATTTATATATATTTTTAATGGGTTAGTTTCGAGTATTCAATACTCTGTCTGGAAGAATAAATTGTTTACAAGCTAGGACATTTTCCGCAAGCTAGGACATTTTCCCTGATCAAGAATTCACAACACTCAGTCACTGGCTGTGACCACAAGAATATATTAGCGACCCGAACTGGTACTATAATCTCGATGACTATGTTCGCCCTTTGGCTAGTATGCCTCATACTTTGTGGCAACTGTATCTGGCGCGCGCTCGCATTCCTTTAGCTTGCTGGGGTGAATCACATGACATCAGAGTCTGATGTCCGAGTCACTGCTAAATGCAGCTAGTTCCTAGTGACGTCTGCGGTTTTGCCAGAGTAAATGTATGACTGCAACACGCTTCGCGTCGAGTGGAGTCACTCGACGAGCTGCAACTTGCTTCAACGTCTGTGGTTTTGATGGTATGAAGGCAGCTGGTTTCACGCGACTGAGACTTGTCCATGAGGCAGAGCCCACAACACATGGCTCCTATTACTCACTAAAGCTCGACTCTCCCCACTCCCCTCCGCAGTGTGAATTAAAGGAGCCTGGA
This sequence comes from Dryococelus australis, assembly GCA_029891345.1. Taxonomy (NCBI): domain Eukaryota; kingdom Metazoa; phylum Arthropoda; class Insecta; order Phasmatodea; family Phasmatidae; genus Dryococelus; species Dryococelus australis. The sequence continues at coordinate 52,592,377 of CM057007.1, forward strand.
GACTTCGATTTTCCACAGTCGCTATTCATCGTTCATGGTGTTGGGTGCTTCTGGAGTGTTAGTTGAAGATTTAACCAGATTACATTTTATTACTTTCTTATAATTCTATAGTTTATTAGGTTTTTTTCGTATAATCTAGAGTTAAAGTTTAGGTAGTACTTCAAGAATTTTAGTCAGGTTAGTATATCAAGGGTTGATAGGATTTAGTTTGTAGCATCAAGAGCTAGGTTTAGTGGTGGTTAGTACATCAAGAGTTTAGATTTAGTGGTTTAGGTTTGTATGTCAAGACTTGGGGTTTGGTTAGTACTTCAAGAAGTAGGTAGGCTTAGCTTATTTTATCAATAGTTTAGTTATAGTGTTTAATACATAGGCAGAATATAAAATTAGGAGTTAAAAAATATTTTTATTAATAAATTTCATGCAATGGAAGAAGAAGGAAACCAATGTAAATTTTGCAGCAAGGCTTTTGCCTTTCGGTATAGAATATTGAGGCATGAAGGGAATTGCTGTCTCAACCCGCATCAAGGAGAACAAGCACTGTGTGAGAGGTGTCGGGTGACCATCTCCAGAAAGAACGATATGCAGAGGAATCTTCGCAGCTGCAAGGCCTCTGTCAATCATGCGGTGACCACCAGCTGCAAATACTGCAATAAGCATATACCTCGTACTGATGGTGGAAGACGCCATGAAGCAGGGCGTGGCTTTAACTCCAACTGCACATCATTCAACTGTGAGTTATGCATGAAGAAATTTACAAGAACAGGCTCTCTTTTAAAATACATTCCTAACTTCGACGGACCTTCTCCTGTGAAGAAGAGACGAGTTACAGTGCCTACATCTCAACAAGGACCATCTACGAAACCTCAAGCTGTGCCGTAAACTTTGATTCGACCCAGAATAGTAGCAGGAGCCGGATCTGCCAACACCAATGGATTTGTGTAGTCTGAAGCCACTTTCCGGAAAAACTTGAAAACATTGGTTGCAGTCAACATTGGCATTGAATGCAAATATATTTGTACATATTTAAATTTAATCAACCAGGTGATTGAAGGAGTTGAAGAAAATGGAAGCATAAAATTTTATATTATGTTGGAATGCGAATATGGAAAACCCGAGCCTCGTGAAGATGAGAGTGATGTCTGTGCATTTAAAACAAAAATCATTGCAGTTTATAATAGCAACGATGTAGAGCAAGCTGTAGTGAACAGCATCCAAAAAATTTGCAAGGAAGAAGAGGAGTATACGAGCAAGTGCTCTGGCTGGGCTTTATCATCTATAAAACAGCTTCAGATTAGAATAAATAAACTAGATCTGCTGAAGGCCTCCTCGTACATTGATCTACCTGCTCCCATCAAAGCCAGAAAGGCAATAATCAACCCTCAGAATACCAATCAACAGTGCTTCCAGTAGGCAATAATTGCCAGATATGTCGAAGGACTTAATTCTGAAAGAGTGAACGACCGATACTCCTTGCTGGAAGATAGGTTCGACTTTGGAGGTTTGGACTTTCCCACACCATTAAGTCAGATTGCAGTCTTTGAGAAGAGAAATCCAGAGGTATCAATCAACATTTATGCTCTCGACGATGATATGAATGTGGTTCCCAAGCATGTTAAAAATAATGAAAAAAACAATGGACATCGACCCCTCCTAATCACCGATGAAGAAAATTCTCATATTACATTCATTAAGAACTTTTCGCGACTCATCCGCCCACAGCTCATAACACAGGGACACAACATTTATATTTGTAAATGTTGCTTCACATACTTTGATAACCAACCTCATGTATCAGGACTCACGGGTGATGAAGCTTTATGAAAACACCAGAGGTACTGACTGTTCCACCCATGCACCAGTACGAGTCGAGATGCCCAACCCCGAATAAAATGGTGAGCCACCGGTATTTTTATAAACTACCAGAATGGCGATAGAATACTAATACTATCTTACTGTGATTTTGAAGCAATATTGAAACATGTGTATACATGTGAGCCTAACCCCAACAATGCATACACGTAGAAATACCAAACACATGAAGCATGCAGCAACTGCATTTATGTGTGCGTTGATACCGATAGTGTTATTGCACACTTGATTTCGGACCTGCCTGCACAACCAATTATCTACAGAGCTATCGGTGCAGAGAAACATGTCATGGATGATATTGTCGATATTGCCAATAAAGGGAAGGCTATATACGAAACATCTTAATCAATGGCTCCTCTGACAATTTCCGAACAAGTTTCTTTTGACCAAGCCACTGTATTCTGCTACTGTCCCACAACATTCGAACGAAATAACCGAAAAGTACATGACCATAACCATTTTACTGGCAAATACATCGGTGCAGCTTGCAACAACTGCAACATGCTTCGTCGGCGGCCGAAGAAACTACCTGTCTTCTTTCACAACCTATCATATGGCGAAAATTTCACTATCAGGGAACTTGGCTATGATAACAAGGACATCTTCATCATTACTCACAATGAAGAAAAAACTATAATTTTCTCCAGGCGCCTAGGTGACAGGTTCAGTATGCAGTTTGTGGTCACATTTCCTTCATGTCGGCCAGTCTTGCCAGTCTAGCCCAAAACCTACCATCCGACAAGTTCATGAATACTGCAAAATTTTTCACTCCTGAAGAAATGAGTCTTGTCACACGCAAGGGTGTATACCCATATTACTATATAGAATCTTGGGCGAAACTCGAAGAGGCGCAGCTGCCGGACAAGGATAAATTTTTCAATCGATTAACTGATTCTGACATCTCCGATGAAAACTATGCTCATCCACAGACCATATAGGACAAATTCCAATGTAAATTTCTTGGAGAATATTCGGATATATACCTCAAGACAGACGTGCTCATCCTGAGTGACATATTTGAAAATTTCAGAGAGCTTAGCTTGGAAACATACGCGCTAGACTGTGTACATTATGTAAGTGCACCTGGATTTTCTTTTGATGCGATGCTGCAGATGACAAAGGTGGAATTAAAGCTACTGACTGATTACGACAAGTACATGTTCTTCGAGGCAGCAATCTGTGGTGGCGTGGCTCAATGTATGAAAAGTAGATGCAAAGCAAACAACAAACACCTGCCTGGAATGTTTGACTCCTCACAGCCATCAGTATATTTGCAGTATGTCGATGCCAACAACCTCTATGGAAAAGAAATGTTGCTCCCACTCCCGAAATGTGACTTCCGATGGTGCGACACAGACGTCGATGTGATGAATGTGGCTGAACACTCTAATAAAAGATACATTTTAGAGGTAGATGTAGAATACCCGACCGCCCTGCACGAATATCATAAGGGCTTGCCTTGTCTACGAGTGTCCTACAGGCTTAAAACAGAAGAAACTAATTACAACACTGGAAACCAAGACTCGCTATGTTGTTCACTATCGAAACTTGAAGCAGACCTTGGCACATAGACTAAAACTGAAGGAACTACATTGTGTTCTGCAGTTCACCCAAACTCCCTGGCTGAGACCCTACATAGACTTAAATGCCAAGAAACGACAAGCAGCTCACAACGACTTTGAACGAGATTTCTTCAAGCTAGCGAATAACTCCACCTTTAGGAAGCTTATGGGGAATAAATGAAAGAAACAAAAGATGGAAGTGTTATGTGTTGAGCGATACATTAAGAAGGCGATTACGAAAACATAATTTAAGGACAGAAATATCTACAGGGAATCAGTCGTGCTGGTGAAACTGTATGAAGAAGACATCGTTTTCTATAAGCCAATTTATTCCGGTTTTGCTGTCCTGGATTTATCGAAGACTGTGATGTACGAATTCCACTACAGTGTCATGAAGAAGAAGTATGGTAACAACAACATTCACCTCGCTTATATGGACACGGATTCATTCATCTACGAAGTTGCAACAGATGACTTTTATCATGACTTGGCCAGTGATCCTGTGTTCCTGGACGAATTTCATACCAGCTGCTACCCCACCTCTCACCCTTGCAACTCATCTATCAACAAAAAAGTCGTTGGTAAATTTAAAGACGAGTGCAGTGGACTAGTGAAGAGCGATTATGTAGGCTTGCGAGCTGAAATCTATTCGTACAAATGCGTCCACAAAGAAGTAAAAAGGGCCTAAGGTGTACAAAAGTGTGTCGTGAGAAATATCACTTTTTGAAGATTACCTCACTGTTCTGGAGAAACAAACATCTATCAGATGCAAAATGCATAATATAAGATCTCATCATTGTAAACTTAATTCCGAGTGTTCCAATAAATTATCTCTAACTTCGATGTGTGATAAGAGACTCATATTGGATGATGGTGTACATACATTGCCTCATGGGTATGAAGAGGAACTGTAAATATGCTGTATGTGAGATACTTGTATTAATTTTTTTATGTGTGTGTATGTGTGTGTATATATATATACACTATATACACACACACACACACACACACACACACACACTTAGATGTGTAGTGTATGGTAAAAATAGAAGGCATTAGACTGCCAATGCTTCTGTCAGTGGCAGGCAACTTGTTTATTTGTACATCAAGACTTTCCGAAATTTGTTACTTTAGTAGTTTTCCGTTGTAACCCTGGCTGCACTACATCATTGTAGTGTTGCCAGTCCCCAGCCCGGATAAAATTGGGAGGGCAACAGAAGATATATAAAAAAAAATTTATATGTAAAATGGAAAATAGCTGACTCCTCAGTGCTGACTCCTCAGTGGTGACTCCTCAGTGCTGACTCCTCAGTGCTGACTCATCAGCACTGCAATCTCTCCGCACGCTTCACACGCTCCACATACTCTGCATAATCCCTCCTCCCTCGTCATCTGAGATGCCTTTTTAACAGAGATATTAAATCGCGATCGGCTTTGCACTTGTATACCTTTGATGGTCTATGTGGAGGTATGCACATGCAAATGATATTGAATCATATGATGCTAATAATCTTAAACATCTCATGTGTGATACCTTTTTAACAAATTGAGACGCCCTGCACGGAGTTTTACCGTCTACTTAGACATCAACCATGTTTGACGACTGCATCTAACCACTCAAGTACGACGCAACACGACTACATGAAGTGAAAGAACTTTTCCCGTTTTTGGTTTAAAATGTTTTCTGCCTGAACTTATAAACTATTACTACCTTTTTACCAACATGGTCTGTGAAAACATGAAGTTCACTAGGACGTTGGACATAGCTTCGCCGCTTGGAGCCTGTCTCATTACAGAACTTTTTTGACGTGGCGCCGGATTTTCCGCTGTCTAGATGGCGCTGCGATCTGCGGCCATTGTGCATGACCTCCCACCCCTGTGATATCACCTTGGAGCCAGTACAGGAGTACCATTATGATGTTCATTTGTTTGTTAAATTGGTAGCTGATGGCGCTATTTTTTCCCTTGTAATTGTGATGTATTTGTTGGCGATTGGCTGTTTCCCATCGCCCCTTAAACATTTCCCTTTTTTGGTAATATACGCACCCTTTGACTGATCATTAATTAATACCCTCTAGGTAGTATTAAACAAATTCCGCTATATATACTACGAGCGGAGTTGTCTCGAGGTCAGACAGCAGCCTCGAGAGAGCTTCGGAATGCCAAGATAAGTAAGCCACTAGTGTCATGCCGGCCATTATGGCGAGACATACTTTGATGTACTAATAGGCAGAACATAGGGGGCCATGAAGCCCAATAAAAACCTAGTTAAAGCTCAATAAAATGCTTTGTTTTATCCTCGGCAAGTCTGAATGTAAATTTAAATCTTTGTAAAAGATTTTTTTTATGAGATGTCGAATTTTTAATTAAATATGAATCAACAAATAGCAAAATTATGGACAATCTGGGGGAAATGCCCATAAATTTTGTACACGAGATAAACCAAGAAAGTGGTTTAGAGTTTTCCTTGAACTCTGGAAAATAATCCTTAGAAATGAATGATAGGGTTCAGGAAAGAATACTGTAATTTTTGTAGGTGTCTTTTATGGATTTTTTCCCGATGAAATATATTCAATTTGGGATAATAAAAGGGAAATTTTCCAATTGTGGATAAGCCTCAAAATCACGTTTTGAATAGAGCGCTATATGAATTATTTCTCATTGTTTTGAAGAAAACATGTTAAATAATAATTTTGCAATTCAATGGCCTTTGGTAACCAGAATATGGCCGGAAAATAATCTCTAACCTTCATTATAAACTATGATATGCCACATAATATTCATGCATTTCGTATGACTTTAGGTAAAATTGTAGATGGCTTGAAAATACATTGTAACTTGTAGAATGAAATATTATGACATGCTAAATAATAATTTTGCAATTCAATGGCATTTTGTAACCAGAATATGGCCGGAAATAATCTGTAACCTTCAGTATAAACTATGATATGCCACATAATATTCATGCATTTTCTACGGCTATAGGTCAAATTGTAGATGGCCTGAAAATTCATTGTAAGATTCAATATAAATGAGAGAAATGGCAACGGTTAAGACTATAAAGCCAGAATTTTAAATGTTATTATTGGAAATTGTAAAATTCACATTTGGGAAAGATATTGGCGGCAACAAAAATTTACCTTGTATATGAAAAATATGTCTAAAAAGAAAAAAAAAATTTAATAAAATCAAAACCAGTGCCAAAATTCATGTGTATTGCATTTCAGCTCATAGTATGTAGAATTTTTCTTATTTTTTCTTCCATGTTTTATTTCACTTTGCCTTAACGAGGGCTGTTTTCACCTAGGTGAGCGTGTTTTGTTGGGTGGTGTTTTCAAATCCACTTTGCCGCATCCTAGGCTGTAGGGCGTAGCAAAACATATTTAAAAAATCACGATCCATCCACCTAGCATACCGTTAAGCCAATATGGTAGTCAATAATTAAATATATATATTCCTAATGATGGCTGTTGGGATTGACATAATTTAATATCTCGCTTCTCCACATATCTTGGTATGCAAGACAGAGGTCCAGCAGTTCGATCCTACCCTCCTCTTCCTCCTTTTTGTAAAGTTCAGAAAAACAAAAATAAAATTTCCAACACTCCTGACGGCTAATGGCGTAGCCACAGAGCCGCATGCTTCCACCACTTGTCCTATATGTCAAGGCAGAATGATGGTGCATGATATCCAAGATAGTGGATGCCAAGGTGGAACGATAGAGCATGAAGAAATGGGATCCAATATAGAGGATGTCAAGGTGGAATGATAGAGCACGAGGTTGAGTGTATGTGACTAAAGAAATGAAATCGAAGATGGCAGAAGTCATGGTGGAAGGATAGAGCATGAAAAATTTAAGCAGAATGAGAGAGCAGGAAAATCTAGGAGGAATTACAGAGTAGGAAAAATCTAGTCGGTATGATATAGCAGGACAAATATAGGTGGAATGACAGAGCAAGAAAAATGGAATCCAATATAGCTGCATACTGGCCGGCAAAATGGCGGCTGGAAAGGACATCAACTAAGATGGCGGCAGTGACAGCATCCAAGATAGCTGCGGTGACGGCATCAAATATGGTGGTGGTGACGGCATCCAAGATGGCGGCTGTGACGTCATCCAAGATGGAGGCCGTGTACCCTGACCCCGCACACCGAGAACATTTTCACCAGAATCGGTTATATATCCCTACTCCCCACAAAATATATTTCTAGGGGCCACACATGTTTCGTGGTGACAACTATAAAACGTTGTGTTCACCACAAAATAAGTTGACTGTTTGTATACCAATAAAACATTTTGTAGGAGCCACAAAGCTATTTTTTTTCAGTGTGTATTCTAGTGTTATCCAAAACGCTGGCATTAATTATCAGAACACACCAAGCAGAGTAAACGGTTCGAGCACAGAACAGAGAAAAACAGCAATTCCTTCACTTTTCACAAGACAGAAAAACTTTTCATTTAGTGTTTCATTTATGAGGAAAATGTATGCAAAACACTGAACTTCTATAGTATGGCTTTACTACAGCCAGCGAAAATTCAGCTGTTTAAAATAATGCTTTAAAAATCATTTTACTTTGGGGAACAGGCATAAGCCACATAGTGTCAGGTCACGCATGTACGGGAATGCTCAAACATTCTTATGTGTTTGTCAAATTGCTTCACACGCACGCGCGCGCGCGCGCGCACACACACACACACACACATATATATATATATATATATATATATATATATACACACACACACATATATCTATATAAACCGAGAGAGAGAAAAAAGAAACAGATAAAGAGAGAGAAAAATTAAGCGAAAAAGAGAAAAAAGGAAAAGAGAGAAAGAGAGAAAGAGAGAAGAGAGAAAGAGAAAAGAGAGAAATAGAAAGAAAGAGAAAAGAGAGAAAGAGAAAAAGAGAAAAGGATAGATAGATAAAGAGAACGATAGAGTATAGATCGGGCGCATTGCCTAATATAGAATTCATTATTTCCTGTTTCCAAAGATCTGGTCGTTTCTTCTTCTTCAGTCATTCTGTCAGCTTAGTTAACTCTTTGAGGAGTATGCACGTATATACATGGGGCCACGTTTATATGGAAATTTCTTTGCTTCCGAAGGCAACACGCATACTTTTATAGTTTTACAGTTTCGCTGGACTTTTATCGGAATCTAAGTAATACCTAACAAGTAGTCGACATTTCAGTTCGTAAGATTAAAAATGTTATTTCTAATAATTTCTCCAATGAACAGGATGGATTGTAAAACGTGTTACTTCTGTCGCGACTCTTTGATTGGTACACAGACAAGGCGCGAAATCATTGGCCGATGGCCAGCCAATAATAAACTTTGTAGAGTACAGTAAGGGTGTCCTGTGTAGTCAGGACTAATAGGAAGATGGTAAGTGGAAATACAGTAACCAACACAATTGATATTGTTGTAGCGGTGAATACAGGCGGTTCACGTCAACCTTGTCTTCAGTGGCAGTAAATGTGTGCTGTCTTCAAAGGGTTAAGACCATTATTCTGAAAAGAATTTAAAGGTTCATGTGCTGCTGGATTTTTACGCTAACCATGGTCCCGCAAGATGACAAATCAGCACCATCGTTACAAACTAAACCAAACAGAAAAACGGGCTGATGATTGGTTACTCCGAAAACATCGACACCTACCACTTCGTTCTCTTGGCTAGACATTTCTTATAAAACATTTACACGCATATAAACATTTTAGACTGCAAGGACCTTGGCATTTATAAATCACAATTTTGTGTTTTTGGGAGGTACACATAAAATAAACGAGACAATTTACAGGAGATTTAACAAAGGCGATTGAAAGGTCGTGTCTTAAAACATTAATGTTTGCTTAGCAAAACGTATTTCACCAAAAATCGTAAACTGCTACGAATTAAAAGCATGCAAAAGTGTACTTATTTTAAGCAATTATTAAAAACTGCGATAACATCTCGTAGCGGGATTTGAAGATGCTTTGAAATAACTCGTGGTATTTAATTTCAATGTGAATTATCTCATTCCGGTAAGTAAGTTACATTCTCAAAACAATAATATTGCAGATTTGACAGGCCATTGTGTAAAAAAGAATTGCGGTACGTACATTTTTTTCTGAAGCCCTGCAAAAAGTTCTACTTCCAGGATATTCCTCCACCTCATAAACACAAATATTAACCACATGTAGAAGATGGCACCAAAGGAATGACGCCCTGCATTTGTGCTCTCTTAGTTTAATATCATCTTGCATACGAACTATTTCTTACCAGGCATTACAAACACGCCTTTATCATCTTTGCTTTAATTCATATTAATTATGAATGGAATGCAATAATAAATAGATCAAATATAAATGGAAGTTGAATTCAATTAAAAATTATGATAATTTTATGTTAACCCAAGTATAAGATGGTTGCGACACATGGCATATTTAGGTAACAACCAAACATACGTCACACATAGGTAGAGACCTGCAAAATTCGCATTATTTTTTTTTTTGCGTGTAGCTAAAATTCACAGTACTGTATATAATGAAGCCAGCATTGTTTCTCCATTGGTGCTGCCTTGACGTCAAGTCACTACCCTTTCTGAGTGAACCGCGCGTGATTGGGGCACACGGTTTTGTATCGCTCATTTACTGGCGCAGAGTTACCAGGGGCGTGTCGAATAAAGACTGGTCCAATGACAAACGCATCGCAAAAAGGAAAAGTGTTTTTAAGTTTAACATGTCCTAGAATAATAACGCGAGTTTTGCAGGTCTCTGCACACGGGATTTTGATATTTTTTTCCCCCCACAAAATGTGAAGAAACCGCGAATAAAATATACTTAACGAAAGTGCCGCTTGATTTTCACTCAAGCCTCTCCATACTTTGGCGATATTCAAGCTTTCGCCCCTCATAATTACGTCTACCAGACCTGGTGACCGACGACGATGACGAATGAAAGGCTGATAAGATTGACTTCTTCCGCCGACTAGCCTACCTTCACGGGGATATTTTCTCGATATTTCCCTGAATACTCGAACCAGTGACGAAACAGCACCACACCAGTCACCCTCCGCCCCCCCCCCTCCCAAAAACCGCCACCACATGCCCCCCGGGGCATCGTCTGACTTATACCGGTATCACGACTTGCAGATCGAAGTCGCCGTGATGACTTATCGCCACTACAGATCTCCTGTCACTTCGAGCTGCATTCCTGCGGCTACCTACAAGGCGAGTGTGCAACTGTCTGACCACTTTTATTTTAACGTTACAAACTCATTCGATAAAATTGAATCCGTTTCCGATATACGCTATTCGTGGTGAAAATTGAGAACTTTTGAATGGCCTGCTTGTGATCTAATTTTATGCACGTTGTGTATTATTCCGCCTTATGTAAAATTAACATTGCCATGGCCTCATCACTTTATCCATGCGTCCGTCAAGTGAAACTGTGAAATTATTAAAAAAGTAAATATATTTCAAATTTGCTAATTTTTACAATTCGGAGCATTAAAAAAATGCATAAAGCTAAATAAATAATATAAGTTGTCACAGATGATTACCTAACACTTTTTATTCGACGTTAACATATGGAACTACTTCCCATTCATCGTTACCAACTTTACTGGGCTCATTTCAATCAGTGCGCCCTTTAAATTTTTTGATGACGGAAGTGGCAGTACGTTTTTTCTAAGGTTGATTTAAAAAGTACGCACTTTATCGTAATTGTAATTGGCTTTTTAACTTCCCCCGGTTTTATGCTTGAAAGCTTAGCAAGGGACGGCTTACAGACTAACTTAGAACCTAACCTAAATTTACACCCATGCCTTATCCGGGATTCGAGCCCAGAGCCTCACGCACCCCAGATCGGTGGGACAACGACCGACTGCGCCACGGGAGTTCGGCTCTCACTTTATCGTGATCAGACTTTACCAGAATCGAGAGAGGCAATAAAAATTAATATATTCAAACGTAAGTGCTGTCCACAGTGTCTGAGACGTAAAATAATCTCCAATTTTCGAGTGTCAGAAACAACAGTTGGTTGTATCTCGACGAATCAGGAGGGCCGAGTTGGCATGTGGTGGTTAGACTGCTCGCCTCCCAGCAGTGTGGCTCCGGGATTTTCGCGTGCGGGAATCGTGCCGGGCGATCCCGCTGGTCGGTGGGTTTTCTCGGGGATCTCCCGTTTCCCCTGTACTTTCATGCTGGAGCTGCTCCATACCCACCTCGCTTCACCCTCATCGGCTCTCAAGACTTCGATTTTAAGAGCCGTCTAAATTTCTTCTTTCTTCACTCATGGCTCATTTGTACAGTTCATCAGATACCTGTTGGGAAAGGTTTGTTTTGTGTATCGCCATTATAATTTTCACTAACTTTATTGCGTACCCCTTGAGACGAACGCACAACCCCGTACTAACTACAGCCGGTTTAATGGATTCGTACTGCTGAACATCTGAAACAAATGACAAAATTAAATTCATTATGCTTAAGAGTTTCGAAATTGTAATTTACAAGTCATAGCATTCACGGGATTGAAAATTCGAACCATTCCTACAAAATGTACTTCATGTAGTCACCATTCTCTTCGTGACCTGTGAGCAAAAATACACGAAATAATTATCATTTCAACGCCGCTGGGCTGTAAGAACTCGGTTTTGTAAATTGTTTAATTCTATCACGTACACTGCCTGTGGCGACCTATATGTCTACCCTAATTAAGGCTGTTTAAAATCTAAACAATTTTTCTAGGTTTGGGGACATTTTGTAGTCGGGGCGTAATGTCGATGACAAATTAATAAGAAGCAACAAATAATTTGAGAGCTTTTTCTTAAAATCATTATATGTACAAGTTAGTTTTACCCAAAGTTTAGTTTCAACTTAAATATTTCTTTATGTTGCATTTTCTGTGAAATCCGAGACAATTGTTTCCTGTCCCTAACATATTATTATTAGCTATTTAATATTCAGAAATTTTATCTCTTAAGTTAAAATGTTAATACGGAGTCTGAGTAATTTCCAAGAAATAATCTTCATTTCATTACAATGTGAACAATTATGTTATGCTGCAGACGTTTTATTTGTAGGTCGACATTTTTTTGATATGAAAAAATGAACAATGTAAAATATTTTTCTTTTCGTTATTTTTAAAAGTTTTTTTTTTCATTGTCAAACTATTTAACACGATAATTTCATATCACAATTAAAAAGGATGTTATATGCTACGAATGAAGAAATATAATTGTTTTCTTTCAGGCACAGGTAAATATGTAATTTTGAACAAAATTTTAGTTCAGAACTGTACAAGTATCAGAACAACCCTCCGTCATACGTGAGGGCCAATATAAACCCGCACAGCTGTTTATGAAACTGAGTAATATAGTCTCGACAACGAACTATGTAATGCGTGCAAGACCCTTTGTCGCCCAATACTGCTGTTTGCGTGTAGTTGGAAATAAAATTCAGACACTTCTGGCAGTCTTCACTACTCAATTGCTAAATCCCCTTTGTTCACGTAGTTACACACACGTAGGTAGGTAGCCACGAGATAATGGTGCCCTATGCGACAAGTCCGTACGCTTTCGTGATATGTAACCTATTATCCACGCAGGTCCGTGAAGTTGCAGATTCCCGGCTCTGTTTTGCTAACTTCAGATCTGAATTAGAAAATACTAGACGAATTTCTCGAACATTTTTCTACGCGTAGTTAAAAAAAAAAAAAAAAAATCACAACTCGTATAGACCATCTTGCCTAAGAATATTACTATATTTTAAAGACATTTAATAAAGGACACTAAAATTACTTGTGAGAGAAACGAGTTAGTCTTACGATATATCAGCAGTCCTCATTATATCCAAGTATAGGCTGTTCAGGTTAAAGTGAGCACTTTTAAGGCCCTAGTTACTTTTTTCCTATAAGCCATTTTTATCCTTCCACCACTTTTTAAACTAAAAATTGCCATGTAAGTAATTGACACAGTGTATGAATTTTACCGGATGCGAAAGTTAACGTCTAAGGCTACAATAAAACTTACTTATTGATTATTATTGCAAATGAGAGGGATTCAGAAAGTGCTCACTGTACCGTGAATAGCCTATACAAGAGGGAGCAGAAGAAGTCCCGTGGGATAAAACGATCTACTTTCTTCCCGGCCAGATCGTGATTGTCGAATAGAAGCCAGTGGCCACGGTTCCTCGCAATGCATTGCCGGGCCTCGGCCGCGAGAACAAATGGAAGAGCGTCTGCTTTCGAACTGTTGCAACCGTAGAGTCACGTACTCGAAGATTGCCCGTTGGCCGGTGCTATGAAGGAACTTCAAGAGGGGTTGGAGGTGGTTGAAAAAATGCCCCCCCCCCCCGGGGGGGGGAGGGAGCAACAACAATGAGCTGGAGCTGAAGGAGCACGTGTTGTAACGGCGGGACTTCGAGAGCCAGCTGGCTGAATGTGCGCCCGCTTGGCCATTTCGCAAGCCATTGGCTATGAAGCCACCAGGTAATGACAGTGCGAGGGCGCGGCCTTGCTCGGAGATCGCGCGGCCTTCCGTGATCAGTCGTCGTTCGGGCCCGGAACAAACTATACTCTCGACGTCAGCGGCTTTTACGCAGTTTAGCCTTGGGCTCCCAGTTATAGTCCGCTAGCATTTACCCGCGGCTCCGCTCACGTGTTTATAGCGGATAAATAATGAGGTTTTTTTACACTAAGCCTCGTCGAGTTACATAATTGCGGTGCATCTAAATTTCGCCTAAGCACGTCGATCCCCCACCTGATATAGTTCTATCCACTGAGCTACTGCGGCCCCACTTGGGATCTCTCTGTCCAACGAGCTACTAAGGCCCCACTTGGAATCGCTCTATCCACTGAGCCACTAAGGCCCCACTTGATATAGTTTGTTTGTCCGTGGTAACATGAACACAGAGGCCTATTGTAACATTCTGGATAGTGAAATGCTCCCAACATCGTGGCGTATTTTACGGAATGGACCCGTGTTACTTCCAGGATGACAATGCCAGGAGACATGTTTCAAGGGCTACTGTGTAGGGGTACACAGACTGCAATGCTCGCCGATTGGACTGGCCCGCCCAGAGCCCCGACCTCAACCCTATAGAACATCTTTGGGACGAATTGGATCGCCGGGCGAGGGCTCGTCAGGCGCGGCCAAAATTCGTTACTCAACTCATGGAATGGTTGCAAGAGGAATGGAGGAGAATCCCCGTGGATGTAATGCAAACACTCGTAGAGAGCATGCCAGACAGAATGGCTGCTGTTATAGCCGCAAGATGTGGCCCTACGAGATTCTAACGGGGTGACAACCACCGAGCAAACATTGTGGACAGGTGCCCAATTACTTTTTGGTAGATTGTGTATGTATGTGTGTGTGTGTGTGTGTGTATATATATATATATATAGGCTGTTCACGATAAAGTGAGCACTTTTAGAATCAACCTTAGAAAAATGTCACTGCCCCTACCTGCATATAGTTTAACGGGCGCCCTGAGTAACATGCGCCTGGTAAATTGGTAACGATGGATGAAAAATAGTTCCGTACCTTAAAATCCGATAAAAATGGTTAGGTAACCATTTCTGATAATTTAAATTATTTCTTTCCTTTTTTTTTTTTAATGCATCGAAGTGTAAAAATGAGCAGATTTGTTCAAATATTGAGTTTTCTATAAATTTCACAGTTTCACTTGACCGACACATGAATAAATTGATGAGGCCCATGCCAATGTTCATCTTACATAAGGCGGAAGAATACACAACGCGCATACAAGTAGATCTTAAGCAGAACTTTCAAAAGTGCACCTTCAGACTTTTTGAATCAAACCTTTGAAAAATCACCCCAATTATAACGTATTTGATAGTTTCTTAAATATTTTTTGTATTACAAGCGTTTTATACTTCTGATAAAATAAAAGTTTCTTTTTTTATTAATTTGGACTTTAAATTATATCTTTTTTATAAGTTACAATGTTTCATTTGTACTCAATATAAATAAAAACAGTGGCAAAATATGCGCAGACTTAATGTCCACTAGGACAAGATTTGGTGTAATTTTGTACACTTGGTTAAGCTTTGTTTGAATAGCCTGAAAGTAGATCTTCAGTGAGACTTCAGAAAAGGTCGGAAGTAAACATGAATGGACTATAGTAAAGCTTTAGTTCCTTATACAGGTAGACAAATGCAAGGTAACTTGTAGCCTAGCTTAACTCCTATCGGATGTATGTATATACCATTGCAAATTTGAGTTCAGAAATTGGATTTTTGCGAATTATCGGAAAGTGCTTGGAATTAAGTTATGATTCTATCGATAACAGTCACAAGCTCCAGGCGTGTGTAGGTTTGTAAATAAAAAGTTTATTTGCATCCTAAAGATTAAAATCTTCCTACAGAAGACACATTGGGATACGTGAATTGCTGTGACAAATAACTCAATAAAATAAATAAACTCGGACTCTAAGAACAATTGAAAAGTAAAATATCTATTAGAATGGCCAAATGAATTCCGAAAGCAATACGTCGCTCACCGAACATTTCTCACCTATGCGCAGTGTCTTGGGTTAATCACAATTCCCAAGACCATCACCGCGAGTGATTCGTCACAGTCGTAACGAGCCCGAGAGGCCTTTATCTCACGTGAAATATATTCAACACAACTAGTTAACTTCCAGCTGACTTATACCTAGCGGCTACCAAGCTCGTCTAGCACCCGGCGCTGTTGTGATTCGGGCAGAGTAGTCGCCCAGAAATGCTCGAGTGAACTCACTCTGACATGAAACATTTCCTCTGAAGTGAACTTCGCTGCGTACTCAACTCTGTAGGCACGACGATGCCCGCCCACCTGGAGTAATTCCTCGCGAGTTGGGCACAAAAGCGAGTTGCGACAAGGGCGACGCTGGCATAAGCGTCTATTACCTCATCGTCGCTACGCGTAGAGCGCCGAAGCTGTCGTGCAGACTTCTCATCGTGTTGCGTTTACTCCGAGTCTTTGAAACTCTCATTCACGAATTGATTCACGGTTTCGGATGTTTTCAAATAAGATTTTTTTGATGCATGCTCTGCTCAAAACGACAAAGAAATTCTCTCGTTATCACAGTAAATAAGCTGTAGCTTTTTTTGTGCGATGATCAGTGATATGAACCAGTCATAACGTACAGCAGAAGTACGATATTCAAATAAGTTACACACAGGGGTGTCCTGAAGTAAAGGCTGTTCGCGATAAAGTGAGCACTTCAGAAATGAACCTTAAAAAAAGTCACTGCTTCTACTTGCATACATTGTAACGGACTCACTGAGAGACATGCACCCAGTAAAGTTGGCAACGATGGATGAAAAGTAGTTCCATATCCTAACGTCGAATAAAAAGTGTTAGCTAACCATATGTGATAACTTAAATTATTTATTTCACTTACAGTATTTTTTATGCGTCGAAGTTTTAAAATGAACAGGTTTATAAAATATTTACTTTCCTAATAATTTCACAGTTTCACTTAACCGACGCATGAATAAAGTGACAAGGCCGATGGCAATGTTGATTTTACATAAGGTGGAAGAATACACGACGTGCATACAAATAGATGATAAGCAGGCCTCCCAAAAGTGCTCATTTTACCGTGAACTACCTATAGCATATACCATTCCGAACTCGACTTATCGTGTATCAATACCGTTAGGTGCGTGGACTCCCGTACTTGGCTCGGGCTCCATATGTTACCTGGTTATGCCAGTGGACTACCACCCCTCCCCCGGGGACGACCTGCTCCACTCACTGCTCTGTCACGTGACGGCCTGGGGAAACGATTGACAGCTGACCTGTCTGGCGTCACAGCCCCTCCTCCCCGTACCCTGACGGAGGAGTCACCGACTTCTGAGGATGGAACAGAACAGAACATATTAAAATGGCGCCAGTACCCAGCCGAAGGTCGTAACTGGTCTCGGTTACTTGAATTTAAAATAAATGTATAAAATAGTCGAAACATTAAATTCGTCGCGTTATAACATTTAAAAACGTGTTATATTTTAAAACAGAGGCTTAAAATTATTTCGTTAAAGTTTAAAAGAAAAAGTTACGTTATAATTTTCAAATGTCAAACGTTAAAATTCTTCTGCGTCCACCCTTTAACCCTCACCCCGCCATCCTCTCCGGAGACAGAGGTTTTGTGAGATTCTGTGAGGTGTCCGTAGTGTGTTTGATGTTTGTGTCGGTGATGTATTGATGTCAGTGTAATGTTGTTTGTGTAGGTGTTGTATAGTATGAGTGTTTCTTCAGTTTATTTGTTCTTGTGAATATCTGTGTGGATTGTTCGACATCAATATACTGAATATTATTGTTTGTACTGATACGTGATGTATTATTCGTGAGTGCTCAAGAGGAACATTTAGTGATTTAGTTTCTAAAATTATACTAATAGTTATTAATATCTGAGGATGGACAAGAATACCTTGGTAATATTTTCCCTTGGCGCGACGTGGCATGTGGATAAGTTTCTGGCCGATGGCCCGACACTATAATTACCGCCGCGGCCGGAAGGATCGGGAGTCAGTGTGGTAGCCATCTGGCCGAAGCGAGGAAATCGGGCGAAGTCTGGTGCAGCGAGGGACATCGGCGAAAAGGACGGACGGCGGCGGAGGATACGAGACGACGGCAGACGAGGTGTTTGTGGTGTGAACGGACAAGATGTCGTGATACCAGACGAGTAGAGCGCCAACTGTGCGTTGGGGCGCTCCGAGATATTAACATTTCGGACTGGCGGAACCTGGAGTAAACTGAGGTGGAACTGTATGAATATGTAATACGGACTTTATTGTAAATATTGAAACTGTAGAATTTGGACATATATCATACAAATAATTTAATACGTTTAGATGTACTGTTTAGTGGGAATTATGTTTGATCTTTGATTATATTAATTACGTTGATGTCACTGAAAATTATATTGTAAATAGAAATGGATAACAATTTATCGTGAGATATTGAATCGAGAGTATTTTTTGTTGTTATTGTATATAAATGAGAAAATTATAATTAACTCACTTATTTAATTAAGACCTTCGACCCTTGAATAACCCGGCTGAGCCAACTGATATCGATAAATTGTAACAATACTTATTGGTACTGATATCTACAAATAATTTGAAAACAGTTTTAATGCATGTCCATTTCAGCTGTGAAAGTTATTTTTATGATTGAAATTGATGCCCATCAAATCAATTATTAAAACTATTTGTAGACATTTGTATCAATAGATACAACTACAGCAAATATTATCTCTGCCCTGCCTGATAAATGTTTCTTTACAAAATGTGATTTCCACCAATGACCTTTCCGATTTCTAAATCCCACGCAAGGTTTCTCGGCCTAAGTCGAATGTAGACTTCAATATTTAATGTATTTACATACACTGCAGTTCTAGGACGTAAAAGTTTCCATACATCTGCGGTTCAATATTACGTAGACTGTATTTAATAATTACTTGCAGCACAAGTAGAAATATTATAAAATGAAAGTATTTTATGTAGCTGCACTACACAAACGAACGATGCTAGTAAATTTCATACCACAGTTGAAATGACAACGCTCCGAAAAGAACTATGCAAGAAATTTTAACTGATAAATACGGGTATGTAATAGGCCATTTTATTTTTTTCTCCCTTTTTGATTTAAAGACGCCTTTATAAATTTTTGCCCAAAAAATATACGGGTCTTTCGCATTTTCTGGGTGTAATGATATGTGAAATTTAGTAAAATTATTTAGTGTTTGCTGTGATATTGTATACAATAAGTGAAAAAAAATACTATTTAATTGTCACGCTAGAACACAATTCTTACATTTCCAGTAGAGGTATGCTACTTTTTTTTTTTTTTGTAATATATGATAAAATGTTCAAAATTTAAGCTTTTTAACGAGTATCACGAACTTACTCGGAAAATTCAAGTAAATTATTGTTAGCATTAGATTATATATAACTAACCCAATTTATTGGTTATTCAGATATAAGCTACAGTATTTTGTTGTTAAGAGTGCCAATTATAGGTAACGTGTGAATGTACGTGACATGTCGATAACGCGCAAGTAAGAGGTGCAATGGTAAAGTTCGACAGAAAAGTAAGGTATTGGTCCTTACTACAGTCCAAAAGACAGTCCCGTAAAAAAACATTTACGGAAATGAGTCGCTGGTCTCAAAATCAATAATTATAATACAAAGATAATACAATTCATGGCAGACTTTAAAGTTGTTACAAAGAACTCAAACAAAGCATTTAAATTTTAAATGTTACAGCACATTATACATCCTAACACGGAAACAACAATTGCAAACATTCTGCTTTTAATGTGCGCACATAGTTTCTTAACAACCGTTTCAATATTTCCACAATATTTTTTTCTTATTGGCTCAAGATACTGGGATTATACACTGCCGTATGTGATGTAAGGTCTGCTTATCCCCCTCTTCTGTGCATAAAATGAAAGAGCTCTGTAAGAGAAAAGAGAACTGAAAACAGAGAGGAAAGTTGCAATATTTGATAGCATCGCGAAACTGCTTGGCCGACTTAAACAAGCTGGGCAAGTGGAGAATAGTAGCACTGATCCATGGCCTGCCTCTCACTTAATGTATCTACCCGAAAGCAGCAACACCGGGTTATCACTTCTGGGTCGGGTTTACCGGGACTCGACAAACGAACAGCTTGGCACACCTCGGTCAACTTTCCAAAACGGACCTGTTTCTAAACGAGGGAATATATCGCCAAACGCCTACCCGGTCAAATCGCGCTAACAAGCACTAGTTATGTCCTCGGACTCTTGAGGCACGCACGCGTGAGGTTGCAATTTGGAGGCTGGCGAGTCGCGACGGTCTGCGATCATTTCGCCATCCGGGCTGTTTACGGCCCCGCGCTGGACGGCATGTGGCATGGCCTGTTGCTCACAAGGACTCTATCCGTTCGAGCCGACCGGCTGGAGTCCGAGATACTACATGTCCCAGCGTTCACCTACCATTATGAAACACGTGCAGTATGTTAAAACAGGGACAATATTTATCGACGTTACAGAAAACCGAAAGGTACATGCCTGCCGTTTGTGACAACACACACGGCACAATCATTTCTTGAATATTACTCCAGTGAGATGACGTCCGTCCAGGTTCACACATTCGCGGACTCTATGCAGCACGTTGTCCATTACTCGTAACAATGCTGCTGCCGGTATAGCGATTATATCCGCGGAAATCCTCTGATTGTGTAAAGATCTAGCGGGCGTGTTTGAAAAACGTGACTTTTGAGGAATCTCCACAGGACATATACCGCAAACCTACAGATCGGGCGAGTGGGCAGGCCATGGAATGTCTCCAAAGCGCGAAATTATTCTATGCTGAAACATTGTTCGCAAAGTGTCCGTTGACAGGCGAGCGGTGTGTGCTGTGGCTCCGTCTCGATGGAAATAAACGTTTGCAAGGTTGATGTTGAGGTCACATAATGCGTGGTGTGCAGGTGAGCACCGCTCCATGCTTACTGGCAATGGCGTCACACGCCGGACACGCCATCCCCGCCCTAGGGACACACGAGTACTAGGCGAGTCTAATAGGCAGGTGAACGCTGGGACAGCCTGTATATGCTGTTCACGGTAAAGTGAGCACTTTAGACATCAACCTTGAGGAAAATAGTCACTGCCCATTAACTGCATAGTTAATACCGAACACACTGACATACATGTTCCCAGTCAACACTTTCCAACACTTGGCGAAATTACGTATAGTCCATTCAACTTTTCTGAAGCTCTGCTAAAGTTCTCCTTTCAGGATATTCATACGCCTCATTCAAACAAAGTTTACCCGAGTCTAGCAAATTACAGTAAAGGTGCAATGCACCGCATTCGTGTGCACTCGCCTTAACAATATTTTCCATAAGAACTAATGCTTACTAGGCATTACCAACTCACCTGTTCTGTTTTATTCATATCAAGTATTAAGGAAATATTGTAAGGTATACATAAAATATAAGTAAAAGTAAAATTAAACAGAAAACAAGGCACTATTATGTTAACGCAGGTAATATAAGTTTGTGAAAGACGGCATATTTAGGAAACAAACATGTCATACATGGGGTGAATTTTCAAAGGTTTGATTCAAAAAGTGTGGCTAAACCACGAATAGACTCTATAGTTGCGATAAGCTACATGCGAAATGTCTACATGTGTGTGTGTGTGTGTGTGTGTGTTTGTGTGAAAAGCTGAACATTTAATTGGCCGTTACTTACTGCTTGAACAGTGTCTTTCCTTCCCTTGTCTGCAGAGAGATCATCAAGTGAATATACAAGTAGCTAATAGTCGACTTGTCAAAGGTGTGGCCACATCATGTCCCCCTATAACAACTGCGAACCTCTTTAACAGCGCTTGTCAGTTTGTCCAACTCATTCGCGCATTATAGATCAAGCGGTGTTTCTCAGCCCTATGATAAATCTGGGAGATAAATTTATCGTATTAAGCTCCTTGTTTAAGGCCAATTTGCACAATAATATACTTATTGAAAACAATTACTTGATTTCAAATTATTGAACCAAAAAGTTCCTTCTTTTTCCTTTCAGTGAATTGCATTCAATAAGCCTTCAAGTCTTCAAATAAAAATGTATCACAAACTTTTCATGCAACCCGTTAAAAAAAAAAACCAAAAGCCAAATTCGAGAGCTGGACGACGCGAATATAATTGGCTAAACCAAAACGGATTGTCTTCCTATTTTGTACATTTTCTTTTTTAAAAAAATGCATGTTTCTTGACTTCGTAACAACTTTAAAAGGCGCGCTAACAACTGTATTATTAAGTTAATTCCTTTAATAATATCAGAAAATCTGTGATTGCAGATTAAAATTTCGGATTATATATATATATATATAAAACATGTTCTAAACGACAATGTTGAAGGAAAACAAAACATTCAAAAATTTGAAACAGAAAATGGCCGCGATTGTAAAGTTTGTATGACGTCATATAGTATTCAATACATTGAATTCAATGAAAATTGAAGGTAATTTGAAGAACAATTTGAGTGTGTGAAAAGCATAGACTAAAGATGGGGGTAAACCAATCTCGCTGGCTGCGCACAACCAATCTCCGTGTCCCAACATTGAACTGCTTTTCTGCCTACACGTCTAGCAAGAATGGCGTGGATTGGGTTTGAGGTTAGAACACTGTTTATTAAACAAGTATTTTCGAGATGTTTTTATATTTGCTCTAATCAATTTGTAATGCCTTTTGCTTACATTCGAACTGGTAAAAATACTTTATTAATGTAACAGTGCTTGTCATTTAAAAATTAAGATATAAACAAACACGTTCATCACTTTTGACCATGTGACTTGGACAGTTGTGTTATTCTGATGTTAGGTACATGTGCAGAAGGCGAATAAGTGGTCTACCTCATATTTAGTCTGTGGTAAAACGGCCTTCGCCAGACTACAGAGTAAAATTATTCACGTGAATGTATGAGATTAAAAAAAAAAACTAGGAAATAATAGTACATTATTATATGTATTGCAAACGGGCACAGAGTTATAAATGTTGAATTGGCAGCGAATTAAGTAGAATGGTTCTATGACTTGTCGTGCTGGAGGTGTACTTTTTTTAAGACAATGACAAATAAGTAAGTGCTTTTTGCCTTATACACGTTGGAATACGAAATGGCATGTACGTAACACGTTCAGGGCATGTACCGACGAGAGGGAACCAGGGAGTTTTTAGGTTCACAGTCACTATCTCCTTGGTAGAAATACTCTTCAGTACAATGTGAGGGATAGTAAGCACGAGGAATAAAAAAAAAAAAATTAAGAGAAAAACTTGTATTACTTACGAGCTGGTAGCTGCGGTCGCCAAGCTCACAGCCCATACCTACGTTTATTTTATCTTCCACGTTTTTATCTGATGTCACTATCGAAATTTTAAGATTTACAAAATGCATATTTTGTTTCTGAATTTGCATGCCTCTGCGCTGTGCCACAGCGTGTAAACTAGTATTCGTATACAGTGGCCAGAGAGATACAATAAATAGAACATTAAATAGAATTTATAGAATTCGACATTAATGTACGCACCTAGAGTTTCAGTTAGACAGTGCCAAAATTAAGCGTTTGATTTTAAAAAAATTTTAACCTGCACGTATTTATTAGTTCATTATTTGTGCTCAATTTAATTGCAGGAAATAGTATCCGATATTTATTTTAATGTAGATTATAATACACCAGGCAAATTTCTTTTATACGTAATTTCCGCATTTCACTATTTTATCACTGTTAAACAAAGGGATAAGTGCCCCTCCCCCTCAACCACTCAAAGTTAACCCCGGCGACGTGCCCTTGTCAATGTATGTACAGTTCACATGTGGCGAGAATACGCAAAACGAAGAGAGAAGGCTATATTTTAAAGGGCCTGCCTAGTTCTTATATGGGTATCATTGCAAGCAGCTGTGTTTATTCTCATTAAAAAATAAATTCGGCATATATTTTATGAAATCATTTTCCAGGATAGAAATGAAAGTCGATATGTTTCCCCAGTTAATAAATTTGGTTATTGAAATATAAAGATCGCTGTAAATAACCCTCTGTTTGTTGTATTTATTCTTCTTTAAAACAGTGTTTTAAACAAAGCGACAGCGACAATGCTGTATCTTTTCTGACCAGGTTGCTGTGTAAAAACCACAGGGTCGCCGATTACAATTCTGTGCGAACAGCACACACACGCGAAACTCGTTTGTATTTCCCACAGCCGTCGCAATGACCTTGAAGCGTTAACAATATATATACATATATATATATTTTTTTTTACTGGGAAGGCTCCTTAAGTAATGCTTTCAAAAATGCTGACTTGACCGTGGACAGTCTATATCAACAGGCGTGCAGTTCTTCTTTTACCTCCCGCCGTAAGCCTTGGGAGAGCTGGCGTTTCGCCTCATTAACTCTCGCCAAAGACATGCGAACAGATCATCAAGCCTCTAAATTACACCGAGCTCCACTCCCCCTCCCCCTTCCCCGTCGCCGTCATTCCATGAAACTGTAACTAGAGCGCAGCATCCGACGTCCCGACACCACCCAGATTTCACTTTCGACATTTCGATAACCTTCTCCGGAACGGGAATTGGGAATCGGTAGTGTGTGTGTGTGTGTGTGTGTGTGTGTGTGTGTGTGTGCGCGCGCGCGCGCGCACGCTTGTGCACACGAGAAGAGGGAAAAACAGTGCTTGTAGAGTAAAATTTCGGACTTGATCGAACTCGGATTGGAATCAACGCGTAGCGAACTAGGAGTGAACTCGTATCGAAAGCAAGCGTTTAAGGTAAAGTTTCGGACGTGGAATAAAGTGTAAACAGGACTGAATGCGGATTGAAACGGGTTAGAAGCACTGTATTGGCGACTGGCAAAACTATAACAAACGAATTAAGAAAGGCCAGTAAACGTAAAATTTATTTTCCCAGCATAATATAAAATAAGAATTGCACATATTTCTCCGACCGCATGTTTCTCAATTCCTTCATGGCCATTTCTTTTTCACTTCGCTTCCAAAAAACTGTTATTTTGCTAGTCTCAGAATGATTCTAACCTCTTGCATACCGAAACTAACGGTTCAATATGGCGGCAATTTATTCTTTGTTTTAATCTCTGTCCGATGAGTGTTTAAAGTAAACTTTTCATTCCGGATTCTACATTCCAGTCCGCCTCGATAACTGGACTGGAGTATCTCACTCCACTCCTACTTCAGTCCAGTCCGGATGTGTTTATACTAACATTTCAATCTAGATTCTTCAGTCCACTCCAGGTTCACTCCGGACTGAAATGTTACTGTAAACGCACTAAATGAAAGTGGAGTGGGCCGCTCTGAAACAGCAAGGTCTTCGATGTGGGTGAAGCGAGGTGGATGCGGTGCAGGGTAGGGAACGTGAGGGCAGGGGGAAATGGGAGATCCCCGAGAAGACCCGCCGACCATCGTCCGGCAAGATTCCCCACAAGCGAGGATCCTGGAGAGGCCCCGCCGGGAATCGAGCCCCGGTTCGCTTTATTTGGAGGCGAGCGCTCTAGCCGCTGCGCTACTGCGGCCCTAAAAAAAATTACGGAAGTAGGCTACAAGGAAAGCCGAGGATAGGAAAACAAGCGCGAGGGAATGGAATCACGACGCTGATGGGAGTAATTGTGCTTCCTTCGCTCACACTTCCAATCCCTCCGCCTGCTGATTATTTAATCGAATATTCCATGGGAAATAAATAGCTATGCTGTTCACGTTTTTATGAGCACTTTTGAAAATAACCTTCGAAAAATGTCACCACCCTTATCTGCATACATTTTACCGGGCGCATTGTCCGGTAAGTACCTAGTGAAGTTGGTAAGAACGGAGAGAAAATAGTTCCATGTTTTAACGTCGAATTAAAATGTTTAGATAAACATTTGTGAAAACTGAAATTATTTATTTCTTTTTATTTTTAATTTTTTTTTTTGTTTTTACGTTTAAGGAATAGCACATCTGTAAGAAAATATCTACTTGTATAATAATTTCACAGTCTCGCTCGGCCGACGACGCATTAATAAAGTAAAATGGCCCATGTCAACTTTAAAAATGGTGGTAGAACACACAGCGTGCATACCAAAATATCTTAAGGGAACCATGTAGCCGAGCGTCCAAGGTCAAGAAGCGGGCGACACAAACACGCAACTCTAGCGCCTCATCTCCCCTACGCGCAATGTGTTTCCGTCGTAACGCTGTACTGTGCAAATTAGATCTGTAACGTAGGGGTTTTATTACACGCGATGAAAGCCCACAGATTAAACTACGTCCGTATCTTTGTACTTTTCTCATATGCAAGTTTTAAAAGTGCGATGTTTGACCATTTTCACAAATTCTTTTCTCCAAGAATACAGTTAATAAATAAATAAATAAAATAAAAAAAAGGGACGTAGATAATTGTTTTTTTTATCTTTTACGACAAAAACTAATATTTCCAGAATTTTTATTTACCAAGATACGCGTTTACGCGCAAACAACGATTTCACAGAAAACGTTTCAGTACATAATCCTCTGAAGCAGGACTTCGAAAAGTGCTCGATTAACTGTTATCAACCTGTGAAAGAAGGGCGATTCCACTTTCGTTTCCCGGCGAATCGGAACACGAAGTTTTGTACGTACTAAATACGTCGTACGTTGCCAGTGGCCGGCGAATGTTCTTGTCGCTGAACCTCCCAACCCCAGCCACATCATCACCGCAACAAGGTTAGTTACACTCAGATCAGGAATAAAACATGATTTATCAAGGGAGAGTTTGGCATAGGAAAAACCCCTGCCGCAAGGTGCTCAGTGTTCCACAAAGTAACATTTAATTACCGCCGTTAGGTGCGCAGTGTTCCACAAAGTAACATTTAATTACCGCCGTTAGGTGCGCAGTGTTCCACAAAGTAACATTTAATTACCGCCGTTAGGTGCGCAGTGTTCCCAAAGTAACATTTAATTACCGCCGTTAGGTGCGCAGTGTTCCACAAGGTTACATTTAATTACCGCCGCTAGGTGCGCACTGTTCCACAAAATTACATTTAATTCGCACCGCTTGGTGCGCAGTGTTCCACAAGGTTACATTTAATTACCGTCGCTAGGTGCGCAGTGTTCCACAAAGTTACATTTAATTACCGCCACTAGGTGCGCATTGTTCCACAAGGTTACATATAGTTACCGTCGCTAGGTGCGTAGTGTTCCACAAGGTTACATTTAATTACCGTCGCTAGGTGCGCAGTGTTCCACAAGCTTACATTTAATTACCGCCACTAGGTGCGCATTGTTCCACAAGGTTACATATAGTTACCGTCGCTAGGTGCGTAGTGTTCCACAAGGTTACATTTAATTCCTGCCGCTAGGTGCGCAGTGTTACACAAGGTTACATTTAATTAAAAATTAAAGCTATATGAATAATACATAAATGAGAAAGGTTTTACTTAGTTACGAAGTTTCTTTGTATTTAATTAAATTACTACATTTATCCTGTTAGTTTACGTATAAAATAGAGAAAGTCTGGTAAAGGCTGTTCACGATAAAGTGAGCACTTTTGAAATCAGTCTTAGAAAAAGTCAATGGTCTAGCTTTCAAATATTTTAACATGCGCCTTGAGTGGCATGCGCCCAGTGAAGTTGGTAACGATGGAGGGGAAGTAGTTCCAAATCTTAACGTCTACTGATAAAATTTCGCTTTCTGTTTGTTTTTTTTAAGCATCGAAGTGTAAAGATGACCAGATTTTAAAATATTTGCCTTTTTTTTTTATGATTTTACAGTGTTGCTTGATCGACGTATGAATAAAGTGATGAGGCCCATAAAAATGTTAATCTTACGTAAGGCGGAAGAATATAGTCCGCATACAAGTTGATCTTAACCAGGGCTTTCAAAAATGCTCATTCTGCTGTAAACAGCATATATCTTGCCGACACTAGCGCTACCTAATGACGAAAATTTTGGTTGCCAAACTTTTAACATTGATCTTCCCAAGCTATAGTGGAAGTAATCTTATCGCAACCAAACATTCCAACGCATCTTTATCACAGAGTATCATTTCACGTCACTTTTCAGAGACAGCGGCAATTAACTGATAGGCCACAAACAAAAATTGCCGTTATTCATGCCGTTGTTACACTGACGATATCATAAAGAAGATAATTACAGTGTAACTTGTCGTGACATTTTACTCAACTGCAGAATCTCTTACTTCTACATGAATACAGAAGAATGTCAGCAAATAAATGACAGCTGAACTGTTGTGTGGTCGGTTTTTTTTTTTTGGGCACGAGGAATGAAAATTTGTGCTGGCCTCAGAGTATTCTTTTTAATTCATTGCAGTTCTTCATTTACCTGGGCAAATCTAAATATTAATTAAATATTTATGTTGAAGGGATATCCGCCTGTCGTCGGAAATAAACACGTGCGTTTATATAACTTGAGCCATTTGTCCACACGGTGTTTTGACACCTCCTGGACACCGGTGTCCAATTGCCGCCTTCCACTGTGACAGCAGACAACCAATGTGCAGTTTATGCCGCCATATATGTACATAAAACTGTAGAGTCTAGCCTAGCAAACAGGCCATTGAACTGGCGAATTTTTCAGGTCCCTACAAATCCAAAATGTCATGCGTACGAAGTAGCACAGGAAAGCTAGTGATCAAATAAAACAGACACAAAAGCACCCGTGTGTCGCAACATTTTTATTTCCAGTGAAATGAGGCCTATTAGTCGTATTGTAGCGCCGCAGATCTTCGTGACCTGTTGAGATGCTGGGGTGTAATTTTTATTTCGCTATGCAATGAGTTTTTTTTTTTTTTCGAAGTGCAATTCTCCTGCGACGTGAACGTCATCAGCCCCACATAGGGCGTACCAAGGGAAGCCTCCACTGGCCCCACGGCACATGGAGCTAGGATGAACAGCGTTGAACTCTCAGAGCGACTTCCGCCCCTCCAGGCAAAGGCCCGCCTGGTTACTGGAGAGGAGAATAGGTTGTGCCCGTCATAGCTGTCCGAACCCGCTTAAAATATTTCTGATTCAACACCAGGAGGCATAATATGCGTTCGAACTTCCCGAGCGCTCCACTTTCTGCAATGCAATGTCATTTCAACACATTTTCCATAACTTTTAAATTCATTAGTTAGCTGATGTTTTTGGTCATTTGTATAACGTAAAAACGGAGCTGAATAACCCAAAAATAAATGGTGTTAAGCAATTCTTTATTTATAAGTTATGTAAAATGATTTATATGATGTAAAGATTCGAAACAAGCTCACGGTGTAGCAACTCATGCTATTATATGCTATTATATATTATGCTATTATATATACATTTATAAATGACATTTTCGAAAAGGGCTTTTTGACTTAAAGTGTGATTATGGGAAATGCTAATCACGCTATAATCTACAATACAGGTTTAAATACTGACTCACAGTTCGAAATCAAAAGCCCTCTCGCCCTTACCGACATAATCAGCGCAGTGATCGGCTTAAGGCGATTGTATCATTGCCATATTATGTTTACTTGTATACCTTCATAACTTACATTTAAGATTTATTATTAAAATCCGACCTTAAGAACATACACAGGTAGGTACTTTAAAAAATCCCTGAGACCAGAATGAATTATCATTTCAGTCTGTATTTTCTAATGCAACGCTAAGAAAGATATAATAATATGTTAATCTTTATTACAATTACATATGCAACAAAAATCGACATGGATAAAACACTACGGGGCTTAGAATTATTTTTTGAAACATGCCCGACTTCCTAACAGCCTTGGTTTTCGAATATATTTTATATGAAAATTAAGCTATGGTGGAACAAAAATTAATCCACAATAGAAAGGAAACAGCCCCATTTATTTAACTGTCACAGGTGTGATATAATTTCAATTAATCTGGAATCTAAGCTATAAGAACCAACAAATAAATAATGAGTACTGGGGATGCACCATAGGGTAGGTTATCAACCACCGAGAGAGGCAACGGGTTTTTTTTTAAAGGCGGTAGGGGAGGGACGGTAGGCCTCCATTGGCCCCTGATGCGAAATAAAGCCCTATGACGAAGCAGTGGCAGAATGTAGCCATGATTCGTAATACATGGAAATAAATTCGTAATAAAAATTATAAAACAAATTAGAACATAAATAAAAATTGTTGAAACGGAAGTGTAATTTTTACGTCATGATAACTAATTTCGGCTTAACTTAAATTGTGGTAAAATAACGCTATCCAAAAGATTACTTCAACAAATTGTAATTTCGAAAGTCATAATAAATTTCTCACATTATGTTGGGTTTAACTAAAATAATGCTGAAATAACATATACTAAAATGTTATTTCATCCCAACAAATTGTAATTTTGTAAGTTAGACTAAAATTTCTCACATAAGCTATTCAAAATAATTTGGGTTTAACTAAAATACTGGAGGATGACACTTTCTGAAATTTAATTTGGTGAATTTAATTTTGCGGTGGGTGCTGATTTTTACTGCTGACTTCATCAGTTTCTTTATATGTACCTGAAACGGGTTTTTTCACGTTCAAGGCCCAGTAACAAGACAGCGATAAAGGTGACATTAACACGTACGCCTAGCTTGCCATAACTCCTAAGCGCAAGGCGTGCAAATTAGAACTGTCGCATTGGGACTTCATTACCCGCGCGACGAAAGTCGACTAATAATTAAACTACGCCCGTACGGTTGTACATTACTCCTGCTGCTTATGGAGACTGCAGGTAAACTGGAGCCTCGGTGGCTGAGCGGTTAGCCTGCTCTCCTCCCGCCAAGGTGAACCGGGCTCACTCCCGGAGTTTTCGCATGCGGGACGATGACGCTGGTCGGCGGGTTTTCTCGGGGATATCCCGTTCCCCCTGCCATCATTCCGGCTCTGCTCCACTGTCACCTCACTCACTCGTTTTACATATATGCACGCCACTCAATGATGTGACGATCCACTGCCTTCGTAAAGACTCTGGGTATGACCTAGACGTATTACCATTTTGCGTTATTTTAGACCACCAGGCTTAATCTCTCAGTTTCGTTAATACTTTGAAACCAGGCCTAATTTCTTTGGCTGTCTCCTCCGCTGTAAGTTATTTCCCAGTTAACTTTTTCACGCGCATATAAATGTATAACTTAAAGTGGTGCAACGAGCAAAGTTTTGTTCGATCGGAAGTGTACAGTTATTAGTATAATGCTCTGGTACATGTCGGGACCCATAATAATGTATTAATAATTGAGCGATGTTATAGGCAGCATCTGTTTATGAGACTGGTACTGAGGACAATATTCCTAATCTTAATAATATTATATATATATATATATATGCGAAAGTTTGTATGTTTGTTTGCTACTCAATCACGTCATAATGGCTCGACGGATTTGGATGAAATTGGGTGCAGGATTAGATTATATTCTGGATTAGCACAGAGTAGTTTTCATCCCTGAAAAACGAACTGTTACTTATGGAATATATAAAATATGCCACCAACCATTTAGGTAGGCGCTGGTTGGTGGTCTGTTTTTTATATTTTGCACGTGGATGGAGCCGCGGGTAGCAGCTAGTAACAAATAATATCTATCATCACATGAGGTACTTCACTTATTGTTAGATTTTTTTTGTGTGTTTAGAGTGCAGATTATTTAACCCACTTTCTGTGCAGCGTCCCATATGCAGGCCACCATGTATAGAGTTCGCCCACTCAAACATTAAAAGACTACAATTAGCTAAGAGCGAAAACGTATGGTCTCTAATCATTGCCACTTAAATGACGGCAACGTTTATTAATAACTTCAGTAACCAAACGTCCTGCATTTTGTTGCTTATAGGCTGTTCACGATAAAGTGAGCACTTTTTAAGGCCCTGCAAAATTTTTCTTTTGAGCCGATTTTTAACTTTCCGGCACTTTTTAATATAAACAGTATCATTCGACTAATAAATGGAGTGTATACATTTCACCAATCTCAAAAGTTAACATCCAAGGCTACAATAAGAAATATTTATTAGTGATTAATGCATGTTGTGAGGGCCTTAAAAAGTGCTCACTTTATCGTGAACATCCTATAGCCCTAATTAACCTGACAGGGATTTAGATGTTGAAGTAATGAGAACGTGTTAAAGGTGAATTAATTCTAGTGTGAATGTAATAAGGAAATGGGAGCTTCCTGGAAAAAATATAATTCAAACTATTATATTATCACACGTATTAAATAATGACCAAACCAAAAAGGTTTACTGACATTAGACCACGTAATTTTTCCAGCTATGAATACCAGTGTAGATCATCAGAGGAAAAATGTGCTCTCTAGAAATGAACAGACTATTTAAAACTAATTAAGATTTGTAAACGAGATTAGTGAAACATATATGGGTGCTATAAGTAATTACTTTTGGGGAAATATGCATCAGAAATGTTTTCTTGGAAAGAGTGATGCAAGCATACATTTGTTACAAGGGATTTTGGAAACGACATTCATGCGAGAGGCTGTTGGAACATAGTCTCTATAGTTTAGCGATCCCCTCAACTTACACGTCTGTACATACTCAACTATTAGTAAAACATTGTTCCCGGCTTAGTAGACTTTAAACGGTTCTCCACCAATAATGAAATGATTTTTACATACACGTGGGAATGTTAAAAGATTTTTTTTTTTTTACGTAGACGAATGGTATGAGAATATGGACAAAAGTTTGTGCTCGGAAAAAATCAATCTCGCACAGTAAATTTCGCCGCCTATATCGGCCAGCGCTAAGGTTTCACAACTAACAGACTGTACCACCTCGGTAGAGAGAAGACTTTCGCGTTCCTTTTCTTTCAGGGACTGCGATGCCATTACCCGCGCTTTGTGACTCGCCAGTAATCAGGATAACAACTTAGGTACTAATGGTTTGAGTAGCAATCAAGCATTCGCCCGACGAGACACTTCCATTAAGCTCGAATTCATTAAAGGTGGCAATTGTGGAAGCTGTGGTGTAATTGAATCACTTCTCGGTACCAAGTGGATGAAGCACAGCACGTACACTTAAGTGCACTGAAAATGGTCACCGTTTCTTGACTAATTCAGTACCCTCAATAAGTACTTTCATATTTGTAGTGGAAGCAGGGTGTTTTCATTTTTATTTTAAAAATCCTGGTATAAGCGTATTTAGCAACAGTTGCGACCTCTTTTTTCAGCTCCTGTTAAAAACAGGCACAACATTTTGTTCACCTTAATTATGAGTTTGTTACTTAAGACTTTTGTATTATTATGGAATGTTGACTTTGTAAATGACTTAGACACATAACATTCTCACCCCCTAAATAGTCTTAACTGTAATTGTGTTTTTGGTTTTAAGTAAAATCCACTTTAATAGTCAAGCCACCGCCCTGATACTAGATGATAATTGCAATCATAACCTTAAGCATACAAGTGGTTAATAATTTATCTCATCTGAAATGTTTTTTTTTAATCAAGATAATTCACAACAACTAACCTAACTACTTTAATATTCTTCAATCCACTTGAGAGCAACCAAAACGGTCTTTCAGTTTCCAAGCGTCAGCCGTTACCCATGTAAGGGCATATAAAACTACTTGCGTTCATGGGTTTCACAGTTGATGAAAACGTTATGCTAATTTCATTCGCCTTAAAGCAATACCGTTTATACTAAGCTATAAAGAGCGGGGCGTCTGATAATGTAATGTCAAAGAATTCCGATAAATTAGGAACAGTGGTACGTTTCATGGCTGAGCGACAACCACTTTAACTACAGCAATTCAACGAAAGAAGACTTATGTTTGACTGGATGGAGATTTTTGGACATTCGCTATTGCGATGCAGATGTCTGTCATGGGAAAACACTACTGTACAGTCCTGTTTTCCCACAACAGACATCTGCATCGAAATGGCAAATGTCCAAAAATCTCCATATAGTCATTCACACCCCTTTGGACTATTCATTCAAAGATTACATCAATTCCCGGTATGGAACCGGTATGCATATTTCCTTGAGGAAACTGGAAAAGAAATTGATTGCTCTATAACAATGATCCAAGAACTGAACCTTTCTTTTCAAATGTCGTAGTGAGAGCGTAATTCCAAAGGGACTTGCAGTCATGTTCAGTCATGTTTCCCCATGGCAGACATCTACATCGCAACAATGGCTAATGTCAAAAATTCTCCATCCAGTCATTCACCCTCAATGCACTAATCATTCAAAGATCAAGACCTATGATTCCCGACATCACTAACCCTTCTCCGAGACGACGCGAAAGTGCGAAAATATTATAGAATTTGCGATAATTCAGCGGAAGGGAGGATAGTGCTGTCACAAGAACACAAATGTTTCTTACGTAAAACTGGTATCGGTACCAGACCAGTGCTGTCAGAGTTGCAGTGACGGGGTCACGTTTTAATTCGCCGCTCGTTTAACCCTTTGAGGACGGCACAGATTTACTGCCACTGAGTATAAGGTTGAAGTGAGATGCCTATAATCACCACTGCAGCAATATCAATTGTGCTGGTCACTGTATTTCCAATTATCATATTCCTATTGGTACTGGCTACACCGGACACGCTTACTATACTCTGTAACGTTTATTAATTGGCTGGCCGTCGGTCGATGAAGTCACGCCTTGTCTGTATACTAATCAAAGTGTCACGACAGATGTAAAACGTAGTACAATCCGTCGTGTTCATTGGATAAATGATTAAAAAGAACAGTTTTAATCTTACGATTTGAAATGCCGACTGCTTTTTATTTATTACTTAGATTCCGATAAAGTCCTGCGAAACAGTAAAACTATAGAAATGTGCGTTCTGTCTTCAAGAGCAAAGGAATTTCCATACAAACGTGACCACGTGTGTATACGTGCATGCTCCTCAGAGGGTTAAGAAAAGAAAAAAAAATGGAGTAGTGGCTCTTTTGTTGCTGTTGTTGTGCCCATTCTCTGATTGGCTGTTCGAGGTTCTGGGAACGGGCCTCTTGTCGTCTGACTGGCCACCACACGCTTCGAAAAGTTCCCTGTTGGCTTGGTTACCGGCGTGTACATCTCCAACACGTTTCAAAACGTTACCGGCTAACGTAAGGCGCGTAAAGAGGGGACAGAATAGAGCACTCATTGACTAGGAACCCAACTGTCTCCACAGTGATCCAGAATCAGCGCAAGACATTGATTGGAAGGACCGTCTGTATACTTTGACGGTGTCGAATGTTACACAGGGACATTGGTTTGCTCACAGTAGTAGAGTTGACTGTAGCTTTGTGTTGTTTCGCATAGTAGAAGGATAATTCGTTGATTTGTTGTTATCGCATTCCCTTTCCCGAAAATCGTCGCTGCCATGGGGGAGCGTGTACAGTATATCCGTATATTTCAATAATTGATATTGTACCGTCATTGGCCGTAATTTTTCCCTCTTTTTTTAATAGTTTTTTTTGTTTTTATTTTATGTACGTGTTTTTTTAGTATTGTTTTGTTGTCCTTTTAGGGGTTCAATCTTATGTTTCAGTTCTTTCGTCGTCACGTTCTACTTTTCTTCGTGGTCTAGTTACGTCAATTACAACAGAAGAGCGCATTATTTCGGCCGGTGTGTTGTGGATTGTTATCATTGTGTCACTGTTGTTCTTTCACTGTAATATGCTTCCTGCGAATAAACCCAATTATAAATCGAAATCGTTGGTTTATTTGTGGGCGTGAGCCTATGAGCGCAGGAGCCTCGGGTGAGAGGCGAGTAGGCTAACCGCTCAGCCACCGCGGCCACTATAGAAGGCTTGATGAAGATCCCTGCATCCTCACATGGCGCCCGCCGTAACATTCTCCCGAGGTCAAGATGCGGGCGCATCTCCTCGTAACCGCCAATTCTCGGCCCCGCGGAGATCACGTCACGTGGTAATTATGCCGCCATTATTCCTAATGAGCCCCGACGCGAATGCATGAAGGGGAACCTCCCAAAAAAAAAAAAAAAAAAAAGAAAGCCACAGGTGGGAGACCCGACACACACATACACATACACACACGTGTTATTACAACAGCATGTGTGGTCACACACAAACGCCGTTTCAGTATAGTGACACTATAGGAATGAGTGAAGAGATTTGTGCGGCTCTTAACAGCGAGGTCTTGAGAGCCGATGTGGGTGAAGTGAGGTGAGTAAGGAGCAGCGCCGGAATGAAAGGGCGGGGGAAACGGGGTATCTCCGAGAAAACCCGCCGACCAGCGGAATCGTCCGGCACGATTCCCGCTCGCAAAAATCCGGAGTGAACCGGCCGGGGATTGAACCGGGTTCGCCTTGGTGGGAGGCGAGTAGTCTAACTACCCAGCCACCGTGGCCCCAACACTATATGAGAGCTGTAAAGAAATCTTCGCGAATCCCTGGTGGACTCGCTAACCTCTCGCAAGGCAGAAAAATAGGGTCCCCCTTTTTGATTAAAAAGGTTTCACGACAATTTGTATTTCATAACACTCAAGCTGCGGTCCTCTTTCTTGATTCGATGATTAACGCGTTGCACGTCTTAGGTGTCTGCTTGCGAATCACAGGCGCACATTACAGCAGTAACCTAATTCTGACTGGCCAGCCAAGCAAGAAAATATTTCCACACAAATACATGTGTGAATAATAAGCAAAAGTAAACTGGCAATATGCCCTTAGGATATAGAAATATAACATGCGCAGAAATCTTTTGCCGAAATTCGGATGTCCCTACCGAAGAAACGGCGTTGAATGATGTTATGAACTGATCAGGCCTTGGCTGAACGGCCTGCCTGATCACACCTTCAAACATTGAACCAGGGCACGAGCGTGATTGCAATAACAACTTGTAAAAGACACATGCAGAAACCCCCTGCAACGGCCAGTAAACGGGGCCGATATAGGTCAACGTAACACTGGGAGCTGCGTCTTTCTTCATCGGGGCAACACACCACGAATACATGAAGATGGGTATGTCCGACCGTCGTTAACCGCATCCTAGAATCAGCCTCCGGAACATGAATAAGGTGGGGACTTTCTAATTAGACTAATTGTAGTGGCGTCCGGTAATAAAACCTAACATAATTAATTAGTATCTAGCCATTTAAGCTTCCCCAATCAATAGTCACGTAAATAGTTATTGTATAATACTTATATTGAATAAACTTAATCTTATACTGTTGTGCTCTAAATAATCATGACTCATTATCTAGCTACGCCCATACCTGAAAGGGGCTTTCAGATGTGAATTGACTCAATAGCTGATTGGTAACAATACGCAGAAGTCGAGAGCTTTTCCTGGAGTTTCCCTGCAATTTTCCGATACTCGCTAGGGAAAATTTGTGTTCTAATAGAGGGTACACCACGAGGTAATGTTACCTGACCCCCAGTTCACACCGGCTCGGCCGGTGATGACTGCAAAGCGGTGGACCTTTACCGGACCTCTGGATGGGTTAATTTACCGACGGCAAAAAAAAAAAAAACGTATGAAACATGATTACCCGGAGGTGAGGTGCCCGTGGCGGCTAGAACACGGCCGTACGGTAAACCGAGTTAGTCAAACAAGGAATTTTCAACTTTTCCACGGGTGAGCTCGCGGCCGTCTTGTTGCGGCGCGCTTCCTTCAAAATGTTACTCACGTTGAAGGATAATGACGTATTATTATTTGCGTCTAATACCGTGATCCGCCTAGAATTCCTCGGCAGTCTACACGGCAGTTTAACTCGCCCTTTTTCCTTTTTCGGCGTTGCCCTGGACTCTCCAACAGTTCGCGCACCTGTTTTGAGTTCCATTTACATCCGCTTTTGAGGTAAAGGCTGTTCACGACAAAGTGAGCGCTTTTGAAATCAACTTTAGAAAATAGTCACTGCTCCTACCTGTATATATTTTAACGTGCGCGCTGGGTGAAATACGCTCAGCAAAGTTGGTAACGATGGGTGGAAAGTAGTTCCATGTCTTAACGTCGAATAGAAAGTGTTAGGTAACTTTTTGTGATAAATTAAATTATTTCTTTCGCATCGAAATGTAAAAATGATCATGTTCGTAAAATATTTACTTTTCTAATAATTTAGCAGTTTTCTCTGAACGACGCATGAATAAAGTGATGCGGCCCATGGGAATGATAATTTTACATAAGGCGGAAGAATGCACAACTTGTAAACAAGTAAATCTTAAGCAGGGATTCCAAAAGTGTTCATTTTACGGTGAACAGCCTATAGTGGCATTCTAGTCTAGGAGAGTTAGGTATAGCTAGGTTGCATTTCGACGTGCGACGAATCTTGTTAAATGGCAACTCTATGATAGCAAATTAGAAATGGCTATAATAAAAGTTAAACCTCATAGGAACACGTAATAAGAAGTGTATTCACGGTATATTCAACCTTTATGAATAAATCCTTAGAAAAATAACTGCATGCGTGACATTTTTGGCTGTTCCCCAAATACAATATATAAACGTTGTATATACACTTTCTTTCAATAAGTAAAACATTTACTTATATTTTATTTTATTTCAGAGTCAATACGAATTCAAATCAGAGAAAAAAAGACGTATGATAAAAATGGCTACCAAGATATATTTCGATTCTGCAGTTCACGCGAAGCATGCCGAATTGAGTTTCTGAGGGCTGCATTGAAATGATGCTTGGACATTGTCAACAGACACTTGAAGAAGGTTTCCAACTGTACATGTCCCTTTAAAACACTTCAACCGTCTAATTTCATTTGGATTTTAAGGATAATGCCTTCCTATAGTTACGGCGAAACTTTCGTTGGTTGTTTATTTACAGACTTTGGACTCAGAATACCAGGTGACACGCCAGGCATTGTACTATGGTGTTGTCTTTTATATATTCCAGTTTATTCTAAATCACAACATAAAATATTTCAGATTATCAGAAACATTCCTATCTATTATGGTCGACGGGTTTTCTCGGGGTCTCCCGTTTCCCCGCTCCATACTCACTTCGTTTCACCCTCATCGGCTTTCAAGACCCTGATTTTAAGAGCCGCTCAAATATCTTCACTCACTCCCTCACTCTATCTCTTATGGTTACGAAGTGATGATTTCTTAAAATGATAACGGAACTTGACAGAAACTCAGTATTTTCAAAATAGTAGATGTGTGCATTCGGGAATTGTACATTTCTTATTTTATTGAAAAACATATTAGAGAATAATTTTGAACACTATTTTGTGATATTGAGAAGGGTGACGCACTGATGATTTACTGGACTCGCATCCGGGTTCATATTTAACGACACGCCATCATGATAATTTCGGGTTCCCGAAATCAGTTCAGGCGAATGATGGGATGAATCCTAAAGACGAGCCGAGCCATGACCGACTACCGATAACAGACTGAAGCCCTAACTACCTATTTCGAGATATTTAAATGCTGTCCTACAAATCGAAATGATTATAATGTTGACAAATCCTTCATGAGAGAATACTTCTAGCAACTTTAGAGACTAAAACATTTTATCGACCAATAATTTCAGTTATGTCAGGCCATGTTTTTGTGCTGCTGACGGGAACCTGTGGTGAATGAAGCAGTTTTTGCGTACTGCCAAATAGAACCTCGAGCAAAGCTAGAATATTCACAGAAAAAAAAATGAATTTACCATTCCAGAGAAATCAGACGCTCGTGTATGACTAAAGCCAAATATTCTCCAAACATATTACAGAATTGAACATGATATAAGCGAAGGATTCACAAAACCATCAGAACAATTATAACTCTTCATCAGAATGATTTAACAGATATTAGATAGTTCAGTCTTTTGAAATCCAACACGTACTTTGTGTTATAGTAGTCAAATTGTGTAATTTAAAAAGGGAATAGAATTATTATCTCATTATTTTTACTTTCATTTCAGTGAGTATCACTACCAAATAATCTAAGTTCAAAACGGGGTGAGACAGGATATGTACACCCACGTATACAAATGATGACAATGTTTACAATCATTGACATAAAAATAACCGCGACTCCACCACCAATATCGCAACTTTGGCTGTCACTTGCCTCCTAGAAGTTTAGGACGAAACTGTGTGCAATGTAATCAAAGTACTTTTTCGGTATTATGCAGGATACTTTCCATCGCATTCTTTTCTTAGATGCATTAATGCTGTTAACATCATAATTTTTTTTATCGACGACCTCTTTTTAATTTACTTTTTTTTTGCTAGTTACGGCATACTAAATTAACCTAAACATTTTTCAAGGCACATTAATTACCTGGTATTCAAACCGATAATCACATGTACTGTATATCCAATTACTTCACGGAGGTGAACAAATGTTCGAATTGCTAGTGCTAGGTTATACAAAAACTTCAGACGTGAATTATTCGCCGTTTTGTTTGTGTGAAGATGTCTATTACTTATTGTCTACATTTTGGCACTACGTAGAAGCCTGAAAGTCTGCTTGCTTGTGACACTATAGAATTTAATTTTGTCGAATGTTTATTTGTATGACGTTATTTCTTGTAGGCATCTGTCCAAGAGCATAACGACTTCGACATATTGTAGTAAATCGGAAATGAAACTCGTATATAGGTAATCAGGAAATCATAGACAAAACTAACTGAGAAACTGAATCGATAATGGTGAAGGTCAAAGAAAAACTTTTTCACTGGGAATGAAAAAGAAAACTGACATAGAAATTTGTCGTTGAGAACAAGTAACTATAAACAAATATTTATATAAATGCTACATTACATTTTAATTTGAGTCTATAACAGTTAGTTACCGTGTGTGTCATTTATTCTTGTCATGGCTTACAGGAAGTTCTACCAATTTCTTTGGGACTTAATGAGTTGGTATTTATTCTTGAATAGAAACAGAAAATTGCAGACAATATTGAAGGGATTTAGTGACATTGCCAGGAAACGGCTCGTGAATTTAGCATAATAATTCTCCTGGAAGAACAGGATTGAAGACTGGTTCAATGTGACTACGAGATTAACAATGTAGTGAGTGCAAGAAATGGCGGCATGAAAACCCTAAAGTTAGAAAGGTTTATACAGCGTAGACTTACGCACAGTCGTAGAGGACAATCAGTGTTTGCAGTTCGTTAAAAAAAAAAAAAAAAAAACCCGCTTATTCTGATACTTGAAGCCCAATACATTTCGCATACTGAGAATTGCTTTCAATCCTTGTAAATTATGAAGTGAATAGCCACGAAATTAAAACAAAAAACTTACACTTAACTGAAAAGTATCTTAAGTATTTACGTGTATTTTCTTTACGGATTTTACAAATTAATCTTTTTACATACACTCTTAAGTTCGGTAATTACGTGAATTAAATTGAGAAACGGTTATTCAGAAATATTTGGGCTGCTCTTAACACGGTCTTGACAGCCGATGAGGGCTATACGAGGTGTTAATGGAGCAGCGCCGGAATGCAAGGGCGGGGAGAACGGGAAATCCCCGAGAAAACCCGCCGACCAGCGGCATCGTCCGGCATAATTCCCACTTTCGAAAATCCGGAATGACTCGACCGGGGATTGAACCCGGTTCGTCTTGGTGGGAGGCGATCAGGCTATTCGCTCAGCCACCCCGGTCCCTTAAGAAACTGTTGGATCACACTTTACCGTTGCGTAATTTCAAGGTTTTGAAGTATTTTGATCAAATTTATGATTGCTTGTGAGCATTTTTTTACATTCAGTGGAAAAAGACTAAACTTGTATGAGCGAAATTTTTCTATTTTGTTTTATGGTCATGTTAAATACCTCTAAATAAATAGTACGGAGCTTGGAAAGTGAGTTGTGAGGAAAAAAGAAA
Source organism: Dryococelus australis (assembly GCA_029891345.1). Lineage (NCBI taxonomy): Eukaryota > Metazoa > Arthropoda > Insecta > Phasmatodea > Phasmatidae > Dryococelus > Dryococelus australis. The sequence goes on from CM057007.1 coordinate 52,634,030, forward strand.
CCACAATATTCCCATATCAGTAAACATTTGATAAAGGACAGATAAATATTTGATAGAGCTGAACTTGTTCTAAATCGCAGGAAGTATTTCATACTGTGTGGGGAACGGAATCCCATTCTAGGCGAATCTCATACAAAGTGTCCGGACTCAACGAAGCTAGTCGGTAATAGCTGAAATGGTGATTGCATTAGTGAAAGTTACTCATTCTGTCAAATCAGTTAGCATGGAATCGCGCTTGATATTCCACAGTGGTTTCTTTACGGACCCCAACATACGACTCTTAATATAAATTAACGTTTGTGAATAAAACTTATTACGTCGGGATTGCAGTGATTTCAAGTCAAACATATTCTAGCAATGAAATTTCTATGAACACCCAACTTGTATCTGACACGTGATTATGTAACTGTACCATGTGACAAATTCGAAAAAAAAAATGTTTTGCTGTAAATTAATTTTGTTTATATTTCAGGTGTTTTTTTATGGCTTGTTTGGCAAGGTATTTAGTTTTCCTAGCTTTCCCACAAGTTTTTACTTGGATAAATCGGAGATTTTCAAATATTCTTTTCAAAGGTTTTGATTTTCCTATATATAGGTCTACACTTATTTGCAAAAAAAATAACACCAGGAACGAATTGTGCGAGCGCAAAGAAGGTTGCAATGCAGTATCGTTATAGCTCGACATGCCGCCCATTTGCGTTTAATGCGGTTTACTTGCGCGCGTAAGTCACTAAGGGGCATACGTGTCCCTCCATCATTCATAGCTGCAAGACACCGAATAAAGGCCTTAGTAAGAGTGTGAGTCACACAGCCAAGTTCAGTGAACACGCAGCATGCCCCGACGTCACATTCGACATCATTTACCCAGCTGGATGAGTTTGAGAGAGGTATGTTGGAGGTTTCTGTGCATTGCTCGCCCCTTGAACAGTTCTACCTGCACTGTGAGTCGGTGTTGGACGCAGTGGGAACAGTAGGGTACACACACTCGTCGAGAAGGCTCGGGTCGACCCCGGCGAACCACCAGCCAGGGACGATCGTTTCATCGTGCGACAGGCTGCAAGCACACCATGAGAGTGGCAGCGCGCCATCCAGGGACATGTCACAGCAGCTGGGGATACACCTGTATCCACCAGTACCACATCCAGGTGGCTAGCAGGGTGGGATATATCTTCGCGGCGTCCCTTACGGCGTCTACCACTACGACCACGTGTTGTGGACCTTCTGCTGGGAACGGGCGGCTTGGCAACTTGAGCATTGGCAACAAGTGGTGTGTGTTCACGAACAGGAATCGCGGTTCTGTCTGGAAACAGACGACCGCCGAATTCGAGTCTGGAGACGTCCTGGCCAGAGCGCCGAAATCAACGCGTCATTGTAGAGCAGCACCGACGAAAGGTGCCATGGATGTTAAGCGACATTTCCCACAATTCCCGTACCTTACTGATGGCGATTGAAAGAACCCAGAAAGCGCGGTGTTACGTCAAGGTAATTCAGCGGCCGTGTGCGCTCTCCCCTTCCTGGTGCAGCTTGACAACCCCATTTTTCCAGCAGTGTAACGCCCGGCCTCACTCAGCACGGGTATCTCTGGCCTCCCTTTGTGATGTCAACATGCTTCCTTGGCCAGCAAGGTCCCCAGACTTATCGCCCATCGAGAACGTTTCGGACCAGACTGGGTGGCAACTTCGGCCAGCGGCAACTACGGATTTTGAGGGGTAGTTGCGCCAGCTGTGTCATGATCTTCCTCAGGAGAACATGCGACATATGTATGACTCCATACCCGAACATATAGCCACCTGTCTCCGTACAACAGCTGGTCCAACGCCATGCTAAGTTCATCCCGCAAGTGTTGGTCCCCCTGTAATACATTCTTGGTATGGAACAATACTGTTACGTTTTCTGTATATATACTACCATGTCCTGTGTCTGTGCCTACTTGCCTGACCCTGCGATGGCCCCTGTAGGGTGACAATTTTTTTTATTGCAAATGAGTGTATAATGAAACACCAATAAAAATTCTGAAATCGAATGAAAATTACAAATTTCAGTTTTGGCATACCCGGCGACGACATAACAAAACAGCCGGCAGCCCATGAGATGCAGGTTAAGGTACTTAAGCGCTCTACAAAGCAATTTCAAGTAGGCTATCGCATCCGTAGATGTATGGTGTTGGTGAATGTTGCCAGAGCTCAGCCGGCGTGGGGAAAGCAGCGACTGAATTATGGAAGGTCTGGAACTTTTTTACATGGAGCACTATTTTCTCTCAAATACATGGTGATATTGGCGAAAGGGAGTCAGTATACTGGTAGCTCTCGGGTTCAGTACGCATCGTATGTTTTTCTCGCGTTTTACATTGATTGAAATTCCAACTATATAGCATGCACAAGGGTACGATATTATTTTTTAAATATTACATTTGATAAAATGCTGTTATAAAATATTGTTGCATAAAACCAACTTTCAGCAAAAGTTAAAAAAAAAAATTGTCTCTATTATAGATAAAAAAAATACTCCGTTCATAAAGTTACAAATATTTTCACATTGCCTAAATAACAATGTCTAATTATATTGTTTCCAATAAATATACACGAGTAAATTTTTTCCAAATAAATTCACTATACCTATTGAAATTGAAGTTTTTAACGCAAACGTAAAACCTTGTACAGAATACTTACCATATATGAAGCTGCAAATGCAGAAAAGTTAAGCGTCGCTGGTGGAAAATCCTCCAAGCATTTAACTCTTTCTTGAGCAAATGTAGGAATGTTACAATGGATGCTTGATACAAAAAAAATTCAACAATCGTGTTTTATCAATAAGCGAATTCATTGAAGGGGTAAATTTGGGAACGATTTCTTACGGTGTACTTTATTACGATATTCATAAAATAATATTTTGTGTAAAATTCTATAATAAAGTTAAGGAATTTTAAGATACTGCCCTTGTAGGTAAACGAACATATGAAGCAAATATAAAAAACGTTTGTTTAAGGAATTATTTAAATACTTTCGAATTCTTGGCGGAAGTTCCATAGATAAAACGAATTCTATTACGTTAACTATTGAACTGGAATAAATAACATGATATTTATTTGTTTTAATTTAATTTTAAAAAATCTCTTATCACGTTGAAACATTAATGAAGTCCAGTCTTCATATATAACATGTACATATAACAAAAGTACAACGAATTAGCGTTATTTATGTGTAAATGTTTTGCAGTCAAGTAATTTTCATTTTATATCTTTGAATTTTTGTTAATTTTCGAGTTTAAGGTACAGCTATACCGTTGAACCAGAATAGTGTAATTACTATATACGGAATCCAATATGGCGCGCCTACTCCTTGTTTGAACATTCCAATTCTATGTGCCCAAAATGACTTTTCATACACTTTCGTCAATTCCTCGTTTCATGGAATATAACATTTTTTGAAGGCGTGAAAATATTGCAAACTTTTTCAGCTAGAAGAAAATGGCTATATAGCAATACATGGTATTTAATTATCATTTTAACCTCAGAGCATATCAATGTTCAGTTTTATAAAAATTATATTTATGAGGGGATATGGTATATGCATATTAAAGGCACCACAATATACTGAAACAATCAGGCGAAGTACGAAAATAAGTGTGACGAATGTCTCTGAAAGCGGATGAAAATTCCCCATACATACGTTTAAGCAATTCTTCACAGTGTAGTGGTCAGGCCAGCCAACTTACATCGCTGTGGAACGCGAGTGGGAAACTTGGTGGACTCTTTCGCTTGCTGATGAATTTTTCTCCACGTACACCCATTTCCCCCACTGTGACATTCCATCACTGACCCATTCTCGCCTCGTTTCACCTTCGTTGGCGCCACCGAAATCTCTCGCTCTGATTAATGACAGCGCTTGTCCTGAGCTGCCGTCGAATTGTCAGTATTTAAGCAGTGAAAAGACATCCCAACAGTCATTTTTGTATAGTGGATAAAGAAGAAACTATCCGCCTGAAATGTTTTTGCAACGTAGCGCTTATCCTTCGGGTTTACATAAACACCCCTGCGGAAGTTAGCTCCAAATATCCACCCTCGAATCTTATATCATTTTTATCATTACAGTATAGTACAATTAATGATTTAAGTAATTCTTTAGAAGCGACTGCCTTATTATTATATACATAAACATGAATATCAATAGAATTAGACATAATTAAAGATCTTAATATAAATTGTGTACATAATAATATAAAAAACATCTGATAACACTAACTTAAAATAAGATAATTAGATTGAATATAAAATTTTATACCTCCTCTTTTTCATTTAAATAAAATAATGAAAAAGTGAGGGTATTATACATAGTTAAGTACCGATTACATAAAATATTTAATTATAATACATAATTTTTCTCGGTAATTATTTATATTCCATTAAATTCTTATTGTATAGCATGATATATTTAATTAATATAAATAAACCCTTAATATTATGTTAATTAGCACTGTAGTTTAATCAATGATATAAAGATTTTTTATTTAGTAATCAAGGGGTAAACTCAATTTGTTATGTTCTTGTGTTAACCATAAAATTATTTTTATAGTTTTAATTTTTAAGTTCATTTGGCTAGGAAATACTGCTTGGAATGCACATTATTGAAATTACTTAATTGCGTTTCTATATTTTTTTGTTTAGTAACATCTTGAATAGAAACTAAGTATTTGTTAATCGATATTAATTCTATTATTTAATCATTAATTTTAAGATGTTAAGTTTGATTCTGACAATTATATTAGTTTTAAGTAATATATAATGTCAGTGTTTGCTATATGATGTTTGTTATTTTTACCTCAGTATTTAGTATTGAGTTTTACGGTTATTTAGATTTGGGTATTCTTTATGTTATTGCCATGTTTGCGCCAGCATATGCGGTTCTCTCTTACTCGTCACGACACGTTTCACACAAATCTGAAGAAGATGGCATATGCTCATTGCTAAGAGCTAAAACGAAACTACCGCGATACTGCCGATACAGGAAGTGTTTTTTTTTTTTCCTTTCGCTCGGACGTGACCTCGGAGAGGGATGTGTGGTGTACCGGATAAAGACAGTCGTCGCGGGAAAGTGTTGTTGAACCGTCTTCCCGGCGCTGCAAGGTAAGCAGACGTCCTCTCCTTGTGCACCGAGTGTCCGAACACGGGACTAATCCTCAGATAAGCCGCAGTGTTGAGCTCGAGGCGCGGTTCGCTGTGATCGCTTGCGTCGCACGACCAGGAAGATGTTCTGCCCGCGAGGTAGTTTGCTCTTTCTTCCACCTCCCCCACCCCCACATCCCTTCTTCCTCAAAAACAACCACAAAGAAGGGAAATGTATGAGAAGGGGGGGGGAGAGAGAGAGAGAGAGAGAGAGAGAGAGATAAGAGCCTTACACGAGTGCCGGAAAACACGCTCGATCCCTCTTGTGCAGAACTATTCTCGTCCATCACCAGAGTCACTCTTGGGGGATAGCGAGAGATTATTCTCGCTCCGGGTCCGCGAGTGAAACAAACGTCTCGGGAAGGGAATTTTTAACGGTACACTCGCTTGCTTTCAAAATATCTCCTCCCTGTCAGAGGTCACGCCTCGGTGACAACCGTAGAGGGAATGTGTGGAACGTGGTAGGACTTAAAGATTATGCTCTATTTGCCGTTTCTTCACACTTCTTGAATCAAACCTTTGAAAAATCACCCCATGTATAACTTTTGACGTGAATACGTCTTTAAATTTGCGACAATAGTGGGAGGCAATCCAGAAACTAAGATGATAATAAAATCGGGGGATACAGTTTTGCATTGCAGCTCCGAATCTATAGTCTACATTCAAAATTCAATTACACCACTCGATTGCCAAAGGATCATATGATATGTGACCTTGAGTTAGGACTGCGAAGCATCACAGGGGGCGGGAGGGCGCAATTTTGAGTTCGTTTCGCCTCGTCTCATAATCTCCGCGCAGTATAACTTTTGACTGGGAGAAGCTAAAACGCTCGTTTGAGTTTCAATCAACAGCTCTCGTCAAGATCAATCGGTTGCGTGTATAAAATCATTTGTGTGGCGTGGTTGCGGTGAAACCGTATGAGTTTAATGTAAAAAAAAATTTAAGAAAACTTAACACAATTTCGGGGTTTATTCGTCAAAAAGTCAAGTCGAAATACAGGAATCGTATACAGTCGGAAAGAGCATGTCGAAAGAAATCCATTGTGACACACAAAACCCCATATGATCGAGTGAAGCGGTGCCGTAAAAGTAAAATAAACACCAAGGCGTCCAAGCGTGACAAAGTGAGAAGGTGCCTCGGTAATTAGCCCCCTTCCCCCCCCCCCTCGCTCCCTACCTCCGCGCCTTTTCGGCTCTGTGTGCCTGTCACGCTGACGGCGTTTGACTCTGCCGCACACCTGGCTTGCTTGACTACCCAGCTACAAACCACGAACTTGAAGCTAAAAATGACCATCAATTTGTGTTAAAAAATATGGACTACTACATGTTTCTACCATTTGTGAAAGTTTATACGCTATTAAGACTGACCTAAACCAACGTCCCACGCTGACTCTGGGTTGAAGAATTCCCTGCTTCGGCATGGAATATGGCTTCCGACGCGGGAGTCACACACACACACGTGTTGTAGGCGCGGAAGTTCTCTCGACACTGCAATGACAACCTACTGTGATTCTCACGCCGCCAACGCTTGGCGCGCCACTGTCGTGAGTGTACTTCATGCGCTCGCTGGTGACGTGGAAGCCGCCGCGCTGTGACGTCGCTTCCTGCGGCGGACTGTTTGCAACCATAGACTAAAGGTGAGGTAGACCGATCTCGCTGGCTGCGCACAACCAAACATCCAACTGCTTTTATACCAATACGTCTAGCGAAAACGGCATGGTTTGGATTTTAGGTTAAGGAACTGATTTGTAAATAAATGCTTTGAGTTGTATGTATACTTCACCTCACCAATTTGTAATGCAGTTAGATTAAACTCCAATTGCTAAAAGAATTTTATTCATATAAAAGCTCTTGTGATTTAAGAATTAAGATATAAGCCATCATCGTTGACCATGTGACTTTGACAGTTGTGTTACTTTAGTGTAGATCAATGTTGGGTACATGCGCAGAAGACGAATAATCGGTCTACCTCATCTTTAGTCTATGATTGCAACATACTCTTCAAATGTAGTAGAATAATTCCTGAATCATAATTGGTGTTTTAATTGTAGCTAACCCTATAGGTTTTTTTTTTTTCTGTATATAAGACCATGCGCTGGTTCATTCGGCAGACAATGACAACCTTAGGGCATGCAGGATCAAAGATAAGTGGAGACATAATTGTAATGCTATGAATCTAGAAGTAATGGCCGCTCAGCCCAAATATAAGGGCATTCTTTATGTCCGACGTTTTAGGTGTAGGCTCTAAAAACTAAAGAGTATTAAAACAGGAATTCTTTCAATTTCCAAAATTAATTGTCGGCATTAAAAAAATGCTAACATCATCTTTCTGGCCGAAAATACTTTGGATAAAATATGTAGCTGAAATGAAACTTTTTTTAAGTGACGAAGGAAAAGTTAAAGTTTAAAGTTTGTAAACTTTTGAAAATACAGGTAAAATGATGGTAATATTAATTTTTGAAGCCCTATACGTTTGAAAGTCTGTTAGAGTTTCTTTTAAAATCAAGCTCTCTATGTATGACATTGAAGACTCAGAATAATTAATATTTTTTGAAGTTGCTTTTTAAGATCAAGTTGTCTATGTGGGACATTAGACATTCACAATATTGAATGTTTGAAAATCTTAAGAATTGTATTTTAAGATCAAGCTGTTCATGTGGGACATTGAAAATATAAAATTTTTCAAAATTTGTTAGTATTTTTACCAAGCTGTCCATGTCGGACATTTGAAACTCAAAATATTAAATGTTTGAAAGTCTGCTGGCATTGTTAAAGTTTCTCTTAAGGTCATGCTGTCCACGTGGGATATTGGAAACTCAAAATATTAATTGTCTGAGAGTCTGTTAATACTGTAAAATGGAACACTTTAATAGTTATTCCTATAAAATTATATTCAAATGTAGATAGATCTGTCCATGTTTTGAACGACATCGTCCTTTTTCTACCTGGTCTCTTTAAAGTTTGCCCATGTGTGGCACCAGAAATTTAAACGTAAATATTTTAGATGACATTTTTCTAGCAAACCTAGCCATGTGGCATGTAACAAAACCTAGAATTTCGTAGGTATTTAATCCAAGAATATTTCTTAGAAGGATTTGTCTCTGTGTCACTGTTTTGAATGGACATTTTAAATGAAAGTGCATAGCGACTTCTTAAGACTTAGGTTTTATTTAGAACATAAAATAAATGTTTAATAAGTTTTCTAGTCAACGTTACGATATAAAATTGTTCAAAAGAGAATATATATTTATCTATGATGATCTATTTGTACGAGTGTACTAGAATGTTCCTGAATTAATTGGTTATAAAGTAATATAAAACAAAGTCCTGTGTTTTTCTATTTTGAATAGTATATAGGTCTGAATGCTTTGCTCTCCTTTGAATAAGTGTACTCTTTAGGGCTTTCAAGTTTTTCTGCTTGGATTTAGGGCAAGTGTCTGATGTCCCTTTGCCACCTCCTTGGGACAAGGACGTCGCAAACGTAGTCGTATTCACGCTAAACAAACGGCCGTGTCCCCAACACTACCAAACACTATTTTTTGGTTGTTCCGTAAATATGACATGTATCACAAGCGTTTCGTAGTTCCAAAATAAAATTATAACATTTTTTTGGCGAATTTAAGTTTTGCTTGTATTTTACCTACAAATAAGAATTTTTCCTTAATGAATATGAATAAAAATGGGGAGGAAATAGGTGTGTTGGTAATGCCTAGTAAGAAATATTTCTCAAGAATAATATTATTGAACTAAGTACGCAGGAATGTGTTGCGTTCTCCCTTTGATGTAATTGTCTAGACTTAGTTAAGTGTTGTTTGCATGAGGCGAGGAATATCTTGAAAGCGGTACTTCAGCAAGGTTTCAGAAAAAATTGGAGAAACCGCGAATGGACTATAGAATCCTGTTTATGTAGGAAGTACTTGGCATATTTGTATACTTCCTCTTAACTAATTAATTTTAATGCATTCATACGGGTCTATTGTTTACACTTTTAACCACGTGACTTTCACAGCTGTATTGGTTATGGGTGGATCAATGTTTGGGGCATGCACAGAAAATGAAATTCGTTATACACCTCATCTCTAGTTTATGGCCACAACACAGGCCGCATTTCAAACCGCTACACCTAAGAGTGTATAAAGCAATTCGAAAAAAATAATCCTGAGAAGCTCAAGGGATTAAACCTAACGCGATAGTGTTGTAATATGTCACCTTTGTTTACAATTTTGAATGTTTGTGCTTGGTCGTGCTGTGCGTTGTTGGCTGTATACAGGTATGTATAGGCTGTTCACGGTAACATGACCAGTTTTTAAATCCTTGCTTTATATCTACTTGTAAACATGTGTCTTCTTCCGCTTTACGTAAAATTAGAATTGCCATGAGCCTCTTCACTTTATTCATGCGTCGGTGAAGCGAAACTGTGAAATTATTAGAAGATTATGCTCATTTTTACACTTTGATTCATAAAAAAAAACGTGAAATAAATAATATAAGTTATTACAAATCGTTACTAAACATTTTATACTCGACGTTAATATATGGAACTACTTTCCGCCCTTCGTTGTCACCAACTTTACTGGGCGCATGTCCCTCGTTGCACCCGTTAAAATATATACAAGTAGGGGCGGTGACTTTTTTCTAAGGTTGATTTCAAAAGTACTCACTTTATCGTGGACAGCCTTTAAGTAGGTAGGTAGGGTTTAATATCCCATCAACAGAGAGGTTATTAGAGATGGAGCAATTTGCTTGGAGAAACAGAAATGGGGGAAAGAAGCCGGCCATTGTCTGTAGTCTGCAGTATGGGACCGTCCCAGAATTCGCCTGCAGTAATTCCCTTCGCCACTGAATGCGAGTCCAGTGGTTTACCACTACGCCACCGAGCCCAGTGGATGCATCGAAGGTCGTTTCTCACCGAGTAGTTCTGCTCATCCCACGAAAATTATCATTTAGTCATGTTTATGAACAACCGCAATCGCTCGTCGGCTAGATCAAAAACTTATCGTCCTTTGCGTATAAAATAAATTTAGAATACCATTACCATCGCTGTCATAATTTTTTTTATACATAGCAACAAAATAAAATAATTTTGTTAAATGTTTAATTCGTAATTTTGGCTTGCAAATGTTGAAAGTCATTCATGTGAGGATGAAGCATTCGCTTTACATTTCTGTTTTTGTAGAATGTTACGCAATTTTACGCTGGGCACGGAACATCACTTAGCAAATGTCCTCGCGTTCTAATGACGTGCTATTTTCCTTACCTGTGAGGAAATAGTGCACACGTTTTCATAACTACGTCAACTAAGTGAAACTGTCATACAGAGTGTCGACTTCCAAGGTAATTCTGCTGCCTACGATTCATTACTGTGAAAATGTTTGCTCCCGGATGCTCGGATATTTTCGACAGCTGACAAATTACGATTGATTCTGGATAACGATCATAGTGATAAATTAATAGTGACGTTAATTTCATTCATGCACAATGGATCGTCCGATATCTATTCTAACGAGTGGAGAATGTGGAGGTTAGCATTAGCGAGATGAACACGCAGTTGGCAATAATGGAAATGAAAAGCCAATAAAAAACAAACATCATCCAATGCAATGTCGTGCTCAGACCACGGATCTCACAAATAACAATTTGGTGTGTTAGCCTACAATTAGAATAGTTAGATTTTTTTCTTGGAGAGATATTTCCTGACATAAGCGTTGTGTGTGTTAAAAATGTGCAATCACATTTCTCTAGGGGGGAGGGGGGGGGGGGGTGAAAGATAGAGAGAGACGTAAAAGTAACATAATTTAAGGTTGTGATATATGTAATGTTTGTCATTTGTATCGATGAAACGTCTCACAGACAAATAAAATATTTCGATTTAAAGACTTTTAAAAAAAATGGCTTTTTGCTAAGTTTAAATGTTGTGTTTATACCAATTACGCGACAATATTGTTACATGGCCACCTGAGGGGTGTATCTGAGTTCGTGAGGGATGGAGATCTTATTAAGAACAAAACAACTATAATTTTGATGTAGTTTATTCACATAACTATTATTTACAGCATTAATCTATCTATCTCCACTATTGCTCTGTGATGATACAAATAGGTAACAACAAACTATCACCACCCTGATATGCAGCAAAGTAAAACTGTTCTATTCAATTTTGTTAATAAATGTTTGACTGTCGTTTGATATATAATATCTTATAAATTTGTACGGCACGCCCCTTAAGTCAAATATAGCGCCGACTCTATTTCGGTAACGAGATTGGGTCTTAAAACAAAAGATCTCGAAACCATTGAATAAGATTTATAATTACGTTTTGATAAACTTACTGCTTTTCATGACTAATGAGAAATTAAACAGGAATATATAATACCTTGAATAACTTGAAATCCCAACTGAGTCTTTTTACTTTTTAATAGCCGAACATAATATACGGAACAACTGCTGCAAAAACAACCAAAGATGACGTAATCACGCAGTCCATTCTTCACAACTCTTATTTCTCAATGAGCGCAATATTTAATGTCCATTTTTACTCTCATTAGCGTCCTTCTTAATGTCTGGTCATAGCCAATTAACTCATACTCATTATTAACCCACGTTCAGTCTTTCTGTTGCTATCATTTGTAGTCTCTTTCACTCACGCACCCAGTCCAATGGTCCAGCCCGCCTCTTCAATGCTTACAGGGGCCACGGTGGCTGAGCGATTAGCACGCTCTCCTCCCACCAAGGAGAACCGGGCTCAATCCCCGGCCGGGTCACTGGACTTTCGCAAGTGTGAATCGTGCCGGACGATGCCGTTGGTTGGTGGGATTTCTCAGGGATCTCCCGTTTCCCCCGCCCCTTCATTCCGGCGCTGCTCCATATTCACTTCAATCACCATCATCGACTCTCAAGACCTCGCTGTTAAGAGCTACCCAAATCCCTTCACTCACTCACTCCTCACTCACTCTTCAGTGCTTGATACTCGCAGTCGCTAATGTCTTATATTTTCTTGTCTACATTTTCATTGACACTATTCACAGTTTCTATAACATAACTAATTTGGTGATTTACATTTTTATTCACGCTTCCTTTTAAAGAACTAACTTGGTTAGTTTTACCTTCTTTCAGCTATTTACACTTGCGCTCATACTAACCATCTGGCTACAAAGCCCCTCAATTACTGCTCGCAGTGCTTCTTGTTCTGCAGACATGTTTAAAGTTAACATTCACAGTGAGGATTGTACAGAGCAGTCCAAATTATTTTCAGAAACAATTATTCCAATTAACTAGTTTGTTTGAAAAACCCTAAACACTTGCCTACAGCCTAACTTTATTTCACAATTAAATGCCTCCATCCCACTTCTGTCACCAGTGTTGCAATACGCCAGACGGGCGTATCTATGTTCATGAGGTCTTAATAAAAATAAAATAAATAAATTTGATTTCTAATTTATTCACACAAATGTTATTTGAAGCATTAAATTATCTGTCTGCACTATTATTTTATTTAACAGTAAGTGGGGTATTTAATTTATATTTCAGCTCTAGTTAACGTCCTTCTTAATGTCCCTGTTTGGTTAGTCAGTTTACTCATACTCATCATTAACGCGTGTTCAGTCTACCTGTTGCCGTAATTTATAATGTTTTTCACCCACGCATCTAGTCAAATAGTTCAGCCTGCCAGCCGCACTCATCACTGATTGATACTCGCAGTCGAAGATTTCCCTTGCGCTGGTCACTTCTCCCAGTGCTCGTCGACCATCTGGAAGGTTCAAAGCACCCCGAGTCACGCTGAGAGAACGAGGTCAGTAGTTCCGAGCATTCTTCAGATAAACGCAGAAATCCTATCCTCCGAAGGCCAGTTGTGAGTGGCAAGGCGCCAAAGAGTTATCGCGGCAGAATGCCTTCATAACTCAAAACGCTGGTAGGATTATCGTTCGCTTGTCATTCAACACATTCCCTTGACTTTCCGCCCCGCTTATCACATCTCTGTCCTTCTCTTCCGCCCGCTCACGCGGGGGGGGGGGGGACACCAAGGTCAACATCAGCGTAGACCAGTGACACATAACAATACAATAAAATAAGTACCAAATGTCCCCGTGAACCTAACTTCGACATAATTTTAGTAATACAAGATTGGTTATCCAGACATTTTGTTACTAGGTTTTTCTGGTTATTTTGGCCCAAAGATCCTGTGGTGGCTTCATTTTCTACACGAAGTTCAGATGCCTACACATTGATATATGTAGTTATAAGTTGATCTTAACATCATCTTATAAACTTTTAGAAAGGGGGAAGATAGGAAGGATTATAACAAATAAGAATAATAGTGAAGTTAAATTGTACTGCGTTACTTTACTGTATAATAAAATATAATTAAAATATCATTGTAATTGATTGACTGACCAACTAGAGATAAAAGGAGAAGGGTATTGGGTAAGTTTAAGAAATGGATAGAAGCATAGAAGGAATAGCACTCACCACTGCCTCGCCTGGGACTAGCCGCTCCGACCTTGTGGTTGGAACCCAACTGGCTGCTCCGGTGACCTGCCGCCGACTGCACCCTTGGCTGGCTCCATGGCTCCCTTCACACTTCTTGCCCCACCCCCACACCCCTCACGTGCTCGTTTTCGAAATGTCTTCCTATTGGTTCCCGCTGTGCACCGAGGGCGGAGTTTACCAGTAGTTTGTTAGCATTTAGAAGGGATTTCGTGAGGTTTGCTGGACACACATTTTCTGATTAACCTCGCGCATTTCTTGGATAGTTAACTGGTTGCAGAAGTGGCTCGTTGTTTTGACTCTGTTTTTTTGTGAATCTCCTTGTGGCCTGCTTTTCCAACTATGTTATCTAATAAGCAGCGTGCACAGCATGATGCTTTCGTAACAATATGTGTATATATAATATATATATATATATATATATATATATACACACACACACATTCATATACGTACAATGTACATTGTCAGGCAATTGAAATAGCGTACCACAAAAAAACTTATGCGACAATCACGAAACTGTGTAAATAACGAGAGTACGGGCTGGTATTACATGATTCCATGTTAATTCGTTTGCATTTTACCGCACAGCTGGCAGAGGCACCGTAAGCATCGACCAGCAGTCGTAGACATTGCGTTGTAGTCGAAGTTGCATAAACTCTAGAATCACCACACGACACCAAGGAAGAGCATGGAGTGAATAATAATGCTGGGAACACGCGAAAGACGGCGCTTAACGCAAATGACAAGACTTCTAGGGAGGACTCGTAATCGGGCTGAAAACCGCAGAGTGGTCGCACCGCCGTATAGCCTACCATGAGAACCGTTCCGACCATACAGCCCGATGCGGATACGTGACGACGCCCTCCCATGGAGGGCGGACTCTGGACGGGCGACGTCTGTCACCAGTCGAGATGATCGACAGATCGTGCGCCGGGCGTGGGAGAATCCCACGGCGACCCGGGGCTCCTGTGTTCACACGAACCATTTCCCGACTTCTCGCGAAGGCGAATATACGATCTGAGCGCCCACTATGTGTCCAGCCATTAACCCTTTGACGAGTGGACTTTATCGTAATCTAAATAATAAATTACAAACAGTAAACATTTCAGCTCGTAAGGTAATAACTATTCTTTTTTAATAATTTCTCCAATGAACACTAAAGATTGTAAAACGTTTTACATCTGCCGTGACTCTTTGATTGGTGAGTACCAAGGCGCGAATTCATTGGCTGACGGCTAGTCAATAATAAACGTTGTAGAGTACAGTAAGCGAGTCCGGTGTAGTCAGGACCAATAGGAAGACGGTAAGTGGAAATACATTGACCAACACAACTGATATTGTTGTGTTGGTGAATAGGCAGTTCACGACAGCATTGTCTTCAGTGCCAGTAATTCTGTGTTGTCTTCAAAGGGTTAACTCTGCAATAACGGGGGCTCCGTTTGTATTTTGGGGACTAATGATTATCAACGCCCGGGTGTGGAGGGCACCTGGTGAACGTCACAATCCCGATCTCGAAATCGAGTGGCACACCTCCACCATTGCAGACATGATGGTCTGGGGAGTCATAGCCTACGATAGTTGATCCGCTCTCGTCATGTTATATGGAACATTGACGACCCATTAGTATGTGGATTAGATCTTACGCCTCCCATCGGCTTCAATTTCTGGCCGGGTTTACGGGTGTGATATTCCAGCAGGATAGAACCCAACCGCGCACGGCAAGGATCGCCCAAGACTGACCTTCATGTCCAAACACTACCGTGGCATTCCCGCGCCCTTGATGTATCACCAATCGAGCACGTGTGTGACCAGTTGAAACACCAGTTCCCGCCCCACCACATCATCCGTAATTTGGAACACACAGTCCAACAATTGTTGTCCCGTAATGCTCCAGGACAACATCCGGCGTCTGCTGGACTCCATGCCAAACCGTGTTGCAGCGTCTACCACAGATCCATAAGAAACTGTCCTGCTGCTCTGTTTTTGTGATCATGAGTATTATAGGCCGTTCAGGGTAAAGTGAGCACTTTTTAAACCCTAGTTACTTTTTTATATCAACCAATTTATATAATTCCACCACTTGTTAATGTAAACCCTGCCATGTGAGTAATAAACACAGTGTATACATTCACAGTACCCAAAGCCAAAAGTCCGAGGCCACAATGAAATTTATTTATTGGATATTATGCCTGTTTAAACAGCTTCAAAAAGTGCTCACTTTTACGTGAATGGCCTATACTCATCTTTATCACTACCTATAAAAAGTTTAAGTTCCGTACGATGCATCGTTCTGAGTGCACAGATTTTACTGTCCGGCAGTGTACATTTTTATAAGGGCTGTTCACGATAAAGTGAGCACTTTTGAAATGGGCATTACAAAAAATTCACAGCCCCTGCCAGCATATATTTTAACGGGTGCACCGAGTGACATTCGCTCAGTAGAGTTGGTAATGAAGGATGGAAAGTAGTTCCTATATCATAACGTCGATCAAAGAGTGTTAGGTAACCATTTGTGACAACTCAAACTATTTCTTTCGCTTTATGGTTATTCTTAATGCATCGAAGTGTAAAAATGAGCAGATTTGTAAAATATTTACTTTCCTAATATTTTC
Source organism: Dryococelus australis (assembly GCA_029891345.1). NCBI lineage: Eukaryota > Metazoa > Arthropoda > Insecta > Phasmatodea > Phasmatidae > Dryococelus > Dryococelus australis. Next base: position 52,650,289 of record CM057007.1, read on the forward strand.
TCAGAGTTACTTGACCGACGCATGAATAAAGCGATTAGGCCCTTGGCAATACTAATTTTACATAAGACGGAATAATACACAACGTGCATACAAGTAGATCGAAACTGCTAATTTTACCGTGAACAGTCTTTAATCGCGTACTATTCAATGCGAAAACTAACAGGAAATTTTATGGTTATGTTGGGACCACTGTAGCTGAGCGATTAGCACTCTCGCCTCCCACCAAGGCGAACCGGGCTCAACCCCCGGCCGGGTCACCAGATTATCGCAAGTGGGAATCCTGCCGGACGATGCCGTTGGTCGGCGGGTTTTCTCGGGGATCTCACGTTTCCCTCGCCCCTTCATTCCGGCGCTGCTCCATATTCACTTCACTCGCCCTCATCGGCTCTCAAGACCTTGCTGTTAAGAGCCGTCCAAATCTCTTCACTCACTTTATGGCAATGTTGACAACGAGTCACGAGAAGTAGTTCTGTGTCTTAAAATCTTACAAAATACGACGTTTAAATTAGTGGCACGGATACAAGAAACAAGGCCCGTGGGAAAGTGTACGGTTTTACGTGGCAGAGGAATACACTAATGACAGAAATGAAGCACTCTGGCTTGGACCAACTAGGGAGCCGACTTGGACGTAAGCCGTACGGGCACGAGTGAAGATCATTGGCCCGCTCCAGCCCAAGCAAAAGATCCAGCCGTAAGTGCCAAACGGGGGAGTCTAGGAAGGAACCGGTCTGACAGGATACCAGAGGAGATGGGTAATGATGTCCCGGCTATTGACTTTCATCCCCTTTTACCGCTGTCCGCAGCGAACACAATAATTCCTTCTATACGATCTCTCTCTATTTTTTTTTCTCCTTTCTCCTCCTTCGTGACGTGTATTCTCGAGAGTAGAACCGCAGATAGTCTGACTAATGGGCTAAAAATTCGTAAGGCGTTCTCTCCTCTTACTATGTACATTTAGAACGTGATTTCATCTCGAAAAAAATTAAGATTATTTTCTTAATTTTCAGTATGATACATTCTTTCTCGTCGATATGAAATAATATGCTGATGAATGTATGACAATCGAACAAAATGACTTAAAAAAAAATCAAATTATATAAAATTTGAATTTGTATATTTTTCTCGTAAAAACATTTAAACCGAATATATTTAAATACTCTAGACTACAGCTAAATAAAAATTTTTGTGTTATTAAAATGTCTCAAAGAATATTTCTGAGGAATTTGTTACGCGATTTCACCGTATTTCAATTTTAATTTTTTTGATATGAGGCAAAATACTTAGTTAAAAGTTAAACCCTATCCCAGGTGAACCACGTTTCTCATTTCAAATAATTTGCTACATGCAATTTCTGTTACTTTAATGAACATTTTAACTGTAACGAATCTTTGTGTTGAAATAACCTTTTTTTATTTGTACAAATCGAGAATTTGAGTTAATATTCTTTTATATACTCTAGAGAATCATCTTGAAAGTATTTATAAAAATGATTTGGCAATTACATCGATAGGTATCATGTCAAGAAACTATACAATATCCCAAAACCTAGAAAAAGGGTGGTACTTGAACAGCCTTGCGGTACCCACGTATCTGAATTTTTATTGTCTCCTTCCGGCTCGTTAACAAATGCAACGCTAAGGGTGACATGCAGCCCCATTTAATGACCCATCGCGTGTAAGGTACAGAGCATGTAGCCTTTATATTATGCAGAAATGATAGGTATGACTTCGAGTTTTACTGACGCATACATTTTTAAATATAGCAAATTGAGAGTGATTTTTATTTTTCCGTTTTCAAGGGTTGCTAAATAATTTTTCCCGTGCAATGTATTCACCACGATGTTTCCTGGAGTTTCCAATCACCCCTACAGCTGTCGACTGATCATACTGAATATTACTGGCTAATTATTTGCGCTAGTATCGCAATTTATCTTCTACTAGAATATAATTAATAAATACTTTGGTTACTATTCTGAATATTCTTTTTTGAATTAAATCATCGACTTGTTTATAAGAAACATGATATGTTATACGCTAAAATACGAAAGTTATTTCCTTAGAAACGCTTATAGAATATTAAAATCATTTTCAAGGTCACTACGCTGTAGTAATAAATTTTACCCAAATTTATTTAACAAAGACACATTAAATTATTTCTCACTAATAAGCCTACAAGCACAGAAAAGCAGATTCAAATAAAAGTCCTTACATTAAACTTATTAAAAGAAGTTAAAAAGAAGTTGACATAAAATAGATATTTACGCATAAATGTAACCATGGGCGAGAGCAAAAAGATCAAGTATTCTATTACCGAATTTAACACAATAATTGTGCTGGAAAAACATAGTTCATCTTGGCGAACATACAACCAAGATTAAAGTGCAATTGTAAAAGACGAACCTGGAGGATAATTCCTTCTTTTCTTATAGGCTACACACTTGAGCAAAAATACTCCACGAGAACAGGATTCCTCGCTGAAACAAGTTTTCACCTTCAGCTCTGCAACAGGTTTGTATTCGTCTGCGTGTCAGATAGCAAGTGGCGGGGAGAGATTTGGGTGGCTCTTGATATCTTCAGAGCCGATGAGGGTAAAGCGAGGTGAGTATGGCGGGCGGGTGGAAACGGGAGATCCCCGAGAAAAACCGCCGAGCAGCAGCATCGCCCCACACGCGAAAATCCGGTGAGCGACTCCACCGGAAATCGAATCAGGTTCGCCAAGGTGGGGGGCGAGTAGTCTAACCACCACACCACCGCGGCCCCTGAAATGGCAAGTGGCAGATCTTCCCTTGAAAGCTTGCGGTGCAAAAATCTGGATACAATACTGAAAGTTGAAAGAGTCAGACATGCAAAACGACCACTTTGGTAAGACAAAAAACCAAGAGAAGAAAAGCCCGTTGAATTATTTATGCGGTTAGAAATGTTTGTACGTTGAGGTTTTGCAATTACATTTATGCGCTTGAATACCTACTAAAATACAATCACGCCACTGTTATGATAGTGGGCTTATAAAAACTTTGATACCGACTCAAGGCTCATGAATTGCGATATAACGCGAGGTTGGTTACAAATTATCACTAGCCCAGCCTCCTCAATACGACCCTAACGCTTTAGCGTGCACGTACATTTAGGACCTAGCAGCTACAAACACTTTGTAGGTCCGTAGTTAATATGAAGTCAAAAGCAGAGATGCGTATAGGCTGTTCACGATGAAGTGAGCGCTTTTGAAAGCAACCTTAAAAAAAAGTCATTGCTCCTACCTGCATATATTTTAATGGGCATACTGAGTGACATGCGCCCATTAAAATTGGTTACGATGGAGGGAAAGTAGTTCCGTATCTTAACGTCGATTAAAAGGTGTTAGGTAACCATTGGAACGTAAATTATTTCACTAGCAGTTTTTTTTAATGCACCGAAGTATAAAATGAGCAGATTTGTAAAATATTAAGTTTTCTCATATTTTCACAGTTTCATTTCACCGACGCACAAATAACGTGCTCAGGCCCATAGCAACGTTATTTTTACAAATATCGTACGAATACACAACGTGCATACAAGAAGATCTTAACCAGGCCTTGCAAAAGTGCTCAGTTTACAATGAACAGCATATAGATGTATTTTAACTCTTTCAAACCCACTTTAATTTACGGTTTCAGGATTTGCAAACAAAGAAAAATCTATGGTTCTCGCTCTAAGTCGACACAACACTTGTCTCGTTGCCTCAAGCAATGAGCTGTAAGGTATATGTCTGGCTACAGTTATATGAACCAGTTTATGACGTAGACAAGTACGGAGGTTTGCGAATCATTTAACCACACCTATGATCATTGGCTTACAACACTAAAAGTTTCCCATGGAAAATTCCTTTGCATGTAAGGGAAGAAAATTATCTCTTTGCAGATGACAAAAAATTATCTTGGAATTTTGCGTCAACTCTACAAGTAAGCGATTATTCCCCGAAAACGTGACCAGAATGAGGGGTATTCCCCTACGATCTGTAGTAAAATTAAATCGCTAAACTTGTATAGATATACGTACTGACACCGTCATAACCCTTCGATTATCGCTGTTTACGGTTACCCACAATTTTACAAAGCAACACGACTTTAATACGAATAAGTTCTAACATTTCACTGCCGAATTACTGCAATTATTACTAATCAATCTTCAACTTGAAATTAAAAGTTAAATGCTGTAAAGTCTTATTGCGTGGTAAAATAGCGAGTACTAAAGAACAGAAATAAATTTCAATATACGTGGTGTATACCATAAAAACATCCTTTTTCTCTTGTGTGTATTAAAACACATGTTGAAAATGCGAGACTGCCTTTGTAAACTATCAAGTAGGACATAATCACCCCTCCGGCCTTCTACCTATCTCCCAGGGTGCTCTCAGCTACGCACATACAGTATTTGGGATTGGTTTTTCAAGAACAGAAAATAATATTACTACAATGTGTAGCTAATATTTTTATGCATTTGTCTATAGGCTGTTCACGGTCAAATGAGCACTTTTGAAAGCTCTGCTTATGATCTACTTGTACGCATGATGTGTATTCCTCCGCTTTATGTAAAATTAACATTGGCATGGGCCTCATTACTTTATTCTGCGTCAGTCAGTTGAAACTGTTTAATTATTTGAAAAGTAAATATTTTACAAATATGGTCATTTTTACACTTCGATGCATTTAAAAAACAGAAAGCTAACGAAATAATTTAAGTAATCACGAATGATTACCTAACACAACGACGTTGAGATATGGAACTACTTGCCATGCATTGTTTCCAACTTTGCTGGGCGCATGTCACTCCGTGCGCCCGTCAAAATATATGCAGGCAAGGGCAGTGACTTTTTTTATAAAGTTGATTTCAAAAGTGCTCACTTTATCGTGAACAGCTTTTATGCATCATTGCATTCCTTTAAAAGCGGAGTGGTATTCATGACTTGATCACTCGCCTTTATGCTATTATTTATTTGTGGAGCCGTGGAACCTATATTTGCAGCTGGTTTTTAAAACATAAAACAATAAAAGTGAAATTCAGTCGTACAGAGATTCTCCTAAAGCTTTAGTATGCATTTACACAAAACTATTTTTATGTGTAATAATAATATCTGGACTACCTAAAACTAGTTTTTATTGTTACAAAATTTTATGAGGATATTTAGAATGCTCTTTTAGTCAAAGTAGAAGGCAAGGAAACAAATCTCACTGCATCAGATTTGTCCATATCTGCATGAACATTGTTTTTTTTTATAAGCAACATTTATTTTGATGGTGCACAATAAAAGGCACGATATGAATATTTCCCTGTGCTTAAGATCAAAAATTATATGCGAAAAATGTTTAGTTGCCATGTTTTTATTTCGATTGATAAACAGAATTGCAATGGTAAAATTTACTTTATTAATGGAAAGTAATACATTCCCCATCTATGAAACCACCTATACACCAGCTGCAAAAACCGTATGCGGAGGTATTCCCAACCAAAATACTAATTACTAATATTTAGTAATGAAAAATACGTTACACTTATAATAAATAGATTTCACTTCAAAAACTTAAAAAGGCGAATCGAAATTATATGTTCTCTATTAAATTATAATAACATAAGGGGGATTGATTACTCGCATATTTTGTATCAGTTTTAGCCATAAATCCTACCTTGAATGTGAAAGTTTGTGCAACATTCACTGTATTGGCTGTTTTCTGACTGGAAAATGTCGTGAATAAAGAAATGAGTATCCTATGTGGGCGGTTCGTAAAGTGATAGCGGCAACAGTAATCAAACATTTCTGATTCCAAAGGGTGTTTCGCGCTATGCACTGTGCCCTCTTGATTAGTAAAACTAAACCTCAAGCATGTCCTGTCAGGTTGTAGAAAAAAATTTAAAAACTTCAAGATGGTGGGAGGATTAATCCCTCATAACGTACTCCACTCATTACTGCATGTTAAATTGAGCCCTTTTGTAATCAACCTGTGAAAAATGTTATTACCCCCACCTATATTATAGCGATCTCTCTGACTAGCACGTGTATATTAAAAGTGATACCGATGTATAGGAAAGTAGTTTGATGATTATTTATATTTATATATTTATTTCTACAATAACTACACATTTTCACTTGGCTGACGCACGAATTAAGTGATTAGACCGATGGCAAGGTTAATTTTATACATGACGGAATAATACATAGTGTGCACAGAAGTAGATCTTAAGC